>JAKSZT010054304.1:21699819-22173100 GCA_026826555.1 Tolypeutes matacus
TTTTTTTTTTTTTTTTTTTTTTTTTTTTTTTTTTTTTTTTGGAAGGCTGACTGATACAACATAACTACATTAGAGAACATTTTTGATTATTCAGGTATTTAGATCCCATGTGGACCTGTTCTTTGTTTCTGCTGTTTTTTCATATTTTCTTATTTCATGTGCCTGTTTTTTTATTTGCCAATAATTGTATGTTAAAAACTGTTTGTAGAAATGTATTCTTCCTTTGAGCAGATTTACATATGCTTCTTCCAGGTAGCTGGGATGATTCTAAGCTGAAGTACTTGGGAGGGCTTATGTACTTTTGGTTCATCTTTACTTGTTCAGCATCTCGAGGCAAAGTGGGGGATTCACCAGTGACCCTTTTCACCTTAGTTTGCCCTAGAACATTTCCTTAGTTCAGCCTCTTTCTAATGCCTCAGGAATTGACAAATACTCTCAAGGTATCAACCCAGTTTACTTCCTTGGGCCTCTAAAATGGCCTGGTAATTCTTCACTCTCTTGTTAGCTCTCAATTATTTATTTTTTTGCCTTTTTTGGTTGTTTTCAATAGGAAAATTGGTCTGAATTACCGCACTTGGCCATTTTCAATCTTGGTTAGGCTAAATAACTCATCCAGGGTCATACATCTAGAACAGCTCAACAAGGCTGATTACAAACCCCATTTTCTTTCAAAATCATCTTTTGCCCTCACTAAATACACAGTTCATTTCAAATTGAACCAGAGTTTTGCATTGTAAGCTACGGAAGTAAAAATAATTTCTTAATATTCAACTATGATTTCCCTAAGGATATTCTCCATATCTTATTCATCTTTTTTCCTCAGCGCCTAGCACAGTTGATGAGTATTTGTTGAGTAAAAGAAAGAATAGGTAAAGGGATGAAATATACAAAATGCTCATGTAGGCAGTTTCTACATGCACCACTAGATTTTTCAACCTAAAATGTCCCCATCCAATATATCACAGAGTATCTTCCCTGTCCGATTTTCCTTTCCAAGATAAAGTCTTAAAATAGCATCAGTAGAACAGATCTGTAAATCCAGGGCCTCCATTCTCAGCCCAAGTTGAAGACTTGCAAGGGATCCCCAAGTTCAACACTGGTCTAGTTTCTTTCCAGGGGTCTCTAGGGCTTAGAAGACTAGCAGTTGATGGTCCTGTTCAGGCTACCGGAGGGATCTACTCATTGAAATACGGCTTTAGCATGTCCTGAACTGAGCTCAGCATTTCCTCCTCCCTAACTAATTGCTTCTCCCTCTGTATCTTTCCTGCCTCAGTTGGTGCCACTGCTTCCTCCCGGATGCTTATAGCAGAATCCTACGTGTCATCTCTTACTCCATCCTACCCTAAATCACCAAGATTGATGAGTTTGTGACCTAAAAATTTCTCAGATTTCTCCCTTCCCTGGACATCTCTACCCTTAACTGCTGTAATGTGGGCTGTCAGCAGAGCTCATCTGGAGTTCAGCATTGGCTTCCTAACTGATCTTCTGGACCCTGCTTGACAGAGTGATCCAGCATTGACACTGCATTATTTAAAGCTCTTCCATAGTTTCCTATAATCCACAGATGATTTGAGCTCCTTGACACAGTGTGCAAAACTCTCCATAACCTGGTTCCTGTCTACCTCTCAAGACTCATTTCATACTCTTCCTCTTTTTAAGGTTTATGGTCTAAACTTAGCAACCATATTATGCTTCTAAACAGTCTTGCGGTTCCTTTTGCATGAATTTCTCGTCCCTCATGTGTTCACCTGTTTAACTTGTACTCCTTCTTCAAGAATCATCTTCCCCAGCCTCCCTAGACAAGTCCAGTAACTGTTCAATGTGTCCCCATGGCAGAACTCAATCATGACACATAAGCCATCTTTTTGAAATGATGATTTTTTTGGGTCCATCATATTCACTTATCTTTAAGAATGTTGAAAGCACTCTGGCTTAATAATGGTATGTTCCTCAATAACAGTTGGTAAAACTGAATTAAATAATATTCTTTTTTTCCCCCTATCTGGTTGTGTCATCATCTTTATGATGTGTTGCTTCGCTGCACGGGGGCCCATGCAGGGTCTGGGATGCCTTTTTTCTTTTTTTTACCAGTAGGTCCCAGGGATCGAACCCAGGTCCTTCATATGGTAAATGGGAGCTCAATTGCTTGAGCCACAGCTGCTTCCCAATATTCTTAAATATTAATCAAAACCAAATGGTCCTGGTATCTTGGTCATTTTACTAGGTAGATTCTTCATTATTTTGTTCATTGAGCTCTATTTTTTTGCCACTTAATTTTTCATACTATCAATAAGAATGAGTATTACATTTTAAAGGTCAATTATATATTCTACCTTATTAATACCTATTCATTATATTATTTGAAAAGTTGATTTTTTTATACAGCCCAGATGAGCATATTGAGAGTGAGGTCTCATTTTCACATGTTTGGACCATTTTTGCATCCTCCAACTCCATCAAGAGAGACTCTGATTTCTTTACTGTGGCCTATAGCCATGGAACTCCATTTATTAATGTGTTACCATCCACACTAGTAGGATTGGAACCTACATCGTTTCATACCTTCATTCATTCTACATGCTAACCAATTCATTCCATTTTTGTTCTGGTTCCTTGGGATAAAACTCTTCCCTCAGTGGAAATGATAAGTTCCCTAGTTGGTTATTCCATTTGCCAAAGCAGTATGCAGTCTTGTGCAATGCTGAGGATCACCATCAACACTTTTGCCTTTGATCTAAAAATCCCAGCTTCCCTTAACCTTCTGGATGGCAGTAATAGTAGTACCTACTTCAGAAGTGTTTTAAATAGGCAACATGGGGAAGAAGGGAATGGGTGAGTTTTACTTCTGACTGGGCTTTCGTTTGATTTTATAACCTTACTCTCTTACAACACATAACCCTTGAAAGGCAGTAGAAAATTTCCTCAGTCTAGTGTCTGATTGTATTCAGAAACTAGTAACTCAACAGATTGATGTCCCTTCAATTGGTTTGCCCCGTGTAGCAGATTGCCTTTTACAAAAATGGCCACAGCTATATTTGTAGTTCCACATGCTATTTCAGGACCTTGTCATTCCCCCATCAAAAAGTAAAGTCTCTTTCAAACCTGGGCAGGCCTTTGTGACTTCCTTGATATATAAAGTGGTGGAATTGACACTGAGTAATGGAGGTTAGGTCATAAACTGTGACATCTACCTTGGGAACTCTGAGCTGATATGTTAGAAGTCTAAGAAGTCCAAGTACCCTGAAGCTGCTTACTGAAAAGCTATGTGGAGGTAACACATGGAGATAGAGATGCCCAAGCAACCCCAGCTGTTTCAGGCCCAGTTTTGCATCTTCCCTCCCAGGTGATAGACCTGTGAGTGAGCAAGTCTTCAGAGGAGTCCAGCGCCCAGCCTTGGTGCTTCCCCAGCTGACACCAAAACCCTGTCCAAATTGCAGATTTCTGAGCAAAATAAGTGCTGCTATTTTAAGGCATTAGGTTTGAGAAGGGTTTGTTATGAAGGAATATATAGACAGAGCACTCTTCATCACTAGGATTTAGACGTAGGTCTCTGATTTGATGCCTTTTCTGTAAAAAAATGAAATTGGAGATTCTAAATGTGTTCTTGGACGGCAGAATGGAATGGTGAGTCAGAGGGTTTTAAGCTCTTTGTGTTGAGGCTACTGTGAAAATAATATGGGAGATACTTTTCAGGGCCCTTAGGAGGCTGGAGAAAGAGTGAGGAATTAAAGTAGACTAGAAGGAAGAGAAGCATGTGACAGGCTATGTCTGGGCCCTCAGTACCAGAAGACAAGGAATTGCCATTCCTTTCCTGTGTTTTCTGTATTATGGTCTCAAGTCCCCAACAAGGTATTCACTACCCTGCAGAAGAACACAGAGGCCTTACTTTTCCTAGAGTGCGATTCTTCCCACCAAGAAAGAGGGCCCTTCTCTCCTTTTCTCTGCTATCTCCTGCATTTCTAGAGCATCCCAGTGATCAGGAGAAAGGTGGGCGACTGTCCATGGTGCTGGCCTAGAATTACTGTACGTTTTAAATGCCTCCTCCTCCTACCCGTGCTCCTTCACAGAAACTCACCTCTACAGTCTTCGTGATTTACAACGACAAAGGCATCCTAGATCCTTAGACAACCTAGGGTTTGTCATCAGGCTTCATCTATTTGTTATAGGGTGTGCTATAAAGAACTTTACTTGAGTGCTATCGAGATGCTTGTGTGTCTGTGTGTGTGTGTATTTTTTTCAACAGAGCAAAGACTAAGCAAGCCTTCTCACAGAGTTCTGAGATATTTTACTCATTGACAATGTAACAGAGTCCTTCTTCAACCTCAAGTATGCTAATCAGAATTTTCTTCTGCATGTTTCATTGAATATCTTTGTTCACTGTTACTAGATATGAGCATAAGCATTCCATGTGCCACTGTCCTGGAAAGGGGAAGCTGGGAACCCTTGGATGAGGGAGCAGAATCAGGATCTGGGACATATGGTTTGAAGGTAGTTGGTCCACCTTCCCTATTCCTCCCCCCACCTCTTTCTTTTTCCCATGTCCTCTCTCTCTCCAGGCCTCTTTTATTTCAGCTGAAGACCATGTCCTGGGATGGAAGTGGAAATGGAGAGAGAATAGAAATGACAGGATTCTACCTTCCATCTGCCTCACAGACACCCAGGTGGTAGCTGTGATAAGATGGTGAGGGGGAGCACTGTACCTGGAGCCAATACTGTTCATGCTTCATTACTGTGTAACCTCAACCCAGACACGGAGGTACTTTTCCCCCTTAAATTTAGAAATATAACTAAACCCAGGAGAGGCTCACCTGGAGGTGTGTGTGCCCGAACTGTGGCAGGAGGCAGAGCTGAGAGAGAAGAGGCAAAAAGGGGAGGAACAGGTGATGGCAGCCATCTGCTAAGCACTGCCTAAACCAGGCACTGTGCTAAGACCTGACATGCCCATTTAGTTCTCACAACTCTGTGAGGCAGGTATCATTATCTTCATTTTACAGAGTGGAGAATGAGGCTCTGATAGGTACAGGAAATTTCTAAAAATCTCACAGCCAGAAAATGGCAGAATCTGGATTCAAATCTAGGTTTTTCAGACTCCAAGGGCTCAGTGAGCAAGACAGAGATAAGGGTTTTTATGGCTTTTCAAAACAAGGAGGAGGATCCAAGGAGCCTACTGTAAGCCAGCTCCCGAAACCAAGGAATCAAAGAACCAGGGGAAGCAAAACAAAGTGGTTGGGGGACAAGTAAGAAGGTGGCCTGGTGAGCACCAGAGAGAGAGGCACCTGCACTTCTTCCCTGTGGAAGCACCCATGGGTCGACCAGATGCATTTAAGGGGCTGGGGGCAGAGCAAACTCCTAAAGCCTATTCTTACATGAGGACCAGAAAGTCTTGACCTTGAGTCTACCCATGCTTGTGTTCTTCCATTTCCATAGTAGTTAATAGAATTGGTAAATGGTGTAGACCAGCATTTATAAAATGTGTTCCATAGAGCATTATCTCTCTGGGATTTTAATAAGTATGATTTGGGAAAAGGGCTCAATTAAATTCACTTGGATTTAATTTAACACATTTGTTGAAGGCCCATAACAAGGCTGTGAGCTATAAATTTGATCATGAACAAAGTTGACAAATCCCTGTCCTCATGGAGCTTGTAGAGTATTGATTAAATTTGAGAAATGTTACACTAAAGCAGCAATATGTTTCTTTACTGGAAACATTTCAGGGTTTTATGTTAACATGTACTGTGACTTTGTAAGAGGTGGGTAGAACATGCAGTATCCCCCCCCCCCCCCCAAATATCTGGCAATAGAAGCCTATTTTACTTGTCATAAGGTCTCTTCTTGTGGCACCAAGACTGGTATTCTGCAGACACATGTGGTGGGTAATACCAGGGCAGACAGAGAAAGAATGATGAGCATCGTTTCTACCTTCCTCCGTTTTACCACAATATTGATAGTGTGACACTACGATGGATAACACTTATAGCGGGGTGATGCAGGTGTGGGAGATAACAGCCCCATTCTGGCTGCTAAGTGATGGCCTCTTTTCAACATTGAATGCAAATGAAAAGTCGAAGCAATCTGGAAATTGCCGTAGACAAACCCAGGGAAGATGTGTGATTCTTTAAACAGGATTAAGAGACTCACTGGACCAATGATGTAGCAGGAGAGAGAGGAGTAGAAAGTGGAGACTGAGGAGTAAGGAATACTTTCCGCTTAGGCCATAAGAGAGAGGAAGGCAGGATTTCTTGTCAAAGTCTTGCAGGAGGACCTTGGTGGCAGCTGCACTGGCAGGAGGTACAGCATGTCCTGTCTTATGGCTATAAACAGAAGTGCTCTCTTGAGCCAGCCTTGGGCCTTTGATTGCCAGCAATCAGAGTTTATCACTCAGGCATACAAGCCGGAGGAAAAGAGCTGACAAAAGGCTAGCAGTTGTTGTTTAATTCACCCCCTCCTCCAGGAAGACATTTTGATCTTGCTTATTCTCTGGGTTTTTCCTCTCTCTGTGTCTTTCTGATCTTTCTCACTCTCACTCAATGTTCCCTGTGCAGGCATTACATAACAGCGCGTTCTTCAGGGAACACCTATACAAGAGGGCATGACAGTTACACAATGGGCAGGCAGAGGCTGCCCTGAGAAAATGGAATCATTCATGAGCCTTGTGAGAGGCAGCTCTGTTCCAGACTTGGCTTCCTGGTAAATGAAGTGCGCGGTAGACAAAGAGGGAAACTTTACACTTTAGCAATTTTCCCACAGTGGCAGGCTCACAGAAAAACAAGGCACTAGTTGGCTTAGAGGAGAAAAGGCAACCATATCCATAGACTTTGCTTTCTCTCCTGATGGCTGCCATGTGCCAAAGCCGCAGAATAGTCTCCCAGGGAGCGATGGGTCTGAAGCGGCAGAAGCTGGAGGATATGTATGGCTCTGCCTTCTGTTTTTGTCGGTCTTCATCACTGCTCACAGGATTTTTGCTTCTGAATCAGCTCATATTTTACCTGTGTGCTAGCACATGACTTTGAGGGGAGAGAATGTTGTCAGTCGAGAGGATTACTCTGAAAGAGAAATAACAACGTCCTCTCGAAGTGTGGGACGCTAAGCAGAATCAGGAAGCATCTTCCTCAACAAAACTGGCCAGTTCACCCGCTCTGAGGTGCTCTTCGGTGCAAGGATGGGGCGGGCATCGATCAAGGGTGGAGCATGTCCAGAGAACACTTAGCTTCTGGGCCCAGTGGCTCTTTACATGGGAATCTTGTACCCCAACAGTAGGTATGTTTCTGCCTTGACTTATAAACCACAGAATGCTAAAAATTTAACCAAATGTCCCATAGTGGGTGTTTTGTATAAGACTAAATATTTCATAACAAGAACATAGCAAAATTATTAAAAAATAGTCCTTCTATTAAAAACAAACTTAAACCACAGCAACGACCTACTTATCTTGATAGAACACCTTTGTCCAACTTAGCTATTTAAACAGTCTTTAGATCCATTGTAGAACTGTTTGGCCCATGGCACTAGGAATTCTACCGTAATCTTCAGGTGCACAGTGGATCCAGCTGTGGGATAAGTTACAATATTACAAGGTATAAAGATTCCCCTTTATCTGCCCTTGAATCTTGTCTTCCAATCTAGTGCCAGAGGGATTTGCAGGATAAAGAGGAGAAGAGAGTCAGGCAGTATGAAATACTTTCTGAATAATAAAAGGCAACTGATGAGATACAGTCTGGAATATGTGTACATATAAAACGGACCTGGCCATGCCACCTCAGCCTCATCCAGGGTGGTTTTATCCTGTTGGATACCAAGCATGCAACATGAGCAGGTTCCAGCTGATGGAGAATGCCAGAGAGTAGTTAAACCCTCTGGAATCAACAGATGGGCCTGGATCCTAATGTCACAATTTAGTAGCTGTGTGACCTTGAGCAAGTAACTTTACCTCACTGGGTTTTGTTTCTTCTTCTGTAACATAATCATATTGGCCACTATTTATAGGAAGATGGGTAAGGGCAGACCAGGTGTCTCTCCTGGGAGAGTTGCCAGAAGCCAACTGCAAGGAGCCACCTCCTTCCCCAGACCCTATTTACAGCACTGAGCACCCTCATGGGATAAATGGCAATTCTTTGAATCCTCATTGACCTGGGAGAACTTCACAAGAGACCAACATTGTTTCATGCACGGGGATCCTGTGCCTGGGAACCACTGTACAAAGTAACTATTACTGTTCAATCCTACAGTGACTTTAAAAATTCTTTAAAGAGAAACCTTTAAAATGTTTGTATTTATGCTTCAGATGTGCAAATGCAACTTCCACCAAATCTGTGTACCTCCCCTAACTGCCTCCACTTCAGAGTTTCAGAGAAGAATCAAAGATCCTAAACTACAGCTTCCAGATAATCAGAGAGTAGGTGCTAGCCAACCTTTCCTGAGCATGTACGATGTACCAGCTGCCTTGCTGGACCTGAGGTGCTCTATGATGCTCACAGCAGAGTGAGAGAGAGGTGGTGAGGTGGGTTCCGTGCTAGGAGAAGGAAGCTGGGAGCCTTTTGGATCACCCACTAACCAAAATGGTGGTGGCATGGAAGTCTTTCCAGGGGAGGCAGTACCTGAGCTGAGTCTTGATGAATATGTTAGCCAAGAAAAGGGAGGGGGGTGCACCCAGGCAGAGGGAGTAGAACAAGCAAGGTCATGGAAGGCCAAGAGTGCCTGCGTGTTTGCTCAGTCACAGTAGGTCCACATGGTGGGAGTATCAGAAGAACATTGTGAAGGAAGGTGGGAGGTGGTGAATGGGAGGTAGAGGCAGAGGCTAAGCTCCATGATATTCTTAATTAGTCCAAAATATTATTTCTCCCTAAATAATGCCTTCAATATAGATCATTGCTCCTCAAGTCACTTACTGATTTTTTCAAAAAATCCCCCTAGCCGAATGGTAAAGCAGAGAAAACCCATGAATAATTCCACACAGTTTTCACATCAGTAGTCCCTATAATTTGCTTTTTTCTTTCCAATTTGGAGAGAATTCTTCAGGCAATTAAGTTTGTGCTTCTCTAACTATTTGTCTTCTCTCTACTGAAACTGATCTTTGTTGAAAAAGATCAATTTTCATCAAACTGATTTAGATTGCTCACTGACTAGCCTATTGTTGCTTCTCCAGAGGGTCTCACCTTTTAAAAGTAATGATAGCTACCAGTATCAACTATAATTATATGCCTGGTACTATGCTAAGTGTTTCTGAAATATTTTACTCTGTCCTCATAGTAAATCAATGAGGAAGGTACTATTATTATTTCCATTTTACAGAGGAGAAAAATGAGACTTGATAAAGTAACACAGCCTATAAATGGCAGAGCTGGAATTCCCATCGGTTTGATTGCAAAATCTCTACTCCTAACCATAGCACTGCTATTTTTAAATGCTTTTGAGTGGGAAACTTTAAACATTTATGGGAGTTGCTTCACAGTGGAGAGCCAACTTCTTAGATCAGAAAACATTTTTTTTCCCTTGCAGAAAGAACCCAGCAGGCAGCAAACAGCCAGTGAGTGTTCCATGGGGTGATGGAGAGACTCGAAGTCAGCAAAGGCTTTCTCTCTGCCTTGGGAAAGCCTGAGTTAAGACACTTCTGAGGGATTTTAATGCCAGTTTTCTGCAAAATCCCCATTCTCTAAAGCATGGGCTTTAGTTGATAATAATGTCTCAACGATGGCTCATTAATTGTAACAAATGTACTATACTCATGTAAAATGTTAATAATAGGGAAAATGTGTGAGGGGTATATGGAAACTCTGTTCTATTTTCAAAGTTTTCTATAAATCTAAAACTATTCTAAGAATAAGGTTTGTTTAAAAGAACATTTTCCAAATACATACTTGCCAGATATACATTCTAGGAGACGTTTTTCTCTTAGAAATTTCTGGAAACAGTTGATTTTTCAAACATAGATTATGTCTCAGATTAGACTGAGGAGTAGTTATTAATGATTGAGGTTTAGTGCAGAAGTTCCAAAATGGTACATTGGTGTTTGTGTGTCTCTAAATCTTAAATGTATAAATCAGTGATTCCTTAATATTGGTGCTTATTTTTATGTTATAGACAAAGCAAGACTGACAAATATATGTATCACAGACACTTTAACTCTGTTATCTGTATCTTTGGGAATTGTAGTCGTTTGAGTTACACGTCCCCAACCCAGGCTTTTAAGTCGTTGGAATTGCAGCGAGAATGCCTAGAGTTGAAGAAAAGGCTTCCAAGGGACTGATGTCTTGAATTGAGACTGGCAAGGTGGCCAGCCTGTTTAGTCTTAGTTCTCAGGCATATGACGAGTGCTCCCTGGTGCTAAATGCCCCATTCTAGTTGTGCCTTGTTAGGGGGATGTGGTTGATGCAGCCACGATGCTATACCTGGGCTGCTTTTTATCCCCTTCATCTACCTTGCCCTGCTCCCACACCACCTTTCAGTTGAAGGGGAGAAAACAAGTCTCCAAGTCAGGATTATTGAACTTCGTTTCACTATTTCCCCTCTCCTGGGTGGAGATCTGAAGGGGCCAAGGAGAGAGGTTTCTAGTGGGCAGGTCGGAGGCCAACAGCTTGGACAGAGAGAAAGGCGCTCAAAAAGACTTGCTTCCTGGGTCCATTCCAACCAGGCTGGCATTGTCTTTTTCAGATAACAGTGAAGAAAGGCTGGTCAGCAGGGGCTAGATGAGCTCAGTCACAAAGGCCACTGGATTCCAAGAGCAGGAATTTCTGTCCCTCTATACAAGGAGAAGTTGGACAGTGTGAAAGAACCCAAGCTTTGCTGAGTTTAAACCTATCTTTCATTTCCTAGCCAAAGAGCATCTTGAAGCAGGGTGGAAATCAAAGCTACCCTGAAGAAGGGGGTTAGGATCTGGGGTTCTCCTATTGAGATTCCAACAATGAGAGGCCCTCACGCCTTTTGGTTTTTAGTTACATGGTGCAGTTGCAGCGCAACTTGGTAAAAGTAATCCTGGATCTTCAGAGTTCATTCCCTTTCCCTGTCATAGTGCTTGTGGGATCCCAGTTACCCCTTCTCTTCTCAGGATCCAGGGCCCTATTGGCCAACTCCTTCTAGATTAGCTCTAGACAAGGCATCCCTTCTTTGAAATACCTGATGAAGAATATGAATTTACTAGCCATCCTCCCAGGAGGAGTATCTGTGTCATCTTCAAGGTCGGGCATCTAGGTCATCAAGAATGAGAAAGAGCTGAGCAACTACCCAGGCCTCCAGCCTGGTAAGGGACTCCCTCGGGTGTTAATGGGAAGAGAGAGAAAGGCTGGGAGAGGGGTCCGAGCTCCAAGATTCCAGTGCAACTCCTCACTTCCAGGGCAATCCCACCAACCAGCATTGGAGGTGCTCATCCTTTTCATGATGGACCAAGGGGTCATGATGGTCAGCCAACCTCTGAAGCCAGAATTGCCCCCCTTAGAAGCCTTTTGCTTTCTTAAAGGAATGTAGGAAACTTAAGGGAAACTAGTAGGTTCCAGAGATTTAGCAAGATCTAGGCCACTGCACAAGGTCACACAGCCTCTGAATGAAAACTTGTCTCCAATACAAGTTTTATCTGACTTCAAAGTTCAGGCCTCTTCCACTTGAGATCTGAGTGTCTCACACTGGGGTGTGGTCCATTAGGGCTGCAAAAGGGAGAGTAATAAAAGTCCAGTGTTGAATAAATATGAACATATAAACTCCTGAAAATAATCAACACTAAACAGCTTGGGGCCTCATTTCAGATGTAATTATAGCTGTGCTAAAAAGCCATCATTAACATTTCAAACCTCTCGTGCACTTGTCTGCCATTGAATTTTCTTAGCCCTATGATGCAGAAAGAAAAAAACTAAAGCCCTGAGAATTCAACTCATTTGCCCAAGTAACTGACATGTCAAAGGAAAGTCCATTTAGGGGGGGTTTAGGGCTGCAGACATGCCCAGAATCCCTAAATAGAACTGAGTATTGGTCACCAGACCAGTGTGGTCAGAAGGTCATCTCAGGCTCTAGGGGTTACTTGTTCAGCCCTGATAGCTAAACAACCAAAGTGAATTATTCACTTAGGAGGGTGAAAAATACCCAACTCCCCCAGATTATCAAATGGAGTTTCCCTACAGCAAAGCTCTTAGTCAATTGGAATCCCACCAAAGTAAATTCCTAGTCCAGTCCCACCCAGTCCTCTGTGGTGGATGTAAATGGAGAGAGGGAAATCCCAAAGCAAATGTAAAAGCAACTGGACAGCCACGAGGAGTGTGCCTTGTCCTTCCCCCAGGCAGGTGATGCACTCCAGGTAAGAAGGGCTGTGAGGAAGGCTGCAGCTGATGAGCAGGTCACAGAAGGGCTTTCAAAATGGCATCTGTTTGGTTCCTGTCCTGAGCAGGGCCGTGGCTTACATAACAGTTTGGCAGGGAGATGGAGCCAGGCGGAAGCTCGCGGGTTTCCAGCAGCGTATAATCATCTTTGATTTCTCTGTTTGCTCAGCAGCTTTCATGTGGTGGGGGAGGAAGCAGTGCAGGAGGAGGAGGAGGCAGGATTCCAACACACTGAAGTCTTCTGTTTCCTTCTGCAGAACAAACATCCCCAAACAGATTCCCAGGGCGTGGGCATGAGATCCTGTGGCTCTCTGGGGTAGGAGCTGCGCTGGTGCAGGGTCCAGGCCCAAGAAGACCAGAGGCTGACCAGGGGTGTGGGCTGCCTGGAAGTGGTGGTCCTGGCTGCAGGCAGCACCTGACACTGTCTGTTCTCTTGGCTGTGAGGGCCATGGTTAGCACCTTGCCCAGCCAGAGAGGCAGCTTTTCCAGCTCTTGCGTCTTGCTAACCAATGCTTCTCTCCACACCATCACTTCTGTATAGGTTCTAGATTGGTCATGTTGGAATCCTGGGCATATGGGAGAAACTGACTTAGACACTGAGATTTCACTTAATAGAAACACAGATTTCCAGCTTCTGTTGATTCTCATCCACTGGACCTGAGAAGCAGTGGTCCCCTTAGAACAGGTGGGCATGCGCTCCTTGCATGTCCCCACTGTTCCTGTCACCTCGCACCCAGAGGTCTCTCATCTACTTGCTCGACTCACCTGGCCCCTCTCAACATTTTAGGATGAGTTCCCTGCTGTGGCCTAGCTGCAGTCATTCCTTATTCTAGCCATCTACTTACCTCTCAGACTTTCTCACTAGACTGTGAGCTTCTGTTGCCAGAGGTGGGTTTCCAGGTTCTTGGCCACACCATAGAAAGGAATTTAAGGAGGAGCCATATTTTAAACAAGCAAGTGTTTATTGTAATGTGAAGGAAAGAGAAAGTACACACCCGAGACAAGGGTGCAGGCGTGCTCAAGGGAGAGACCTGGGGCTGCAGCCTTATTTAAGGCTGGCCTCCCCGCCATCCTTCCTCCGTATAAATGAAGACTTGTGAGTTGTAACATTCGCCTTGGTTCTGGATTCTGAGTATGCAGAGGAAGGGTTGGAAACACAACATTTTCATTGGTTCTGAGTATCTACATGCCTGATTGGGGGTCAGGGCTTCTCTTTATCTATTGTCTTCAGGTATTTGGCCTTGGGTGGTTGGCTCCTCCCTTGCCGATGGGACTTTCCTCTGTCAGGCTCAGGCAGAGATGTATATATTCAAGCTGGAGTTTTACAGGGAGCTGACTGTACTGTCCTTACCGCCCTAGTGCTTTCCTACGGCACCTTTTTTTCCCCTCAGGTCCCTGTTCTAGCCTGTGTGGCTTCTTGGGAAGGGGCCAAATTGTTCACTCAATTATTCATTCAACAACCATCTACTGAGCGCACACCTTAGGCAGTGTGCCAGGTGCCAGTTCTTTTGCTAGGACTCTCATCGTCCTCGTGGTGCTCCCAGTGCCTGGCACTGGCACATACTCTATCTATGAGTTTAGATTAAATGAATAAATGAACAATTCTTGTGTGCAGCCTGTTGCTCTTGGCAGTGTGGTTCTATTATCAGATATGCCCATGCGCTCAGTCATAGGAACACGTTTACCGATAAGGCACACCTTGTTTTGCAAGTAATTTGCATGAACTTATGTAATATTGTTGTGCTTGGCTATTCCTCTATGTTCAGATGTTTTCTAACTCCAGCTTACATCTCTCGCCTCACCTTTTGCCACCCCTTGCCCTATCCAACTAGACTGGACTGCTTGTATGGCATCTTTATTATTATTTTTTTAAAGATTTTATTTATTTATTCATTTATCCCCCCTTTGCTGCTTGTGCTCGCTGGGTCAGCTAACCACACCGCGCGGGCTGGCTTGCCTTCACCAGGAGGCCCCGGGAACCGAACCTGGGGCCTCCCATATGGCAAACGGGAGCCCTACCGATTGAGCCACAGCCGCTTCCCTGTATGGCATCTTTATACTTAACCCACTGTTGGGGCCTCCATGCCTTTGCTCACATTCCTGAAGCCTGGAATGCCCTTAACCTTGACCTTCCTTGTGCCTCATTACAACCCTCTCGTGGGTCCCTGTAAACTCATAAGGTTCAGCTGGAATAGCACCTTCCCCAGGAGCCTCTCCCCACCCCACAGGCTGGGTTGGGGCCTGTGCTCTCTGTTCCCACTTTCTGTGTGAGACTTTTCTGAGCCTGTCTGTACCACCATGCAGCAAGTCCCCTGAGGCAGGGCCTGGCTCTTTTCATCTCTGGATTCTCAGGACCAAGCATATAATAGAAATTTTGTATTTATGGAACATAAATATGTCAATGAAGTCCTAGCCTGGCCCAACACCTGTTGACACCATGTCAGCAAACACACACCCTCAGCGTCAACACTCCCTGCAAAGCCCAAAGGATCTGAGTGGATCCTTGCTTTTTGCAGAGCCTAGCTCTCTGTTGACATATCATGTCCCTTCCCCTGTTATAATTACTACCCATGCTCTGTGTGTTTTCTCAAGCTTTAATGTTTGAGTACATGAAACTCTTTTGCTCTTCCTATGAAAACAACACCATCTGTTCACTACATGGAAATTCCAGAAGGCTTCAGAAAAGCAACCAGGTTTGCTGCAGCCCAGATATACCTCAATGGAATTCAGGGTAGGTGGCAGATAAGATTATGACAGGAGCAACTGAGATGTTCTCAGTTTTGTGTGACATTTTCTGTCCCTTTCTTTGATCTTCTTACAGTTCAGAACTTTTCTTTCAGATCTGTTTCAATGGGAACTCTGCCCTGATGAAAACTTACATCCTCCTTAAATCTCGGCCTCACAGCTCCAAGAGTGGTGATAGTCTCTAGTAATATTTATGGTTTAATCCCATGCATCAGACACCCACAAAGCACTTATGCCTGGTGATAGGCACCTTGGGGTCATGGAGATCAGGAACATATTCACAAGGCAGCCTTTGTGGGTCCAGTGAAGAGGAGGTACATGTGCAAAATATAGCAACAAGAGGCAAATTGAAACAAGTGGTGTGATAAAAGTCAAGCCAACTGTTGTGAAAACAGTAGAAGGGGCAATTTAATTCTGATAACGTCATCCCTCTGCCCAATACCATTCAGTGGTTCATCACTGTTTTCAAGGCAAAGTCTAGATGCTTTAATATGACCTTCAAAGCCTTCCATAATCCAGGCCTTGGTTTTCTCTCTAGCCCCCTTTGTCTCCTTGATGCCTCTCCTGGCCCTTACTCACACCCAGTGCTCCAGCCATGGGCACCCTCTTTTCTCCACAAAGGAAGCACGCTGTCTCTTGCCTCTCTTTACCTCTCTAGCCTCCATCCGTTTTCTTTATTTAGAATGCCCTCTTTTCTTTCCTGTCTAACCATTAGACTCAACTGAGGTGTCTAGTCCTAGGAAGATTGCTCAGACTGAGTTAGGTATTTCCTCATTGTAGCACATCTTACTCATCCTCCATGACAGCAGTCTTTGTTCTCCACTAGACTGAGCTTCCTGGGGACCAGGGCTGATTTTTCTTTCTAAAGCATCAGGAAATAGTAAAGTGCAAGGAAACTGGGAGATATATAGTAAATATCTGTTGAACATTTAAAAATGTCAAATAAATGTGACAATCAAGGAAATGTTTAGGTAGGAAGTGACAAAATCTTGACAGATGAATTTGATTATGATTGGTGGAGAAAGAGAAAGGACAGTTCAAGTTGAAAGAACAGATTATCTAGACATGTTTCAAAGAGCTCAGTAAATAAATACTTATTTCTAGCTTGACAGATTCTTATAAAGTGACCCTTACACTATGATCCAGCAATTTCATTCTTAAGTATTTACTCAAGAGAAATAAATATATGTGTTCACAAAAAAACTTGTATAAGAATGTTCTTGGCAGTTTTATTCAGTATAGCCCCAAATGAAAACAACCAAACGCCCATCAATAAGAGAATCGGTAAATAAATTGTGGAGTAGTCATACATGGAATACTAAGCAATGAAAAGCAAGAAACTAAATATATCGCCTTAAGGAATCTGCCAGACACAAAAGAGAGCATACAATATGATTCCACTAATATGAAGTTCAAGAATAGGCAAAATTCACGTGTGGTGACAGACACCAGAACAGCAGTTTCTTATTGTATTGGGTATGGATTAGAAGGAGGCCCCAGGGAACTTTCTGGGGTGATGAAAATGTTCTTTCTTATAACTGAGGTGTTGGTGAAACAGGGATATTTAGTTGTCAAAACTCTTTAAATTATATACTTAAGATCTGTGCATTTCACTGTACAGAAATAGGAACTCAATTAAAAAAAAAAAAAGTCATTCTTTGAATACCTACTATGTGCCTGTCAATCTTTTGGGTGCTGTTCTGGTGGAATTCTAGGTATATCTAGAAGATACATTAGGAAACAAAACAGAAATATCCCTGCCTCTGTGGAGCTTATATTCTTATAGATCAACTTCACTTGTTTAGTGCAAAAGGGCAAGCTGATGTTTATCCTCATTGAGGTCATCAACCCCCTTCAAGGGCTTGTCAATGCCAGGACTGGGTGGGGCTCACAATGCTTAACAAGGTGATTTGGATTGCACTGAAATTGGCTTAGTGGTCCTTTGGAACCCTCCAACTATATCAGCCTTGCCTAGTGATGAGCAGATGCTTGGTAAATGGGATGGAGCACAGGCTTACTTTTTCTCAGAACCCAGACCTCAGGGACTGTGGGAAAGAGTGCTCTGGAAGGAGGTCCCCTCCCTGGGCCAGGCCTGTGCTGGGAATGGAATGCAGATTCCATGTCCAAGGCATGTGGAAGAGGACTGCTGTCCAGACCTCCAGGTAGGACAGATGGAAGGGCAGGTTGCAAGTGCATTTTGATAGTTCTCACCAGCAGCTGAGCTGAGGGATCTAAAGCAGAGTCATTGACTAAGGCTGCTGTATGGAAGACAGATTGTAGTAGAAAACTGAAATTGCTCCAAAGTAACCCCAACAAGCTAATAAGGAATTGAAAGTGACCATTTTTCAAAGTTTTTCATCATGGGATGATAAAATTGATGAGGTTTTTTGTTTGGTTGGCTTGTTCTTTAAATTTTTATTATTTTTAATTTTTGGTTAGATGCTTAGTATAAGGAATTTGGGGAGATAAAAAAAAAAAATGTATTGGAACCAAGATTGCTAGTACATGTAAATTGCCATGGCAGAATGTGCTAAAAAAAAATCTTGGGGTGCTTGAGCTATAACATGTGTCACTTGAGGAAGTTGCTCCTATTTGTGACAACCAAGGAACAGTGCAGAAAACAATGGTGCCCAGTCACAAGCCACTAAGGGAATGTGCCTCTGCTAATCCAGCGTCTAGTCCAGCCCCCCTTCAGACTGATTACCTGAAGAGATACCATTTTTTTGGGTCATGATGCCCTTTATTATTAAAGTTTACTTTCCAGCAGCCTGGCTTATTTTGATCTGTTATTTTGAGCAAGAGGGTTTGAAGGTCTTTAATGGTTTTTATATCTTCACTACTACTGACATCAATGTTAGAAGTAAGCATTTTAGGAAAACATTGCTTCCAAATTTGAGAGATCTCTGAAGTGGTTAATTTGTCCTAAGGATGTTTACTGTAGCTTTAAAATAGCCAAACAATATGGGATGGATTAAGCATGTAATAGACTGTCCATAAAATAGCATACAAAACAGTCATTAAAAATGTTGTCGGTAAATACTTTTTGGATAGTTAGATGGAAAAATTATAAGGTTGTTTATATGATTTAATCCAGTTGTCTGTGTGTGTGCGTGTCAGTGCACACACATGGTAAGTGTGTAGGCCTGGATGAAAAACAAAACAAGTTTAACACTGGTTATCTGCGGGGAAGAGGGATGATAACACAAAATTTTGATATGTCATTAGTTTTACTTATCTGTATTCTCTACATGTCCTACAATGAATATTTATTGCTTTATAATAAGAAAGAAGTTATTTAAAAAGGAAAATAGCTAAATATATCTAGAAAGTTAATAAACATTTAAAAAATTAAATTGGCAACTCAAGGTCCTTCCCATAGATAGCATTAACAGCAACAGTCTTGATTTCATATATTGTTGTTCTTTTTCATTTTTATGTTTAAAATGCATAAGATTAAATGCAATTTTAATTTTGCACCTTTTGTGTAAATTAGGCTTTTTAAAAAATAACTTTTTGTATAAGTTAACTCATAATGTAAAATAAACATTTCTCAGAATTGGAGTCTCAGCTTTGAAGTTGGGAAATAAGGTTTCCACTGCCAGGGAAACCACTGGCTGGCAAGTCCCTTAAGCTGCTTAGATATGGAAAAAACCACAAAGCTTCTCACTAAATTCTTCTTTATAGAGAAGTGTTAGGCATGGGCATTTTATGTAGCCACTTGTATTTTGTAATCCAGATTTCAAGTTTAAAATTGCAAAAAAGTTTCCACCCAAGGCATCCCGGACAGAAAATTCTAATGTTTTTAATTCTTCAGTCCAGGAGAGGTAATTAAATTATTGTACCTTTTGCAATAAGGATTATAGGACCACTTTTCCCACTTCCTTCCCCATACCTTAAAGAAATTGATGGAAGGATCAAGACAGTCCAGAAGGAGAGGTTCGATTGATCTTTTCCTTTAAGCACTTGCCCTCAAGACTCTTTAGCAAGGCCTTTTTAGGTAATCCTAACTACCTTCGACAAACCATGTGGGAAGGCAGTGTGGCCTGTACAAGTTGCTTTCCCATCTAAAAAGGAATTGAACATTCCTCTCAATCCTTCAATCTTACAAATTAAAGGAGAAAAAGAGAATTATACAAGAAGAAGGTAACCTCTCTTCTGCCATTGACCAGCTGTGTAACTGGGGAAATCACCTCTCACCTATATAATGAAGGCATCTCTTTCTTCCAACTCCCCATATTCTTTAGGCAGAACTCTAGGAGGCTCAGTTCACACACTGACTAGCGCAGCTCTACAGGACGGTCCTGATTTTACAGCTAAGGGCACCCCAGATGTGTAATAAGCGATGCCGTGAGAGTTTCTGGTGCTTCTAGGACACTAACATGTTTGTAGCTTCTTTGAATGGCTTTCTCTATTTTCTTACCTCCAATAGACTCGAGGTGCTGATTGATGTAAAATTTTCTGACCTTCATTAATAAATATCCTCAAACAATGTGGTGGAGAAGGTAATAAAAAGGGCAGTAAACCCAGAGAAATGAAAGAAAGAGATAAGCAGCCTTGGGAATGCAACAAAATGAGGGACCAAGGACAATGTGAAACTCAGATGCTAGCTGGAAAGCAGAATATGAGACCATGTGGGATGACAACTTTGTAAACTGAGGGTCTCAATATACCTGATTTGATAGTATTATTAGGCTGTCACTTGAGATGATGTCCTTGGCTGAGGCCTCTTAAAGAAGGTGTGGTAACTAGTGGTTTCTTGGGAAGCTCAGATGTCATGCAACTTGTCTTTGAACTGATAGTTACTCATTGTCCTAAATTTGATGTCCCTTCCCAATCCTAACCACTCTGGTTAGCTTGACATCATTGTAGAAGGTGAATTTTTGGAAAAAGTATTGGACTTGGTCAGATGTCCTGAGCGTGAGTCCTAACTCTGCTCACCATAGGCACATCATTTGCATGCAGAGACTCAGTTTCCTCATATGAAAGATGGGCATGTTAGCACCATCCTGCTTGCGTCCCTGGGTGGGTGAGGATGGGTGTGACTCCTCTGAATGCAGGTGAAGGTTGTGCCATGGGAAATCGGGGTTAATATTTTCCCCACGTGTTGTCTTTACTGCTATGCTCAGGGCAGGGATGCTTACAGGTTAAGTAGCAAGCAGAGTAATTATATCAAAGATGGCACTGCTCTCTCTATGTCTGTCATCAAGATGTCAGGTTGCAAAACATAGATCTTGTTTCAGAACCAAGGTCCACTTCTTCCTCTCCCTGTACTAACCGTGGCACCCACCAGGCCTAAGCCCACCCTGCCCAGTATTTATTGCCCTCAAAAGTACCTTTGACAGGGGGACAGATGTGGCTCAAATGATTGGGCATCTGTCTCCCATATGGAGGGACCCGGGTTCGATCCCTAGGACCTCTCGGTTAAAAAAAAAAAAAAAAAAAAAAGAGATGCCAAAGTACCTTTGACAGCCATTGCCAATGTCATTACCGCTATCCTTGTACTTCATATCAATTATAGTGATGAATACAGCAATCAAAGGGACTTCTTGTGCTTAATGGGGAGTTTTCTCAGCACCCAGAATTTGGGAGTACGTGCACCAGGGAATGGCTGTTTGGGGTATTGTGAGCTTTTTAGGTTGGTAATTGGAACACTCATGGTCTGTCCTGCCAAGTGTCCAAAGACATGACATTAAAGTCTTTCCATTTGGTGCTTGTGGCTCAGGGGGTTGAGTCCTGCTGACACGGGACTGGAGCAGAGGATGGAGGTCACCCTAACCCCTGGCCCTGGGGTCATCACCTCCCTGTCCATAATCATTGGACTTGAATTTTCATATGAATGAGCCAAGGAAAGAAAGTGTTTTTGAGTTTTATGGTCCTTTCATTCTCTTCCTTTTTTTCAAAATTGGACCAGAAACTCCAGTCCTTTCAGCCCTCTTCCTCTCCCTGGAGCCCTGCTGGTACATATTACTGTGAATGGGGCTCTGGGGCCTGCCAACTCAAAATGAAGAACAGGTCCATGGCTCATCGGTGGCCTAATGAGGAGCTCTGAATAGAAATAGGAATCAGACATGCATTCAAAGTATTCATTCTCGGCCAGTCGTCCCTCCCCGCCCCTTGCCATCTCAAGGTTCCCGAGCCCTGTGCCAGCAGAAGATGACCTGCCAAACTGATACCCTGCATAGCTTGGGGACCCAGAAGCACACTCTGAACTTGCTTTCTTTCTTGTCAGTAGCTGCCAGGGCAGGGGCTGAAATGTTGGGGCAAGGAAAATGGGAACAGGATTTGTATGAGTGAGGAGAATGAAAAATGTACGAGACAGGGAGCAAGGAGTAAAACACTGGGTGCGGGGGCCTTAAAATCAATCATCAGGAATTTCTCTCTACTCTGAGCACAGCTTGGGAACTTTCATCAGAATCTTTAGTGGAAAAAATAAAAACACCAAAACAGAGGAAGCAGAGAGAACATGGCCACCCAAATTAGGAGCTGTGGTTCCAGATCTGGCACTGGGGCAGATTAGCTGCAGGAACTTCTCTGTTAGCCTTGGGCTTGGTGATGCATGCCTTACTGCTTCCCAAGCCTGTTGAGGATCTCCTGAGTTACTGTCTATGGAAGGGCTTTGTAATGTAGGGGCCCATCAAATATAAGGTATTGTTAGATGATTAAGATCTTTTTAGGCAAATGAATTAGTGAAATCTGGAAGTGATGAGGCTAACTAAGCAACTAGGGAATATTCTGCGTAGGCACCCCCAGACCTGTGAGGGTTTAGCTAATAGAACCAACACTCAGTATTGAACGACGGTCATTCAGGCCAAAGCAAGTGGAGCAACTCCACAGTAGTCAAGGTGATATTAATGGTTTTAAAGAGCATGTTGAAAAAGGGGCAACATTGGCATGAAAACCAGCAAAGAGTGGAGCCCTGACTGTGCTTATCTGGAACTGTCCAGGGGAAATGATGATGAGACATTCCTACTTGGCAAATGAGCCATCATGGCTTGATTTCCTTTAGATTACCGTAACTTTGGTTAGATGTTCACAAAACCCTCCTTTGATGACATCCTGACTTGCATGGATATTTTCTACCCAAGGAACAAATGTGCAAAACAGAGAACTTTGTGATTTTCTGGAAGACCAGCACATTTTTCAATTGTAATGTTTTTACATCAGTCTCCTATGACTTTATTTCCTATAAATCATTTTCCCCTAGGCCCAATTTGGGGCACTGACAATTGAGTTTCTGAACCTGGAAGATTGAAGGAAGACTAAAGCTCAATATGGTGAGATTCCCAAGGATATTCTAACTTTGGGATTATTTGTGGGCATCCAAACGGCATTTGTTGGGCTATCATACTCCAGTTTGTCACCCCTTTCTAATGACAGTAGCTTTGGTAGTCTTCATAGTTATCATAGACCAAGGTTAGGACTGGAGGGCTGGAAGGGGAAAGAAAGATTTCAGAAAGGCCTTATTGATGAACTAGATTTGAGTTGGGGTGAAGGAGCTAAAGTAGTTACGCATCAATGAGGTCTCCAACTTTTAGGTCTCGAATGCGGGTAGGGAAGAGTATTCCTACTGACAATAGTGTGAAGGGCAGGAGGTTGGTATAAGGTTGGAGGGTACCATGTGTATGTTACTTTTCTTCCCTCCTACATTCAAGAAGTTGTCACTAATCAATGTCAGCTTTCTTTCCCTTTGAGAATGAGCCATCAAAACCTTAGAGTCTTCTCAGCCCAAAGCATTCCAGAAACCAGTCCAATAGGTCAGAGCTAGTGTGAGAAATGAAATCATGTGATGTCATCTTGGAGCTGGTAGGTAGTTACTCATGAAATATCCATTCATTAATTGGTGTTCATAATAACCTCAGCCAAGTTAGTTTAGGAAACTTCTTGACTACAGGAAAAAAAAAAAAAAAAAAAAAAAAAAAAACAACGATAAAAAAGAGAAGAGTAAGTGACCTTCTCTGATATCTAATTTCCAATAAGGACCACAATAAAATATGGAAAGTTACAACATTCCCCAGGTGTGCTCTATTTGGCCATATTTCCTGTCTTATCAGGAGAGGAGGAGAGAGAAATTTTTAATTAAGCTGAAACTAGTGATAAACTCAAAATGTATAGGATCCCTTAGCCATTTGAGACTCAGTTGTCTACCCAGGTTAGAAACTCAGGAAGCTAAATCTACACCTCTGTTTGAAAGTTAATTCCTCCCACTGCCTCCTTATACACATCTCCACCATTGTCCACCCCTGCTGAGGAAAGTGGTCCCAGGCTTTTCCTTCTACCTTAAATGCTATGGCTTATGTTATCCGTGGTAAGGGATAGCAACCCTCACTATTACAACAAGGAATAGGGCCCCAGTCAAAAGCAATCAAGTGTGGGGTGACTGTGATGCTGAGCACCCTGTGTGGCGCCTTGGAGAGAAACTCTAGCCAGTAGTTGTCTTCCATATTGGAGAGTGGCAATCTACTGACATCCTCTCTCTTGGGGAATGTGAGAGGTGCTCGCAGAGAAGGTAGGTCAAAGGACCACTGCAGTAACCTGATTTATGTCCGACTGTTCCACTGCTCCCCTGGGTCCAATCTGGGCCTACTGAGTGTCTCATTGTAAAGCCCTGGACCAATATGGGGGCCCCAGAATGACTTAGTCCACCTCCTTACTTCCCTGTGCATTCCAACAATAAACCTCCATCACCTACGATAATCTGGGTGTGTCTCTCTCATGTAGTCTGAAAGAGCCTGACTAATATGCATCTATTGAGACATTCGGAGCACTGAAAGGTTTCAAAGGCATTTTGATAAGTCATTTGAAAATCATAAAGTATTGTGTTGATTCTCCCCTACAAAATGCATCCAACATTTTACACCTCATTTAAAGCACATAAACGTCTGGAAAATCAAGTACGTCATGAGAAAGGTGTAAATACTGTTAATAGATATTTATACAACATAGTATTCCAAACGTAAACGTGTTTGCTGTTGCATTGTTTTCAGGAATGAACAAAGGCTACTTAGGGAAGCATGAGCATGTAGTATGTGTTCAATATCTCCTTTGAAAGGCTTGCCACACCTGTAACTCCCTTTCTATCTGTACTGGTACTCCCCAGCACAGGCCCTTGACAGTTTACACTTTTATCTTGCAATAGAGTAACTTGCTGGTTTCCATGATTCTAGCCTATGCTTCCTCTGATTTGTCCTGCATACCACGAAAAACCGATCATCCTGAGAACTGCATTGATCTCATTTCTTTGCTCAAAATCTCTCTGTGACTCCTCATTTCCTATTGTGGCTCCTTTATAATCCTGTTTCTGGGTTACTAGGAACTATGCCATCCAGCCTTGTTCCCTGCCCTTGCATCTCCCCCTTCCTTCCTAGCCTGGCTGTCTCTTCATGAAGCTGCTCTGCTCATTCTACATCTCTGCCTTCATTCCAGTTGTTCCCTTCCCTTGGCATGGCTTCTGCTGTTCATCAAAACTTTCCTATTCTCTCTAAAGACTAACATGGTCCTATCTCCCACATGAAGCCTTCCCTGATGGCCCCAGACCCTTATTGATCTCCCCCTCCAGGAACATCACATCATTTCAGCTCACAAATCTACTCTGCTTTATAGAGTCACTGCTTTTCTATAGGGGTCAGTTTTATCTCCTGGACTAGATGGTAAACTCCTTGATTTTGAGTATGAGAAAACTATTTTCTTGTTGACATTGAACAGATATCCCAGGTGTCACCTAAATACCCTCAGGGGTAGCTTCAGTAAGTAAGCTTGCATTAGGAGTGGAAACATGTATATTTTAATCTACCACACTCACTATCCAGCCTGAAAACTAAAAACTGGTGGGACAGTTCTTACCATCAGGGCAGCTAATACTGCTGCTGTAAGCAATAAATAAGATTTGTAGCAAAAAGAGGGTACCATTAGGAAACAAGAATTCCCAGAGGCTACACATTAGGAATCATTCTGTGCTATGAAAAAAGCACTGAACTGGGCAACATGTGGTCTGGGCTCTCTTAGACCTGCTAGTCCTAGGTGGATGGCTTTAGTCCTTTAACTTCTCTAAGCCTCTCCTACCTCATCTGGAGACAGAGCATATCATTCTAGTGATCTCTGAGGTTCTCCTTAGCACTGAGCTTCTGAGGTTTGTTTTCTATCCATGTGGGAATGCCTAAGTCCATAGGAAACATGGAGACATTTTAAAGTGACTTGGACTAGTCAGTCTATTCAGAATGCTGCTGACCTTCTGTCTTCAGCTAGTGGTCTCTATCTGGCTAGAGAATCTGCTTCCCTGGTAAAACAGGGGAGGGCCTGACTTTAGCCCCACCCTTGGCCTTGGATAAATGTTTCCAAACCACTGCCTAGTTCCTGTAAAACTTGCCAGGTGGCTTATAAAATTTTCTTATGTGTGTGCTTGTTTCTTTTCAATTGGTTAACCTTGAAGTTGATCCCTCTAAGTTTCCTCCTTTCTTTCTTAGCTCACTCTTGAGCAGTTTAAGACTCTTGGAACCTTTTATTTAGCTGAATCTGGTTTACTTTGACTTAGGAACTGTCCCCAGTGTCCCCTGCTACTTTGGGCCACAACCTCTCCTCCTTCCTCCAATAACAGTGAAGAGCATACACACATCGGGACAACCCTCAGGATTTCAGAACGACAGACCTTGTTTTATGGACTTTAAATCCCATAAGGAGATTGTCTGAGAATGGAAGGGCAAATGGCTGAATGACTGGATTTGTGAAAGTTGGAGCATTTTTCTTCTTTATTTATTTATTTTTAGTAGCCCCCAAAGCCATTCTAAGCACAGTAGCTTGAATGACCTACCAACTTCTTAAGCTTATGGAGTCTGACTTGAAAGCCACCAAGAGGCCAGCTTCATGCATGGGCCTTCAGACCAGTTGGGAGATCGATGTGATAATGCTTTAATGAAGACTGCACATCACGTTGCATCATGGTTTTAAGCACATCAGACCCAGTTATGAAATGGATTCAGTGACCCTGAATTTTTACACTGGGCGTGGGTGGGGTGTGAGGGGGTGCTCTTAGGAAGTTCTGCTGTGGTCAAGGGTTCCTGCCATAACAAAGTGCAAGAAAGGTTTAGAAGGGCCTTTGGGCCTTAAAAAGGGACTAAATGAAAGAATGCCCCCTGCTTGGATCCTGTCACCTAATAAAACATCTTCGTTGATGAAGAAGGAATTCTCTTTATTTAAGTAAAACTAATAAAAATAAATTAATTAAAGTACACCATCACAGGCAATGTGAGTCCATTATCAAATAATGCTGACTGATAATTAACCTGAGGGGAGCAGATGTAGCTCAGTAGTTGAGCGCCTGCTTCCCATGTACGAGGTCCGGGGCTCAATCCCAGGTACCTCCTTTAAAAAATTAAAAAATAAAAGAATAATAAACCTGAATACAACCTCTCTCTGAAGTTGGCATAGGCTGTGCTGAAAATTGTGGTCCTCAGGCCATGTGAAGCGTTTGGTGTCTGCCATTCTTCTTCCAAGGATACATACAATGAAAAGCATTCAATTCCTTCTTGAAACAAAGTAGTACAGAAAGAGAAGGGTGCAAGGTACATTTCTCAAGTATCTTCTATGTATGGAGCATGTATTTGCTAATCCTTGGGACAATGCTGCAAAATAAATGTTCTTATCTGTGTTTGACATACAAGAGAAATTCTGTCCCTAAGGTTGCAAGGTAAATAAATTGCAGAATTGTAATTAGGCTCAGGTCTGTCTGACTCTGATGCCCTTCTCCTCAATACCTCTCAACCCTCAAATAAAAGAGCTCTCACTGATTGGTTGTACCTAAGTTTAGGGGATTTGCCAAATTCTTAGACTCTTAAAGTTGTTCTGCTCAATCACAGCAGCAGTCACTGTTCAGAGATTTAAATTCTAAGAACTGATGTCAAGGCAATGGTGTTTGTCACAACACTGTAATTTTGAGGATTCTTAGATGATGTGCTATGTTCTTTTGAGTCATTCCAGTGACTCCCGCTGCCAAAGACCATAGACCTCACCACTGCCTGTGACCACAAGGACCCTGTGCTCCCTCTGACCTCAGGCCTCTTCCATCCAACAAGCCTCTCTGCCACTTCCATGTTCCCCAAACTGGGGCAGGTCAGAACTCGAGGACCTGCTGGATGCTGCATGCAGGTGTGGAGATTGGAATTGCTTCGTTGTGACCATCTCACCCGACAACCCCCTCCACCCTAGTGGGTGCCCACTTCTATGCCATGATGGACAGGATGCTCTGCTGAATGAGGACATCTCTGAAGCTTATAGACTCCCCAGTCCAGACCCAGGGAAGAGGGCACTGGCCCTACAATTCTTGTTTTTTTCCCAAATATATTTGGCTGTTTTTATGGAACCAAGGGGATTCAACCACAGGGACAGAGGAATGACTCTGATATGTGAATGCCTGCCACCCTCTCTTTCTGTCCTGGGCTCCAGTTTCCAGGGACTTGAAAATGTTTTTTCCTCCTCTGGGATGGGAACTCCAGGACGTATCCTGCTTCTCTTAACACCATGGCTTAGGATAAAACCTATGATCAGACCTCAGAGTTCTGCTCTTGATATGTGAAGGGAAACTTTTGGAACTTAGAAAGTCATTTAACTCCCAACGAATTCTGGCTCTCAAGACAAAGTCTCCTCCATGAACTCAAAAGAGTTCTAATTTAAAGTGGAAACCGGGCAATGAGCTCCTTGTTCTAAGCTACTTCTCAGGACTGGTGTCGCTCCCTGAACTTTCAGTTTGTTAACTGTCTGTAACAATAAATACAGAAATTGATAGTAAGTGTATAGAAAGATTTTATAGAAATTTAACAGCAATTTTATGTCTGTTGAATCTAATAATAAAACATTGTGCCTCCTACGTTTCTGTCTGTTGTTAATTTTTCTAGTAATCCATGCTTTGATTGCATATTACAAAATAATGGATTAAAATTTTTCTTTAAATGGCTCTTTTTTAAAAAAAAAAGAAATGGCCCTTTACCATGGTTTGAGAAGCACTGATCTAAGCTGTCTCTGTGCTTCTCCCACCAGGAAAGGCTTACCAGTTTCTCTATGGATGGGGAAGCCATGGGAAAACGAGGAACTAAGTGTTTCCTGGAACAAAAACATGTTGGCTTACTGTCACAAAAATAGATCTTCATTATGCAGCCATTACATTAATTTCCTTGGAAGAGAGAAATGTACTTTCCATTCTAAGAGGAAAAAGAGACTAACTTGCATACAAACAAGTTATTTCAACCAGATATAATTGCCTCTTGGGCTATCTAAGTTGGGTTAGGACTAAGTCCTAATGGTATAATATATATAAAATAAACCAATGTGCTACAATTCACCTATTAGCCAGGGCACAGGCTAAATTGAATAAAATGAGACTCAAAATTACAGTGCCTTACACAAGTTAATTTCTCTTTCATGTATTGGTCCAGAAGTGGGTAGTCCAGGACCAGTACGGTAGCTCTACCATCTTCAACTCTCAGCCCTCCTCACTGGGTCCAAAGCAACGGATCCACTGCTTACCCCAGCCAGTGGGAAAGGGAAAAGGCCCTGGAGAAGCACACCCAGTTAACTCCTTTAAGGTCAAAACAGGCAGCCTTTAGCTATCTGGCCAACTGCCCCATTAACAATCTATTCTTGTTGGGGAGAGCAGATCATGAGGAACAAAATAAGCAGTCTGCTACACTACAGAATCTTTCAAGGTTAAACATTTTTTTACAAACTTTGAAGTTGTCTGAACTTGTCAACACCTGGTTCCTCATAAGTTTACACTTAGAAACCTAAGTAATGATCTTTACTCCAGAGCATTCCAAGTACAAATAAAATTTTCTATTGCCCTTGTAATTTTTCAATTTTTCTTGAAAAAAATGTCCCCAGATATTTTGATAGTACTGTGGTCATGAGATCTATGGCAAGGTTGATTTAAAAAATAAATGGGGTTATAATTTACTGGAATTGATTATAACCTAAGCAATATAGTATATAAACAAACAAAAAATATATATGTATATTGAATTCGTAACAACAACAGAATATCTTCCTACAAAGAAAACCATAGTCCCAGATCACTTCACTGGAAGGTTCTACCAAATATTCCGAAGAAGAAACAGTTCTACTCTTGGGTAAATTCTTTCAGAGAGTAATGAATAAACAGATAAAGTATGGAAGGGCATCTTGGCAGAAACAGCATGTACAAGGGCACAAAGATAGAGAAGAATACAGTGAATGTGGGAAATATGTGATTCCAACAGCTGGAGCCAGGGGATATATTGGAAAAAACCAGAAGGTGAAACTGTTGCCAGCCTCAGGAGGGATAAATCTTTTTGAGCTTTGCGAGGATGCTGGGGATGCCAGGGATGCTGAGGAATGTTGCTTTTTCCTGTAAACAGTTAAGATCCAATTAGAAGTTGGATCAGACTTGCATTTACCTACAATGAGAGTCTATGTTGCTAGATGATCTTGAGATACCACTTGATTTTTTTTTTTTTTGGGTGGTACTGGAGATTGAACCTGGGACCTCAGACATGCAAAGCAGGTGCTCAACCACTGAGCTAAACCTGCTCCCCCCACTTCCTTTTTTTGCAGGGAAAACAAACAAACAAACAAACAAACAAAACATCCACTGAGAACCTTTTGCTAATGTCCTAGAATCCAAGAAGTTCCAACTACCTCTACAACTGCCTTAAAAAGGTATCTTAATCACAAGTATCTATGAAGATTGTTATAAGCCTGCCCCTGGGATAGCAAATATACAGAGCACAAGCTGCCATGTCCCCCTCCTGGGCCCAGAGTATTTATGATTATAACATTTAATATTTATTAAGCACTCTGTGCCAGATATATGACTAAGCACTTGACATGAATTATCTCAACTAATCCTCCTATGAAGCAGGTCCTATAATCTATCTGCATTTTATTGATGAGGAACAAGCCAAAAGTGGCTAGGTAACTTGCCAAGGTCACCCTACTACTAAGTGGAAGAGACAGGACATGAGCTTCCCTCTCTGACTGCAACACCCTTGCTCCTAACTACTAAGCTTTCCTGCCCATAGCAGACATCACTAATTGATCACTGCACTCTGTTTCACTCAGCCCAGACTGAGTCTCCCAACTTTTCTTAGTCTAGTGCTCTAGGAAGCCACTGTAGATGCAGCAGACTTGGTATGGAGATTGCCGTCCTTGGCCTACACGCTGTTGATGTCATCGCAGATGCAGCCTCAGATTCTGATTCAGCACCATAAGCCTGAATAAGCAACAGTAAATGACACCATAGAGTATATTCTAGAACCTTGGGGACATTACATCAGAAGACCTCCCTACACTGCTTTTCCAAGTGGGTCCATTTGTTGGTGTGGAAAAATGACAAAAGAAATTCAAGTCATTCACAAACTCTCTATGTGAGTTAGCTGCCCATAAAAAATGTCTTTACTGGGAAAATTGCAGAAGTGATTCTATGAAGAGGCTATTGCCGCATGCTGCATGCTCCTCATACCCATATGGTTTGGGTTAAAGCAGAAGCTGAAAGCATTGATGAAGACTCAGAGTTTATTTGGGTTTTGAAAAAGATTAGTGTTATCCCTAGGTATTTCCTATAACACATTAAAGGCACTTTGTTATTCCATATAGGGTGGTGAGAAGTCTGGATCAAGAATCCATATTAATTTTATGTAGTAATAGGGAAGGAAATTGACATATGTTGTAAACCTACTAGATGCCAGGCATTTAAATATCCCATCTCATTTAATTCTCAAAATACCTTCAGGAACATTAAGTTCTGCCCAAGAACACAGCTAGTAAGTGATATTGCCAAGATTCAAACACATGACTAACTCTAAAGCCTTAGCGCTCTCTACTCCACCAAGTGGCTTCTGGAAGGACCCAGCAGCTGGAAAAAACAGAGGAAAAAAACCATTGAACACAAACATCTCCCATAGTGTGGCCCACCAACCTCAATGAACTTACACATCCTGGAGCCTTGCCACCAACCATAGACCACAGTTCACACTGTAGATCACACTCTCTCCCACTCAGTTCTGAGTGGTGTGTGCTGATTTAAAATGGCCTACATCGGGCAACATGGGAATCCGAGTGGGTTCCGTATAATATTTTAGGTAATCTAAGCACCTCTTAAAATATATGTATATATATATATAAAAATAACATTTTTGTAAGCAAATACACATATATGCATATATATTTATATATCATTTTACAAATGTTTGTATGTATTGTGAGAATTTTGATTTTTACCCATAATAAAAAAAAAATATTCTAAAGTGTATTAAAAAAAAAAAAAAACCATTGAAGACAAGACATAGGGATCTGATTCCATCATTATCTCAGTTCTTTTTAGTCTTTACTACACATCAGAATATTCTGTGGAGATTTTAAAAGAATACATATCAAGATCACTCCAGAGACCTGATTTTAATTGCTCTGTGGTGGAATCTGGGCATTGGTATCTTTCTTTAAAAACCTCTCCTGGTGATTCTAAGGTGTAAGCAAGGCTGAGAACCATTGATTTTTCTTGTTTCTGGCCCTTTAAGCTACCGAGACATTCTGGCCCATAGACAGAAGCAGAAAATCCCAACTGGTATTGGCTACAATCGCCCCAGACCCAGCACCTTCCTCTCCTGTTCCTAACCTTTTACTTTGTTCTCACCTTTCTCTGGCTCTCAGGTCCTGTGCTGCTTCGGGTAGAAGCACCCAGTGGAACCTACCTTTGATCTCATCTTGAGACAAGCAGGAGCCCTAAGAGCTGGCTGCAGGCAGGGGTGCTATATGCTAGAAGCCAGTGGTGCTGGGGCTCCAGGTGAGAGGAGAGCTCCAAGGGGGAAATAAAAGTCAAACCCAGAGACAACATCCCAGAGAGCATCAAAGCAGGGCACCTAGGCAGGGAGAATCCAGGAAAGATCCAGGGAAAGTAGCACAGAGAGGAGCAGGGATTAGGGCAAAGGTCAGAGGTGGAGCCTAGAGAAATTCCCCAAGGCAGAAATAATGCCTGCAGCTGCTGTGGAGCTGTGACCTACCGCGTGCCTGGCTAGGTCCTAGCTGTTTACCTGCCTGAGTTCAAAGAATGTGTGTGTTGTTACTCTTGTGCCACCTCACCTTCAGACGAAAGGTTTGGCTGACAGGACAGTGCAGATGAATAAGGAAGCCGGAAGCAGAATTTTGGAGATCAGCCAATGAGAGTAGAGAGTTCTCATTGCTCAATGTATTGTCTCTGTGTGGCCTAAGACTGTGAATCTTGCAGAATTGCTAATGAGACTTCCCGAGATCAGTTCCAACCACACCAAGCTGAGAACTTAGAAGACCAACAGACATATACTCTCTGCTTATTGTATCATGAGAACTGGTCTTTGCCAGCAGCTGTGAGTTGGCCCAAGAGGACTATACCACTGGAGGGCTTGGACAGGCAACGTGCTCCCCCAGAGCCAGAATTCAAATCTGATTCTCTGAGTTCATAGCTTCTTGCTGACTTCTCTCCTCACTGGTTCAGTCACCTTTCACTGCTAGCTCTATTTTGAGCTAAACTGACCCTTCCTCCCCTGGAGAGGCCAGACTGAAGAACAACAGAGGCCCTTGAGAGGAATCTAGTCCAGCTCCTCCCAAACCTGCTTATCTTCAGTCTCCCTCCTAAAAAACAGGGTGCCTGAGCTTCAAGAGAGTCCTACTGAATAAGGATCTCTAGGGGTTGCACCCTCACTCATTTAGGATTTTTCTCATCCACACTGATGCCCACCTTGATTAGCCTGTATGGAGGCCACTCACCTTCTGGATATGGATTTTCCAGCTGTCTTTCATACCTGTCAATATTTAACATGATCTCCGATTCAGGTGCAATTCCTATACGTAGGGAGAGTCTTAGCTGCTGTTGATGTTTAGTGAGCCTACTGTCATTTACCTCTCTATCTCCTAAATCAGGGGTTTTTGATATCCACTCTACAGTGGAAAACTGGTTAAACGCATTTAAACAACCAGATCTTGTGTCTATCTCCAAGAGCTCACTTTACTAGGCAGTAAAGAGTGAAGGAAAGGACAGTGCATTTTGAATCAGAAGATCCAATCAGGGTTTTGAGTCCAGACTTTCTCCGTTATTAGCTAGATAACTCTAGGCCAATCGTATTACCTCTCTGAGCTCAAGTTTATCATAATCATCATAGAGCTGACATTTGTGAGGCAATTCTTATGTGCCAGGTATTTTGTTAAGCATATCATTGGCTTTAATGTTCCCAAAGCACTATCAGGTAGATATTAAGTGTCCATTCAACAGAAGAGAAAACTAAGTCTCAAACAGTTTAGGTAACCTGCCCCCAGATATAATGCCTCAAAATTTGTGGGGTCTGGATAAGAATCCAGGTCAGTGTGATGGCCCTGCTTTTAGGCAGCATTCGCTAAGTGATCATAATAATGCCTCACCCTGTGTCCTTCATAGGGTTATTATGAGACTACTGGGAGACAGTGAATGCAATACCCGTTATATATATATAACAGAGAAATTTTATGTAAAATTACCTCTCCTAAACTAGAAGTTACTATAGCCAGGGACTGTATCTGATTTGTCTTCCCTGCTCCATTACCTAGCATTGTACTTAGCATATTAGTAGACACTCAAAAACACTGGCTGAATGAAAATGAATAAATGATTAAAGAACAAATTAACAAATGAATGCAGCCCTATATAAAGGAAGGCCCTATGCATCAACCTACTCTACCAGAGTGACAATGGCCCCAGAGTCCCCGTGCTCTATAATCCACTGTGGGACTTGGGTCATGGAGGATGGTTTCCCTGGGGTTCTACGTACATGAGGTCTTAATGGGCCTACTGGAAGAAACAGTAACCAGATATCTGGGTGGTGTGTTTGGCCCTGTGCATCTTGCCCACCTGCACCCGTGCCTTGCAGCAGGCATTAAGAGCCGCAATGTTCTTGTGCTTCTTTACAACCCCCTCCTAGATCCCAGCCTCCTCTCCTATTTCTGGTCTCTTGCTCTCCTCTACATCCTTGGCCTGACCCTGCCTTTTGGGTTCTGACCTTGGCTCCCCTCCTGTTTTGCAATGAGCATTTACCCTTCAGGTGCACCTCTGGGCAAACACCCTGCTCTTTCAACCTTGGCCTCTGCCTCCACTGCCCATAAATCTGTTTGGAATCAGACTCCAGGATTGAGCCTGTTAGTCAAAACCAAGGGGCAGAGGCCCTCACCTGCATTCTCAGGGAGGGCTCCCAGGTACGCAGGGAATTCATCCTGCTGCTGGAAAGAGCTGGAGTGCCCAAACTCAGTCCAAGGAGGTGGACACTGAATATTGGTGGGTTTCTTTAGGAAACTAAAAAAAAAAAAAAAGAGATTCAAGTGAAAAAGTAGCTCCACTAGCATCACTGTAAGAAACAAAGGGTACAAGAGCTCCCTGACTTGAGAGTGCAATGAAAATAGCACTGGAAACAAGTTAGTGAGATCAGGCAGCAGAGAACTGACAAGGACTACTGAAACACGGGAAAAGTGACAATAACCCGGAGATAAATGTTAGAGCGAAAGGGCCGATCCGGCCCTCACAAAGCTGGGCTGGGTGATGTTAATGTAGCTGCTATTTGCTTTAAGTCTCAGCCAAGTCAGCCATGGATTAGCAGTCAGAGCCACCAGGTGGCGCTAGAATAGAGCTTGCGGGAGATCTTTAAGAGTGGCTCCGGCAGCAGAAGAGCCTGCAAAGGGGGTGGGGAGGTGGGGGGATTTGAAGGGCTGAGGGCCCCGCAATTCCTTGGGTGGTGGCTCAGAGGCGAAGACGTGAAGGTATTTTGGTCCTCATACCCCTGAATGTCCTTTCCCAGGCCCCAGGCTGGTGATAGCTAAGGGGACACATGCTAGACAAGTTCCCTAGAGACAAAATTCCCAGCTGTCCTCTAGTTAACATTTCAAACAAACAGCACTGAGGTGAGGTTGGGCAACTTTACTTATCTATGACCTGAAAAAAACTTCCTGATTTTTTCCTCGTTTTCAGCGAGAATTCTCTACTGTGATCCCAAACTAGATGAAATACGTAAAAAGAGCGTAGCAGTGCCAGATGCCCAGTATATGCCCAATAAACATTAGTTTCCATTCTTAAATGAGCTCCATTTGACTCTGTCGCCAGCCTCTTACACCCATTGATCCAAGTGCCCCTCTTACACAAAGCGCTCTTGCCCCACACCCCTTAAGCAAAGTGCTCTTGCGCCCCCAAAGTTCGCAGCCCCTCCAGCCAAAGACCCTTTTGTCCCAACGATTTTGTTCCTGTTTCTCACAGTGAGGCCCAGGCAGCTGCCAGGGGCCACCCTAGAAACTGGAATTTCAGCCCACAAACAGAGCATTATTTAGGATCGTCTTCTGCCCACTCCCGGGCCCGCTTGCCCCACCCCACACCCAGCCTCTGGCCAGCCTGCCTCCGCACACCCTCGCCCTCATGACACCCCTTCACCAACAATGTGTTTCTAATCTGCCCAGGAACAGTCACCACGCTTGGGTTTTCCTGCCTGGCCTAATCAGTTTCGCCTCTGGGCCTCCGTGTCCCCGGGTGTGTAACCCAGAGGTTTGCACGGAGGTGATCAGATTGCCGGGAACAGTCTGTTTTCCTCCCCGCCTCTGCTTGTTTTCTTCAGCCGCACGGGCCAGCCAGCTGAGCCGTCTTTCTCTTGCTCCCTCCGCACCCTCCCTCACACGTGGTCAGACTTCAGTGGGAGCCAGTGAAATGCACAGGGATCTTGCAAATCCGGCTTGGAAAAGGGATTGCGGGAAGATTTGGCTACAGGGAGGCAGCATTGGTGCTGCTTTGGGGAGCGGTCTGGGAGCTGAGGAGAGTGGAGGAGGAAGGCTCGGGGAACTTGTGCAAACCAGTTCTGAGCAGATCTCTTAAAATGCTTTGTTCTTGCTGTGCTACTGGGTTTTCTGTTGTTTTTCCTTCTTTCTCCCTTCCCTGTGCTGAGCTGTCACTTCTTAGTCCAGCCAGGCCCATAGGAACTCTAAGCAGTAAACACCCTGGTTTCCAGGGCACACTATTGCTCCCTTCTCTTATTTTCTTTGAAAAATGCAATAAAAAAAAAAAAAAAAATAGAGTGACAATGCCAATGATCAGGGCAGAGGAGGCATTCTTAAGCAGCGTTTAAGTGTAATGTTTTTGAGCCCGGTGGTTCTTTCTTCAGGTTTATTCTTTCCATTCTTGTTCTTGGCAGTAGCATAGATAAGAAATCAGCTGTGCGGCAATAAATGAAAAAAAAAAAAAAAATCCACAAAATGCCTTTTTAGAGTAGTATTAAAATAAATATTTTCAGTAAAAACATTAAACAGATAAGTATGAGCATGTTTATCTCCAGAAGACATAGTTCTGTCAGGATCAGATTTTCCACAAGACTTGGTAACAAGGTGACTAGGAATGTAAAATGCAAGACTGGCCTCACAAAGAATTACCTCCCAGACCCCCAACCCTGGGTTCGGTTCCTAAGAAGATAAGCAGACAATGAGCAGAAGAGGAGGAAGCCATCTTGGGATGGGGTGGGGGAAGGGGAGATTGGAGAATATAAAAAAAATAAAAAAATAAAAATTAAAAAATGTGATGTATACACACAATGGGATAATATGTAGCCATGAAAAAGAATGAGGTGTTTTTTTTTTTTTTTTTTTTTTTAAGGAATGAGGTTTTGATACATGCGATACATGAATGGATCTTAAGTAGATCATGTTGGGTGAAATAAGCCAGCCACAAAAGGACAAATATTGTATGATCTTACTGATAGAAAATAATTAGAATAAGCAAATTCACAGAGTCAGAAACTAGAATACAGGTTACCACGGGCTAGGAGGGTTGGGGAATGGGGATCAAAAGCTTAATTGGTAAAAAATTTCTTTTGGAGGTGATGGAAGAATGTTGGTAATGGGTGATGGTAGCAAAACATTGTGAATATAATTAACAGCACTGAATTATATATCTGAACGTTGTTAAAGGGGGGACTTTTAGTGTGTATATGTTACTAAAATATTTTTTAAAGCTAAAGAAAAAAAATGACTTAGCAGCCTCATTTGTTAGATGAGGAAACTGAGGCCCAGAGAGGTGATTTGTCTCACCCACGGCTGCATAGCATGATTTAGTGTCAGAGCTGGGACAAGACCCTGCTCCTTGGCTCCTGGTAGGGGGCACCTTCCACCACACCCCACTGCCCCTCTCTGATGGCCATGCCATTAGCTTGGGGCCTTGGCAAGCCACTGTGGGTAATAACAGAGACTCCCCTGCAGGGTGGGGGAGGGGTATATGGGCTCATGCTGAAGAGCTCTTGTCTCAGTACCTGCGTATGGCTAAAGTGCCATAAGAGGGTACTGCGGCTACTCTTACGGTGTCATGATAATTCAGGGGTGGGGAAACAAGAAGAGAAAGGACAGCAGAACTGTCCAGACTTCTAAGATGCATTCTCTTCTTACATGTAAGGCCAGACCAGCTTCACTTAGAGGACACGGTTGCTGCCCCTTAAGGGACTATTTGGTGAAAGAACAGACATGAGTGTCTGCCATCTAATAGGGACTCAATGAGATTTTAATACTTGTCTATGGCCTGGAGTTTTATTCTTTAGACCTCCCTGCCCATTTTCATATCCTCCATTATTCTCTGAGACAGAAGATCTGGGTTTGTGTCCAATCCCACCGTTGACTGATGTGTGATCAAATACAAGCAAGAGGTAATTTTTTTGTGTGAGGCAGGATTTCAGTGTAAGGGACTTAGAAAGCCTGCCTATAGTTAAGTGATAGGTTTGAGGATTTATCACGTGTTAAAGTGTGACATTCAAAACCACTTATTCCAGAACACCCACTCTTTCTTCTAAAGCTTTTTCCCCCTAGATTCTAAGAAGCCACTGGCTGTAAGACACAGCAGCCAGCTAATAGCACATTTTTTGGGGGGAGTATGGGGGGTGAAACACTTATATGTTAAGCATACATGCCATTTGTAAGACATGGGATTTCTGAAATGTCAAGTGTGAAAATTAAGCTTCTTGGAATTAAAGTTACCATGGTGTTCTTACCATTTTGAAGAGAGACTGGCCTGGGTAAGGGGAGAGGAAGTCTGTGCATCAGGGCAGTAGAAGGGTCTCAGAATTTTCTGATTCATGTACCTTTGACACATTCCTCACCTGGTCCTTCAGTCTTCTATTTTCCTTTCTGCCGGTTTGGCCAATAACATTTATGTCATTTGCTGCTTCGTCTTTTGCAGGCAAATGCTGCTTCACTGAACAGAGAGATATCTGGCCTGTCCTCATCAAACCTCAAGCTCACAGGGTTGGTTACTAAGAAATTAATGTCTAACCAAAATGATGAAAGTGACTTTTGCCCAATAAATTTCTTTTTTCAGTAAATCATCTGAAGCAATTTCTAAAATCTAGTCTTCCTTGGAATGTGTGGAGTTACCTGGCAATGTTTGGAAAGTAATGGAAAATGGACTCTTTATCCACTCCCTGCTGGCATCCAGTTTTAAAAAAAGACTTATAGAGACCTTTTCCCCACTTTCCAGGGAAGTCACTATAATAATCAAAACAACTTTAAGCTGTTTTGTTTTGTTGTTTGTTTTGTTATGAACTCATTCAGATGAGTTCATAGCCATATGGTTCAGACAATGAAAATAGTTTTTGATATCTGAGATTGGTTGAGTGCTTGGGTGTTTTAGAAGGCATGTTCCCAGGTCCATTGTATGAATCACAAGGAATAAGACCAGCAACCATTTACTGAGCCTTCACTTTGTGTTCCGCCAGATTAAATTATTTAATTCTCATTATTACCCAATGGCTCAGGTACTCTGATTGTCCCCATTTTACAGCTGAGAACACTGAGGCTCACAGTGGTCAAGTGACTTATGATTATTTACCACAATGAATGATGGATTCAAGATGGAAATTCAGGTCTGGTCATCAGTGCCAGAGCTGGGCTGGGAATCTCCCATGCCTCTCTGCCTCAGTGGGAGCTGCAGAGCAATCTGAGGGTATGGCTCCATGTTTGCCTTTCTCATGAGCCTTGGTCTCTGAGCAGGGAACCTGGGTGGGATGTCCTGCTCTCTGTAGATTCCTGCTGGCCCAGCCCTGTGGTGAGCGAAGGAGCCTGTGGACATGGTGTGTGAACAGTATGTGCAGGGGTAACCAATGGGCTCAGAGCCCGAAAAGAAAGCACAATGCCCTCTTGCTTGCTGGGGACCGCTCCCTACCCCACTCCCTTCCTTCCTTCCTTCTGATTCCTGCCCCATTACTGGGAAATCCTGCCCCTTCCTCTGCAACCACCACCTTTCCTCCCCCCTTTCATGTAGCAGCAGAATCATCTCTTTTGGTGTATAACCTGTGCAGTGGGAAAGACTAATTAGCACATGGTAGGTCTCTAGGACATGCATGAATGAATGGTAAATATAATTGGAAGTTTCTTTGACTATAAGTTCCTTAAGGGCAAGAACATTGTCTGATTTATCTCCACCTCACTGGGATGCAGCATAGTGCCTAACACATAGCACGTGCTTAAGAAGTATTGGTTATTGAGTGGATGGTACACAGGAACAGGACAAAAGTTAAAGAAGAAGGGTTGAGTGTAATGTTCAAAAGTATTTTTAAGAAGTTCCACCAGTCCAAAGTCACTAAACACCTAGGTCATCTCAGTTCTGGGAAGATCTTCCTGTTTCATCTCACCCCCTTCCTATTCCCACCTCATTCTGGAAGCTTTCTGGTTATTAGAGAAAACTCTAAAGGCAGAAGGCTGGTCACAAGGGGATAGGCTGGGAGAAGAGGCAGGAGTGGAAGAAAAGTAAGAGATGTCACAAAAAAATATGAGAGTAAGAGAACACTTCCATTTCTTCCCATGTACGTCCTGTTTGCTGACAGGGACAATAAGATGTGCTGTCATCAGCCCTTCCTATCCTCACTGGTGCTGCAGCCTGAAAACATGGAGCTTTAATGCTTGAAGAAGAATAAAAGCTGTGATTATTTTGTCTTTATCTAAGGCCACACTTCTTTTTGACTCCTGGTTTCTTTCAGGTTTTGAGTATTCCTGAGTGCTGGTGTTTCTTTTCCAAACAATTGAGATATGTAAACCCAGGGAAGGCTGGAGAAAGAAAGAAGCCTCTGAGCAGGGTGTGGGGGTCAGATTTTAGAGTAAGACCCAGAAACAAGGGGAGCTTTCTTTGGTGGGCACACTAGGGAAGGAGGGAGGTCTCTTTGGAGCAGCTCCCAAAGGACAGATGTCAGAAGTCCATGTGGGGAAACCTCATCCTGTCAGTTTGGACGCAGTTCTGGGAAATGAGCTCACAGAGTCCTTGGGAGTCTTTAGGAGCCCCAACTTCATGTTGCCATGGAGAGCCTCATCATTCATTACCACAGATTTCCTCAGACGTCATGGAGCTCATGAAAAGAAAACTCTTAGAGGGTGTATTAGTTTCCTAGTGCTGCCATAACTAAGTACCACAAACTGGTGGCTTAAAACAACAGAAATTTATTCTCGCACAGATCTGGAGGTTAGAAGTCTGAACTCAAGGTGGTGGCAGGGCCATTCTCCCTCAGAAATCTGCATGGGAAAATCCTTTCTTGCCTCTTCTAGCTTCTGGTGGTAGCCAGGAATCCATGGTGCTCCTTGGCTCCAATCTCCTTGGCCTCAGTCCTTTGTTGTCATGTGGCCTCCTTTCTTGTGTCTGTGTCTGTGTGTTTCCTCTTATAAGGACACAAGTATATTGGATTAAAGGACCACCCTACTCCAGTATGACCTCAGTTTAATTTAATTATATCTGCAACTACCTGGTTTCTAATTAAGATCACATTCTGAGGTACTAGGGGTTAGGAAGTCAACATATCTTTCTGAGGGATACATCTGGACTCATAACAGAGAGGAAGGAAACTAAAGTGCAAGAGGAGCCAGGAGGGCTATCTCCAACCCCTATGGAGTCAACTGCTTTTAACTTTTTGCTCTCTGACCATGACATTTCTTTAGAGATTCTTGGATTATTCCTCACAGCCCATCTTTGAGTATTATTAGTTTTGGAATTCAGCTTTGAATTTGGCCTTTCTAGATAGGACTATTGTTGCTTCCTGGTTTTGTCCATTATTGTCTTTGTTTTCCTTTACTCCCAAGAGCTATGTGTGTTGGGAGCAATCTTTTTTTTTTTTTTTTTTTTTTAACCAGGAGGTCCCGGGGATCGAACCCAGGTCCCTCCATATGAGAGACGGATGCCCAACCAGTTGAGCTACATCCGACCCCTGGGAGCAATCTTAACTCTCCTTACTCCTAGGTCAGCCATGGCTCCCTGTTATTTCAATTAGAGCTCAGTATTGCATTCCCTCAGGACATGTTTTGTTAGCCTGGCGTTGACAGGCTCAAAGCTAATTTAATCAGCATGTCCTGGACCTCAATGACCTCAGTCTTGGCCCAACCCTGGGGACAAGACAGAATTGATCTTGTGTGGGTTTGTGATATTGACAGTGGAAGGCTTTGGATACCTAATAACAAATTCACTTGTGATCCAGATCATTAAATGCTACCGATACACATAGTGACAGTCCTTGGACCTGTTAGGCGCCCTTATGAAGGCAAGCTCTGACGTTTTTACTTATTCCTTTGAAACCCTAGGTTAGCCCATAAGAAATGTAACCCCAAATTGGGCCCATCATCCATTCAAATCAGGCAAAAGTAAGTACTGGCATTTTGCTAATCACTTCTCAAACATTTTCTTATTTAATATGGTTGTTCTCATAACAACCCTGTGGGGTCGCCATCCTTTTACAGATGAGGAATCTGGAACTTAGAGAGATTAAGTAATTTGCCCAAGGTCACATACCTTGCATGCTACAGAACCAGGACTCAAGCTTTTATCCAATTACACTCTGGAACCAAGGCATTTTCTGGGGGAATCATACTGTCTGCCCTGAATCCCAAAACACTGTTCAATCCCCTCAACAACCATGATGGTCTTGTTAACTATATATTAATTAAGGCCTTTTTGAGTCTAAATGTTCTGCCTGCACAATGTCTTGAGTAAATGGACTTCATTAATTTAGTATGTACTATGTGTTTCCTGCTTTTAGAGCTACCACTATCCTCTTCAACCTTTAAGGAGGACTCCTTAATTTGAAACTATAAGATTTGTAAATTCCAATTTCCCCTAACAGGAACCTTTGATTTTCTTTAGGTTTGTTATATTACAGTTTAAAAGCCTCATCTTTCTAAGTGAAAGAGTCATGTTTTCAGTTTTATTAGAAGGCAGCCATTCCACACCACCCTCCCTGCCCCTTATGCTCCAGGCAAACCAAACAGGCTCTTTCTGTAAATGCTTTCAGTTTCCTTTCAACTGAAATGTGTTTCCCTTTTCTCCACCTGGTCCTCAACTCCTCAGAGCCAAAATCTGTACTCTTAACTGGCTCTACGATCACCCAGTCCTTGAAGCCTTTCTTGATTCCCCTCCAATGGAAGTGATTTCACTCTCCTGTGACGTAACACCACAGGACTATTTATCTTCTCATACTTCATATGGTGTTTATTGCTTGCTCTCTTGGATTTTACTTACACTAAGCATTTCTTATTTCTCCTTCTAGATTACAAGCTACTTGAGGGCAAGGTTTGTGTCTGTTTCCTAGCAATTTGCATTAAAATAGTTCCTCACATATTGATTCCATGACTGAATATCAAATACATGGCTTTGTTTGATTTCTTTTCTGGAACGTTTCCAGTTCTTTATCAGAATGAGATAACAAACTGCTTGAAGCATTCTAAGTGATGGATCACTGTGAGTTTATTCGAGGCTGTGATGATATTTTACAGTTTGTGTTTGACTATCCTTCCGACAATCTCCAACATTTTATTGGCCATTTAAAATTGCAATAGCACATTGAGTCAAAGTCTTCTTGGGAAGGCCGAGCCCTTTCCTGGGTCATAACTGGGGACTCTGCTCGTCATCTTGAAATGGAGTGTGACTAATTTGCTCATAAATGCATTACTTTGCTGAACTTTTCACTAATCTGAAAATACTCTAGTTTACATACAATGTGAAGATTGCCCTAGGCTTTTTCAAATTATATATTTCAAATTATATAATGTCTTTCCCATACCATTACTGTCAGCAAAGTCTCAAAATAAAAGACACTTTTGTGGCAAAAAGAAACTCAGAGCATCCTAATTCCTCTCCCCTAATATTTAAAGCCTGCCCATGAATTGGCCTGTCTGGCCCGTGCTGGAATGCAGAACTATCAACCATGGCAACAATTGTGATGAGTACAGGCTAAGCCTTCATTTCCTGCACAACACCTTGAATATTTTGACTAACATTATTTAAAATATATTGTGTACCCACATGTAGCTGAAGTTGTTCAGAATATTGAAAAGCCCAATTTGCAAGGAATTCACAGGCCCGAGAGCTGCCTTTCAGATCCTAAATTGCTCTTTTTAGAGAGAACCAAAGGTGTGCAAAGAAGAAACTGAGATCGTGATTATCCAGTAATTACTGCTGCAGTCATGTTGAGTTACCTATGTGATTACATTCTTTCAAGGAGATCGTAGTGCTTGCAAAATAAGAGCTATCAACCCGTTTTAATTTTTAGTCTATTTTCCTAGTAGATAAAAGAAATTTACCTGTCTCAGCATTCCAAAGCCCTCCCAGGTGTAGCAGAACTCAATGGTTAAAGCACATCAAGAATTACCTGAGGAGTTGCTTGTGTAAATGCAGACTCACAGGCCCCACCCCAGACGTAGCATGTCTGGGAGTAATGCTGGTGATCTGTATTTTTAAAATAAGCCCCCCTAGGATTCTGATCAGTGGTTCTAAAATCTGATTTTGAGAAAAAACAAAAACAAATGGAAGCGATAAAAGAGAACATTGGGAGGGAGTTATCCCTATATCTAGGGCTAACAGAATACAAAGGTGCTTACTTGGTGTGAGTTGTGGGGTCAGTGCAGCTTCCTCCTGCCCCCTGCTCACCACCAGAACCTGCCAGGTCCAAGTGGTGGGTGGAAATGCAAGAGGCCAAGGGCATAGCAAGACCAGGGTACTTGCCTCCAACCAGCTGTGCGGTTTAGGAGGAGTACTTCACCTCTAATACCATTATTCATGAAATGAGAGGGTTGAGCCTGGTTATCTCCAAGGCTGCTCTAGTATCTCATGACTTCATTCGGCAAAGGCTGAGGATTTGCCTCTAGGGTAGCGCTATACAATAAAAATATAATGGGAGGCACACATGTGATTGAAAATCATCTAGTAGCTGCATTTAAATAAATAAAAAGAGACAGGTGAAATGAACATATTTATTGTGTCCAATATATCCCACACATTATAATTTCAAGCATGTAATCAATGAAAAAATTATTGAGCTATTTTACATTCTTTTTTTGTACTAAGTCTTAGAAATCTGGAGTATATTTTATACTCTCAGCACATCTCTGTTAAGGCTAGCCACATTTCACATGCTTTATAGCCACACATGACTCTTGGCTTCTGTACTAGACAGGGCAGCTGGAGAGCAGCCTTGGCAAGCTATGGCCCTTGGGCCAAATATGGTCTGCTGCCTATTTTTGCAGGGCCCGCTAGCTAAGAATAGTTTTAACCTGTTAGAATGATTGGAAAAAAATTAAAAGAAGAAGACTATTTCATGACACATGGAAAATTTATGAAATTTAGATTTCAGGTCCATAAAAAGTTTTATTGGACCACAGCCATGCCTGTTCATTTAGTATTGTCCATGGCTATTTTTATACTACAGCAGTTGAGCAGTTGTGACAGGGACTATATGGCCTGCGAAGCCTAAAATATTTACTATCTTATTCTTCACAGAAGTGTTTGCCCACCCCTGCTCTAGAGGACCCCAGAGAGGGAGTTAATAGCTAACCACGGTGGGCTGGCACCCTCTGGTCCCGTGTCACTATGAGCAAGAATGGCTAATGCTTGCCTTGAATGATGTAGCAAGCCTCAATCTAAAGATATGCAGGGCGGAGAGTAGAGTTGCAGGAGGCTGGTCAACAACATTGAATTCTGATGTTGAGCCATAGCCCAAAAGAAAGTCTCCAGACCCTGCTCGAGGGCTTGGAGCAAGGTAGGATTGTTGGAGATCCTGTAGGAGATGGACTTGGCCAACTTGGCCAACTTGAAAAATCTAACCCATTTATCTGAGGAAGGATTTTGAATTTGAGCCTTAACTAAAAATAAGCACACATAACAGCATCTGTCTGCTCTTCTTTGTCATTGTTTTGTCTTCAAAGTCTTTTCTTAGCTGGCAATGAGTTTTTTAAAAGTCCTTTACTTGAACTGCATCCCACCTGGCTATCCTCTTAAGTTCTAGGTCTGCTCGGAATGGTTCTGCTGGTTGGTTGGATTTTCTGTTGCCCTGCCTGCATATTGGATGATTGGAGGGCAGTCTATCCCAGGCCCTTGAGTTCAGGGAATCTTTCCTGGGATTTAGCTACATCAAAGGCATGGTTTGATCTATCAACCCATTGTCCTGCTCCAGCCTTTCCAGTTCCTGTAAATTACCTCTCGGCAAAATAAAGATAACATTTATTAATTCTTTCTCTTTTAAACAATTGGGAAAATATGACCAAGCCTTTGGGGGGGGGGGGGAAGCACCACAAAACTTTCCCTGACCTCTTTGATTCATTTCTTTGTGCGTTATAAATTCCTAGTAGTATTTCTTTAATGTGGTAGCATTTTTGCTGTATTATTCCATGAGTATTTCTTTTCTTAACCCTTTTGACCCAATCATTTCTGTTTTCATTCATTTTCCAAAAATTCTTTTCAAGCCCTTTCACATCCATAATCCCATTTTAGTCTGAAAAACAGTCCTGTGTTGTGGGAAGGATATCATTAATTCTACTTTTATAGATGAAGAAAAAATAGAGATGTCAAGAGACTGACTTAGGTTCACCCAGCTAGTTACTTGCCAAATTTAGCTAGCAACAGTCTTCTGACTGCTGGGCTCGTGGTCTCTCTTCTACATTTTGCTGGTTGCCTGTTATTTTCAACTCATCCTCATTTTCTTACACTCTTCTTCCTTTATCTATCTCAATATTTCTTCAACTCAACTCATTTTAACTTTAGTCTACATTTTCTCTACCCATCCAGTCCTCTCTCTCCCTCCCAGCCACACTCATGGACTTGGCCACGGCACCATACCCGCCTTTGGCCCTGTCAGTATTGCTCTTTGCTAGAACAACGGAGTCACAATCATGTCCTGAGAGCCTCTCTTCTCCTCTGAACCCATGGTGTGGGACTTCCTGGTCCCACATTCTGCTTTGTTCCACAGTCTTTCAAGCCAAGACCCACTTCATGATGTGGGAAGGAAGACCTACTTCCTTAGGGAAGGATTCCTTGGGGAATTCTGCTATGTTCTCAATCAGAGGGGCAAGAATCTCTAGTACAAAGGTAGTGCCTAATAAAAGAAAACAGACCAATATGCCAAGCCCTCAATATTAATGCTAGTAACTATGAGTCTTATTCTAGAAAAATTGAAACTTAATGGTTACTAGAGGTTCCAAGGGGAGGGGGAGGGAAGAATAGGTGGAATGCAGGGCATTGTAATTGTTCTGCATGATTTTGCAATGGTGGAAACAGACCATTATACATTATGTCAAAACCTATAAAAGTGTAGGGTGCAAAGTGTAAACCATAATGTAAACCATTGGCCATAATTGGTAGGAAAGATTCAAATTAAGTATGTACCATACTCATAAATGATGTTATTAATACAGGAAAATGTGAAAGGGGGAAGGAGTAGGGTATTTGGGAATCCCCTATATTTCTGAGGTGACATTTCTGTAACCTAAAGCTTCTTTGAAGATAAAGTGAAAAAAAGACACTGGGAGAACATAGAGAAGGAATTGGCCATATGCATAAAAGGTAAATCTTACAGTGATGGAAGGCACAATGCAAAAAAAAAAACAAAACGTTTTTTAGGCTTTGTTTTTGGGGAGGTTTTAGATTACAGAAAAGTTACAACTATGGCAGGGGAGGACCACTGGTGCAGGGTATCAGTGGTGGGGAGATGTGTGGGGAAAGATGCATCTGAGGCATGCCTCTATGGAATATGAATGTGTTCATGTGGTCGTGAAGTGCTATCTCAGTGGATGGAGACCCACACAATAACCAACAGAATATTAAATTCCCACCCTGGGGAGTCTTGCTACATTCTCTAATAGAGTGACAAGAATCTCTAGAGTATATAGGTAGTATCTAGTAAAAGAGGACAGACCAATACTCCAGGCCCTTGATATTAATGCTTGTACTTATGAAAATTATTCTTGTAAAATTGAAACTTAACCTAGTAATATATATTGCCTAAGAGTTACCTCCTGAAAACCTCCTTGTTACTCAAATGTGGGCTCTCTTTAAGCCAAACTCAGCATATAAGCTCACTGCTTTCTCCCTGGTGTGGGACGTGACTCCCAGGGATGGGCCTCCCTGGCACTGAGGGAGTATTACCAAGTACCAACTACCAATGTATTTGGAAAAAGACCTTGACCACAAGGGGGAAATATTAAATACAAATGAATTTTGTGCATATGTGGTGTTTTGTGTTTTTTTTAATTTTTTTTTTAAAGAAGTTGGGAGCTTGCAAAACAATCATGCATAATGTGCAGAATTCCCATATATCACCCCTCCACCAACACCTTATATTGTTGAGGAACATTTCTTACAAATTATGAAAGAACATGATCAGACTATTACCACTAACTATGGTCCATAGTGTACAGTTGGTATATTCTTTCCATATACCCCCTATTATTAGCAGCATGTATTAGTATTGTACATTTGTTATATTTCATGAGAGAATGTTCTCATATTTATACTATTAACCACAGTCCATCTTCAACCACATGGTTCACTGTGTTAAACAGTCCCTGCCTTGTACATTCTATCCAGCATGTAAACTCGTTGGCTCTCACTTTCTTCACAGAGTTGTGCAGTATTGCCCCAGTAAAACGTGGAATGTTTTCCTTAGTCCAAAAGAAAAAATCCCATAACCCACTATTATTGACTCTTTAGTGTTGATATAGTACCTTTTTGATATTGATGTAAGAATACTACAATATTGCTGCTAACTATATGAATTTATATCCATAAATTACATTAATTGTATTTTCCCGAGTATCACTATATTCCTACCACTTTATAATCTAGGTCAGAGAACATTCTTGTATTTGTACTATTAACTATAATCCCCATTGATCTCCAGGTTCACTATGTTATTCAGTCCCTAGATTATTCTCTACCTCTCTTTCAATTGACCTTTACATCCCTAGACTCCCCCTTTCAACCAAAATCCCATTTATAAACCAGCTGTGTTAGTTATACTTACTATAATGTATTACCATCAACTCTATCCATTTCTATGCTTTTATAGTCAAGCTAATTGAAAATTCTACATACATTAAGCATCAGTACAACTTCTCAGCCCTCATCCTATCTCCTAGTAACCTATAGTCTAGGTTTAACTCCATGTGTTTATTCTCCGTATTTATTTCATATTAGTGAGACCACACAATATTTGTCTTTTTGTGTCTGGCTTATTTCACTTAGCATAGTGTCCTCAAGGTTCATCCATATTATCATGAGTCCCTATTTCATTTCTTCTTATAGCAACATAGTATTCTAATGTATGTATATACCACATTTTTTTTTTAGTTTTTAAAAAAAATCCTTGTCATAGTTCTAACATTTGAGTCATATCTAACTCTAGTTCTATTGATTGCTTTGTCACTTAGTCTTTTTTTTTTCCACTTGCTTATGTGAATGTTTTATATATTTATTTATTGGATGCCAAATATTGCATAAAAATTGACTATGATAAACAATATTTACATCCAGAAATGGGGATAGTGAGGCAGTCTAGTCAGTAGTTAAGTAGGCTTGGCAGTGTACTTGGGTTCCTATCTCTCCACATCCTTACCAACACTTGTTATTTTCTGTTTTGTTATTAATAGCCATCCCAGTGGGTGTGAGGTGGTATCTCACTGTGGTTTTCACGAATGAATTTTTACAGGTAAGAGATTTCAAAGTGAGTGGAAGGTCATTCCAGAGGTTATGCTTATGCACGTCTTAGGAGGATCTCACTGACCACCACAGTAAACAATGCTTCAAGCAGGGGTGCTCCTGAGGGCTCTAAAGACATCTAGACACTATAGGCAGGGCAGACAACCCCAGAAAATCTGCACCCCATTAGTGGGCCTTACCTTGGAATATATGATAACCTATTTCCCCAATGTATCAGAGTTAGAAACATTTATAATTTTCCTACACATGGATCTTCTGCCCCTTTTATTTGAACCTATAAGTAACACTATACCCATTAAATATAAGTCCCAGAGACTCAAATCTTTGGTATGTTCATAGGCTGGTTGAGCCCTGAATCTCAGCAGAGTTGCAGCCAATACCTACACTCTCCAGTTCATCTGACTTGCCCAGGACAACTAGCAAAAGGATTACGATGGACAATATCCATCCCAAAAAACAGAGAGTATCTACAACTGCAAACAAGACAGTTCCAGCCATCTGCCCCATGGGATCTAAGTCCCTTCTAATCAGAAACAGAGTGGGCATCACCATCCCCAAATCCTCAAGATTGAGGAATGAACACACATAAGGGGGGTATGCAACTATGGACCAAAGGAGGCTTGTTATTCTAGTAATGGAAGAACTTGTAACATTGATATAAAGACAGTGATCACCAGAGATTCTGAGGGAAGGGAGAAGGAAGAAAAAGTGTAACATGGGACATTTTGGGGACAGTGGAATTGTTCTGCATTATATTGCAATGGTGGATACCAGCCATTATATATTTTGTCTAAACTTATAAAATTGTGTGGTGCAAAGTGTAAACCATAATGTAAACTATAGACCATGGTTAGTAGCAAAGCTTCAATATTTGTTCATCAATTGTATAACAAAAGTACCACACTAAAGAAAGATGTTGCTAATGGGGAAAGTGTGAGAGGGAGAGGAGGTGGGGTATATGGGAATTCCCTATATTTTCGATGTAACTTTTATGTAATCTAAAACTCCTTTAAGGATAAAAACTAAAAAACAAAATAAAGAAAGAAAACACAGCTTTGGGGCACCATTTCTGGCCCCTCCCTTATCCCTTCCCAAGAGCAGTTTGGAGGGCCTGGCTTTGTTCTAGCTCGGAAAACTGACTTGGAAAACTTCTCTCTGGCCTGGCTCCCTCCCAAAATTTGTCCTCCAGGCAAAATCAGCTTGAGACAAAGAAAGCAGTGTAAGAAACAATTGAGGCAGGTAACCTGGGGCAGAGACTTACCTGCTTTAAGTCCTGTGGTGGAACACCTGGGGGAGGGAGACGGTCTGTATACTGGTACTTAGAGGATGCTTTCAAACTCCTATAAACAGGGGAACTTCTAAGGTCTCTAGTAAGCACAAGCCCAAGATAAAACACAGGCCCAGAAAAGACAGGGAGGACCTTGGCTTTGCATTTGCTTTGGGCTGACCTTCCTGATAGGAGGGCTGAACTCTGACAGAGCACACCAGCCAGTGCAAAGATGGTAAAACATGTTTTTGTTTAAGTTTGCTTGTTTTTGCCAGCTCCTGACACTCAAGAAAATCTGTGTCATATCACCAACTGGTTACAGATTCAAGAAATAGACATTTCAGGGTATAAATCCTAGAGTTAACATTTAAAAATATTAAAATGTACAGTGTGCAACAGAAGATTACAAAACATCCAAAGGCTGTCCCATCCAATGGAAGAAGATTAAAATCCAGCAAACATCAGTGAAGACAACCAGACTGTGGGCATACAGGACAAAGACTTGTTTTTTTTTTTGTTTTTTTTTTTATAGATCTTCAATATGCTCAAGGAGATGAAGGAAAATACAGAGAAAGAACTAAAGGTACCAAGAAAACAATCAACAATTTCAAGGAGATGAAGGAAAATACAGAGAAAGAACTAAATGATATCAGGAAAACAATGAGTGAACAATATGATACATTTTTTATTTAAAAAATACTTTAGATTACAAAAATGTTACATAAAAAATACATTGGGAAGCAGATGTGGCTCAAGCGATTGGGCACCCGCCTACCATATGGGAGGTCCCTAGTTTGGTTTCTGGTGCCTCCTAAAGAAGACAGCAAGCTGACACAACAAGATCATGCAACAAGAGACACGAGGAAAACATAATGAGAGACCTAACAAAGCAGGGAGCAGAGGTGGCTCAAGCAATTAAGTGTCTCCCTCCCACACTAGAGGTCTCGGATTCAGTTCCTGGTTCCTCCTAAGGAAACAAGGAAGATGAACAGACAGAGCAAATGCAAACAATGAGTGAGTGGGGAGATATAAATAAATAAAATAAATCTTAAAAAAATGTATAAGGGATTCCTGTATCCCCCACACCCTACCTCTCCCACATTAACAACATCTTTCATTATTGTGGTACATTTGTTACAATTGACGAACACATATTGAAACATTGCTACTAAGTGTGGATTATAGTTTACATTATAGTTTACATTCTGTCCTGCACAATTTTATAAGTATAACAAGATATATAATGGCCTGTATCCATCATTGCAATGTCATTCAGGACAATTCCAATGTCCTGAAAATGCTCTATATTACACCTCCCAACCTCTGGGAGGAGACTGTGTTCACCAAGTCTCCATATCAGTAGTTCACTAACCAGCTCGTGAAGAAGCACACAAAGGTCTCCATGTAGAGGACCCAGGCCCCTGCTGTGGCCACCACCTAGGTGCTCATGAGAAAAATAATAAATGTTTGAATGAAAAAAAAAAAAAAAAGAAACCAAACAGAAGTACTGGAGTTGAAGACCACAATAACTGAAATGAAAAATTCCCAGGAAGATTTTGACAGCAGATTAGAATTGGCAGAGGAAAGAATCAGCAAATCAAAAACAAGACAATTGAAATGATTCAGGATGAGGGGCAGAAACAAAAAAGAATTATAAAAAGTGAAAATAGCCTAAGAGACCTCTGGGACAGCATCGAGCTTACCAATATATGCATTATGGGAGTCCCAGAAGGAGAAGAAAGAGATAAAGGGGCAAAAGAAATATTCAAAGAAATAATGACAGAAAACCTCCCAAATTTAGTAAAAGATGTGACTATGCACAACCAAGAAGCCCAAGGAACACACCAAACAGGATAAACTTGAAGAATAATATGCCCTGTCACATATTGATTAAACTGTTGAATGCAAAGGACAAGGAGAACATCCTGAAAGCTACAAGAGAAAAGCAATGTGTTATGGAAGGAGTCCTAATCAGATTAAGTGCTGATTTCTCATCAGAAATCATAGAAGTAAGAAGGCAGTAGGTTGAAATACTGAAAGTACTAGAATAAAAGAATAACCAACCAAGAATTTTCTATCTGAGAATTTCTTTAAAAAATGAGGGAGAGATCAAGACATTCCCAAATAAACAAAAGCTGAGGAGGGAGTTCACTACTGAACCTGCCCTACAAGCAATGCTAAAGAGAGTTCTTCAGACAGAAGGGAAAGGACACTAGACAGTGGTTCAAAGTGACCTAAAGAAATAAAGACCTCTGGTAAAGGTAACCATTCCAACTGAGAATGAATACATCAGATCAAAGAAAGACTTGGACAAGCCCAGCTTGGCAAGTAATCAGCATTTATTTAGGGGGCATACAAAATATTTCTACCTAGTCGATTTTAGGTAAAATGACTTCATAAACTTGTGGTGACCAGTGATCTGTAAAGTTTGTGTAGATCATTAGGCTAAGATACCTTACTGGGACTGGCAAGTTAGGGGAGAATATTTAGGGAACTTACGTGGGGTCCTGTCCTCATCCTTGACAGCAAGAGGAGAGACAGCTTTTTCCTAGCTCAGTCATCTGTGCTTGCCACAAAATGAGAGGCATCTTTTATAATGCATGTCTATGTGTAGATAGGGAAGGCATGTGAGGGCAGCGGGACTTCTAAGGAATGCAGTGTTCTAAGATTTACTGATAAGCCACCAGTTCACAACCAGTTCCCAGAGGTTTGTCTTTTTAACTACCTAAGAATGTTGCTGCAATTTGGGGCAGGGTAAAGAGCAAGAAGGGTTGGAGAAGAAAATGCAAAGTCATATATGCCAAAGACTCAATATGGTACAATACAAAAAATAAAATAAATATGAAAGTAGGCATTAACAGAAAAATTTAGGGACAAAAAAAGAATAAGTCTTACAAAGACTAAGCAGCAAAATGGCAGAAGAAAGTCCTACATTATCAGTAGTGACTTTAAATGTAAATGGGTTAAACGCTCCAGTCAAAAGGCAGAGATTGGAAGAATGAGTTAAAATGCATGACCTGTAGGTGCGTAAAATATTATATATATATTTATATAAATACTTTCTGAGGATCCAGTTTTATGGTTGCCTATGAATCCAAATGAAAGAATCATCCAAAGTTCTGAAGTGCCTTTACAACATCTTGGTCCTGGTATTATAACTGATTAACAGTCACCTTTCACAGAATATGTATTATATTAGAGCACATCTTTTGAACTTTATAGAAATCTGTCATTCCCTCTCAGATTCATATTAATCTGGTAACTTTGTGTAGGGAAGTTGTCATTTTAAACACCTAAAACGTGATAAAGGAATAGCCCTAAAGACCCAAATGATAGTAAGAGCATAGCCCTAAACAAATCCTCACTTTGTCTCTCAGTATTGCCTGATAATGAAAAGTTCTTGATGTATCTTTCCTACTAGAAATTTTCTGGAATCATTGGAGAGTTGGACCAAAGGGAAAGTAAAGGTCTTAGGGCAATGAGTGCTTCCTGTATGAACGTCATAAGTGTTCTCATTTTGGCCATGGTAGTTTTAGGATTGTTTTTCTGTATCATAACTTTAGAGTGCTCTAAATATCTTGAAGAACTTTTAAATTAGAATATAGTCTTCATTATACCACTGGAAAATCAAGGTTATCATTCATTTTGGATTTATCCTTCGCCAGGTTATACCATTTAATTTTTTTTTTCCGTTAAGTATATTGTTTTTCTTTTTTAAAACAAATCAATTTTATTGATACATATTAATAAAACATACAGTCCATCCAAAGTGTACAATCAGTGGTATTTGGAATAATCACATAGTTGTGTATTCATCAGTTCAGTCATTATTAGAGCATTTTCATTATTCCAATAATAAGAAAAACAGACAAACAACAAAAACTCATCACTTTCAATCTCTCTATGCTTCCCCTGCTATACATAGCTGCTATTTCTGGCTATTCTTGCAAAAGTATTTTTTTTTTAAACAGTTTTATTGAGATATAGTCACATACCATACAATCTATCCAAAGTGTATAATCAGTTGTTTTTAGTATAATCACAATGTTGCACATTCATCACCACAAAAAAAATTTAGAATAATTTCATTACTCCAAAAAGAAAAACTCCATAATACTTAGCAGTCGCCTCTCAATCCCTATATCCTTCCCCAGCTGTACATAGCCACTAATCTAATTTCATCTTTATAAATTGATTTATATTTACATTTTATATAAATGGAATCATACAATACGTAGTACTTTGTGTCTGGTTTCTTTCACTTAGCATAATGTTTCTTTTGTCTCATATTAACATCCTGCAACATTAACATACATTTGTTCAGTTTCAAAGAAAAACAGCCTTATATATGCAGTATTACTATTCATATTTCACATGAGGTTTTGCTGTGCTACACAGTCACATGTTACATTTATTAGCTTTCCTTTTAGTAATATACATGACCTTAAACTTTCCCTTTCAACCACTGTCATACCCATATAATAGCACTGCTGGATAAAAATATTATGCTCTGATTTCATCTTTTCTGTTCATTTATAAAGTTAACACACATCCTTTTTTTACCAATACAGCACTAGTTAAGCCTCATCTTTCTATTCTCTAACCTCATTCTAGTTTCTGGTGACCCACGTTCATATTACTAACTCCGTGAGATTACACAATATATTTAGTTCATAATAGCGCAGTCATATAGTATTTGTCCTTTTGTGTCTGGCTTGCTTCACTCAACATAATGTCCTCCAGGTTCACCCATGTTTTCATATACTTCACGAATTCATTGTTTCTTACAGCTGCATAAAATTCCATCATGTGTACACGCCACAATTTGTTTATCCATTTTTGGTTGACAGGCACCCGGGTTGTTTCCAACTTTTGGCAATCGTGAATAACACTTCTATGAACATCAGTGTGCAGATGTCTCTTTGTGTCACTGCTCTCAGTTCTTCTGGGTATATACCCAGTAGTGGTATTGTGGGGTAACACTGAAAATCTATATTCAACTTCTTTAGGAACTGCCAAACAGCCCTCCACGGTGGCTGTGAATAAGTGTTCCTATCTCTCCATATCTTCTCCAACACTTGTAGTACTCTGTCTTTTTAATAGAGACCATTCACATAGGTGTGAAATGATATCCTTGTATCTCCTGATATTTGATTTGCATTTCCCTAATCACTAGTGTTGTTGAACATTTTTTCATGTGTTTTTCTGCCATTTGTATTTCTTCTTTGACAATTGTCTGTTCAAATCTTTTGCCCATTTTTTAATCAGGTCATTTGTCTTTTGTTGAGTTGTAGTATCTCTCTTTTTTTTTTTTTTTTTTACCGGGAGGTACCAGGGATCGAACCCCGGTCTCTCCATATGGTAGACGGACGCCGAACCTCTTGAGCCACATCCGTTTCCCATAGTAGTATCTCTTTATATATCACAGATATGAAACCCTTATTGGATATGTGATTTCCAAATATTTTCTCCCATTGAGTCAGCTGCCTTTTCACTGATTTGACAAAGTCCTTTGAGGTGCAAAAGTGTTTAATTTTGAGGAGGCCCCAATTATCTATTTTTTCTTTTGTTGCTCATGCTTTGGGTGTAAGGTCCAAGAAACCACCACTTACCACAAGATAGTGAAGATGTTTCCCGACATTTTCTTCTAATAGTTTTATGGTCCTGCCTTTTATATTTAGATTTTTAATCCAATTTGAGCTTATTCTTGTACAGGGAGTGAGATAAGGGTCCTCTTTCATTCTTTTGGTTTTGGATATCTAGTTTTCCTGGCACCATTTGTTAAAGAGACTGTTTTGTCCTGTTAACATTAACTTGGTAGGTTTGTCAAAACCAGTTGACTATATAGGTGAAGGTTTATTTCTGGAGACTCAATTCTATTCCACAGATTGGTGTGTCTATCTTTATGCCAACACCATGCTGTTTTGACCACTGTAGCTTTGTAATATGTTTCAAGTTCAGGCAGTGAAATTCTGTGCATATCGCTCTTCTTTTTCAGAATGCTTCTGGCCTTTTGGATGCCCTTTCCTTTCTAAATAAATTTGGTAATTGCCTTTTCTATTTCTCTAAAGTAGGCTGTTGGAATTTTGGTTGGTATTGCATTGAATCTATAAATCAGTTTGGGTAGGATTGACATCTTCATGATATTTAGTCTCCAGTCCATGAACATGGAATGTCTTTCCTTTTGCTTAGGTTTTCATTGATTTCTTTTAGCATTGTTTTGTAGTCTTCTGAATATAGGTTCTGTACATCTTTTTTGTTTGTTTGTTCTCAATTTCATTTACTTCTACTCTAATCTTTATTTTTTCTTTCCTTCTGCTTACTTTGTGAATTTTCCTCTTTATTACTGATTTCTAGTTTCATACCATTATGATCTGAAAAAGTGCTTAATATAATTTCAATCTTTTTATATTTATTGAGACTTGCATTGTGACCTAACATCTGGTCTATCCTGGAGAAAGTTCCATGACCATTTGAGAAGAATGTATAACCTGCTGATTTGGGATGTAATGTTCTATATATGTCTGTTGAACTAGCTTATCATTTTGTTCAAGTTCTCTGTTTCCTTGTTGATCTTTTGTCTAGTTGTTCTATCTAATGATGTGAGTGGTGTGTTGAGATCTCCAACTATTATTTTAGAGATGTCTATTTCTCCCTGCAGTTTTGTCAGAGTTTGTCTCATGTATTTTGGGGCACCCTCATTAGGAAAATAGATATTTATGACTGTTATTTCTTCCCAGTGGATTGTCCCTTTTATTAATGTAGAATGGCCTTTGTATCTCCTATAACTTTTTTACATTTAAAGTCTATTTTGTGCAATATTAGTATAGCTACCCCTGATCTTTTTAAGTTACTGTTGTTTGGAATATCTTTTTCCAACCTTTCACTTTTAGCTGGTTTGTATCTCTTGGTCTAACATGGGTCTCTAGTAGGCAGCATATGTATGGCTCTTGTTTTTCATCCATTCTGTCAACCTATATTGTTTGTTTGGGGAGTTTAATCCATTGACATTCAATGATGTTACTGTAAATGCATTATTTACTTCCACCATTTTATTCTCTGGTTTTCCATAGTCATTTTGAATTTTTCACATGGGTTATTTTGGTAGCCTAAACTATCAAGTTGACCTTGAGTGACTGTTGAGGCATGACTTCTTCATATTTTCAATCGTTCAAGTTGCTTGTACCCAAACAGTCTACTCACATAGTGAGCCCTAGTAACCAGACTTGGCTATTCTCATTCCTTATTGGGAGCTGTTTGTGCTAACATGGGCTGCTGCATGTAATTTTTAAATTGGGCTCATCACACACCACTTTGTGTTTTATGATCTTACATGAAGAAGAACTGTCATGTAAGTAAAATCTAAAAAAAAAAAAAAAAAAAAAAAATCCTTCCTTGAGTCTGCATTAAATGCTATAATCCATACAAAAAATGGCTGGGGATGTTTGCTTTCTTTACCTTACATTCAGTCAGCATTACTTTTAGATTATTCTTTATCCAAATAGATTAAAGTCAATCAACCTATAATGAAGTAGTTATTAAAATAAATGTAATGAATGTGTCTGCTAAGTACAATTTAATGTTTTATTTTCCTAAAATTCCTTGGTATAATGCATTTGATATAATTACAATTTAGTATGTTTGAGAGCCTTAAAACCCATTTTTCTCATTTTACCTAGCTCATTTTTATGCGGTTTTTGAGGTTCCAAGTTTAACCTGTACATGCAGTTTATTGAAGCAAAGTTTTCAGCTTTTAACTTAACAGGTATTTTCTCTTAAAAATAATTTGAGAAACATTTGCCATTGATGTTGATATATAGCACTAGTATGTTTTTCCAGTGCATTTGTTCCTGTCCCTCGCTATTAATTGTGTGACTATTGTAATAGTTTGTCTTCAATAATTCAACATTATTTTGATATATTCATGTTAGTAAACCCTTAATTATTAATGAAATTTTAAAAATCATGACCCAACTATATGCTGTCTGCAAGAGACTCACCTTAATTCAAAGACATACGTAGGTTGAGAATTAAAAGATGGGGAACAGATGTGGTTCAAGCAGTTGAGTGCCTGGGAGGTCCTGGATTCAGTCCCCAGTGCCTCTCCAATGTCTCCTAAAATAAAATAAAATAAAATAAATTAAAAAAAAAAATTAAATGATGGAAAAAAATATATACCATGCGAATAGTAACCATAAAAGAATTGGTGTAGTTATACTAAAATCAGATAAAAAAGACTTTAAGTCAAAAACAGTTATGAGGAACAAAGATGGTCATCATATCCTGATAAAGGGGTCAATTTAATGAGAAGACATAACAATATTAAATACATGTGCACCTAACAACAGAGCCCCCAAATATATGAAGAAAATACTTCAGATTTGAAGGAATACACAGTTCTACATTAATAGTAGAAGATTTTAGTACACCATTTTTTAATAGTGGATAGAACATCTAGACAGAAGATACAAGACTTGAATGATACTTTAAACCAACTAAATTTAACAGACATATATACAAAACTTCACTTAACAACAGAATACACATTCTTCTTGAGTGCACATGGATCATTCTCTAGTATAGACAGGTCACAAAACAAATCTCAATAAATTCAAAGATATTGATATCATACAATGTATCTTCATTGTCTGTGATGGAATGAAGCTTGAAAGCAATAACAGAGGTAGAAATTGAAAATACATAAATATGTGGAAATTAAACCCATTGGGTTTAACCCAATGGGTTAAAGAGGAAATTACATGGAAAATTAGGAAATATCTTGAGGTAAATGAAAATGAAAATACAACATACAAATGTATGGCATGCAGCAAAGTCAGTGCTGAGAGAGAAATTGGTTGCTCTAAATACATTAAAAAAGAAGAAAGATCTAAAATGAGAGACCTAACTTCAAAACTGGAAGAACTAGAATAAGAAGAGCAAACTAAACTCAAGGCAAGCAGAAGGAAGGATATGTAAAGATTAATTAGAGTGGAGATAAATGAAATAGAGAATTAAAAAACAAAAAAACAAAAATGAGAATAAATGAAACCAAAAGTTGGTTCCTTGAAAAGATCAATAAAATTGACAAGCCTTTGGTTAGACAGAAAGGAAATAAAGAGAGAGGACACAAAACTAAAATTGGGAATGAAAAGGGGGGATATTACAACCCCACTGAAATAAAACAGACTATAAGAGGATACTATGAACAACTGTTAACCAACAAACTAAATAACCTAGATGGAATGGACAAATTCCTAGAAATACACAAACTACCTAAACTGACTCAAGAAGAAATAGGAAAAAAAAGTGCCTGAAAAAGAACTTTTTAGGAGTAATGTTTCCATAACTTATTGAGCTGCCCTTTTCTGTTCTTTTATTTTTGTGAATTTGAAATAAAGTCATAAATTTTAAAAAGAAGAAATAGAAGATCTCAACAAACCAATAACAAGTAAAGAGATTGGATAGTCATTAAAAACCTCCCAACAACAACAACAACAAAAAGCCAGTACCAGGTGGCTTCAAAGGGTAATTTTACCAAACATTACAGGAAGAATTAACACCAATCCCTATTAAACTCTTCCAGAAAATTGAAGAGGAGGGAACACTCCCTAATTCATTCTATGATGCCAGCATCAGCCTAATACTAAGCCAGATAAAGGTATCAAAATGAAAGAAAATTACAGACCAATATCTTTTATAGATACGGATGTAAAAATCTTCAACAACATAATAGCAAACCAAATCCAACAGCACATTTAAATAATGATTCACCACTATCAAGTGGGATTTATCCCAGATATGTAAGATTGGTTCATCATAAGAAAATCAATTAATGTAATACACCACAAAAACAGAGTGAAGGGATAAAATCACATTATCATCTCAACTGGCACAGCAAAGGCATTTGGCAAAATCTAGCACACTTTCTTGATAAAAATACTTAGAAAACTAGGAATAGAAGGAAACTTCTTTCAACATGATAAAGGGCATATATGAAAAATCCACAGCTAACATCCTACTTAATGGTGAAAGGTGAAAACTTTCCCCCTAAGATGAGGAACAAGACAAGGATGCCCTTTGTCACCACTGTTGTTCAACATTTTATTGGAAGTTCTATCCAGAGCAATTAGGCAAGAGAAAGAAATAAGAGGTGTCCAAATTGAAAAGGAACAAGTAAAAGTTTCACTATTTGCAGATGACGTGATCCTATATAGAGAAAATCCTGAAAAATACACAACAAAGATCCTAGAGCTAATAAATTAATTAAGCAAAGTTGTGGGGTACAAGGTCAACATCCAAAAACCAATAGTGTTTCTATACACTAGTAAGGAACAATAAGAAAAAGAAATCATGAAAAAAAACTCCATTTGCAATGGAAATGAAAAGAATCAAATATCTAAGAATAAATCTAAGCAAGGATTTGTACACAGAAAACTATAAAACTTTGCTAAAAAAAATAAATAAATAAAAGACCTAAATAAATGGAAGGACATTCCATGTTCATGAATTGAAAGACTAATGGGTAGATGTCTATTCTACCCAAAGCAATTTAAAGATTCAATGAAATCCCAATCAAAATTCCAATAACCTTCTTTGCAGAAATAGAAAAAGCCGATCATCAAATTTATATGGAAGGGTAAGGGCCCCAGTTAGCCAAAGTTATTTTGAAAAAGAAGAATGAAGTTGGAAGCCCTTCACTTCCCGATCTTCAAAATTATTACAAAGTCATAGTAATTAAATTATTACAAAGTCATAGTAGTTAAACAGCATGGTACTGGCACAAGGCAAACATATAGACCAATGGAATTGAATTGAGAGTTCAGAACTGAAGACTCAAATTTATGGCCATCTGGTTTTTGACAAGGGGACAAAGACCACTTAATTGGGAAAGAAGAACCTTTTCAACAAATGGTGCTGGGGTGCTTGGATCTCCATTTACAAAAGAATGAAGGTGGACCCTCATGTCAGATCATATACAAAAACCAACTCAAAATGGATCAAGTACCTATATATAAGAACTAGAACTATAAAACTCCTAGAAGAAAATGTAGGAAAGCATCTTCAGAACCTTGTGTTTGGCAATGTTTTCTTAGATTTTACACCCAAAGACAAGCAACAAAAGGAAAAAATAGATAAATGGGACCTCATCAAAATTAAAAACTTTTGTGCCTCAAAGGACTTTATCAATGGGAAAAAATATTTAGAAACCACATATTCCATAAAGATTTAATATCCAGAATATATAAAGAAATCCTACAACTGAACAACAAGCAATCCAGTTTAAAATAGGCAAAACACTTGAATAGACATTTCTCCAAGGAAGATATATGAATGCCAAAAAGCACATGAAAAGATGCTGAACAGCATTAGCCCTTAGGGAAATGCAAATCAAAACCATAATGAGATACCATTTTATATTCACTAAAATGACTACTATTTTTGTTTTTAATGGAAAATTACAAGTATTAGAGAGGATGTGGAAAAATAAGAACACTCATTCATTGCTGGTGCAAATGTAAAATGGTGCTGCCCCTGTGGAAGACAGTTTGGCAGTTCCTCAGAAAGTACAGGATTACCATATGTCCCAGCAGTCCCACTTCTAGTTATATAGCCAAAAGAATTGAAAGCAGGGACTGGAACAGATATTTTCACACTGATGTTCATAGTAGCAAAATTATACACTATTGCCAAAAGATGGAAGCAACCCAAGTGTCCATGAACCAATATGAATAGATAAATGTGGTATATACATGCAATAGAATACTTTTAGCCATAAAAAGGAAAGACGTTCTGGTACCTGCAACAACATGGATGAACCTTGAAAACATCATGTTGAGTGAAATAAGACACAAAAAGACAAATATTGTATGTCATTGATATTAAATAATTGGAATAAGCAAACTCATGAAGTTAGAATCTAGAATATGTTACCAGAGGACAGGGTGGAGAGAGGGAATAGAGACTTGAGGCTTAAAATGTACAGAGTGTGGTGGTGTGAAGCTGTATGTACCCCCAGAAAAAAATATATTTTTAAATTTAATCCATTCCTGTGGCTGTGAATTCATTGTAAGGACCTTTTGATGAGGTTACTTCAGTTAAGGTGAGTATGGCCCAGTCCAGTCAGGATGGGTCTTAATCCTATTACTAAAGTCCTTTATAAGTGAAATGAATCCAGATACAAAAGAGAGAAAAACCTCAGGAGGCAAGAAGCCAAACCCAGTAGAGAAGGGAGAGACCAGGAGGCGCCACCATGTGCCTTGCCATTTGATAAGCTAAGGAATCCAGGATCACTGGCATCCAGCCCCAGAATGACACAGTCTTTGGGGAGAAAGCATTGCTTTGATGATGCCTTTATTTGGACTTTCTTTTAGCCTAAAAACCATAAACATAAATTCCCATTATTCGACCCAAACCATTGCATTAGTATTGCTTGAGCAGCAGTTTCTCTTTGGGACAATGGAAAGGTTTTGGTAATGGATGATGGTGAAGGTAGTGCAACACTGTAAACATAATTAAAGCGCTGAATTATATATGCTAATGTGGTAAAGGGGGGAAATTTAAAGTTATATATATGTTACTAGAATAAATTTTTAAAAAAACCTAAGTAACTGCAGAACACAAACAGTGAACGCTAAGTTAAACCATTGACTTTAGTTAATAATACAATTATAAAAATACGCTTTCATCAGTTGCAATAAATGTATTACACCAATGCAAGGTGTTAGTAATAGGTCAGTATATGAGAACCCTGTATTTCATGCCTGATTTTTCTGTTAATCCATAACTTCTCTAATTAAAAATAAAACAACAAAAACACCCCTGTAGTCCCTATGAGATGAACAGAAATTCTGAAATGGGAGTTGCAAGGACAGCTAGCCAGCAGGGGGACAGGCAAATGGCCAATGGTTCATGTTTGGATGACAAGGGAAGAAAGAATAAAATGCAAGAGAAAAACAAGTACCGTTTCTTCAAACCACTGGGAAACAGCCTCTGCTTCCCTTCATTTCCCAGCTGGAGAGGGCAGCAGCAGCAGGACAAGAGGTCAGGAGGAAGCATTCAATCCCGAGACTCTGCCGGCTACCAGGAGACCTGCTGGGGTCTATGCCACTGGGCCGGATGCTGGAAACGGGAGACACAGGGCATGCGTTGCCTGGTCCCTGCCAATGCCAGGGCCTGCCCTAAATAATTGGATGTCAGCACACAGAACACCATTCAGTCCCTGCGGCAGACGGGGTTCCCATGGCAACCAACAGTTACCCAGCAATTCCACATCCCCTTCTCTTCCAGGACTAAACTTTCCATTTGGATCCAATATACACTTTGGATAAAGTACCGGTTGATAGAAGGTGCTGGAGGGCGGGGCAGATATTGAAGGGGGTGTTAAGGTGTGGGAGGAAGAAATCTGGTGTTTATATTAAGCATTAAGCTTGGGAATTAAAAACCAATGGATTGCTAGGCAAAGATATACTCTGGCTGTGTTTCTTCGAGCCTGCTTTTCTTTTCAGATCTGGCATTTGCTTGAAGCTCTTTTATAGAGAAAATGGTCACTGCTTCCTCCTGGCCCTTCCCTAGTCATCATCATTCTTGCCTGTTGGAAGGGATGCTCTGCTGCCTAATATTGTTCCCAAATCAATTAATCCCACAAATCAGAGATGGCTGGGGTCCCCCTGTCCTGTCTGTGTCTGAAGGTTTAGAGGAAAGAGAAAGCACTCAGAGATGAATGTTAAAGAATTTTGACTTTTGCACCCCACCTCCAAGAATTGGAGTTGCTGAGCTTTGAATGGGTTTCTAAATTCTGTATTTTTCACAAGCACCCTAGTTTATTCAGGTTTTGATGAATGCTGAGCACACACTAAGAAAACATTGTTCTCAGAGGTCACCTCGTTTGAAATGTAGTCAAGGCCATAGGATAAATAGACTTCCAAGGATATAACCGGAATTCAGGCTTGGGTGGCAGACATGTTGGAGAAACTTCCTTTTGTGTAAGGAGAGGTCTCCTCCAGCCCCTCAGGGCTGGTCCTTCAGCTGCACAGGGACTTTCAGCTGACACTAACACTTTTCAAAAGTGGGTTCCAAGTTCTCCAAGTGAAATATGCTCCTTCCCCTTTTCCAAAGTGACTCCAGGGTCTCTCTGATAGGGAAGGGCAGAGTTCATGCAATACTTGACTTAATGTGGGTTGATGGTTGTCATTTCTGCTTCTGGAAACCAAAATAAGACTCAGAGAAAGTCATATGAAATAAACTAGAAAATGAAAAGAAATGAGCATAACTGAAAAGTTGGGAGGAATTTCCCTCATGTTGGAAGTGGAGGAAATGTTTGTGCTGATCTTGCCTTCCTCTTTGGTGACTATTAGTTTATAGTGGTGGTGTTTTCATTTTTGTGTGCAGTGAATAATTTTTGCTCTGAGCCTCATCTGGCCCTTGGTTACCCTATTTAAGGGGAAAAAGAGAAATTAAAGAAGGCTACAAGTAATATTTCAATGCTTAAAGTACTGATTGAGCACAGTATGCAAGTATATAGTGAGGAAGCTATAGACAGTGACTGAATGATGACTCTAGGGACAAAGATGAGTGATGGCTTCTGGAGGAAATGTGCTAGCAGCACATATGAAAAATTAACACAAAGAGATTTCCCTGAATGGACCCATTGCTCAAAGCCAAGTATCCTACAGTTAAGCACATACTCTGTTTTTAATAATTGCTCTTACATATTTTTTTTTTTTTTAAGATTTTATTTATTTATTCATTTATCCCCCCCTTGCTGCTTGTGCTCGCTGGGTCAGCTAACCACGCCGCGCGGGCGGGCTTGCCTTCACCAGGAGGCCCCGGGAACCGAACCCGGGGCCTCCCATATGGTAAACGGGAGCCCTACTGATTGAGCCACAGCCGCTTCCCTATATTGTTTTATTTTAACTGCAAGGATAGAAACCAAAGTTAGATGGCCTAAATTAGTAGATAAACAAGTTAGAGGAAAAATGTATCACAATTTCTTTCAGATTTTTTTTTTTTTTTAGCAAATCAATTTTATTTGATCATGTTATTAAAGTATAAATCCATCCAAAGTGTACAAAAAAATCAATGGTATTTAGTGTAATCATATATTTGTACACTCCTCACTTCAATCATTCTTAGGGCATTTTAATTATTCCAATAATAATAATAATAAACAAAAAATGAACGAAACTCATCACCTCCAATCTCTCTATGCTTCCCCTGCCATACATAGCTACTATTCTTTTTTCTTCTTTCTAGTGTATTTATATTTATATTTTGTAAAAACTGTCTTATATATGCAATATCACCCATATTTATGTTTTACACGAGGTTTTACTATTTTATACAGTCCCATATTATAGCTTTTAGCTTTTCTTCTAGTGATATACATGACCTTAGACTTTCCCTTTCAACCACTCTCATACCCATATAATAGCTCTGCTAATTACAAACCCCATGATATGCTATTTGCTAGTTACAAACACCATGATATGTTTTCACCATTTCTAGTCATTTCTAAAGACTTACAAACAACCTTCTTACCAATTCTGCACAAATTAACCCTCAGCTTTCCTTTCTCTACCCTCCTATTTTCTGGTGACCTATATTGTAATGACTAACTCCGTGAGTTTACACAATATATTTAGTTCATAACAGCACAATTATACAGTGTTTATCCTTATCCTTTTGTGTCTGGCTTGCTTCTCTCAACATAATGTCCTCCAGGTTCTTCCATGTTGTCATATGCTTCACGACTTCATCCTTCTTACTGCTGCATAATAATCCTTCATGGGAATACACCACAATTTGTTTATCCATTCATCAGTTGATGGACACCCAGGTGGATGGATATATTTTTTAATTAATTATTTTAGTCACTAAAACTAGGAACCTCACTTGTGGAGGGCAGGCTGCAGGGTGACTGTTTGATGAGCACCAGCAGCCTGAGATAGTTCCTAAGGGCCTAAGAGGGAAGCCTGTTTTGTTTTGTTTTGTTTTGTTTTTTAAACAAATCAATTTTATTAGTATATATTAAAAAGCATACAATTTATTCAAAGTGCACAATCAATGGTATTTGGTATAATCACATAGTTGTGCATTCATTACTTCAATCATTATTAAAGTATTTTCATTATTTCAATAATAATAAAAACAAAGAAACACACAAACAAACAAACTAGAAAATTCCTCACCTTTCAATCTGTTTCCCCTGCTGGACATAGCTGCTATTTCTGGCTATTCTTGCACAATTACTTATTTGTTTATTAAGCAGTTTTGTTGAGATATATTCACATATCATATGATCTATCCAAAGTGTATAATCGATGGCTTTTTTTTTTTTAGCTGTTAAAAAGTCCTTTATTGTAAAATTGTAAAACAAATAGAAAAATAGGTTGAAAGAAATTACAAATTTTAAATGAGTGTGCAAGGTCAAGTTAGATTTAATATACTCAATGATAAAAAAATAGATAGCATAGCAACAAACATTTATAAATATAAATAATAATGTAAATATAATAGTAATTAATTATAACAATTCTAAATTTTATATTACAGCTCTACCTATTGGACATAATAATCTCTAAGAATGAAATTAATTGTTGGTTTAGTTATTTAATTTCCGTTTAGGCCATAGTTCTTTACAGATAATCAAATTCTTATTTGGGAATTCTTCACATTTTATTGGAATAAGCTACAGCAGATAACAATTTGCCAACTCAATTTTATGAGGCAGAAAAACTCAAAATCTTGTTCAACAGTAGTCATGCTAAATCATTATTGATCCAGATAGATTATTTTAATTAAAGAATATGAATAAGAAAGGGATAAAGAAAATGAAGTTCCAAAAATATTTCTCTTCTCCAGCCCTCCTCAATTAAAAGCAAGTGTTTATTTTGTATGAAAAAAATTACAGAATACTGATCTCTGGAACAATTTGCCAGTTGCAATAAGTAATTATTGTTCATATTCTATAATGTTGTATTTTACATTTATCTGGTCTACTCCACCTCTTTTTTGGTTACTATTTGCATGGAATAGCTTTTTCTAATCTTTCACTTTTAACTTGGTTGTGTCCTTACATCTGAGGTGGGTCTTTTGTAGACTACATATAGACGGCTCATGTTTTGTTATCCATTCTATCAGTCTATGTCTTTTGACTGGGGAGTTCAATCTATTAACATTCAGTGTTATTACTGTAAAGGCATTGCTTACTTCATCCATTTTGTCTTTCAGCTCTCTGTTGTCATATTGTTCTATTATCTTTCTTATCCTTTAGTTTATCCTTCCTAGTAATCTTCATTTCTAAACTCTTCTCCAAGTCTCTCACCCTTGTTTTTCCCTTTCAGGCTGCAGCACCCCCTTTAATATCTCTTGCAAGTCTGGTGTTCTGGTAACTTATTCTATCAGTTTTTGTTTGTCTATGAAGACTCTGAACTCCCCTTCATTTTTGAAGGACAGCTTCGCCAGACACAGAATTCTTGACTGGAAGTTTTTTTCTTTCAGTACCTTAAATGCATCATACCACTTTCTTCTCTCCTCCCTGGTTTCTGATGAGAGGTTGGCACTTAATCTTATCAAGTTTCCCTTGTATGTGATTCTTTTCTTTAATCTTGCTGCTTTCAGAATCCTCTCTTTATCTCTGTCATTTGTCATTATGAACAGTAGTTGCCTCAGGGTAGGTCTATATGGATTTATTCTGTTTGGGGTGCATTGTCCTTCTTGGATATTGATTTTTATGTCCTTCTTAAGGGTTGGGAAGTTTTTGGTCATTATTTCCTCATATATTCTTTCTGCTGCTTTTCCATTCTCTTCTCCTTCTGGGATGCCAATAATGCGAATGTTTGTGTGTTTCGTGTTGCCACTCAATTCCCTGAGACTGTTCCTTTTTTCCCATTCTCTTCTTTTTCTATTTTCCTGTCTTTTCCAGTTCAGATGTTCTGTCTTTGAAATCACTAATTCTGTCTTCAAGCAATTCAAATCTGCTCTTATGTGCCTCTAATGTATTTTTAATCTCATCTATCATGTCTTTCATTCCCATAAGGTCTGTTACTTTTCTTTGGAGGCTTTCAAATTGTTCTTTATTTTGCCCAGTGTCTTCTTAATACTTTTTATTTCTATAGTCACATTTTCTTTAAATTATTTGAAGTGATTTAAGAGAGTTGTGTGATTATCACTGGTTAATTGTAGTAAATCCTGTGTCTCCTCAGGATATTTGTTTTTTTCTCTTGGCTGGGCCATCTCTTTCTGTTTCCTAGTATGGCTTGTAATTTTTTGCTGATGTCTAGACATCTGAATATGTTGGTGAATTGTTTTTGATGGTTAATTTCTCTTTCTTGCCTACTGTTTCTTTTTTTCACAGCTCTTCTTTGATATTTGGTTCAACTTGTTCTCAGTCTTTAAAATTGCCCAGTTTAAGTTTTCAAAATCTGGCCATGGACTCACTAGTGGGGTGCAGATTTTCTCCCAGGGGTTGGATACAGAGAGCATGGAGAATAGTTTTTGTTCATGCAATTTCCAGATTGGCCAGCAGATGGCAATAGTCAATGCACCTTTCCATGGAGGTGTTTCAGTCCTGGCTTTCTTGTGTTGAATCTCTAGTTTGGAGATTCAAAATGGGCTCTGCTGGCTGAATTCACTGGAGAAAAGCACCCCGACTTCCCCTCCCTTTTCCCTCAAAACAGCTGGCAGGGAGAAAGATGTCTGCTTCCCTCTCAGTTGGCTGCAGTGAGCCAGGTGTTTTACACCAGCTTAATATCTTGGGGGTGGGGGAGGGGAGCCCTTCCCAACTGCCATGGGCACTTGGTAACTCATATTTGTTGTTTCAGCTTCTTCATCTCTCTGTCCCTCACCCTGCTGGGAGTTGGTTAGCACTATCCTGGTCTGCTAACCCCCAAAGCAGGTCCTTCAGACAGCTTTTGGCTCTGAAATGCTGAATGCCTCCATTGTTTTTGTGAGGCATTCAGCTCTACCTGTTAGTCTGTTGCCACTTTCCCACAATCAGCACTTACTTTTATATTACCCAGTGTGATGGTTTGAAGCTGTATGTACCCAGAAAAGCATATTCTTAAAGTTAATCCATTCCTGTGGGTGCAAACCCACTGTAAGTAGGACCTTTTTGATGAGGTTACTATAGTTAAGGTGTGACCCAACTCAATCAGGATGGGTCTTAAAATACTGGAGTCTTTTATAAGAGAATGCAGTTCAGACTGAGAAAGAAAGCCACAGAGGGAGCAGCCAGAAGCTGAAGTCAACAGAACCTAGAAGAGAAGGGAGAAATCAGCAGACACTGCCACGTGACAGAGGATCCAAGGATCGCTGGCAGCCAGTCTTTGGGAAGAAAGCATTGCCTTGGTGATGCCTTGATTTGGACATTTTCCCAGTCTCAAAACAGTGAGTTAATAAATTCCCATAGTTTACCCTGACCCATTTCATCATATTTTCTTTGAGCAGCCTAGGAGACCAAAACAGATTTTGGTACCAGAATAGTAAGGTGCTGCTACTGCAAATACCAAAAATGTGGAAATGGCTTTGGAATTGGGTAATGGGTAGAGGCTGGAAGAATTGTGAGGCACTTGATAGAAAAGGCCTAGAATGCTTTGAAGAGACTGTTGTGTCCTTGCTTTCAGTTCTGAATATATTCCTAGTAGCAGGATTGATGGTTCATATAGCAGTTCTATATTTAACTTCCTGAGGAACCACCAAACTGTCTTCCACAGAGGCTGCACCGTTTTACATTTCCACCAACAATTAAGCAGTGTTCCTATTTCTCCGCATCCCCTCCAGCACTTGAAGCTTCCTGATTTTTTTAATAATCACTTTTCTGTAAGGCGGGAAATGATATTTCACAGTTTTGATCAGCATTTCCCTTGTAGCAAGTGATGTTGACTATCTCTTCATGTATTTTTTGGCCATTTGTATTTCTTGTTTGGAAAAATGTCTGTTCAAGTCTTTTGTCCATTTTTTTTAAAGCAGTTTATTTTTTCTGTCAGTATAACATTTTGAAATATTATTATTTTTACATTAGAAACATTACAGGGTTACAGGTAATTCATGGAAAAGTACAATGTTCACATATACTCTGCTATTGTTGATATTTTGTATTTGTGTGGTACTCTTTTTTAATTTTTTTTTATTTTAAAAGATGCTTATATTACATAAATGTTATACAAAAATTACAGGGAATTCCATGTTCCCCACCTCCCACACCTCCCATAACATCCCATATAAACATCTTTTATTAGTGTGGCACATCATCTGCAATGTACATACATATCCTGGGGCTTTCCCACTAAGCATGGACCATAGTTCACATTGTAGACCACACTCTCTCCCACACAGTTCTACATGGTATATGCTGATGTAAAATGGCCTATATCTGTCGTTGTAATATCACTCAGGATAATTCCCAAGTCCTGAAAAAGCCCCTGTATTACAACTGCTTTTCCCTTCCTTGTCCCAAAAGCATCCAGTGGCCACTGGCTCCACCTTACTCTTGTAATTTCTTCCATTGCTTGAATCACAATATGTCTATAACAGAATACCAGTAAGTCCACTCTAGTCCATAGCTTGTCCCCCAATCCTGAGGATGATGATGTCCATTATGCCTCCAAGTGAGAGGGGGCCCATATCCCATGGATATGATGGATGGGATTATCCTGCCTGCAGCTGCAGGCTCTCCCCATTCCTTGAGATGGCCATTGTCCATCATCATCTCCTCACCAGGTGACTTGGGTGAGTCCATTGAGCTGTAGAATAGGAGTTGCAGCTCCACCAAGACTCCAGGCACAGCTGGCACATGGGCAGGCCAAAGGCTCCAGTCTCTGGAAGTACACCTACAAACTCCAGCATCACAAATAGGTTTGAATAGAAGGAACTGATGGACCATGTGCAGGGAGGACTTATCTGAGTCCAACTCTGTCACTCTCAGGAACACAGATTCCAAAGTAGAGCCCACTGATAGGGCATCAATCTCTGGAGCTCTCCCCCTCCCCATCATATAGGACCTGGATGTCTCCAGAGCCCTCAGGAGCCCCTCTGTGTGGGGTGATATCCACTTTGGTGTTCTATGAGATCCTACTGAGGTGTGCGTAAGCGTTACCTCTGGGATGACCTCCCAACTCTCTTTGAAGTCTCTTAGCCACATGAACTCTTTAGTCTTTACCTTTTCCCCCTTTTATTCAAGGTGTTTTTCCAGTTGTATTGCCAGTTGGCACTTGGTATTAACCCCTCGTTGCCAGGGAGGCTCATCCCTGGGGGTCATGTCCCACGCTGAGGGGAAGGTAATGCATTCATATGCTGAATTTGGCTTAGAGAGAGGCCACATTTGAGCAGCAAGGAGGCTCTCAGGTGGCAACCCTTAGGCACCCCTTAACAGTAGGCTACGTTTCAATTAAAAGAGCAAAGACTCGTAAGACTAGTTATCAATAACAAGAACCCATCAGTGGACCATCTTTCTTTGCCAGACACTGCCCCTGCACTCAGGAAACTGTTGCTGCTCCCTTGGAGAATGTGGCAGAGCTCTCCAGGCTGAGAATTCAATATTCCCTCATTTATTGAGTGATTGTCTACCCACTGTGACCATGCTCCACCCCTTGATCATTTGAACATTTTTATATATCTTTCATGTATATTCAGGTGAACTTCCTCCCATGAAACCCCCATCACAGACACCCCCCACCAATAATCCTCTACTGCCCCCGTTGTAACCCTTGTGATCTAAACCTTCCTTGAAGATGAAGCCCATATAATAGCTAAATGCAATTAATAAGAAAATGAAATAATGATAAGCTTAAATGTAAGAGATAAAATACATGGAAACTCAGAAAAAAAAACCCCTAAAATTAAAATAAAATAAAATTAAAGGATTGGGACATTCAAAAAATGGGAAAAAAATTTTTTTAATAAAATAAAATAAAAATTATTATTATTACTATTTCCTTTTATCACTGCATTATTGGGTGTCCAGTCTGTACTGTGGCACCTTCCCCCTCTCAATTCCCAGTGTCTCCCAAATTTTCATTTAATTTTCAAAGAAGTTTTAGGCCACAGCAAAGTCACACACAGAATACTAGAGACTCTCATATACCCAACCTCCTTCCCCTTTCCTCACCCCATATTAAAACCTTTTTTATGTGGATGGTTAGCATTGTTATAACTGTGATACAGATAGTGAAACATAGCTACTAAACATTGTCAATGGTTTACAGTATAGTTTACAATTTAGACGGTACAGTTTAATAATTTTTTATGATATTTACCATGTCCTGTGTCCGTTAAGGTAATGAAAAACATTTCCCCTGACCACTAAATACCCCCTGTTTGATCTTTTCTGTTCCTTCCTCCCCATCCCCCTGGGGCACATAACACTCCCCTGTCTTGACTCATTGGATGACAAGATTCATAGTTACATGCAACAAGAGATCTTGACAAGCTGATTATCCTCCCCTATTAGGCACCTAGTCCCCCTCCCATCTCTCCCCCCAGTATCCTGGGTATTCTAACCTGCCCTTCCTAATCTACCCACCTGTCAATCCTGCACCACCAAACCCAGTAATATCACTACCCACCTTTCCTATCCTTCAATATGCAACTATACTCTATCACTTTACCATAGATTATGTCTCTATGGGTGATGGCTCACAACCTTCTCTTCTCTTTCTCTCCCTTGTTAACCTATCTTTCAGACAATGGTTCTCAGGGACTGCTCGCTTTCCTCAATTCAAATCAGTGAGGTCATACACTGTTCATCCTTCAATGCCTGGCTTGCTTCACTCAACAGAAGGTCTTCAAGATCCATCCATGTTATTCCGTGTGTTAGCACTTTATTCCTTCTTACAGCTAGTAATATTCCTTTGTATGTATGTACCACATTTTGTTTATCCATTCATCTGTTGATGTCTTTTGCCCATTTTTAAATTGGGTTGCTTGTCTTTTTATCACTGAGTTGTATCGTCTGTCTATATAACATGGATATCAAATCCTTACCAGATATGTGGTTTCTGAAAATTTTCTCCCATTCAGTTGGCTGCCTTTTCATCTTCTAAACAAAGTCATTTGAAGCACAAAAGTGTTTAACTTTTAGGAAGTCCCATTTATCCATTTTTTCTTTCATTGTTTGTCCTTTGGGTATAAGGTTTAAGAAACCACCGCCTACCACAAGATCTTGAAGATGTTTTCCTACATTTTCTTCTTGTAGGTTTATGGTTCTGGCTTTTATATTTAGGTCCTTGATCCATTTTGAGTTAATTTTTGTATAAGGTGTGAGACAGGGTGCCTCTTCCTTTCTTTTAGCTATAGATATCCAGTTTTCCAAGTACCATTTGTTGAATAGACTGTTCTGCCCCAGCTGGGTGGGTTTGACAGTCTTATCAAAAATCACTTAACCATAGATATTAAGGTCTATTTCTGAACTTTCAACTCAATTCCATTGGTCTATATGTCTATCTTTATTCCAGCACCATGCTGTTTTTACCACTGTAGCTATGTAATATGCTTTAAAGTCAGAAAGTAAAAGTCTTCCAACTTTGCTCTTCTTTTTAAAAGACATTTTTGGTTATTTGGGGCACCTTACCCTTCAAGTAAATTTGATAATTGACTTTTCCATTTCTGTAAAAAAAGGCTGTTGGGATTTTTATTGGGATTGCATTGAATTTGTAAATCAGTTTGGGTAGAATTGACAGCTTACGGATATTTAGTCTTCCAATCCATGAACACAGAATGTGTACTATTTATTTTGGTCTTCTTTGTTTCCTTTAGCAATGTTTTGTAGTTTTCTGAATACAGATCCTTTGTCCTTGGTTAAGTTTATTCCTAAATATTTGATTCTTTCAGTTGCTATTGTAAATGGTATTTTTTCTGACTTCCTCCTCAGGTTTGCTCATTAGTAGTGTATATAAAGACTATTGAATTGCATATTAATCTTGTATCCTGCCACTTTACTGAACTTGTCTATTAGTTCTAGTAGCTTTGTTGTGGGTTTTTAGGGATTTTCTAGGGAAAGGATCATATCAGTAAATAGTGAAAGTTTTACTCCTTCCTTTCCTATTTGGGTGCCTTTTCTTTCTCTTTATTGCCTAATTGTGCTACCTAGAACTTCTAGCACAATACTGAATAACAGTGGTGACAGTGGGCCTCCTTTTCTTGTTCCCAATCTCAGCAGGAAAATTTTAGTCTTTCACTGTTAAGTACAATATTTCCACCGTTAAGTGGGTTTTTCATATATGCACTTTAGCATGTTAAGAAAGTTTCCTTCTATTTCTATCTTTTGGAGTGTTTTTATTAAGAAAGGATGCTGTATTTTGTCAAATGCCTCTTCTGCATCAATCGAGATGACCATGTGATTTTTCTTCTTCAGTTTATTAATGTGTATTACACTAATTGCTTTTCTTGTGTTGAACCATCTTTCACACCAGGAATAAACTCCACTTGATTGTGTTGTATAATTCTTTTAATGTGCTTTTGGATTTAGTTAACAAGGATTTTGTTGAGTATTTTTGCATCTGTATTCATTAGAGAAATTCGTCTGTAATTTTCTTTTTTTGTTTGTAGTACCTTTATCTGGCTTTGGTATTAGGGTGATGTTGACTTCATAGAATGAGTTTGTGGCATTCTCTCCTGTTCAATTTTTTTGGAAGAGTTTGAGCAAGATTAGTGTTGATCTTCTTGAATGATTGGTAGAATTCTGTTCCGGGACTTTTAATTTTGGGAAGGTTTTTGATGACTGTTTCAATCTCTTTATTTGTGATTGGTTTGTTGAAGACTTCTATTTCTTCTAGATTCATTGTAGGTTGTGTGTTTCTAAGAATCTATCCACTTTGTCTATATTATCTAGTTTGTTAACATACAGTTGATCATAGTAACCTCTTGTGATCTCTTACATTATTGCAGGGTCAATGGTAATGTCCCCCCTCTCATTTCTGATTTTATTTACTGTGTCTTCTCTCTTTTTTCTTTGTCAGTCTAGCTAGGGGTTCTGACAAGGTTTTGTGAGAGCTGTATGAATGGAACCACTGCCAGTCTGCACTAAAATAGGCAGATTAAGGGAAAAATCACTTCATGGGAAGAACCATGGAAGCTGAGGTCTGCATCAAAGACAACTTCTCATGTGTGTGGAAAGTTACTTGGGAACGGTGGGCCTTCTAATCCATTATTTAGGAAGAGTGCTGCCACCCCAGTGTTCTGAGAGGGTGGAGACTATGCCCTAAGGATTGCAGAAAGTCTGGCTACCAACCCTGTGCTTGGAGAGGGTGGACCCTTCACCCCAAAGTTCAGGGAAAGCACGGCTGCTGCACAAATGTTCGGAAGGGGTGGGAGAGTGGGCTGCCAATTTCTCAGGTCTGAAGGACAAAACATCATGTCATAGATAACTCTCAGACCTTGAAATCTAATTGATATGCCCTTCAGGGTTTCAAAATTGCTTGGAATCTGTGACTGCTGTGTTCCTTCCAATTTCTCCCTATGGGAATGGATATATTTATCCTATGTCTGTGCCTCCATTGTATACTGGAAGCAGATAACTTATTCTCTAGGTTTCACATGTCCACAGACAGGGAAATTGTGCTCCAGGACAGACCACACCTATAGCCAATTTTGATGAGATTTTGTACTAAGCATTGTTATTAAAGTGATTTAAGGCTTTTTGGGTATTGTGATGGAATGAATGTACTTTGCTTGTGGAAAGAACATGTCTTTTGGGGTCCAGAGGGTGAAGTGTGATGGTTTGAAGCTGTATGTACCCCAGAAAAGCATGTTCTTAAAGTTAATCTATTCCTGTGGGTGTAAACTCATTGTCAATAGAACCTTTTGATGAGGCCACTTCAGTTAGGGTGTGATCAACCTCAATCAGGATGGATCTTAATCCTATTACTGGAGTCTTTTATAAGAGAATTAATTTCAGACTGAGATAAAAAGCCACAGAAGGACCAGCCAGAAGCTGAAACCAATGGAACACAGAAGAGAAGGGAGAGACCAGGAGGCGCTGCCATGTGCCTTACCATGGGACAGAGGAGCCAGGATTTCCAGCAGCCAGTCCCAGAATGCCGGTCTTTGGAAAGAAAGTAGCACCTTGACGATGTCTTTTGATTTGGATTTTTTCCCAGCCTCAAACCACAAGCAAATAAATTCCCATTGTTAAATCTACCCATTTCATAGAATTTACTTGAACAGCCTAGGAAACTAAAACACCCTGTATAGGTTCATAGGGGCTGGTTTTAACAGAAAGTAGGGATCATGTCATGTCTTTGTAGCTATCATATTATCTAGCATGGTACTGGCCGTCTGGTAGGTATGGATAAAGTCAATGCAATTGGTGAGCTTTCAGTAGGAATTGTGATCGTTTCAACCCCTCAGTGAAGGTTTTTTTTTTTTTTTTTTTTTTTTTTTTTTTTTTTTAATAATAGCCTCAGTGCATTCTTCTCTCTGCTGCAATTCAAAATGAGAATTACACAGTGAATTCCAGGGGAGAAGCAAAAAGGTATTTTTAAAAACACATCTGAATCATCAAGAAAAACGATGTCCAAGCTGTGAATGAAGTTTCTGCTCCCTTCTTCACAAAAGCTGCTTTGGTCTAGCCCTATTAATATGATGGTTGCTCTTTTCCAACCTTCAGCCTTTTAAAATGTAGGCAGATGATAGAGTAAATGTTTTTCAGTAGATTTCATTGGAGGGAGTGGAATCTGCTCAAACCCTTTTGATTTGTCTCACCAGCCCCAATGCCTGCTTCTCTGGAAGGTTCTGCTAAGGAGGTGGAAAGAAAGTGGTCAAACTACTGAGCATTTTACAGGACAGCAGCAGGCTTCCTAGGATAAATGGAAGTTCTCAGGCTCAGTGAGTCTACACAGTGGGTAACCGAAGCATTTCTCTCCAGTTACATAAATAAACTACATAGTTCTTCACTTCTTACTTACCAACAAGTGTTGGAAATGCTGGAATAAGACTCCAATTTAATATCTCAGTAGATCTGAAATTATCTTGATTGCAAGCACAGTAAGAAATACATTTTGTATTTTGAATATTTGCATTCATATCTATGAATATTTGCATTCATATGTATGAATTAATATAACTGCAATAACAGTTTCACTATAGTATTTTGTCTTATCTTCTCAGTATTATAGTTCTATGCTACCCTACTCCACATTTTCAATGCTTGTTATAATCCATTAAATTTGTTTCAGGGCCCTCTAAACAGGTCTCAACCTGCAGTTTGAGAAACACTGCAGTGTGTCTGATGTTCCAGCCATTGGATTAGACTGAATTGTTTGTCCCAGAGGACCAGCCAGCCATAGGTGAGGTACCTTCTGCAAACAAGGAAACTCTTCAGGTATCTCAAGGGCTTCTTTTCAGTATCAGAGGGAAAGAGCCTGATGTGGCAACACTGGAGTCGATTGCACAATGAGTGTGTGCAAGCCATAGGCGACAGGCAAGGCTCGGCAGGGGTGCTCGGATCACGTGTTTCCCCTGCTGCAGAGAAGTTCACTGTGGTAGTCAGTGGAGTTCAGCCTTCTTGGATACCACTGAAAATAATTATAAAAATCAAATCTAATTTGGGCAATTGGTGAAAAGGCAAAAACAGGAAATTCTGGGGTCCTCCTAAACATTTCAATAAGGGGAGGAGTTCATGGACTATGCAATAGTTTTCCAGGGGGAAATTAAAAGTCAGGAAATGTTCAAGGGCACATGTGTTGTTGCCTGTATTTCTCAGAGCCTTCCTGCACCCGATCTCCCCCCACCAACTTTTAACTCCATCTTTCTTGCCATGTTGTCTTGGGAGCTTAGAAACAGAATGTTGGGACCTCTTGCCTGGTTTCTCTGTATTTTTTTTCCCTGTGCATGTCAGAGAGATCTGAAGGAAGTTAGTCCATCTAGGGGCTGCTTACAGTCAAACGCAGGATGAGAAGACTTGGCATTCATTGAGATCATGTGGGAAAGCAAAAAGAATGTGGAGATAAGTGCAGGCTCCATAAAAACACCTATTATTTTTGGCAGATCATGTTAAACAATTACATTTTCCAGGACTCAAAAACCAAGCTAAGAATTCGTTTTGAAAATATAATGATACATATTCATTCAGTCTCCAGAAAACCTCCTAATGTGGTATAGATATCTAAGAAAGACAACCAACACACTTTGTTTATGGCATTCTCAAGCAAGTCAAACTTCTATTTCCCTTCTCTATGTGTCTTCTCACAGATGTACGTAATTATAGAAAAAGTATAATTCTGTAGAATTATAGAAAAAGAGGTGGGCTGCCTCTCATGCAGATACCTGGGCAGTACGATTGTGGTTTCCAGAATAAATAATTAAAGTTGCCACCATTGGAGCCATGGATGCAATAATTGATATGACAGAATGTTTAAAGAGCACCTTTTTCAATTCCCTCAATATATCATCCCAAGTCACCTGGGATACCAATGGCCTTCTCTCCCAAGCCTACCTCCTCCAAATCACTCCAGCTAACACTTCCCATTTTCTACATTCTTAATAAATAAGTTTCATTCCTCCAGAGTTCAACAATTCATCACTCTCCTTCTTTCCCATGTGGATAACATTCCATGTTTCCACCTAGCTTGCAGCCTTCCTCTTTGGTCTTCCTCTCCTTCTTCTCTGGCACATGGCATTGCACTCTAACTCCTTGTCGATTGTTTTCACAGTCTCTCCTTTGAATGCATTAATTCAGACAGGAGTAAAATCAAGCTGAAGAAAGTGTTTTCTAATGCTGGCCGAGGACATAAGGCAAAGTTCAGCCAGAAGGGAGAAGTGTGAATTTCTGAAGGGGAATCTGACTACATGAAAGATACTTTGCTAAATTTTCCGAGACATTGTCCCTTATGAGCAAAGTGTGTTGGTTAACATGCTTTCAGCTCAAACAGGCTTAAACAACAAGAAGGTATTGTCTTACATAACTTAAAGTCCAGAGAGGACCTGGGTGCCAGGAGTGATCTGGATCAGTGCTACGCAATGATGCTATTAAGGATATACCTTATTTCTGTCCCTTCGTTCTGCTGTCCTCAGCATCAGCTTCTTTCTAAAGCTGGTTCTTCTCAACATAACAAGATGACTTCCCCTTGGAGTTCAGGGGAGAATGAATGAAAAAAAATCTCTCCCCAGTATCCTCTAGCTTAGTCTGATTGGGCCAGATTTAAGTCATAGCCCATCCCTGGCCCAGTTTCCAGAAGAATGCCTTGTGTTGATTGGTATAGACCAAGGTACCTCAATAGCAACACTTCTGACATTTTGGACTGGTTTCTTCTTTGTCATAGGGGCTGTTCTATGCATTGTAGGATGTCTAGCTAGTTTCTCTATCACCCCTCTCCCCAGTTGTGATCATCAAAAATATCTCCAGACATTGCCAAATGTTCCCCTGGGGTGAGGGGCAAAATCACCCCCCTTGAGAACCACTGTTGTAGACTAATCAAGTTACTTATCCTCTCTGTGCCTCAGTTTTCTCTTCTGTAAAATGGGAATAAAAATAGTAGCTCACTCGTATGATCATTATGGAAGTTAAATGAGTTCATCTATGTAAGCGTGTAGAATAAAGTAAGCACTGTATACTTTATACATTAGCTATTACTTTCATCCACTACGCTCAGTGTCTGAAATGTAGGAGGTACTCAATAAATATATTCTGAATGATTGAATGAATTCAGTGGAAAAGTCATTGTATCTATGTAAAATTGCATATAGTTCAGCAAAATGATATTCTGTCATGCTAATCCTGCTAAAGAGTTCTGAAGTTGAGATTGCACTCTGAATTTGTGGAGCATTTCATTTCAGCTCATTTGACTTGAGAGGAAACCTGATGTACCCACTGGAAAGTAAGTCTTTATTACATCTATAAGGGTAAAACCTTGGTGCCTTTCAGAATTGGTATATCCACTACAGAATGAGAAAAGCAACTAGTAGGAATCAGGAGCCTTGTGGAGCTGCTGATTCACTATTTAATACATGGAGGGAGTCTCTTCTGCATTGGGTCCTAGAAACTAAGACTTAGAGCATTTCCTTAGCTGAAAGTGGTAGAGTTGAAAATGCAGCCTGAAGTCCAATGAAATAAAGTGTTGGAAGAAGTACATTCTAAAAAACATAGTTGAAAAATTTATGCATTTGTTTTGCTTCACTTTGTTAATGTTGATAACAATAATGATGTTTTATCCTTAAACAGTGCCCTGTATGGGTTTAAAAATCATTTCACAGCCCTCTCTGGAAGTACTATTGGATTAAAGGGGAAGTGAGCCTATCTCACAAAAGCATTTTGTCTCCAGACGGAGTCCTGAAGGAGAACTTAACAGGCCACTCAGGCTGGTTGAGGACACCAGGCTAATGACCACAGGCGAGACTAGTGGGACAAGTGTTTCTCCAGGGCTATTACTCAGCAAATTGGTACAGAGTGGTGAGTGGAGAGAAGGGCCAGGGGAAAATATGGTGGTAGAGATAAATAATAAGAGCAGGTAACAGGGTGCAGAGGAGTGAGACACAGGAATTCAAAATTTTTAATATAAGCCTCATAGTGCTATTTGTCTTTTAAAACTTGTTACATATACTACTTTGATACAAATAGAAATTTGACTAATTTAAAGCAGTAGTGATAATAAAAATAATTATCTGTCTTTAAAACGCAATTCCTCTATGAAGTTTTGTTTGACTGAAGTTTCATTAAGGAAAGAAGAGAATAGGAAGAATAAATGGGGTGGCTTGTAATTTACTGTCCATGCTAGGGCACTTCTAAATACCAGTGCTGGGGGAGCAGACGTGGCTCAAGCAGTTGGGCATCTGCCTCCCACATGGGAGGTCCTGGATTTGGTTCCTGGTGCCTCCTAAAGAAGATAAGCAAGATGGTGAGTTGACGCAAAGGGTTGGTGTGGCAAGCTGACACAAGATTATGCGAGGAAATGACACAACAAGATGTTGCAATGATATGATGCAACAAGAGGACACAGAGGATACGCAGCGAGGAGATACAATGGGGGACACAACAAGCAGGGAATGGATGTAGCTCAAGCAGTTGGGCACCTCCCTCCCACATGGGAGATCCTGGGTTTGGTTTCTGGTGCCTCCTAAAAGAAAACAAGCAGATACAGAAAGTATACAACAAACAGACACAGAGAGCAGACAGCAAGTGCAAATAATGAGGGAAGGAGAATAAATAAATAAATCTTAAAAAAAATATATATATATATATAGATAGATATAGATATAGATATACCAGTGCTGAAAACTTAACAGTAAAAGATTTATGAGAAATTTAAGAAATAAAAACCATGTGTGTGGGATCTAAGCCCCCTCTCAATTAGAAACAGAATGGGCATCACCATCTCAAAATCCTCAAGATTGGGGAATGAACAATGGACTAAAGTAGACTTACTATTATTCTATTATAGACTTATCTGTCAATAGAAGAACTTTTATCATTGATATAAAGGCTGTGGCCACCAGAATGGTGGAATATGTGGAATATGGGGCATTTTTGGGACATTGGAATTGTCCTGCATGACATTGCAATGATGGATACAGGCCATTATATATTTTGTCATAACCTACAAAATTGTGCAGGACAGAGCATAAACTATAAAGTAAACTATAGTCCACGGTTAGTAAAATGCTTCAATATGTGTTCCTCAGTTGTAACAAATGTATCACACTAATGAAGGATGTTGTTAATGTGGGAAAGAGTGGGAGGGGGAGGGGTGGGGCATATGGGAATCCTCTATATTTTTTATGTAACATTTATGTGATCTAAAGCGTCTTTAAAAATAAAAAATAATAATAAAAGAAGAAAAAAACAAAACAGAACAGTCTGACAGGTCTTCAAAAAGTTAAACATAGAGTTACCTTAGACCCAGCAATTCTACCTAGGTATATGCACAAATGCAATGAGAATGTATTTCCATGCAAAAACTTGTACTTGAAGGTAAATAACAGCACTAAACATAATAGCTCCAAACTGGAGTAGTACAAATATCCATCAACTGACGAATGAATTAAAAAAATGTGTCATTCCATATGATGAAGTATTGTTTAGCTATAAAAATGAATGAAGTATTGTTACGTGATACAACATGGATGAACCAAAAAAAGCCCATTCTGTTAAGTAGAAGAAGCCAGTCACAAAGGCCACACATTTCATGATTCCATTTATATGAAGTGCCCAGTATGGGCAAATGCACAGAGAAAGATAGTAGATTCATGGTTGTCTAGGACAGAGGGTTTGCAGGGGAAATGGAGATTGACTGCTCTTTGGTATGGGGTTTCTTTTAGGAGTGATGGATATGTTATAAAATAGACTGTGGTGATAGTTGTGCCATTCTGTGAAAATACTAAAAACCATTGAATTGGATACTTAAAATGGGTGAACTGTACAGGTATGAAAGATATCTCAATAAAGCTTTTTTAAAACAACAACAACAACACAAAACCATGTGTGGATCTTGGATTAGAATCATGGGTTGGAATATGTACTTAGATAGTAAGAAGCAAAGAAAAGCTGAAGTTATATGGTCATTTTAACAGGTGCCAACCAGAATTTAATAGAACTTTAGTACACACTCTTCACAGAAACTCTTAATAAACTGGAAGTAGAAGACCACATCTTTAATATGTGAGAGAGCACTCATGTAGGCCCAATAGTCAATGCCATGTGCAGGGGCATTTACATTTTATTTCTTTAGGTCAAAATTAAAAAGCAGGCAATCACGATGCTACTTTAACAATGATGTGGAAGTTTCAGCCAAGGAAATCAAATGGGAGGAGGGGGAAATTTGTATTTGCAGATGACGTGATTGTCTACACTTCAAACCAGAAAGATCTACCGAAAAAGGAAACTAATATAAAAGAAATAATAGATAATGGCAGTTAGAAAATAAATATACAAATATTAATACCTTGTCTAAGTGCTAGCAATAATAAAATTAAAAATGTATTGAAAAGGTGCTATTTAAAGTAGAGATTTAAAAATACATAAAATACCTCAAATCAACTTCTCAAAAGAGGTCTAGCATATATAATTATGTTATATATATATGAATTTTAAAACAACATAAACTATATTTAAAAGCAAATGACAAATGAGGAAATTGTCATATGTCTCATATATAAAAAGTTCTTACAAACAAATAAGAAAAAGGTGGACTTCCAATAAAAAATTGACAAGGGGTAAACAGTTCACAAAAGAATATAGCCAACAAGCCTTTAAACGATGTTTGACCTCATTAGAAATAAAATAAATGCAAATTTAAACTGTAAGATGTTACTTGTGGCTAACCAAATTGTAAAAAATTTACAAAATATTGTTGGCTTTGATAAGATGTGAAGATACTGGCACTCACATATACTGATGGTAGAATGCAATTAGTTGTGATTTCCCTGAGGGCAATTTAACAATATATTTCAAAAGCCTTAAGCCTTCCTAGGACCCAGAAATTTCATTTCTAGAAATGTATTCTAAAGATATAATCATAATCATGGAGGTGTATAAAGCTTAGTTATGACATAGTTTTGATAAGAGGAAAATCCTGGAAAAAGCCTAAATGATGAACAACAGGGGGTTGAATAAACAAACCGTGATATATCCAAAGTAGGGAGACCATGCAGCCATTATACATGATGTTACAGAAAAGCATTCGGTAATATAGAAAAGTGTTTCTCACATATTAATTGAGAAAGCAATTTATAACATCATGTGTGTATAACACAACATTATTTTAGCAAGCAAACACATCTTAGACAGCTTTCTATATTGGTATACTTAGAGACCCACCTCATTTTATTTAGCAATGATAAACACTGCAAAGTATTGAACAAATTCCTATTGATAGATTGTTTATAGTCATTTTCTATTATAAACAACAGTGCAGTCAACAGCCTCACAATTTTTTGCACTTATGTGCACATTCTTAGAAGCAGAATTGCTGGTTAAAGCAAACTTGCATTTTTAAGGCTTTGCACCAGCTAGCTTTTTCCCTCTGCCTGGATTGTTTTTACCTTAGATCTTCACAAGGTTGGTGTCTTCTACTCATGCAGGTCTCAACTTAAATATTACTTGCTATCACATCACCCGGTTTTCTTTTTACCACGGTACTCATCGCTACCTGATATTTTATTTTTTGATTTTTTGAGTTATTGTTTATTCTCCCAAAGAATGTAATCTCCTTGAAAGAATTCAATAAATAATTGTTGGAAAAATGAGTGAGTGAGTGAATGAATGAATGGGTTGGTGTTATACGTACAAACTAAAAACAAGGCAGCAAAATGTTGACTGTGGCTATTTCTGTTTAGATTTATTTTATTCTTCATGCTTACCTGTATTTTCTAAATTTCTTGCCATAAATATGTGTACTCTTGTAATCAGAAATAATCTGAAAACCTTTATATATATATTTAAAAAGCATGACTGAATCTGTACAAGGGTTGGAAGAACATAGAAAAAAAATCAAGGACCATATTTATGGTTATGGGAGAAAGGAATAATGGGAATAATGCAGAATATTGTTTAAGGGATGTGCCTAGCCTTATTTGTGTTTTTGGATTGAGGAAGTCCCCTTTAGGTTATGTTGCATTTCCTACAAATTGTATAAATAATGGCAGAGTGACTAACTTTTTGAAGTCATTATGGATGGAGTGTATGTAGTAATTCATAGTTGGGTTTTTGCTATTTAAATTGCAAAGATCATTTCTTACTTTTTAAAAAGCACTAAAACTATTTTTTAAAGAAAGGAAGGTCATTGGGATAAATCAACAGACTTGAAATAAAATATTTAAGAAAAATATTTTTCACTTTTGACCTTCTGGTAGAAGCACTGGTTGGTTGCTTTTTACTTTGACTCAGACTCATTTCTTGAGTCCTATGAGGCCAGCTCTTCCTCCAAGGTGACATGCCACAACAGGGCAAGATAACCTACAGGTAACTCGTGCTTCCTATTGGAACCGGACAGCCAGCTGTGGTTTCATAGACGAGTACCAGGCGCAGAAGCAGCTGATGAAATTCTGGATGCTAAAACTTCAAGGATGGCAAAGAAGCTGACTCCAGAGGGATGTCTTGGGAAGCTACAATTTGAACTCTGAGACTGACAATCAGGAAATTAAAAGAACATTCCCTGGGAAATCCAAGGACTAAAATAGCTCTTGTATTTATCTGCTGATTAATGGCTGAATCTTGACTGCTATCTGGAGGCCCTGCTGCATTTAAGCCCTGGGAAGTTCTGAGTATTCACAACTATTTTTTTAAAATCTAGGGAGCGGATGTGGCTCAAGCAGTTGAGTGCCTGCTTCCCACATGGGAGGTCCTGGGTTCGACCTCTGGCCTCCTAAAAACAATGGCAAACAACAAGCAAACCAACTCAGGGAGCTGATGTGGCTCAGTGGTTGGGCACCAACTTCCCAAGTGCAAGGTCCTGGGTTCAAATCCCAGCCCCGGTACATCAAAAAAAAAAAAAATCTATTGGGTGGGGTCAGTGAGATGTCCTTCAGGATTGTTGCAGTCTCCACAGCAAAGGAGAGTCAGAGCATTTAGGCCCTTCCTGTACCTAGTGAAGAAAATGTGAGGACAGAAACCATCTTCCCCACTGCGGTCTGGTCAGATCTTATAGCTCTTCTGCTTAAAAACCTTCCCAGATGCCCTGTGCTGTATAGAACAAAGTTGAAACTCTTTTCAAGGCTGAAGTCACCTTCCTAGCCCTACTGCAGTCTACATTTGAAGACTCCTCTCCAGCCACCTTCATCCTTTTCCCCTGTCCCAGAATTTGGCCACAACCAATTACAGAGAACTCTTCATTGGGCTCTGGAATTTTCCTGTCTTCTCACTTTTCTGGTGTCATTCCCTCTGAGTGAAAGGTCATTTCTTCTGCTGATCCTTTCAAGGTCATCTCACTTCCTAGGAAGTCTTCTCTGATGCCCCACCTCTCTCCACTAATATTGCATTGTTTCTAAGATGCACCTATTTCCATATTTTATTTTCTGTAGTGGATATTCTTGATGTGCTGCCCAGATCCTCTCAGATCCTTTTAACATGTCTGTGCCCCTTTCCGCTGACAACTGTGGACTTCTCCTTCCAACCAGCTGCCCTTGACACTCTTCAGAGGACTGTCCTGAGGCTACTGGGGCTGCTTTGTCATCCCAAGCAGAAATCTGAGCACCTGGGAGTTGACATGGTCCCAGGGAGCCCCTAGCCAATGACTGGAGAAAGGGTATGAATGTCCAGCTTTCCTGTCTCAAGTCAGGATAAACTAGGAAATGAAACTCACACCCCCAGGGCCCCCTGGGAATCAGGCTAAAGCTGCCCTCGTTGGGACCTTGGCTTCCTCCTCTTCTCTGGTCTGCTTCTCCCATTCTCTTACTGGTTTACCCTGGGGCCCCTTCCTTAATAAATTACTTGCACACTAATGCTGGTTTCAGGTTCTGCTTCTGGGCAACCTGACCGATAACACCATTTCTGAAATTGGGGTTCATCTTATAATCGATGGCATATTCAACTTGGTGAAGACAATGGCGTTCTCAACTGTGTTCTCTTTAAACTCTATGCTAGCTCCAAAAATAACATTTATCACATGAAAATAAAGTTTGTTGTTTATGTATCAGTCTCCCTCACTTGGTTGTGAGACCTTTGTGGCTGTGCTTTGCTTCCTTTATCCACATTACACAGGCCCTGGCTCTCAGGAATTTGTAACTGTTTGTCTAATGAACAAACCAAGCAGAAAGAGGGAGCATCGTTCTTCTCCCCCACAAACTGAAGCAAAGGCTGTATCATACAATCTCTGTCTCAAAATGCAGTTATTTAATGGAGAGCTCATCTGCCATGTAAAGGGAGTACAGTGTGCATTCTGTAGTGTACGCATACATTTCAGATTTTCATCATTAATATAAATAAAATAACGTTTCTGTATGTGACTCTGTTGCCACATCACTGAACATGATTGGGGGGCTTTTCATCAAATTTGGGATTGTCGGATGTAGTGCATTAGCCATGCAATGGAAACAAGTTTCACTTGGGAAGACTCTAGGATCCCTTAAGGAGACAGGCAGTCTTTTTCCCGGGCTAGTGAAGCTGATGGTAAACAAGAAAATTATGCTGTATGTATATATATATATATATAAAATATGATGCATATGCAGGGACAGTGGTTTAACCTGTGAGCCCCAAATACATAGGGAAGGAACAGATATCACAACTGCAGGCATTAATTTGTGTTCAAGCTACTCTTCACATGGGCAGTTTACCTAGTGTCCTCTACGTAGTGTGAGAGCATCAGAGATGTATTCATTTAACAGTGGTTAATTAATTTCCCGAGTAATGTTAGAGGTCAGTCAGTTTATGAGTAAAAATTAAAACATCATTTATTGAGCACTAATTACATGCCAGGCACTATGCTAAGCACTTCATATACACGATATCATTTGAATTTCCTAACACCACTATGAAGCAGGCACTATTATTATCCTTATTATATAGATAAGGAGATTGAGGCTATGAGAATTTGAGTAGTTTTCTCAAAACTAGTAGGCAGTGGAGCAGCCTTTAAATTCCAGGGCATCCGCTTGTAAGTTTACAACTATTACTATACACTTATTGTTTATGTGTGTTTATGTATGAGTGATATACTTCAATAAATTTTTTTTTTTAATTTAAAATGAGGTTTAAAAGGCTGGAGAGATAAATAAATATTAAACAATTAAAAAAAAAAATTCCAGGGCTTGAGGAGTGGGTGTAGCTCAGTGACTGAGTACCCGCTTCCTATGTACGAGGCCCCAGGTTCAATCCCTGGTATCTCCTTAAAAAACAAAAAGAAAGAAATTCCAGAGCTGCTGCCTCCAGAGTCCATGCTCAATACTGAAAACAATGATCTGTGCTATTGAGTGGTTTTTGTAGTTTTAGAAAAAAGAAAAAGAGAGAATCAAAATCTTTCCAAAATTGCCTTGCATTCTTTCTTGTTGAAGACCATGCATAAGTCAAGCCTGCCATCTGAACTGGCAGCTAGTCTAGCGTTTGGAAGAAGCCGTAGCACAACCTGGAATAAATGCAATAATGTAATCCACTTATTATTTTTTTCCTCTCCTGCTTACATTTATCCTGGTGCTCAGAGTGCAGTGCTACTCACAGGGCAAGAATGAGCTCCAAAACTTAGGTTTCATTATGTATAACATAGAAAGATGCTTAAACTAGAAGCAAGATACAAGCTTGTATTTGTACCATGACTGCAACTCTTCTAAAAATGTATAATTTGGGGGGAAAAAACAGAAAGAAATAAGCAAAAATGAAAATGACCCAATTAGAGTGATGGAATTATGTGTTATTTTTACCTCTAATTTTCAAACTTTCTATAATCTTGCATTATTAATTCATTTACTCAGTTAATTTTGTAGCAATTGCCTACCATGTGTGAAGTTCTGTATCAAGCAGTGGAAATACAATGGAGAACAAACCAGTCCCTGCCCACTCAAAGCTAACCATCTGTCAGAGGGGTCAGTTCAACTGAAAGTTGCAATAAAGGTGATGAGTGCTGTTAAAGAGGAAGCTTAATGATAGGAACACATAGCAGGGATAATTAACCTGTTTAAAAGAGTTGGAAAAGTCTTCCTGGAAAGCATGACCATTAGGATGAGACTTGAAGGATGAGCAGTCATTGGCCAGCGAGGGTGGGGTGGGGAGTGAGTATCATCAAAAACTGAAGAAGTAGGATACTTGTAAGAAGGCGTAGAGGCAAGACCTTCATGCAGTGCAAGAACTGAGAGAAGCACAGAGCACATAGGGCAGTGATAGGAAATGATAAGGGATGAAACAAGTGAGGCAAGGAAGATGAAGCCATCAAGGCCACATGAGTGATGGGACTGAGTTTGGGCTCTATCCTGGGGGTGATGGGAACCCAGGAAGGTCACCCTATTATCTTTACAATATAGAAAAATCTTTATGCCAGTAATATGGAGACCAATTGGGAGGAAGTGGACCAGGAGGTAGAGACCTGCCAAAAGTGATATTGTATCCAGAAGATGGTGGCCTGAAATGAGGGTAGGGGCAGTGGGGGTAGAGCTCTGTGGATGTTTGGGACATCAAATCAACAGGTCTTGGTGAGATCCAGTCTTGGTGCTTGGAAGGGGAGTTTAGGGAGAGAGCATGGTCAAGGATTGCTCTAAGAGTTCTGGCTTGGGCACCAGGACAGGTTGATGCCAACCCCTGAGCAGCTAAGGAAGGCAAAATGAGGAGATGATGAGGAGCCAGGTAACTGGGAAGGAAGACAAAAGACTTGCTGTCTTTGATACTAAAGGAAAGAAGGCATTTCAGGTAGTAAGGGCTGGTATAAGTAAATACTGAGAAGTGGAGTAAGATAAGCCTGAGATATATTTGCAAGAGAATGTTAAAATGGGACTCTTTCTGCCTCTGTTTGTCTGAGGCCCTGATATAGAAGGTGCAAGGGAGTCTCGTTTTTCACAGTGAGGTGCTAGATACTAGGCTTGAAAAGGAAGTGTCTGGAAAAAAAATCTTTTTTTAATCATTAGCTGATCGCCATTTAAAAGACGTTGGCGTCTGGGAGAGCCAGATTTTCTCCTAGAAAAGTTGTCTGCATGCTGTGAGTCATAGGGCAGGGAGGGGAGGGGGCTCTTGGAGGGAGAGAAAAGGAAATACTTTCCCCCAATACTTTACTTCAAGTCAGGTGAGAGGAGCTTCAGTGGGATCACTTGGAGCTTGTTATATGCCCCTTGAAGCGTGAATCTGTCACATGCCTGAGGTAGCTAAAGGTGAGGTGCTGTGGCTGGAGCATCCTGGTCTGAGGGCAGTCCTAAAGCTTGTCAGAGCAAAGGATTCAAGAGTGCTTCCCTGAACACATATGAACCATACGAGAGACACTGCTGGCCTTCTTGAACCCCACCCAGAATGGCCATCTGGAGAGGAGACAAGAAAGAAGCTAGAGGTTTCCCACTGCACTGCTGGCTGTCGAAGTGGATGGCTGGGATATCAGCCTGAAGCAACTCATTAGAGACAGAGGTTGAGCCAAGGCAGGGGAGAATGGAGGCAGTGCAAGGACTCGGGATGCAGCGAGACTGGCAGGAGATTGGAGGATTTCAGGGGCATTTCAAATGCCTGCAAATGGAACAAAAGGAGTTTGCCCAATGGTCAGCTCTCACTTGACCATAATTCTTGTGATGATGAGCAGCTAATAGGAACCCACTGGTATAATGCCTGCTCCCAGTAAATTGCAATCAGGAATTCTCCCTGCAAGAAAAGACAGGCCTTTCTATTCCAGTGAGCCTTGATATACAAATGCCATGACTCATTCTGTGCTTTAAGGCTGTTTTGTCTTTGCTATTCCAGAATACAACTACTGGAGAATTTTTAAAAACTTAACTTTCTTTTGTTTTAAAAGGAATCCATACCTAGCATTAATTGTCAGGCATGCTTCAATATTTGAAAAATTCCTCACCTCACTTGAATGAAATGAGGTGTTTTGTTTTGTTTTGTTTTTTTAAATTTAGGTGGTTGTTCTTTTAAATTTTAAACCAATGGTGGAAGTTATGGGAAGAGAGGTTTGCCTCAATGTTTTCCTGTCATTAAAGATATCTAGGCAGAAATTGGATTATAATAGTCATAATGATGATGATGACAACAATGGAGGAGAAGAAAATGATGATGACCAGCATTTATTGAGCATTTTAAACAATATATATGTATTTTTTTAATTAAATATTTACAACATCCCTATGAGGTATTGAGGCACAGAGATGTTAAGTAACCTGCCCACATTTATAGGGTTTGTTAATGTTGGAGCTGGGGCTCAAACCCAGGAAATCTGTCTCTAGATCCTGCCATCCAAACCATAGTATTTTCTGATTTGTAGTGGAAGGGAATTCTGCATCTGGCAGGAGTTTGGACTTTGTTATTTCTGAGCCTTCTTCTGACTCGGCTTCATTGAGGTCTTTCCAAGGCCAGGGTGGTTGGTATTCAATGCAATCCAACCAGCAATTACTGAGCAATGACAGTTCACCAGACTCTGGACTGGGTATTAGGGCTATCAAGGTAAGACAAGACAGTCCTATATCATTGATAGACAGGAGTGCAATAAGCATCTGTGGTCCACAGGGATAGAATCGCAATCTTCTCTTTGAAAGCTAGCAAACTCATGGAAAAGGCAATATTTGATTTTGAAATTCCCTTCTACTACCCCAGCTCCTTTTGTCACCCTCCTTTCCCAGTGTCAACCAGCAATCCCAAGAATCTTCTTACTGTTGAGACAGGGTTCCTGGTGGTGTCTGGCACTAAGAAGCCTGAGCAGCAGAATGAGCAAATACATAAACCAGGGGTACCTCACTTAAAGATCCAGCTCGACTACAAATGAGCTGTGTGAGCTCAGGCAAGTTACTTAATTTCTCTGAGCCTCAGTTTTCATTTGTGTCCAGTGGAAATAATGATTTTTTTTTCATAAGGTTTAGGTGAGGATTAAATTAGCTAATAGATGTATGCAAACCTCCTTGTCCAGTCCTGGCATGTATGTGGGTGCTCAGTATTTATTGAGTGAATGAATGCTACCTTCTAGAGACTCTGTCTCTTTTTTTGTTGCCTGATTCTATAGGAGTGACTTGAATGAGGGGTATTTTCTGCCAGACACAAAGGAAAAGTAGTGTCACAGAAGGCTGGATGGGTGAGACTGGAGATAGGACCAGGCTCAGTATTTCCAGGTCTTTGAGGGTCCCAAGTCAAGCCCATGGGTAGAGATAAGCTATATGTGCTGCGGATGTCATGGACAAACCTAGCAGCCATCTCCCAGCCCTCGCCTCCCCCCAACCTCCTTTTCTTTGAGTGCAGATGTTTCAATATGTTTCCATGTTGTAGCCTGGGAGAGATGTTAGGTCTAATGGAACGGCCTGACCATACCTTGAATGCAAAACTGGGAACAAGCAGCCCCTGCTGCTTATCAGGGCAGGAACTCTGCACAAAGTTTACTTGATACATGCTTTTTGCTCAGTGGCAGGGCCCCTTTCCCCTGGGGTTTATAAATTCTCAACACTCAAATAGCACAGAGTCTCTCCTCTCTGATGGGAAGTGGGCCACATGGAGCTGCCATCCACCATCCCTAATCTAAGCAGTTGACTTCCCCAGGAAATGGGTCATGATAGGATCTCTTTCCCTGCTCTTTTGGACCCTTTGTGCTGTGAAAGTAATAAAGTGGTCATTGCTGGAAGTTTCTGTTGTGGTTGAGCCTGTGTTCCCATGACATACCATATGACAACTTGCTACACAAGATGTTTAAGACAAAGTAAACGAAGATATTAGCTTTCCCTCCATACTTGCCAGTTAATGACTCATTCTCCCCATTTCACCCCAAAGTATCAGATCTGGACATAAAAATAAAAAAGGATCAAGTAATCTCCTATGAAAGACTTATTTTAACACAATACTGTCATTTTTAGAGCAAGGGAATGTAAATACATTTTTAAGGAAGGGAATTAATATTTTTTTTTTTTTTGCTTTTTAAATAGAGCTAAAGTAGGAAGAAGACATATATATGATTACTCCATTACCAAAGATAACATTTATTGAGCACTTACTATATGCCAGGAAGCATTCATGAGTTTTATATGTATTAATTCATTAAATCCTTATGAGGCCAGAGTCCTTGAAAATCCTTTTTACAGATGAGGAAATCAGACAAATAAATTAAGCAACTTGCTCCAAATCACACAACTAGTACATGGTGGAGTCATAATTTGAACACTACCAGTTTAGCACCCAAACAATACTGATTCTTCAATGGAAATAAATATTGAGTCATTGAGAAGTTAAAAAACTAGGCTGAAAATCATGTTAATCTGTAAGTGAGCCAGAATGTCACCTGGGAAGGTGACCACCAATTAGAAACTTGTCCCTGCAACTTCTGCAGCTCCCAAGAGGCCACTGAGAAAATCCACAATGACCTTTCCTCAACTGAACATGGATGTAGGTAGCTTTGTGCAGGGGTCAATATTCCTGAGTGTCTGTGTGTTAGTGCCTGCTTTTCAGGGTCACAGCTGCACAGAGGTCAGTCTCTCTGCTCATTCATTCCTACAACATATGGAGCTAATAAAGCCCAAGGAAGTCTCCAGTGCATTCTCTTCATTTTGTTCCAAGCATTGATTAATCAAGTGCCTTTGCTTTTCATAAAAGTGACCCAGGACACTGGAGATGTAAATAGTGCCAAAAATTCCTGGTCTTAAAGGGAAGAGAAGAGAAACACTAGATTTGTCCCTTCCTAACTAGACAGGAGCCTGAGGAAAGAGCCCTAACTTCATGTGGGTAATGTATTCTGACTTGAGAGAAATAACATTTCCACAGAGGAATAGAGTAGTGTATTAGACAAGTGAGAAGTCAAGCAAGCATATGTGAAAGTTCAAATCCTATCCATCAGGTATGGATTTGAATTCTGGGACTGATAATACTTGTGTGACTTAGGTAATCAAACTCCATAAATTTCAGTTTCTCACCTATGAAATGGATGGAGTATGTGTCTTAGTTTGTCAGGGCGCTATGACAAATACCATATGATGGTTTGGGTTAAACAACAGGAATTTATTGTCTCACAGATTTGAAGGCTAGAAGGCTTGCTTCCTCCTGGGATTTGTAGCATTGTGGTACTGGCTTGCTGAAATCCTTGCAGTTCCTTGGCATGCATCTCTGCCTCAGATCACATGATGATAGTCTCTCCTTTCTCATCTGAGCTCTGTTGACTTCCAGCTCCTGCCCATGGCTTTCTCTTTCCTACATCTGAGTTCCTTCTGCTAATAAAGGACTTCCTTAATCAGATTAAGGCTCACCCTCATTCGCCTGGACCACAACTTACCTATAATAACATCTTCAAGTTGTCCTAGTTACAATGGGTTCATACCTACAGGGATGCAGATTAAGATTAAGAATTATGCTAAATTGTCAGCAGAGTGAGCACTCCTTCAATTTTTTTTGTTAAACAACAATCAAGTGTCCTTCAGAACCTAAGAAGGGTTTTGCTTTATTATTGAGGCACACACAATGAAATTAGAGGCATGAAAAATTCTAGGTGGGAGAATTTGGTATAACTGGTTCATGCATCAGAAAGGAACAGTCTTAGACTCCAAACATGTGCCTGACAAAATCCCCTGGCTGACTTTCAGGAGGAACTGTTTAACAATCGTCCATCTATAGTTTAACTATGGAGAAAACAAAATATCTGCTTAATCCAATAGGAAATGAAGACAAATCCAAGCATTCTTTCATATGCTTCAAGTTAAAGGTCAGTATTAAATATGCAAAAGCAGTACAGCTTGCCCAAACACAGCAGCTTCTCACTTTGATGCTCTGCATAGCTGCCTGTGACCAAAAGAAATTAAGAAGAATCTTTGAGTGCTGAGTGCAAAAAGAGGTATATTTGGCTCTTGTCAGTAAATAAAATATATTTTGTGTATGTTTAATTTAGTGTTTATTTTTCCCCCAAAAGTGTTTGTTCAATCAGCGAAGTTATTTAAAGAAATACATTATTGGTAGCAATTGACCTGTGACACCTCTCATAGAATTGCTTGTAACACACAACAGACATGGGACTGCCAAGTCTCTTCCAGCTGGAATATTTTATTATTCTTGGGCCCACAATCAGTGGTGTGCTGGAGCCAGTTGCACTGGTTTTTGAGAGCCATTGTGTACATCTGTTCCCAACTCCATTTACATTGATATCTTATTGGCAGCTTGAAATGGCCATGGTTGAAAGTATTTGTACCACAGAATTTGGTGAATGATACAAATCTGGGCTTGTGTGTGTGTGTGTGTGTGAGAGAGAGAGAGACAGAGAGAGAGAGAGCGAGCATCAGTTGTTAGCATTTACTAGCACACCCCTGACCCACAATAACTTTAACACCATCTTCAGGATATATATTGGAATAGTCATTATTCTACCATACTATTAGGTATTATTATTTTAGTGGGACTTTAAGACCAACATATATAATGTCCTGTGATTTTTAGTAGCTTCAAAATACTACCACCACCACCAACAAAAACAAAAACAATTAAATTTTGCCTTTTACTAAAGAAGAATTTCTTTTATTAGTCATTGCCTGTTTTCTTTGCTATAATGTAAGGAAAGGGATCATCTTCCTTTTAATTCACTGATGTTTCCCAAGAGCCTAACAACATTTGGTAGGTGCTCAATAAATATTTGTTGAATAGATGAATAAATGGATTTGCCTGAAGCCAAGTCACTGTCCTCATGGTAGGTGGTTGCAACATGCCTTCGTTATCATTAGTATGGCAAATTCTCTGTTGGAAAAGAACTATACTCCCCCTCAATAATTCCTTCTTCTGCATTCACAAAACAATTAAAAATACCAGTATAATAGGAGTGACAATGATCTATATTGTAATCATCTATTGTGTAATTTATACCTGTGACTCTTCCACTGTAACAGAAGCTCCTGGAAATGAGGGTCGATATTTATAGTTTTGTTTTAATATTTATTTTTTATTTCTTAAAGTAGTAAGTATTTTCTTTTTGAAATTTATTTTCATGAGTGTGTCACATAGAAAGCTGAGGGACTTTTCTTTGACTGTGTTCTTCAGTAAGAGGGCAAAGCCATTTGCGGCACTGGTGATGGCCAAAGCAAACTCTCAAAGTCTTATTCCCCTTATTATCCCCAGCCTCAAAAAAAGTTCAAACTCACTAAGTGCTTGTTGAAGGAATACTGATGTTTTTTCCTTTGAAAACTGTGGAGGTACTTCAGCAAAGTTCAAAGGAGGGAAGAAGACTTTCCTCCAAAAATAGTGCATGACCCCACCCCCCACCTTTTTTATCTTTTAATCTTGGACTATGCACCAGTCACCTGTCAAAGAAAATCCTTCCTTAAAAAACATAATCAGGAAGACATCCCAAGCCTTTATTTTGACAGAAGATGCATGCCTGAGTGAGGATGACAGGTTGCATGTCCCTGGCCTTTCTTGTCCCCTCTTGAGACTCAGAAATAATCTGAACTTCTCTGATGTAACAAGCTTTGAGTATTTCTGCCAAACTGATTGATGAATCATTCCCAGGCCAGCCTGAGTCACCCAGGCAGTGTACAATAAACACATTGACAAGGATGATCAAATTAAATAACTTGCCTTAGGTTTTACTTTCACTTCTTAGAGGTAATTCTGGAAAACCCAGTCCTTAAGAAAAACATGCTGGGAGCATACTTTGGCTGCTTGCTGGGACATTATGTTTCTAGTTTGCTAAGAGGCTTTAAGTTGCTGGCATGAGCACAATATAGTTCCACTATATTGCAACCACCATGAAATAAACAGCAAGCTATGATACAAGAGGCCAGCATACCCTGAAATGACTTTCTGTGGAAACTCCCTAGGGACCCAAGGTTGCAAAAAAACTCAGTGAGAAAAGACAACCCTCTTTAAAACCTCTTTACCCAATATAGTCTTCTGTAATCTCTGAACTTCCCAATTACTGCTTGCAGAATCAATCCAACATGAAGATGCTTCACAGAATGTAGTTTTTATTGGTGTATGGAGCAGCTCCTTCAGGGATAGATGGTGGTCATAGTTGTATGTTCCAGAATCCCCTGTCTTGAGCTTTAGGGCTGATTGGTTAAGATGCCAGGCAACATTTTCTCAGCCAATCAGAGTCAAAGCTTATTTGTTTGTTTGTTTGTTTAAAGGACCCCCATCTCAGAGGGCAAAGTGATGATGCTGTCTCCCAGTGGGAGAGCAGGAAATTTAGAGAAGCAACCTTCTTAAATAGACTGGAGGGGAAAGTGACATCACCAAGATGGTAGAGTGAGATGTTCCAGGGTTCAGTCCCCCACAGAAGTTCCAAACAACAATAAAACAGGCAGAACCATTTTCTCAGAAGAGCTCAAGAAAACAGTTAAAGAGTTGCAGTAACTGGGTGAGTGTTGAATCAAGCAAAAGGCAACTTTAGAAAGGTAGGAAAGCCTTTCCCCATCCTCTCCTCAACTCAGTGCAGAGCCAATCCACACCCCCAGTACAGGTCCCTAGTCCTGGTTCCAGAGAGAGCAGAGTAATCTTTGTGCACATACTATGGTGCATGTATATTTTCACCAGTATGTCTGGTTACTTTCTAAAGGACTGAACCAGGACACTCATCTCAAGCTTGTTCAACATGTGGAAGCAGCCTGCAGTGCAGCTAATATATTGTAAGAATGCAGTCAAAACAGAGGTGTCTATGGCAAAAGATCATCAACTTTAAGGCACAAAATTTAGCACTTGTGACTGAGAGGAAAAACTGTTTCTTAGTGGAAAAAGGGACATTTAGATCCATGTAAATGGGGGAATACCTAAAGCTGTATCAAGACAAAATGCATTCTCAGAAAAAACCTGTTTTTATGTTGGTTAGGCTCTACAGAGGCACTTGCATAAACCAGTTTGCAAAGACTTGGAGAGTTGCTTTGTCTTGTTTTGTTTTTAGCTCCTAGCATTCAAGGAAATCTCTCAGTCATAACAATAACTGGATACAAGCTTAAGGGACAACTCAGTGACTAAAATTCCAGAGATAATACATTAAAATCTTAAAATATCCAGTGTACAACAAAAGATTACAAGGGATACAAATAACAGAAAATGATGGCCCATGCAAAGCAAAAAGAAAAAGTATTAGAATCCTTCAACAAGGAAAACAAGAGTTTGGATATTCAGAAAATGTCTTTTTAAAATGTCTTAAATATGCCCAAAGAGTTAAAAGTAAACATGGAAAAAGAAGTAAAGGAAATCAGGAAAACAAGAAATGAAAAAGAGACTTCCAGGAAGATAGCAGACTAGAAAGACACAGGACTCTCTTCTTTGCCAGAAAAATAGCTAAAGGATTGGCTGAAATGGCCTGGAAAAAGATCCTCTAGGGTTTAGGCCACCAGGCAAAGGTTAGACACTGCCCAGAAGAGAGAGGGAAAAGGGACAGGAATCATGACAATGGCAAAACTGTTGAACCAAGAATCAAAGAGCAACAGTAACACACAGCCTTCTGCCACTAAATCCCTATGAAAGAGAAAGAAATTGAGCATCTGAGTCAACTACCATCCTAATCAGATGCCTAGACATCAGCAAAAAATTATGAGCCAAACTAAGAAAATGGAAGACATGGCTCAAGAAAAGGAATATATCAAAGCCGCAAAAAAAGATGCAGGATTTGAGAGAACTAATTAACAAGATGCACACAAATTTCCAAAATCAAATTAATGAGTTGAGAGACAATATGCCTAAAGAGATAAATTACATCAAGAAGACATTAGCGAGCACAAAGAATTTGAAACCCTTAATAGAAAAGTAACAGAGCTCATGGGAATGAAAGACACAGTAGGTGAGATAAAAAAAAAAATTAGAGACATACAACAGCAGACTCAAAATGATAGAAGAAAGAATAAGTGATACAAAAGACAGAACAGCTGAAATGAAGAGAGAAAAGAACAGAGAGAGAAAAGAATGGAAAAAATTGAGCAGGGGCTCAGAGAGTTGAATGACAACACAAAACACAACAATATACATGTCATGGGATTCCAGAAGGAGAAGAGAAGGGAAAAGGGGAAGAAATAATTTGAGGAAATAATAGCTGAAAAATTCCCAACTCACACAAAGAAATGATCTTACATGTCCAAGAAGTGCACTGTACCCCAGTTAGAATAAATCTGAATAGACCTACTCCATGACACATACTGCTCAGAATGTCAAATGTCAAAGATAAAGAGAAAATTCTGAGAGCAGCAAGAGAGAAGCAAACCACCACATGCAAGGGGTGCCCAGTAAGACTTAACGTAGATTTCTCATCAGAAACCATGGAGGCGAGAAGATAGTGGTATGATACGATTAGAATACTGAAAGAGAAAACTGCCAATTGAGAATTCTTTATCCAGAAAAATTGTCCTTCAAATATGAAGATGAGTATAAAATATTCAAAAACAAACAGAAACTAAGAGAGTTCTTAAAAAAGAATTCACCTTTGCAAGAAGTATTAAAGGAAGCCATAGAGCCTGACAGAAAAAGGAGAGAGATGCTTGGAGGAGAGTACAGAGGAAAGAATAGCAGAAAGGATAAACAAAAAAGTAAAAAAACAGATGGAAATATGATATGAAATATGAAAACCAAAGAAAATGGTGGAATTAAATAATGCATTCATGGTAATATCATTGAAAGTGAATGGATTAAACTCTCCAATCAAAAGATATAGGCTGACAGAATGAATTAAAAAACATGAGCCATCCATATGCTGCTTACAAGAGACTTACCTTAGACCCAGAAATACAAACTGGCTGAAAGTGAAAGGTTGGAAAAAGATATTCTGCACCAACAGTAACCAAAAAGGAGCAGGGGTAGCTATACTATTATCGGATAAAACAGACTTCAAATGCACAAAAGTTATAAGAGATACAGAAGGCCATTATATATATTTTAAGATTTATTTATTTATGTATCCCCGCCTTGCTGCTTGTGCTCACTGTGTCCAGTTGCTTTTGTGTTTTTCTATGTCTTCTTGTCTTCCTTTGTTGGCTCATCTTGCTGCACCGCACGGGCTGACAGCCTGGTCCAGCTTGCCTTCACCAGGAGGCCCCAGGAATCGAACCTGGGGCCTCCCATATGGTAAACGGGAGCCCAACCACTTGAGCCACAGCCGCTTCTCCATTATATATTAATAAAAGGGACTATCCACCAAGAAGATATCAGTCAAAATATCTATGCACCTAAGCAGGGTGCCCCAAAATACATGAGACAAATTCTGGCAAAACTGAAGGGAGAAACAGAAATCTCTACAATAATCATTCGAGAATTCAACACACCACTCACATCATTATATAGAAAAATTAAATAGAAGATCAACAAAGAAACAGAGAACTTGAACAATATGATAAATGAGTTAGACCTAATAGACATATACAGAATTTTGCCTCCAAACTCAGTGGGTTATACATTCTTCTCAAGTGCCCATGGATCTTTCTCCAGGATGTTAGGTCACAATGCAGCTCTCAATAAATATAAAAAGATTGAATTATACAAAGCACCTTCTCAGATCATAATGGTATGAAACTGTAGATCAATAATAGATAAGAAAAAGGTAAATTCACAAATGTATGGAGGCTAAACAACACACTCCTAAATAGTCAGTGGGTCAAAGAAGAAATTGTAAGTGAAATCAGTAAATGTATTGAGATAAATGAAAACAAGAACACAACTTATCAAAACTTATGGGATACAGCAAAGGCAGTCTTGAGAGGGAAATTTATAGTCCTAAATGCCTTTATTAAAAAACAAGAAAGAGCTAAACTCAAAGATTTAAGTGAACAACTAGAGAAACTAGATAAAGAACAGCAAACTAATCCCAAAGCAAACAGAAGCAAAGAAATAATAAAGATTAGAGCAAAATTAAATGAAATTGAGAACAAAAAAGCAATAGAGAAAATCAACACCACCAAAAGGTGGTTCTTTGAGAAGATCAACAAAATTGACAAACTCCTAGCTAGAATAACAAAGAAAAAGAGAGAGAAGATGCAAATAAATACAATCAGAAATGAAAGGGGGGAAGTTATGAGTGACCCAACAGAAATAAAAAGGATCATAAAAGGATATTATGAGAAACTGTATGCCATCAAATTAGACAACCTAGATGAAACGGACAAATTCCTAGAAATGCACAAACAGCATATACTGACACTACAAGAAATATAGGAACCTAAACCATTCACATTTAAAGAGATTGAACCAGTCATCAAAAATCTCCCAACAAAGAAAAATCCAGGACCAAGACGCCTTCACAGGTGAATTTTACCAACCATTTCAAGAATAATTAACACCAATGCTGTTTAAACTCTTCCAAAAAATTGAAGAGGAGGAAAAATTACCCAACACATTTTATGAAGCCAACATCACCTTAATACCAAAGCCAGATAAATGCACTACAAGAAAAGAAAATACAGACCAATTTCTCTAGTGAACATAGATGCAAAAATTCTCAATAAAATTATTATAAATCGAATCCAACAGCATATCAAAAGACATATATCACGACAAAGTGGGATTTATTCCTGGTATCCAAGGCTGGTTCCACATAAGAAAATCAATCACCATAAAACACCACATTAACAAATTGAAGGAAATAAACCAAATGATCATCTCATTCGACACAGAAAAGGCATTTGACAAAATCTAGCATCCTTTCTTGATAAAAACTGTTCCAAAGATAGGAATAGAAGGGAAATTCCTCAACATGATAAAAAGGCATTTATGAAAAACCCACAGCCGACATCGTACTCAGTGGGGAAAGGTTGAAAGCTTTCCCTCTAAGATCAGCAACAAGACAAGGATGCCCACTGTCACCATCATTATTCAATATTGTAGTAGAAATTTTAGCTAGAGCAATTAGAAAGAAAAAAAATTAAAGGCATACAAATAGGAAAAGAGGAAGTAAAACTCTTACTATTTGTGGATAAAATGATTCTGTCTTTAGAAAATTCTGAAATGTCTACAACAAAGCTACTTGAGTTAATAAGTGAGTTCATCAAAGTGTCAGGATACAAGATCAACATGCAAATATCAGTAATGTTTTTATATACTAGTATTGAACAATCTGAAGAGGAAATCAGGAAAAAAAAACAAACAAACAAACATTTACAATAGCAACAAAAAGACTCAAGTACTTAGGAATCAATTTAACCAAAGAAGTACAGGACCTATATGCATAAAACTACAAAACAATGTTAAAAGAAATTATTGAAGACCTAAATAAATGGAAATACAGTCCATGTTCATGGATTGGAAGACTAAATATCATGAAGATGTCAATGCTATCTAAACTGATTTATAGATTCAATGCAATACCAATCAAAATTCCACCAGCCTACTTTAAAGAAATAGAAAAGGCAATTACCAAATTCATTTGGAAGGGAAAGTGCGCCCAAATAGCTAAAAGCATTCTAAAAAAGAAGAGTGACATGGAAGGAATTTCACTGCCTGACCTTGAAACATTATAAAGCTACAGTGGTCAAAACAGCATGGTACTGGCATAAAGATAGACACATCAATCAGTGGAATAGAATTGAGAGTATAGAAACAAACCCTTACTTCTATAGTAAACTGGTTTTTGACAAACCTGCCAAGTCCATGTTAATGGGACAAAACAGTCTCTTCAAGAAATGGTGCTGGGAGGACTGGGTAGCTATAACAAAAGATTAAAAGAGGACCCCTATCTCACTCCCTATACAAAAATCAACTCAAAATGGATCAAATACCTAAATATAAAAGCCAGGACCATAAAACTACTAGAAGAAAATATAGGGAAGCATCTTCAAGATCTTGTGGTAGGTGGTGGTTTCTTGGACTTTATACCCCAAACACACACAACAAAAGAAAAATAGGTAAATGGGACTGCCTCAAAATTAAACACTGTTGTACCTCAAAGGACTTTGTCAAATAGGTGGAAAGGCAGCTGACTCAATGGGAGAAAATTTTTGGAAATCACATGACCAGTAAGAGTTTAATATCCATGATATGTAAAGAGATATTACAACTAAACAATAAAAAGACAAATGACCCAATTAAAATAATGGGCAACAACGTGACCCTGCAATACCACTACTGGGTATATACCCAGAAGAACTGAGAGCAGTGACATGAACAGACATCTGCACACCAATGTTCATGGCAACATTATTCACCATTGCCAAAAGTTGGAAACAACCCAGGTGTCCATCAACAGATGAATGGATAAACAAACTGTGGTCTATTCATACGATGGAATATTATGCAGCTGTAAGAAGAAATGAAGTCATAAAGCATATGGCAACATGGATGAACCTGGAGGACATTATATTGAGTGAAGCAAGCCAGACACAAAAGGACAAATACTTTATGAATGCGTTAGTATGAACCAAATATATTGTGTAATATATTGTTTGATTTTAAAAAAAAATTAAAAAAATAAAATAAAATAAAATAAAATAAAATAAAATAAAATAAAATAAAATAAAATAAAATAAAATAATGGGCAACAGATTTGAAAAGACAGCGGCCCAAAGAGGAAATATAAATGGTGAAGAAACACATGGAAAAATGTTTAACAGCACTCATGATTAGGGAAATGCAAGTCAAAACTACAACGAGATATCATTTCACACCTATCAGAATGGCCACTGTAACAGTTTGGCAGTTATGAATTCCAAAATTAGGTATTTGATTATGCTTGTAAACTGGTCTGTTCATCTGGGCATGATTAAGTTATGATTAGGGCTTTGATTAGGTCATGTCAGTAGGGCATTGAGCCCCACCCCTGGGTGGACAGGGAATCAAAGATGAAAGACATGGCAAAGGACAGAGTTGGGGTTTTTGAGTTGGAGTTCTGAAGCTGAGTTTTAATGCTGGAGCCCAGGGAAGCAAGCACACAGAGGAGCTTGGTCATGAGGAAGGAGAGAAGGCCCTGAGAAGAGATGAGCCACTCACCTGATAGTCTATAGCTGACCTTGTGGAGGAAACAGAGGAGCTGAGCCCAGAGAGAAATGGGGCCCCAGGAAGAGAGGAACCCAAGAAGCCTGAACCCTGGCAAATGTAGGCAGCTGTCTTGTTCCAACACGTGGCAACAGACTTTGGTGAGGGAAGAAACTTATGCTTTATGGCCTGGTAACTATAAGCTTCTACTCCAAATAAATACCTTTTATAAAAACCAACAGATTTCTGGTATTTTGCATCAGCACCCTTTTGGCTAACTAATACAGGCACTATTAAAAAGACAGAGAATTATAAGTGTTGGAGAGGATGTGGAGAGATAGGAACACTTATTCACTGTTCTTGGGAATGCAGAATGGTACAGACACTGTGGAGGACTGTTTGGCAGTTCTAAAGAAGTTGAATATAGATTTGCCATGTGACCCTGCAATGGCACTACTGGGTATATACTCAGAAGAACTGAGAGCAGTGAAACGAAGAGACATCTGCACACCTATATTCATAGCCACATTATTCTCAATTGCCAAAAGTTGGAAACAACCCAGATGCCCATCAACCGACAAATGGATAAACAAATGGTGGTGTATTCCATGATGGAATATAATGCAGCAGTGAGAAGAAATAAAATCGTAAAGCATATGACAACATGGATGAACCCAGAAGATATTATGTTGAGTGAAGCAAGCCAGACACAAAAGAACAAATACTGTATGATTGCACTACTATGTACTAAATATATTGTGTAACATATTGTATGATTCCATTTATATTAAATTTAGATATAAATCAATTTATAAAGATGAAATTTGATTAGTGGTTATGTAGGGCTAGGGAAGGCATGCTAAGGAGTATGGAGTTTTTCTTTCTGAGGTAATGAAATAATTCTAAAATGTTTTGTGATAATGAATGCACAACATTGTGATTATACTAAAAGCCATCGATTATTTACTTTAGATAGATTGTAGGGTATATGAATGTGTTTAAGTAAAACTGCTTAATAAATAAATAAATAAATTCATTGTGCAAGAATAGCCAGAAATAGCAGGTATGTACAGCAGGGGAAACAGAGATAGATTGAGAGGTGAAGAATTTTCTTGTTTGATTTTCTGTTTTTTATTATTATTATGGAAATAATGAAAATGCTCTATTAATGATTGAAGTGATAAATGCACAACTATGTGATTATACCAAATACCATTGATTGTACAATTTGGATGAATTGTATACTTTATTAATATGTATCAATAAAATTGATATGTTAAAAATTTTTTAAAAGAATTAAAAGAAAAAATAGGAACCATGAAAAGAAACCAAAAAGAAATACTTGAGCTGAAGATCATAGTAATTGAAATAAAAAATTTTCCTGGAAGAGTTCTACAGCAGCCTGGTGCTGGCAGAAGAAAGAATAGTGAACTTGAAGAAAATAAAATTAAAATTATTTGGTCTGAAGAGTAGAAAGGAAAAAGAATGTAATAAAACAAACAAAACATAAGAGACCTGTGAGATACCATCAAGCATATTGTTATACACATTATGGTAGTCCTAGAAAGAGAAGAATGAAAGAAAGGGGCATAAAGAATATTCAAAGAAATAATGACTGAAAACTTTCCAAATTTAATGAAAGACATAAATATACACATCCAAGAAGCTCAATGAACTCCATACAGAATAAATGCAGAGATCCACACTGAGACACATTAAAATCAAATTGTCAAATGCCAAAGACAAAGAGAGAATCCTGAAGTTACAAAAGAGAAGCAATACATGTACAATATTGCCATAATAATATTAAATACTGACTTCTTATCAGAAACTAGGGAGGCAGGAAGGTAGTGGGATGAAATACTTAAGATGCTGAGAGAAAACAATTGCCAACCATGAATTCTATGTGTCTTTCAAAAATGAGGAAGAGATTAAGACATAGCCAGATAAACAAAAGCTGAGGGACTTTGTCACTTCTAGACCAGACTTACAGGAAATGCCAAAGAGAGTTTTCAGGTGGAAAGGAAAGGACACATGGTCAGTGTCTAATAAAAGAAAACAGACCAGTATGCCCAGCCCTCAATATTAATTCATGTAACATGAGCTTTATTCTTGTAAAATTGAAATGTAGGCCTAATAATAACTCTTGCCTAAAAGTTATCTCCTGAAAACATCCTTGTTACTTGAATGTAGTCTCTCTCTAAGCCAAATTTAGCAAATACCTTCCCCCCAGTGTGGACATGAATTCCAGGGATGAGCCTACCTGGCAGCAAGGGAATTAATACCAAGCACTAGCCAGTAATGCATTTGGAAAAAGATCTCGACTCAAAAGGGAAAACAGTAAATACAAAAGAGTTTTTATGGATAAGAGATTTCAAAATGAGTCAGGAGCTCATTCCAGATGTTATACTTATGCATGTCTCAGGCAGATCTCACTAACTGCCACTGGGAACAAAGCCTCAAATAGAGGGTGTTCCTGATGGCTCCAGAGCCATCTGGACACTATAAACAAAGCACACAACCCCTTGAAATCAGCAACTTGTCAGTGGGTCTTACCTTGGAATATATGACAACCTATTTCTTCAATGTAACAGAGTTAGACTTGTTATAATTTCCCTACACATGATTCTTCTAGCCCTTTTATTAGGTCTAAAAATAATTTTAAGAGCCTATGAATAGCACTATACCCATTAAGTATATCTCAGAGACTTAAATCTTCAGTTTCTTCATATGATGGTTGAGCCCTGAATCTCAAGAGTTTTGTCCAACACCTACCCTCCAGTTCATCAGACATGCCCAGGACAACTAACAAAATGATGATGATGGACAATCCCCATCCCCCAAAAACAGAGAGTATCTATAACGGCAAGCAAAAAAGTTTCTTCCACGCCCCATAAGATCTAAGTCCCCTCTCAATCTGAGGCACAACGGTCTTCACCATCCCAAAATCTTCAAGGTTGGGGGGGGGCGGAATGCAACCATAGACAAAGTAAATTTATTAATATTGTGGTAATAGAAGAACATGTAACATTGATATAAAGATAGTGGTTACCAGAGGTTCTAAGGGGAGGGGGAGGGAATAAGAGTTGGAACATGGGACATTTTTAGGGCATTGAAATTAAGTGTAAACCACAATGTAAACTATAGACCTTGTTTAGTAGAAATGCTTCAATATTTATTCATCAATGTAACAAATGTACCATACTATTGTAAGATGTTATAAATAGGGGAAGATGTGGGAGGGGGAGGGGTGGGGTGTATGGGAATCCTTTATACTTTTGATGTAACTTTTCTGTAAGCTAAAACCTCTTTAAAAATAAAGGTTATTATATTTATAAAATTTAAAAAAAGAAAGTAAAGAACACTAGACAGCAGATGGAAGGCACATGAAAAAATAAAGTGTAAAGGTAACTACATGAGTAAATATAAATGCCAGTACTATTTTATTTCTGATTTGTTACTTCACTTTCTATGTCCTACAGGATTTAAAATGCAAATACATAAAAAGTATGATTAATCTAAGGTATTGGACACACAATACATAAAGATGTAATTTGTGACAAGAGCAATATAAAGGTGGGAGTAGGTTAGTGTGATATAGGAACATAGTTTGTGTGTGCTATTGAAGGAAAGTTGGTATCAAATCAAATGACATTATTATAGATTTGAGATATTACATTTTATTTAATTAAAAAAATTTTAAATATACTTAGATTTCATAAATGTTACACAAAAAATATAGGGATTCCCATATGCCCCACTCCCCACACCTCCCACACCTTCCCACACAAACGTCCTTCATTGGTGTGGCACATTCACTGCAATTGATAAATGCATCCTGGGGCTTAGCCATTAAGCATGTACCATAGTTCACATTGTAGTCTACACTCTCTCCCACACAGTTCTGCATGTTATGTGATGATATAAAACGGCCTATATCTGTCATTGCAGTGTCATTCAGGAAAATTCCTAAGGCCCAAAAAAGCCCCCCTATTACAACTGTTTTTCCCTCTCCCTGTCCCCAGAGCCTCCAGGGTCACTGGCTCCACATCAATGTTGTAATTTCTTCCATTGCTAGAAACACAATATGTCTATAGTAGAATACCAGTAAGTCCACTCTAGTCCATAGTTCTTTCCCCAGTCCTGAGGATTCTGGGATGGTGATGTCCACTCTACCTCTAATTGAGAGGGAGCTTATATCCCATGGGGAAGATGGATAAGACTATCTTGCTTGCAGTTTCAGACTCTCTCTGTTCCTTGGGATGGTTGTTGTCCATCATCCTCTCCTTGTTAGTTGTCCTGGGTTAGTCCAATGAGCTGTAGAGTAGGTGTTGCAACTCTGCTGAGGTTCTGGGCCCAGCTGGCACATGGCCAGCCCAAAGACTCGAGTCTCTTGGATGTACACTGACAAACTCCAGCACCAAGTATAAGTTTAAATAGAAGAGACAGATGAGTCATGTGTAGGGAAGACATAATTGAGTCCAACTCTGTCACACTCAGGAGCACAAACCCCAAAGTAGGGCCCGCTGGCAAGGCACCAAACTCTGGAGCTAACTGCCCTATCCATAGGACCTGGGTGTCTCCAGAGCCCTCAGAGGCCCCACTATTTGGGATAGTATCCACTTTGGCAGTCTACAAGCTCCTGCTGAGATGTGCATAAGTGTTACCTCTGGGATGACCTCCCAACTCACTTTGAAGTCTCTTAGTCATTTAAAATCATTTGTCTTTACCTTTTCCCCCTTTTATTCAAGGTCTTTTTCCAGTTGCATTGCTAGTTCGTACTTGGTAGTAATCCCTTGGTGCCAGGGAGGCTCATCCCCGGGAGTTATGTCCCATGCTGAGGGGAAGGTAATGCATTTATATGCTGAGTTTGGCTTAGAGAGAGGCCACATTTGAGCAATAAGGAGGCTCTCAGGAGGCAAATCTTAGGCACCCCACAACAATAAGCTAAGTTTCAATTTCAAGAGCAAAGGCTCATAAGCATAGTCATTAATACCAAGGCCCATCAGTGGATCATCCTCCTTTGCCAGTCATTGCCCCTGCACTTGGGGGATGGTTGCTGCTCCATTAGAGAATGTGGCAAAGCTCTCCAGGACAGGAATTCAATATTCCCTCAGTTATTTTGTGAGTCTCCACCCTCACAATGCCCTGTGAACATTTGAACATTTTTATATACCTTATATGTATGCCAGTTGAACTTCCTCCCATGTATCCCCCATCACTGACACCCCACGCCAATGATCCTCTCCTGCCCCAGTTGTAACCCTTCTGTGGTCCAAAGCTTCTTCAAAAATGAAGCCATTAAAATAACCAAATACAATTACTAGGAAAATGAAATAATAATGATAAGTTTAAATATAAGAAATAAAATACATAAAAATAAAGTTAAAAGATTGGGATATTAAAAAATAATGAAAAATACTAAAAAAAAATTTTTTTTGACATTTTGCCTTTCATCACTGTAATATCTAGTGTCCTGTCTGTACAGTGGCAATTTCTTGCATTTATCCCCCAGTGTCTTACTATTTTTCATTTTGTTTTCAAATAAGTTTTAGGTCACAGTAAAGTCACATACAGAATACAGGGGACTCTCATATACCCAACAACCTCCCCTTTTCCTCCTTCCCTTTTTATATGTGGATGGTACCTTTGTTATAACTGATATAAAAATAGTGAAACATAGCTACTAAACATGGCCAATGGTTTACATTATGGTTTACATTTTAGACCATACACTTTTATAAATGTTGATGATATCTAACATTGCCTGTGTTCATCATTGTAAGATCATGTAGAACACTTCCATTGCCTTCTAAATACCCCCTGTTCCATCTATTCTATTCGTTTCTCCCCCTCCCCTCGAGGCCCATGGCAACTCCCTGGCTTCATTCCTTGGATGACAAGATTCATAGTTACTTGCAACAACACTGAGGTCTTGACACACTGGTTTGTCCTCCCCTATTAGGAACCACCCATGCTCTCAAGAGACTCCCGCTTCTCTATTTGTGAACAAATCGGTCCTCCTAAGTATGGGAGTCCAACAGCTTCCTGCTCGTTATGTGGGTCTCCACCCACTGATACAACACATTATGACAAAATGATAGCTCACACACTCCCTAGAAGCCTGTTCCAGGTGCACCCTGTCCTGAATGCCCCCCCATCCAACACCCTAAACCAGTAACCATTCCTTGTCATATTGCCATTAGAGCATTCCCAGTTTTGTACTTTGAACCATATACCCGCAAATCCCCAGTGTTCACCTTGTCCTTCTCAATCCTCCCCCCAGTTCCCTGGACCTTCCAACCCACCCTCCCCAATCTACTCACCTGTCAAACCTGCACCACCCAGCCCAATAATATCACTACCCTCCTGTCATATCCCTTCAATGCACAACTACACACTTTCACCTTACCATAGATTATGTCTCTCTGGGTGTTGGCTTACAACCTTCTTCTCCCTTTCTATTTTCTGTAAACTTATCTTCCAGACAATAGTTCTCTGAGTTGCTCAATTTGCTTAATTCATATCAGTGAGGTCATGTACTGTTCATCCTTCAATGCCTGTCTTGCTTCACTCAACCTAAGGTCCTCAAGATTCATCCATGTTATCCCGTGTGTTAGCACCATATTCCTTCTTACAGCTGAGTAATATTCCATTGTGTATATGTACCACATTTTGCATATCCATTCATCTGTTAATGGGCATTTGGGTTGATTCAAACTTTTGGCAATAGTGAATAATATCACTATGAACATTGGTGTGCATGTCTGTTCATGTCTTTGCTTTCAATTCTTCTGGGTATATACCCAGAAGTGAAATTGCTGGATCATATGGCAGTTCTATAGTTAGTTTTTTAAGGAACTGCCAAACTGTCCTCCACAATGGCTGGACCATTCTACATTCCCACCAGCAGTGGATGAGGGTTCCCATTCCTCCACATCCTCTCCAACACTTATAGTCCTCTGGTTTTTTTTTTTTAATAGCTGCCAGTCTAATGGGTGTAAGATGGTATTTCATTGTAGTTTTGATTTGCATTTCCTTAATAGCTAGTGATGTTGAGCATATTTTCCTGTGCTTTTTAGCCATTTGTATTTCTTCCTTGGAGAAGTGTCTTTTCAGGTCACTTGCCTATTTTTTAAATGGGTTGTTTGTCTTTTTATTTCAAGGTGTAGGATTTCTTTATATATGCTGGATATTAGGCTCCTAGCAGATATATGGTTGCCAAATATTTTCTCCCATTGGGTAGGATGCCTTTTTACTTTCTTGATAACCTCCTTTGAGGTGCAAAAGTTTTAATTTTGAGGAGATCTCATCTATTTTTTCTTTCACTGCTTGTGCTTTGGCTGTGAAGTTCATGAAACCATTTCCTATTACAAGGTCCTGTAGATGCTTCCCTACATTATCTTCCAAGGTCTTTATGGTCTTGGCTCTTATATTTAGATCTTTGATCCATCTTGAGTTGATTTTTGTATAAGGTGTGAGATGGTGTTCCTCTCTCGTTCTTTTGGATATGGATATCCAGTTCTCCAAGCACCATTTCTTGAAGAGGCCATTCTCTTCCAGTTGTGGGCTATTACATTTAAACCCCATGGTTACCACAAAGAAAATATCTGAAAATATATGCAGGAGGAAATGAGAAAGGATTCTATAAGACTCATTTTAAAAAATAAACAAAATACAAAAGAAGGTTAATGGAAGAATTTAGGGACAAAAATGGTATAAGATTTACACAAATCAAATCACAAAATGTCAGAAGTAAATCCTGCATTATCAGTAGTTACTTTAAATGTAAATGGTTTAAACTCTGTAGTCAAAAGGTGGAGACTGGCAGAATGGATAAAAAAAGTATGACCCAACTATATGTTGTTTGTAAGAAAGTCAACGTTAAATTCAAAGACACAAGTAGGGTTAAAATGAAAGGATAGAAAAAATATCCTGTGCAAATAGTAATCCAAAGAGAGACAAAATAGGCTTTAAGTAAAAATATTAAAAGGGACAAAGAAGGACACTAAATATTGATAAAAGAGTCAATTCATTAAGAAGATAAATCAACTATAAATATATATGCATTTAATGGCAGGTTCCTAAAATAAATGAAGCAAAAATGGACAGATTTGAAGGGAGAAAAAGATGGTTCTACATTAGTAGTAGGAGATTTCAATACATCACTTTCAGTAATGGATAGAACATCTAGACAGAAGATAAATAGGGAAATACAGTACTTGAACAATACTATAAACCAAGTCAGATCTAACAGACATATATAGAATACTTTATCCAACAACAGAAGAATACACATTCTTCTGAAGTGCACAGATTCATTCTCTAGGATAACATGTTATGTCACAAAACAAGTCTCAATAAGTTTAAAAGATTGAAATCACACAAAGTATTTTCTCTGACCAAAATGGAGTGACTAGAAATCAGTAACTTAAGGAAAACCAGAAAATTCACAACTATGTGGAAATTAAGCAGTACATTCTTTGACAACCAATGGGTATGAAAAGAAATCACAAGAGAAATTAGGAAATATATTGGACAATTGAAAGCTAAAATAGAACATGCCCAAATTTATGGGTTGCAGAAAAGGCAACATACAGAGGGAAATTTATAGCTGTAAATGCTTACATTGAAGTAGAATAGGCTGGAGGATGTTGACAGGACCTTGGACCCCATATAAACATTCACACTCTACCCCTCTCTGCAATTTAAGAATTTGACTCTATGTAATGTACATAATCTCTTTCTAAAGATCTATATAGCCTCTCTTGGTAGTCCATTCAAACCCACCAACCACATGATTTTTACTACCTCCCATGTGTTCAAATATGTGTCTGGCATCATAGAAGACACAAAAGAAATATTAGACAGGATTTTTGCCCTTAGAAAATTTATGTGTAATTCAGTAGGAGAGACTAGCTTGCACTAGAAAGAAATTAGGAATAAGCAAGTCTTTATCTGTGCAGCTCAGTTTATAAACCAACATCTTAATCTTCTTTTGTTCCCCACCTTCCATCACAGAAGCAAGCCCAAACTCCTTAATTTACTCAAAGATCTTTATAATCTGTTTTCCCACCCACATCTCACCTAGCTACATTTCTTGCCAATTTTCTTACATTCCATGTCACACTTGGCGATGGTCTTAAGTAGGCCCTCAGGAAACCAATCTCTAAGGCTTTCTAACACATCACTAGAAATCTAGCAAGGCATAAAGAATGAAACTTCAGAACTCCTCAGAGAAAGAACTTTATATGAGGTCCTGTGATAATCTTGGGAATTCCTTAAGGGGAATTCCTAAGTAACAGTAGTTTTCTATATTGCTTTCTAAGGAAAGTGGGTCCCTCTAACTGTAGGCATTTGTTTAACAGAGTTAGAGGCCAAGAAGTTGACTTGTTTGTGACAACTGAGGAGCTGCTGCATGTTGCCATCAGAGAGTCCTCCTGAACCACTATTGGAATACTTAGCTTCTTTTCTAAACAAAAATCAAGGAGGAGTTCCAGGAAGATGGCATCAGAGTAGGCAGGCAGGGCTCAACTCTCTTACACAAAACAATGGAGAAAGGGTCCAAAGCTGTCCAAAGGACCTGGTTTGGGGGTCAGCAGACAAGGACAGTGATGTGCAACTACCAGGAGGGCAAGGGACAGAGAGACAAAGAACCTGAAACAACAAAAATGAGTTACCAAACCCCCACAGTGGCCAGGAAGGACTCCCATCTTGCACCCTCCAGACATTAAGTAAGCCTGGATAAAACCCCTGGCTCACTGCAGCTGACTGAAAGGGAAACAGATGTCTTCTTCCCTGTCTGCTGATACAAGGGAAGAGGCAGTGTAAGTTGGAGAGCTTCTCTTCAGTGAATTTGGCCTGTAGAACTTGCATTGAATCTTGGCTTTGGACAGACCAGAAACACTGGAAAGCAGAGGTTAAAGGAAACACTTCCATGGAAAGTTTTGCCAACATACACCATCTGCTGGCAGGTCAGGGAATTTCACAGAGAAAAACTACTTTTAGGTATCTCTTAAGCCCCCTGGGAGAAAATCTGCATCTCATTAGTGAGTCCCTAGCCCTATTTTGATAACTTAAGCTGGGCAATTCTAAAGATTTAGAATAAGTTGAACCAAAAATAAAAAAAGAGCTGTGAAGGAAAAGAAAAAAACAACAGGCAAGAGAGATAAATTAACTATCAGAGTAAGTTCACCAACATATTCAGATGCCTAGACATCAGCAAAAACTTACAAACCATCCTAGGAAACAGAAAGAGATGGTCCAGCCAAAGAAATAAACCAAATATCCTAAAGAGATACAGGATTTAAGACAACTAATGAATGATGATCACACAAATCTCCTAAATCAATTCAAAGAGATGAAGGAAAATATTATTAAAGAGATAAAGGATATTAAGAAGACACTGGGAGAGCATAAAGAAAAATTTGAAAGCCTGAAAAGAAAAGTAACAGACCTTATGGAAATGAAAGACATGAGAGATGAAACTAAAAATACATTAGAGGGGGTGGATGTGGCTCAAATGGTTGGGCATCCATCTCCCATAAGGAGGGACCTGGGTTCAATCCCTGAGACCTCCCAGTAAAATAAAGAAAAATATAGAAGGCACGCGGGCTGCCAGGCCCCGCGAGTGGATGTGCCATCAGGCTTGGTGAGTGGGCAAGCCCCCAGGCCCCATGCGTGGGAAGCTGCCAGGCCCTGTGTGTGGGCGTGCCAGGCCCTGCCAAGCCACGCAGCAAGATGATGACATAACAGGAGAGTGACACAAGGGACAGCCAAGACGAGATGCACCGAAAAACCAGGAACTAAGGTGGTACAGGTGGCAGAATGCCTCTCTTCCACATTGAAGTTTCCCAGGATCGAATTCTGGTGAAGACAGGAGGAGAAGGATGAGAAGAGAGGGCAGGAAACAGACACAGAGAATTGCCCAGCGAATGGACACAAAAACAGCAAAAACGCGGGGGTGGGGGGGAGGTGTTAAAAATGGAAAAAAATAAGTAAATAAATAAATCTTAAAAAAAAAAAAACTTACAGAACTGTGCATGAAAAAGGGTAAATTAAACACACACACACACACACACATTAGAGGCACATAAGAGCAGATATGAATAACCAAACTGGAAAAGACAGGAGAATAGAAAGAGAAAAAAATGGAAGAAATGGAACAGGATCTCATGGAATTGAATGACAACATGAAACACACAAACACATATAGTATCAGTGTCCCAGAAGGAAAAGAGAATGGAAAAGAGACAGAAAGAATATATGAGGAAATAATGACTGAAAATTTCCCAACCCTTATGAAAGACATAAATATCAATATCCAAGAAGGACAATACACCCGAAACAGAATAAATCTGAATAGATCTACTCCAAGACACCCACTATTTGGAATGACAAATATCAGAAGTAAAAAGAGGATTCAGAAAGCAGCAAGAGAAAAGTAAAGCATCACATACAAGTGTACGTTGATAAGATTACATGCCGACTTCTCATCAGAAACCATGGTGATGAGAAGAAAGTGTATCATGTATTTAAGGAACTGGAAGAGAAAAACTGCCAGCCAAGAATTCTATAGCCAGCAAGACAATCCTTCAAAAATGAGAGTGATTTTAACGTCTTTACAGACAAAAACTGAAAGAGCATGTTACCGAAAGATCAAGAGATACTAAATGGAGTGCTGCAGGCTGAAAGAAAAAGACAAGGGCGAGAGACTTGGACAAGAGTGTAGAAATGAAGATTATTAGGAAGGGTAAACTAAAGGGTAAAAAGACAGACAATAGGAAGATATGACAACGGAAAGCCAAAGGACAAAATGGATGAAGTAAGTAATGCCTTTATCATAATAACATGGAATGTGAATGGTTTGAACTCCCCAATCAAAAGACATTGACTGATAGAATGGATAAAAAAAATATGAGCCATCTATATGCTGTCTACAAGAGACTCACCTCAGACATAAGGATATACTCAGGTTGAAAGTGAAAGGTTGGAAAAAGATATTCTATACAAATAGTAACAAAAGAAGAGCTGGAATAATAATACTAATATTGGACAAAATAAATTTTAAATGCAAAACTGCTATAAGGGATGAATAAGGTCATTATATATTAATAACAGGGGCAATTCACCAAGAAGAAATAACTATAATAAATATTGATGTACCTGACCTGGGTGCCCCAAGATACATGAAGCACACACTGGCAGAACTGAAGGGAGAAATAGATGTCTCTATAATACTAGTTGGAGACTTCAGTACACCACTCTCAGCATTGGACAGAACATCTAGACAGAGAATAATTAAACAGAAAGCTTGAATAATATGATAAATGAATTAGACCTAACAGACATTTATAGAGTATTACACCCCAAAACAGCAGGATATACATTCTTTTCAAGCATTCATGGATCCTTCTCCAGGATGGACCATATATTGGGTCACAAGAGAGGTCTCAATAAATTTAAAAAGATTGATATTATACAAAACACCTTCTCTGATCATAACGGAATGAAGTTGGAATTCAATAATGGTCAGAAAAAGGGAAAATTCATAAATATATGGAGATTAAACAAAACACTCTTAAATAATCACTGGGTCAAAGAAGAAATTGCAAGGGAATTCAGTAGATATTGTAAGAGAAAGGAAAATGAGAGCACAATGTATCAAAACCCATGGGACACTGCAAAGGCAGTGCTGAGAAGGAAATTTACAGCCCTCAGTGCTTACATTAAAAAAGAAGAGGGAAGCGGCTGTGGCTCAATCAGTAGGGCTCCCGTTTACCATATGGGAGGCCCTGGGTTCGGTTCCCGGGGCCTCCTGGTGAAGGCAGGCCCGCCCGCATGGCGTGGCTAGCTGACCCAGCGAGCACAAGCAGCAAGGGGGGGATAAATGAATAAATAAATAAAATCTTAAAAAAAAAAATAAAAAAGAAGAAAGAGCTAAAATTAAAGCTCTAACTGCACACCTTGAGGAACTAGAAAAAGAAAAGCAAAATAATCCTAAACCAAGCTGAAGGAAAGATATAGTAAAGATCAGAGCAGAAATAAATGAAATTGAGAACAAAACAAAACGATCGAAAGAATCAACAAAGCCAAAAGTTGGTTCTTTGAGAAGATCGACAAAATCTACAACCCTTAGACAGACTGACAAAGAAAAAAAAAAAAGAAGACACAAATAAATAAAATCAGAAATGAGATGGGGTACATAACCACTGACCCCATAAAAATAAGAGATCACAAGATGATACTATGAACAACAGTATGCCAAAAACCCAGACCATGTAGACAAGATGGACACATTCCTAGAAACACAGGAAGAACCTACACTGAACCCTGCAAGAGATAGTAGTCCTCAACAAACCAATTGCAAGTGAAAAGCTTGACTCAGCCATCAAAATCCTCTCAAAGATGAAAAGCCCAGGACCAGATGGCTTCACAGGTGAATTCTACCAATCATTCAAGGATGATCTAATTCCAATCTTGCTCAAGCTCTTCCAAAAACTTGAACAGGAAAGAACACTACCAAACTCATTCTATAAAGCCAATATCACCTTAATACCAAAACCAGATAAAGATACTATGAAAAAAATTTATATATCTCTAATAAATATAGATGCAAAAAATCCTCAACAAAATACTTGCAAACTGAATCCAAAAACACATTAAAAGAATTATACACCACGATTAAGTGGGTTTTATCCCAGGTATTCAAAGGTGGTTCAACACAGGAAAATCAATTAGTGTAATAAACATTAATAAATTGAAGAAGAAAAATTATATGATCCTCTCGATTGATGCATAAAAGGCATTTGACAAAATACAGCATCCTCCCTTGATAAAAACACTCCAAAAGCTAGGAATAGAAGGAAACTTTCTCAATATGGTAAAGTGTGTATATGAAAAACCTACAGCTAGCATTGTACTCAATGGTGAAAGACTGAAAGCTTTCCCACTGAGATTGGGAACAAGACAAGGAGACTCACTGTCACCACTGTTATTTAATATTGTGCTAGAAGTTCTAGCTAGAGCAATTAGGCATGATGAAGAAATAAAGGGCAACCAAATAGGAAAGGAAGAAGTAAAACTTTCACTATTAGCTGATGATATCCTATATCTAGAAAATCCTGAAAAATCCACAACAAAGCTACTAGACCTAGTAAACTAGGTCAGCAGAGTGGCAGGATACAAGATTAATATGCAAAAATCAATAATGTTTTTATACACTACCAATGAGCAGTCTGAGGAGAAAATCAGAAAAAGATTCCATTTATAATAGCAACTAAGAGAATCAAATATTTAGAAATAAACTTAACCTAGGACATAAAGGACCTGTATTCAGAAAACTACAAAACATTGCTAAAAGAAACCGAAGAAGACTTAAATAAATGAAAGGACATTCTGTGTTCATGGATGGGAAGACTAAATATCATTAAGATGTCAATTCTACCCAAGCTGATTTACAGATTCAATGCAATCCCATTTTTTGCAGAAATGGAAAAGCCAATTACCAAATTTAATTGGAAGAATAAGGGGCCCAAAATAGCCAAAAATATCTTTTAAAAGAATGAAGTTGGAGGACTCTCACATCTTGACTTTAAAACATATTGCTTAGCTATGATGGTAAAAACAGCATGGTACTGGCATGAAGAGAGACAGATTGACCAATGGAACCAAACTGAGAACTCAGAAATAAACCCTCACATCTATGGTCAAATAATTTTTGACAAGGCTTTCAAGCCCTCCCAGTTGGGTCAGAATAGTCTATTCAACAAATGGTTTTGGGAGAACTGGATGTCCCTATTCAAAAGAATAAGTGTTCCTTTTAACTGGTTTCCTTTCTCACACCTTATACAAAAATTAACTCAAAATGGATCAAGGACCTAAATATAAAAGCAATAACCATAAAACTCCTAAAAGAAAATGTAGGAAAATATCTTCAAGATCTTGTGGTAGGCAGTAGCTTCTTAAACCTTACACCCAAAGCACAGGCAACAAAAGAAAACATAGATAAATGGGACCGCCTCAAAATTAAACATTTTTGCACATCAAAGGACTTTGTCAAAAGGGTGAAAAGGCAGCTGAATCAATGGGAGAAAATATTTGGAAATCACATATCCAATAAGGGTTTAATATCCATGATATATAAAGAGAGATACGACAACTCAACAATGAAAAGATAAACCACCTGATTAAAAAATGGGCAAAAGACTTGAAAAGACAATTGTCCAAAGAAGAAATACAAGTGGTGAAAAAACACACGAAAAACTGTTCAACATCACTAGTGATTAGGGAAATGCAAATCAAAACTACAATGAGATATCATTTCATACCAATTAGAATGATCACGATTAAGAAGTTGGAAAACAACAAGTGTTGGAGAGGATGTAGAGAAATAGGAACAGTTATTCACTGTTTTGGGGAATGCAGAATGGTACAGCCACTGTGGAGGACTGTTTGGCAGTTCCTAAGGAAGTTGAATATAGACTTGTCATGTTACCTGGCAATACCACTACTGGGTATATACCCAAAAGAACTGAAAGCAGTGGCATAAACAGATATCTGTACACTGCTGTTCATAGCGGCATTATTCACAATTGCCAAAATATGGAAACAACCCAGGTGTCCATCAACTGATAAATGGATAAACAAATTGTGGTGGTATATACACACGATGGAATATTATGCAGCGGTAAGAAGAAATAAAGTCATGAAGCATATGACAACATGGATGAACATGGAGGACGTTTTGTTGAGTGAAGCAAGCCAGACACAAAAGGACAAATACTTTATGATTGCACTATTATGAACGAAATATATTGTGTAAACTCCTGGGATTATTAATTAGAATATAGGTCACCTGAAAATAGAATGAGGGTAGAGAATGGAACACTGAGGGTTAATCTGTGCAGAACTGGTAAAAAGGTTGTTTGTAAATCTTTGGAAAGGAATAGAAATGGAGAAAGCACATTATAGTTTGTATAGTTTGTAACTGGCAGAGCTATATATGGGTATGACAGTGGTTTAAAGGGTAAGTCTAAGGTCATGAATATCTAGAAGGAAAGCTAAAGATTGTAACATGGGAATGTATAACATAGTGAAACCTCATGTAAAATATGAATATGGCTGATATTGCATACATAAGACTGTTTTACAAACTAAATACAAATAAACTAGAAATACGGAAACAGAATAGTAGCTATGTATGGCAGAGGAAGCATAGAGAGATTGAGAGGTGATGAGTTCTTTGTTTATTATTATTATTGGAATAATGAAAATGCTCTAATAATGATTGAAGTGATGAATGCACAACTATGTGATTATGCTGCATACCATTGATTGTACACTTTGGGTGGATTTATGTTTTATTAATATGTATCAATAAAATTGATTTTTTAAAAAACATTCTAGGAAACCAGTTAAAAGGAGCACTAAGTATTAGCCACCTAAGAGGGGCTGGTCATGGCTTATTGAACAATCTGGGCTTCCCTGGATTACCCATGCTATCTCATACCTTTGTGCTTTTTTTTTAAAGGAGTTACTGAGGATTGAACCCTGGACCTCGTACATGGGAAGCAGATGTGCAACCACTGAGCTACACCTGCTCCCTACCTTTGAGCTTTTGACCAGTTTGTCTGGGACCCCTCCATTGATATTTTATACCAAGTCAGTCTCAAAACTCCCTATTGTCTCCTCCAGATAACCTTCCCTGCTCTGGCCTAGTTTGATCTGTATTAGATGCCCAACCTTCACGCTTCCATGGCACTCAGTGCATATCTCCCATCACAGCCCTGAATTATAAGCTATTGGTATGCTTGACTCCTTCACTAGGCTGGAAGTCCCCTGATGTCTATGGCCTGAGTCCTACTTTTCTATATACCCCCAGCATCTCTCCTAGTCCCTGGCCCTATGAGTGCTTTCTGAAGAGCAAGGAAAAGGGAGAACACTGAATGTCTTACCAATTGAATTCATAGTAATTCAACTGGGCTATGGCCGATGGCTAGGATTTAAAGAGAAGGGGAGAGAAAGGGTGTTCCTGCCAGGGGAGTGATTGTGAGCAAGAGTATGTAAAATAAATAGTTAATGAAAATGCTCTAATAATGATTGAAGTGATGAATACACAACTATGTGATTATGCCAAACACCATTGATTGTACACTTTGGATAGATTGTATGCTTTATTAATATGTATCAATAAAATTGATTTGTTAAAAAAAAAAAAATACAGTAAAGGGCACGTGCCAACTGTGAGAGCCAAAAAGTTCTTCCATATACCTAATGAAGATCTAACAAAGTCTGTTTTCATTTGCTCAGTCTGCAGAATGACATGGGTATAAAAATATAGTATAAATTTTCCCTTGTAATCGTGAGCAGACAGAAACTTTGGTTACCATTCTAGCTGTGACATTGTCTTCTTAGGGACTGTATGAATTCAGAGGACAAGATCCTTCCCATCACATTCCCCACAATCAACAACCCCCCAGTAAAAAGTCCCTGAACAGAGAGGTTGTGCTTAGAGGTGCTCAGAGCCTGAGGTTGGAGTAGCTAGAAGTTACTGGAAGGTGGGTTCCCTCAGCCTCTGTAATTACAACTCCTATTAGCTCCCATACCACACACAGGCTTCAGCTTCCTATCCTGGCTTGTTCCTTAAGCTCCAGATTGAAGATTATTTCACGACACTGTAGGGATTACTTTGAAGAGGGGTGCTCAGGGTTGTTATTTGGGTAAGTGGATGGAGGATGAAAAGGGTTGAGCAATACCTCCTTTACTGGTAAAGGGTTATTCTGAAACAGAAAAATGTTTATACATTTATAAAAAGTGATTATACCACTAGCTAGACTAGAGTCTTCTGCTTCTTGAGATTAGGGGAGGGAGAGGAAAGGGTTGGGGGAAGAAAAGGAGGGGCACACCAACCCCCTTTTAGGAGAAAGAATAGAATAACTATGACATTTTCAGGAAAGAGTTTGTCTGTAAAGCAACTTTTAGACCAAACTTCAACACAGGAAGCATATGTTCACTCTTAAACTGCTGCATCTGTATTTGTAGTCCTGAGCAGATGAAGATGTGTTTGGAAAGCCAGTCCTGAGGTCTGCAAGAATCTTAAAACTCAAAAACAATGCCAGTTAAGGGGATTGTAAACCTTTTCGAGGAAAATGTAGGAGAAAATCTTTGTTACTTTGGGTTAGGCAAAAATTTCTAAGACTCAACACAAAAATGCATAAATCATAAGAAAAAATCATAACTGGACTTCATAAAAATTAAAAATTGCTATTTTAAAAGGTTTTAATTAGATTTATTAATTCATTCTAAATACTTTTTAAGTATCTATTATGTGCAAGGCATCCTTCTAGGTGCTGGCTGAAAGCAATAAATTAAATTCCCTCTATTATACTGGGCTGTGGCAGGAAAATGAGCATTTCAGAAAGATTTTCAACAAAGAACAGCACAGGCAGTTATAATTAGATTTTGGCTAATCAAAAAATTCTATTAACCAGAACATCCCTACCATATGTTTTAATTTTGCTATTTAAACTTGTGGACAATCTAATACCAGGAAATGAAAAATGCTAAGAAACAAGAAATGTGTACAATAAGCCAGTCAGTTGGTATTTGTTGAAATGTATACCTTTTTGGCAAGAATCCTAGGGCATGGATGCAGGATAAAGAATATCAGCGTTTTAGAGGTTGGTCTGAGATCCCATTTCTCTCCATATTATTGTACCATGGGACTTTAGAGTCAAGTAGACCCAAATTTGAAGTAGTTCTTTCTACTAGCTGTGGGATCCTAGACTCAGAAAAAAATGCCTACCTTGTAAAATTGTTATAAAGAGGGGTTGGATGTGGCTCAACTGGTTGGGCGTCCGTCTCCCATATGGAGGGACCCGGGTTCGATCCCTGGGACCTCCCGGTAAAAAAAAAAAAAAAAATTGTTATAAAGATTAATGAGGTAATAAATGTAAAGTGCAGGCATGTAATTTAGTCTCAATAAATGGAAACTATCATTGAATGATGATGATGATGATGATGATAATTATCAACACAGCACTGATGATAAAATCCAATCAGGTTCCAAAAGTTGGCCAAGGCTCACTTGTTATTCTTGAGAAATGTGTCTCCTCCCCCATGATAATCTCAGGGTTTAAGGCAGGAATGGCACCCTTCCCCCACTCTCCAACTGCCCCTCTACCCCCATGCCTGTGCCCATGGCAGGCATCATTAACCAATCCATCATAGCGTCTTTTCTCTTGGCCTGGTAGCCTGGACTGAGCTTCAAATCCCTCTTCAGGCAGCCACATCTGTGTAGACCGGCACTAAAGATGAAACATATCTGACATTCCTAATTTAAGGGTTCAGCAGACAGCCTCTACAGTCCAGGAAGAGTGACTGTGGTTATTTTTTCCTTCTTCTTACAAAGTTAAAGGCCCAAGTCAACTCTAAGGCAGGGGGAGAAAGAGGTAAAACAGTGACTAGGGGCTTTAGAAGGGGTTGAGCCACACAATAGTGCAAGTTTATTCCCTAAATAATCAGTCACGAATTAATTTTTTAAAATTTAGTTTACCTATGTTCTATTTGTTCTGCATTTGGAAGTAAACTATTAATCTTTTTTTTTTTTTTTTTTTTTCAAAAACTATTAATCTTTTACTAAGTTTTAGGGATTTCCTGGAAGTAAGTTTTTGATTTCTCGGATGCTTGGAACAACACACTCCCTACCCAACCTTATAAACGCAACAGGAAATAGCTCCATAAGACAGAAAGAAAGAAAGCCAGCCCTGTCAATGGTCAGGTAACCTGACTCAGCAAGGGCACGGGTACTCAAAGGGGCAGAACCACTCAAGGCATGGTTCTCAACCAACAGAACCACCTGAACAGCTTTTAAAACCCCTGATGACCAGGCAGCAGCTCTGGCCAATTGCTTCAGAATTTCTGGAGATGGTGCCCTGGCATCAATATTTTAGTTAAAGCTCCTTAGGTAATCTCAATGTGCATCCAAGGTTCAGAAACATTGTCCTAAAATGTGTTGAAAATTTGTGAATTATCCCTAGAATCCTATTTGATAGTGGTGGCAGTGGTGTGTGTGTGTGTGTGTGTGTGTGTGTGAGAGAGAGAGAGAGAGAGAGAGAGAGAGAGATTGCTATTTTCTTGGCAGAGATGTGGGTTAGATGTTGTTTTAATGCCTTTAATACCTGGGATAACTCACCCACCACGAAAACTTGTCCCACCTTTTGAATGTCCTACTATCTATTGATATAGTTGAAAACCTTATATGAACTAGAACTTAACTCCACATTACATATAAACTGTATTTTTAAAACAGTTTTAATATATACTGAATTTTCTAGGAATGCTATTAACATGGAAACCAAAGTAAAATTGTATTCTTTTTGGAACTTTACTGGAAATTGTGTCCCTTTTCAGTTAATCACATCACCAATGTCAGTGTCACTTGTGACATTTGAGTATTCAGCATTTTTAACGGTGGTTTTCATGGTAATTCTATGCATAGGTATAAGCATCTGACGATTTTTTATATATTGCAAATTAGATAACTTCATTATAAAATATTTTCATCTTATGTCTTCTTTTGACAAAATATTGATCTTTAGACATTGTGGATTTAGGGGGGGTTATATAATCTGTGAATTTCATTTCAGTATATAACAAATGTGGTGTTCAAAATATTTTTTATAAAAAGAAACCTTAAGGTTGGTATAAGGTTAGGAACTTCTAATCTAGGGATTTTCTTCATGATTTGTAATGAGGCACTCTCAGTTTGCCCCTCTGTTTATTGAGCATGGAAATCCCAGCAAGCCCAGCAACTGGGTGTAACTTGGAGCAAGTTACTTAATGTATCTAAGCTTCTGTTTCCTCCTCTGTAAAAAAAAAAAAAAATGTCATAATAATAGTGATTACCTCAGGAGAATTAAATGTGATCAACCATTAAAAACACTTAGCAAAGTTTCTGGCATGTGGCAAGCACTGAATGCAAGCTACCTGTTTTGATGATATCATGATGATGACGACAATGACGATGGTGATGATGATGATAATGATGATGATGATTCAGAGGCAGACCAAAGACACTCTAATCCCTTCCTGAACCAATCATGTCATTTCAGGCACTTCACTTCTCCTTTTCTAAGGCTGAGCACTGCCAGAGCAGATACCAGGCACACCCAATCTGAACAGAAACACCCTGCATTCTTCATTCCTGTAGCTGTTTTGAGCAGTATCCTTGGGAGGCAACTCAGGACATCTTCGTTTCAATGGCTAATCAACTGTTACAAGTTTCTTCATGATCTCAGGGTTCTGGGAGATTTATTCCAATGGTGGGACACCCTAAGAGTGTCCTTCAAAATGGAGCCAAGCACCATCTCTTTCTGTTCATTTCTTTTCCACATTCTTTTCATCTCACCCCTCACTCCATATAACTTAGTGAAGGAACTGTCTCCTCTTTGGGAGAAACTGAATTAGATGTTCTGTACTCTCATATGGGCAGAATGGTTAAAACTCTTCCTTTGGGGCTAATGAGTAACCTCAATGCCAAGATCATAATTTCCTTCCAGGTTTCCTCCCAACCCTAACTTTGCTCACATGGAACATTTGCAAGTAAATAGACTCCATTTTCCTCCCTCAAGAAGAATACCGTCTTGCCACTGCCAGAGTTGATCCTCTGTCTATGCCATATAAATTATCAAATTTTTCAATTGTAACAAACCAAGAGGCTCTGTCTGGGAAGAGTCTTCTGTGCAATCCAGTTCTTTACTGTGAAGACATTCAGTATCATGGTAGAGGGTGGCAGGGAGGGCTTCATAGCCAGCTCTGGATGCCCTACTGAAGAAGCACTGAAAAGGCAATGTCACCACATCATACTTTGGGGCAGGATGTCATATAAACCAATTCAGATGCAGGAAAATTCAATTAAATGTTAAAGACTAGCAGCAATAAGGATTCCACAATCAGTGTCTAATGCCATCTAGTAATAGAATTTCTTCCTCCTTAAGGAGAGTTAGTATTTATTGAGTACTTAATAACGGCTGGGAATATTTTTAAGCTTTTTACATTCATTATCTTAACTAATTCTCACAAAGGCCTTTGGAGGTAGGAATCAAGAAAACCTCATTTGACGGATGAAAAAACTGAAGTTCAGAGAGGTCAAGTTACTTGCTCAAGTAAGTGGCAGAATCTAGATTTAGCCCCATTATGTCCAGCTCCAAAGTCCATGAGATTAGCTACCATGCTTTATGTCACATTGCCTCAGCCCAAATACTCATCCCATAGCTTACCCTGTTCCCCTTATATTTGCTTCTAGCATAACCACTAATCTCCCTCAAAACCCCGTGTGTGACCAGAGCCCCAGGCTAATCCAGACAGCACTGTCCAATGGAAATATAACGTGAGTCACAAAGGCAAGCCACATTTGTAATATTAGTTTTTCTACTAGCTGCATTTAAAGACTAAAAAGAACCAGTTGAAATTAATTCTTATATTTTATTTAATCCAATATTTCCAAAATATTCTTTCAACATGAAATTAATATAAAAATTATTGATGAGTTATTTCCCACTTTATTTCAGACTAGGTCCTTAAAATCTGGTGTGTAGTTTATACTTACAGCATGTCTCAGTTCAGACTATCGACATTTCAGGTACTTAATAGCCAACTAGGGCATCACACACCTAGACTTATAGATCTCAACCCTTTAAATAATCTTGGGGGCTCCTTTTGAAAGTCTTTCAGAAGCTAGAGAAGAAAGCTTTGCCAGGATGAAGAGGATGTTTTTAGTCATGTGCTTGATTTAGTCCAAGAAAAAGAAAAGCAAAGAAAAAAGAAAAGGAATAAATTGGCCATCTACAACTTCCTTTTACAGCTAGGCTGACTTAGTTGATAAGAGTAGATAAGAAGCTGAGGTGACAGCATCCACAGCGGTACATAACATGGAGCAGGTGCCCTTGTGTTCTTACAGGAGAGCTGGGCACCACAAGAAGATCAAGAATCTCCAGATCCCTGAATTGAAGATGCCCATGAAACCAGCGCACTGGGGACATTAGATAGGGCCACCATCTCCTCCAGCGCCCTCTTCTCTTCATGTTCACTCTCGCCCCGCCCCAGCTCTGAAGACAAGGTGCACAGGCCTGACCTAACAAGCATGGCACAGGCCTGGTCCTCCTCATATTAATTCTGACATTTGGAGGTCAGGGAGTAATACCTCCCCTCACCCCAGCCCCATGGAGAGTCCTCTGTCCCAGGGTTCTCAAACTTTTGTGCACATCAGAATCACTGGAAGGCTTGTTAAAACTCAGGTTGCTGTACCTTACCCCCAAGAGTTCTTGATTCAGTAGGACTGGAATAGGGCCCAGGAATTTGTATTTCCAGCAACTTCCCAGGTGATGCTGATGCTACTGGTCAGGGGACCAAAATTCATGAACCAGGACCTTACCCAAAAGAGTCGTGTATCATTCAATAATAAGAACAAATCTAAGGAAAGGCACAGGCAACTTTTTCACTCTTAATGAGACAAATATAATTTTTAAATAATTGATGTGTTTGGCAATTTCTCCCACCCCCCCATTTTTCCTCTAGTACAGGAAGAGATGAAATGATCATAATAATGAAATAATGAAAGAGAAGATGGAAGGAAGAAGATACGGGGGCAGGAGAGCTGGAGGGAAAGAGGGAGGAGGTTGCAAATGGGAGCAGAAACTCATGCAAAATCTGTAGAGAGTGAGGGAAAGGGCAGCACGGATGCCTCCCAGCCCTAAGGCTGGGACCAACACAGACTAGATGCAAGTTGGCTGCTTAATCTGTTCAACCAAGTCACAAAGGCAGTTCACACAGAGATTATTTTCCCCTTTGCTTTTTAAGAGAGAAACTGTGGCTGAAATTCATGTGAAGGTGGGCAGGAGAAAACCCCGAGTCTTGAACACCCACATTTCCCTGTGTCACTGCAGAATTTTCAACCCTTTCCGCCTCTTATGTGGGGTTAATCATCTCTAACCATTTAGGGCCCCTGCATTTTAAAAGAAAAGGCGGTGAGTTGCTGAGTTGCAAGCAGCCGAGAATTTGGAATGCATTTCTGGAGAACCACACTGAGCCTGGCTCAGAACTTCCAAGAAAACTCAGTGGGAGGGGAGGAAAAACAGTGCAATGATGTGACGCCTCATAGGGCCTGCCTCAGCCTCTCTGGGGCGCCCAAAGAGTGTATTCCAGCTGCTCTGTGGTGACCCAATGTTCCAGTAAACAAGGAGAGGATGGAATGGACAGAATTCACATCAGGCTACCCTGGAGGTTTAAAAATAAAACACAGGGGGCTGGCATGGTGAGGCCGGGTGGAGATAGTTTTGTGTGTATCTGGGATCAGGGAGGCACCCCCTTATCCCCCATCACACACAGAGTCACACACTCACCCCCAGTGGGGCTTAGACAAATATCAACACACAAATATTCTAGTCTCATGATGGCCAGAAACTGGTGAGCTCCTCCAGCTCACTTCCCGAGTACCCCACAACAAGAGGGCATGCAAAGGATAAAGTAAGGAGATGCTGACTCAGAGCAGGTCAGGCCACTGACTAATGGTGTCCTTTCTCTCAGCAACACTTTTGGCTTCAAGAGACACAAATAGAGCTGCGACAGATGTGCACAGTCATTCCATCCATTTCCCCATCCCATTTCTTGGCATAAAAGAACTGACTGATGATCCTGTGACTCCTCAGCCCCACCCGAATACCCTCCTATCGTCTCCTCCATCTCTACTTCTAGTCCACTAGCCAGCAGATGAACCTAAATAATAATCATATCAGCTTAGTCAAAATATGATAAAAAGTGTCCTGCTTCAGAGAGCAACGCTCTGGAAGCTCCTTCTCCAGACATCCATCTGCTGAGGTAATTTAGGGCTTTGTAGCCAAAATAATATATGTCGTTTCCCCCTCCCACCACAAAAGTGTGGGAGCGATATTCAATCTTCCATATGACTAGGAGAGCAAAGAATTTATTATCCAAACTGGGGTGCCTCTGAGGGTTAAGGGCACGCTGTTTAAAGACTCCTCCTGGACAAAGGTGTGAACGGGACATCCGGCCACCTGCCCACCGGTGTGTCCACTAAACACACCTCTCCCACCCTTTCACAGTCCAGACCTCCCAGCTGACATTTTTGCCCCGAATTGTCCTTTCCCTTTTCCAGTTTTAGCCTATTACTCCTTTATTTTCTGGTATAAGGGTCATCTTTAAGCAATAATTGAATCTCTGTTTTCAGGTGGGGAGAAGGCAGGCTTTGAAAGCTCCCCCTGTAAAAAGCCGTCTGAGTCCTCCGTGAAAGCTCTGAGTAACGTATCCCAGCAGCCTCCAGAACCTGCCTGGCTTTTAATTCCAGAGACTTGCCTCACTCTGAACATTAGTGACCAGTGAGGAGTGTCAGCTTTTACTCACAAAATGGTCATGCTCCAATTTTTGGACAAGCAAGCATGAGAAGTGGTCATCTTTACTTCAGTATACACGGCAGGAAAAGGGCCTTTCTCATGCTATTTCCTCCATAATAGCTGTAACGGCACCCGTCTCATTTCTGTCTGTCCGGTGTGCTTAAAGCACCATGCATGTTATTGCTAATGCTTACAGCTGCCCTGCAAGGGTCCAGTTGTCCTCATTTTGCTGACTAAGGCTGTAAGCTGAGGTCAGAAAGGGGAAACCAAGTATCAACCCACTACCAAAGCCTGTGCTCCACCAGGCGATGCACCTGCCGTGGCATACCCAACCTGACCTCTTTCACCAAGGGCTGTGCCACCATTTGATCCTCTAGATTTGACCCTTCCCACCACGGTTGGCCCTTCCTCATAACTGGCCACTCCTTCTCAGTTAGCTGGCCATCTTAGAATAACCCATAATGGACCCTGGAGGAGTCTTTGGAGACTCATTTTGCTTTCCCACTGGTTGTCCTTTTCCATGATGGGCAATCACGGTCCCATACTCCTGCCTTCTCTACTCCATGCCAAGACTTGGGCAGTCCCAGAAAAGGCCTGGGACTTGCACGGCTTGGTCAGTGGATCTGGCATTTTCTGTAAGTCATCTAAGGTAAGACACCAGTTTAGAGAGGTCAGGAAAGCATGGATACTGCAAAGAAAAAGGGACAAAAGCAAGACTGGGTACCAAATCAAGCCCTCCCAGGCAAGCTCCTTCCAGGGCAGCACTCAGATGTGGAAGCAGAGTAGCTCATCTGCCTAGGTTTAGGAGAAAAGTACAAAGATGAAGACGGGGCTATAATTGCTTGTTTCTTCCAAGCACCCCTTCTGTTCCCGCTGACTTTCCTCTGATCACGCAGCCAGGTGTGCATATTCCTCACAGTGCCTGCCCTCCACTCTACCTCTCTCCCATGGACAAAGCACAATGGGCACATGAACACGGGCTTGGGAGTCAGGTACCCCCCTGGGTTTGAATCCTAGCTCTGGTTTCTTTTTAGTTATGTGAATTTTGGTAAGTTTCTGAACTTCTCTGAACCTCAGTCTCCTCACCTGCAAAACAGGGATGATAATAATATGACCCTCATTGACTTGTTATAAAGATTAAAATAAATCAAGTTATAACTCATTTCATTTTGGGTTAGGCATAAAGTAGGCACTTGATAGATGGTTATTGTTGATACTGCTCCTGTGGCTTTTGCTAGAGATTCGTGTGCCCTCTTCCTCCAGAAGCAGTTAGCCCCAGAACACTAGGAGAGGCAGGGGAACCTTAGAGTTCAACTAGTCCACCTTACTTGTTTGCAAAAGAACCTGAGGTTTAGAAAGGTTTTCCAAGATCATATGCCTTACTGGCTCCAGCCTTCAAATTAGAAAGGTAATTAGTGGAACAGTAGAAAGAGGTTTGGGTTTGGAGTAGGACATGTGAATTTGAATTCCACTTGCCAGCTTGGAGGCCGTGACAAGATACTCGACCTTACTCTGTCTCATTTGCTCATGTGCAGCATGGAGACAATAGAACCAATCTCCCAGAGTGGAGTGAGGACTGAACAGGACAACATGCTCCAGGTACCCAGTGGGCACCAGTTGGTTGGCAGAGACTCCTGGTTTCCTCATATCCTCAAAACACTCCGGTTAGAACAGGGGCAGCCCAGTAGAAGGACCTGAGTAGATTTTCAAAAACACAATGGGCTTTGCCCAAGAGTTGAAATAGGGACATTTAGGAATAACTTTTGCTTATCAATCTCCACATGCCAAACTTACAGCAGTGTTTGGCACACTCATCAGAGAAGAATTCCTACTGGTGAGACAAAAGCAAAGAATGGGAAGCCTGTCTATGGGCTGATCTAGAACCAAGTGAAGGGAGGGTGAGGAGAGCTGGGGAGAGTTGTCAGGGAACATGATCCTGAGGGCTTTAAACTGACCTTCTAGAATATCTTCCAAAACAATTTTGAAAGCACCCTGGTTTCTAGGCAGAAATTATATTTTGAATTGGCAGCACAAACTGGGAGGCAGTTTTTAGATGGGTGGCTGTTTTTCAGATGCAGCCCTGCAGTGGTTTTGAAATAAGAAGCACAGGCATGGTTTGAAATGAAAAATGAGTTCTGGTGTGCGTTTGTTCCAAGAGGAATATGGATGAGGACTCTGCGATACTCCACAACAGGCCCAGCCCCTGAATGATCCAATTACAGGTTTTGAAATGGACCCAGGGCAGAATTTAGAAACCTAAAACGAAAAGGCAGAGGAGAAGCAATTTTGCAACTAGACAAATGACCAATTCCAAAAAGTCCTCTGGGGAGCAGAGAGTTTAAAAAGTGCTTTGGTAGGTGGTTTCCAAATGCCCCATGGGAGTTAGGATTGACATTTCTAGGGACAATCAGGGTGAGGGTAATTGGGGTCTGAGAAAGGACTGGGATATTATGCTTGTAATTCACCCATATGCCTGGGTGACCTTTGGAATGGAGAATGATGGCAAATCTCATCAGCAGAAGACAAGTATGAGGCCCTGTTTGACAATCATACACATAAATAAAAACAGAACAAGTTGTTCAGGACTGTGAAGTACTTAAGCACTGGGCCCAGGTGTTGTTGTTTTGTATATCCTAGGAGAGGGAATGCATTTAAAAACATTTAATAACTCAATTAATAGCTTGGGTTGCCTTGTAAGAGAATGAGTTCCCCAGCATAGGAGGTATTCAAGCAGTGGTCCCTTGCTGTATAGAGGTTTTCAAGCATCTTCTGGATGTGACTGATAATCATTAGGGTTCTTAGCAACCCCGAGATACTGGGCACCTAGCAAGGCACATTAATTCCCTGAGATAGTTGGATGTGATTTGAACATTGGCATCACAATGCAATGAAATTATGGGAACCAAATCACAACCAAAGAGTGTGCAATGGGAAGACTAATCATTCTACCCTCCATTTTCTTATCTAGTCTATGGTCTCTTCCAGTTCTAAACTCCTTTAGGCAAGATTAACTTTACTCCCTCACTACTGCATGGGTTCATGTCACTGCAGAGCATTCTACTCTTTCCCTCTCATGCCTACTATGGCCAGGGCCTCTAGCTGATCAGAAACCCATTCCCCCTTTTTCCAGATAGTCCACATATTCCAGTCCCATTGAGTTTTAAGTGTGGCCACATGACCAAGTTCTGGTCAATTGTATATAAGCTGAAGTGATGTGCACCATTTCCAGGCTTTCTGAAAAAGCCTCCCATTTGCCATCCCCCATGCTCCGTTCCCCATCTGCCTGCTGGATGTGGTGCCCAGGGCAATGCTGGCAGCCATAAGGTGATGATGGCAGAGTGTCTAGCTACTTGGTCCCCCTTCTCTCCCTCCTATTCATAAGTCTGTTAAGGGAGATAGAAACAAACTTTTATTGTGTTAAACTGCTACAGCAGCTAGCATATTCTTCACTAAAATCGTTATCTTCTTTTTTCTTCCTCTTCTCTTTATTCTCTGAATTGATAAAGGACTCAGAGAGGAGACTAAGGATACAGTCTGTGGGAGATTGTTGGGCCAATGAAGAAAGACCTCTCAAGTGGTATTAGCCTCTTTCTTTGGCCTGAGAGGTTGGTCCTTGAACATCCTTGCTCCTAAGGCAGAAGTATGAGTAGGGTGGCCAGGTCCAGAGCTCTGTAACCAAGAAGTAACCATGTAAGCCTCAGGCCCTTTCTTCGCCACTGCAAACTTCACTCTTCATGTCCTCGCTTTCCCTGGGCACCAGCTCCTCTGCCCTTTTCCACAGCTTGAGGAAGGTGGGGAAGGATGGCAGGGACGCCGACTTTAGGCACCAAGCTGGAGATGAACGGCCTTGCTCATCTCACATCTTCCATCTCTCTTCTCTTTTGTGAGTCACCAGCAATCCACACGCAGAAATGGCGATGTGAAGACTCTCAAGGTACAAGCTCTAAGGCATATACATGTCTTGGTTGGAGTGCTGCTTTCTCCTCTTTAACTTTCCCTCAGTCTTTTAAGAGATTTCCTTGATTCTGTGCCAAGTGACCAGAGTTCAGTGTTTCGTAACATAGTCTTCTATCTTGTCCTGCCTCCCAAGTCTGAGGAAGATCCTAAGGAGTCATTTTCTGTTCCTTTATTGACCATGTCTTTCATTTCCATGTCAGGCCAATGCCTTTTCCTGACATGCTGAGTAAGCTGATGCTCTATTTGCCTTGCATTGTGGCCAAACTAGTATAGACAGACAGACTGACAGACAGAGATAGAGATACAGATATATGTATATATAGAGAGAACACACACACACACATATATGTTCTTGATTCCATTTTTAGAACTGAAAATCTGCTCTACCATTTCTGGACATTCCCCTAATTAACCTTTCTTGGGAAGCCCACTCTCACAGAGGTTGCTCTGTATCACCTAATATCTGTTCTCTTAGAAACCTCACAACTATCTAGAATAAAAGCTACATTTGCCATATCTATGTGCAGGTAGGTGAGGCCAAAAAACTAATGCCTCACCAACGGATGTAAGCAGATGGCCAACAGCCATCTTGGATCATGCGGTGACCTTGAAAATGGAAGCCATACAGGGAAGAACAGCACATTAGAAGGAGCCTGAGTCCCTGGTACTTCGTTCTAGCCATAGATGGCCAATCTCCAGGCTGTCACATGAGAGAAAAATAAGCTTCCAACTTGTTTAGGACACTATTATTTAAGGTTTTCTGTCACTTACAAGCAAACTAATTCCATTCACCCACTCCAGCCTGACATTAAAATTTAACCTTCTTTTCTTTCTTCCTCCTTCTTTTCCTTCCCTTTTTCTTTTTCAGAACCATATTGTGTTTTAAAAAGGATCTTCTTTTTTTTTCTCACCCAAGCTCTTCGCTTCAGAATAAGGAGACTGAGGACCCCAGAGAAGCAAGTGACGAGGCTTGAACCAAAGACCCAAACATGGGTCTCCTGAAGTCTCTGGTCCTATGATTTTTCTCTATCACCCACCCTGCTTCTAATCAAGCAGGCTCCTTCTTATCACCCACCATCTCCCCATGTGGATACAGCTTGTCCTTTGCTTTTGGTTCTCTTCCCTTCTAGCTCAGTTTATACCCATAATAAAATATTTCTTTTGGTAAAATGCAGTCTTGGTAGATAGAGGAACAGGTTTACCTTAGCTTTAACTTAGCTCAAAGCCTATTTTTCTCTTTAGTGTAAAGATGGATTGCATTCCACATTATCAGGCTTCTGCACCATGTGGTTGCTTCTTCCCCTCAGAATGCACCACCCCTAAGGGTGATCTCCAGGCCTGGAGGCTCCAGACAGGATTCAGGCATCAGCCTGCAGCTGCCCTGAGGAAGGGAGGGCAGCTAGGCTGCTGCTAACTGCACCGGGCTTGGGTGGCGTCTGGAGGATGAGGGTCCCTGTTGGTTGGATCTTCCTCCCTGTCCCTTGGAGATAACCCAGTCCCTTGCTGGGCTAAGTGGATGCTGCCCTGGATCTTGTACCTGGGCTCCCATCTGCCCTCTCCTCAGAACAACTACCCCATTGCTATCCCCCAGAAGGCAGTTCCCCCCAGCCAGCCTGCAATGTATGGATGAAGGAGTGCTGGAAAGGAAAGGATATTTGCTATAACTTCCATAGGAAAGTGATGATTAAGAACTTGCTTCCTAAAACTTTTTAAAAAAAGAAATAGTTTAAGCACAATTGCAAATGGAGTAATCACAAACACGTGGGAGCTAATAACATGGGTTACTTCATCCATTCAGTAAGTCCTTACTGAATTCCTGCCACAGTGTGTTCAACTGGTCACTCAGCACTGGGCATCACAAACTTCACGTGACCTCTTGGAACTTAGGATCTATTGAAAACCCGGAATTATTCAAATAAATGTCAGAATTAAAAACCGTGTTAACCCAATTAAAAAGTGGGCGAAAGACTTGAATAGACATTTCTCCAAAGAAGAAATACAAATGGCAAAAAAACACATGAAGAAACGCTCAACATCACTCATGATTAGGGAAATGCAAATCAAAACTACAATGAGATATCATTTCACACCTATCAGAATGGCCACTATTAAAAAGACAGAGAACTGCAAGTGTTGGAGTGACGTGGAGAGATAGGAACACTTCTTCACTGTTGGTGGGAATGCAGGATGGTACAACCACTATGGAGGACTGTTTGGCAGTTCCTAAAGAAGTTGAATATAGACTTGCCACGTGACCCTGCAATACCACTACTGGGTATACCCAGAAGAACTGAGAGCAGTGACACGAACAGACATCTGCACACCGATGTTCATAGCCACATTATTCACCATTGCCAAAAGCTGGAAACAACCCAGGTGTCCATCAACAGACAAATGGATAAACTGTGGTTTATTCACACGATGGAATATTATGCAGCTGTAAGAAGTCATAAAGCATATGACAACATGGATGAACCTGGAGGACATTATGTTGAGTGAAGCAAGCCAGACTCAAAAGGATAAATACTGTATGAATGCGTTACTATGAACCAAATATATTGTGTAACATATTGTTTGATTTAAAAAATTTTTTTATATGTATCCATTACATTTAATTGAGAAATGCATATATTTATTCATCTGTGTTTACTTTTTAGTTTTTAATTGTTTATATTTTCAGTTATTAAATGTACAAAATAAAGTAAAAAAAAAAAAAAAACGTGTTAAATGCTACAAAGGAAAAGTGTAGGATTCTTTTAGAAAGTTTGAAGTATAACTAGAGAATCCAATTTAAAATGGGAAGGAATTAAGTAAAGAATATTTAACCTGAGACCTACAGGACAAGAAAGAGTTAGCCAGGTGACTAGCATTCCAGCCAGTGGGAACAGTGGGAGCAAAGGCCCTAGGACTGCCAGAACAAAACCACAACCTGGATGGCTTAAAACAACAGAAGTTTATTATCTTGCCATTCTGGAGGCCAGAAGTCCTAAATCAAGGTGCTGGCAGGGCCACACTCCCTCTGAAGGCTCTAGGAAAGAGCCTCTAGGAAAGGCTTCTTCCACCTTTCATATCTTTTAGTAGCAAAGTCAGATCTGTGCCTCCATCTTCACATGACCATCTCCTTCCTAAGTGTCTGCATCTCTGTGCCCAAATCTCCCTCCTCTTACAAGGACACCAGTTGTATTGTATTTAAGGCCCACCTTAATCCAGTATGACTTCATCTTAACTTGATTATATCTGCAAAGACCAAATTTCCAAATAAGGTCACATTTACAGGTACTGGGGGGTTAGAAATATCTTTGGGGGGGCATAATTCTCAACTCACAAGAGGCTTCTTAGTTGGAAAAAGGGTGAGAGAGACTAGTGTTGCTGGAATATAGTGACGAAGGAGGCAGCTGGAAAGAAAGGCAGAAGCCAGATCACACAAGCCATGTGGGAAGACGTTAAAAATGTTTGAGTGGAGAATGACCTGATGTGATTTATATTGTAAAAGATCCCTCAGGACTCAGTGGTTATGGAAGGGAGTCTGCCAATTAACTCAATCAGGCAATCAATCGATCAAAAAAATCCTTTGAAATTCTTTTATGAGTCTAGCTAATACGAACAATTAATTTCTGCTATTCATTGGTCAGGAACTAAGCCAAAGACGCAGTTCATGTAAATCCCTAGACAGGGATTTACAAAATCTGCATTCTAACTCCACTGCCCAAATCAGCAAGGCAGAAGCAGTTTCTAGAAACATCAGGTCACAGTTTTAAGTGGAAGAACCTAGTGTATTCATGGTTTTATTACACTAGCCAGGACTGAAATAAAACAAGTCATTATCCTTGGATGGGGCAAAATCCAATATTTAATTGGCTGATATCCGATAACTCATTTGGCAAATCAATCACACAGTTTCTTAAAGCTCATTTATGACTAATTCATTTGGAAGGCATGTTCCTTAGATAGAACTAGACATTCTACCTGTGTCTTATAGAGGTTTTGCTCTGGCTTTCACGACTTGTCTAATTATTCATGCCATCTTAACCTGGGTAATTTTGGAGTCTCAAACGTTTTGTCATTTAAGCACAAATTCTAGTGGGTCACCTGCATTGGAAAAGGTGTGGCTTCCTTCTGTGTGACAAAATTGCCCTTTCAGAACTTTCCCTACAGCAGCTGTGGCCAGCTAAAGCAGTATAAGGAACAATTAAATCAAAGTGACTTGAGGCAAAGGATTATCAGCTAACATAGTAGTCAGATTGTCAAATACCAAGGACAAGGAGAGAGTTCTAGTAAGAAAAAAGCAATGTGTTATGTACAAGAGAACCAAAATAAGATTAGTGCAAATTTCTCATCAGAAACCATAAAGGAAAGAAGGCAGTGGGAAGAAATATTTAAAGTGCTGAAACAGAGCTCCAAGATGGTGGATTAGGGAACCGCAGGCTGCAATCCTCCTCCAGAAACTATAGGCACGTAGGCAGGTTTCCCTGGCAGAAGGGAAGCAGCAGGGCTACGGGACAACTGGAGAGGGTAACTATAGAGGGGAGACCCAGTTGGCCAGAGGAAAGGGAACCCATAGGACATAGGGCACTCAAGCCTACCCAGAGGTGAGGGAAGCCAGGGAAGTGACCTGGCTGAAAGTCCAGCACTCAGCCAGCTTCTAAAGTGAGTTAAGTCCCCAGGCTCCTGAGTGACCAGGGGAGTGTCCCAGTACACAGCAGGCTCTTGAGGTGGGGCAAATAGTGGTGGAGGTCCAGCTCCCAGCCAACTCAGGGGGAAAGATATGTGGGGGGGAGGGGAGACAGGGCTGGTGGGCCAGGAGAAAAAAATGTCACTAGCCGGCACTGAAACAGCTCCAGGGAGAGGGAATGGGGGAACTGATCAGGCATGCTGCCACATCCACCGATCCTGTGTGAGGGGGCAGGCTGACAGCCACCTAACAGCCTTGGAGATTGGGAGGCCTAGAGAGGCAAACATCCAAACATTAGAAGCCTAACTGGCCTGATGTAAAAGAGGGTGGGCAGAGGCAGATGGCAAGCCTTCAGAAGTCTTCAGAAGCCTAACATAACTGGTGCATTAGTGGTTAAACTCCTGTTTCACATATATAAGGTCCTGGGTTCAAAATCTGATACCTCCTAAAAAAGGAAGGAAAAAAAAAAAAAAAAAAAAAAAGCCTGACTGGCCTAAGACCCAAGTAATAAAGGGGATGGGGAGAAGTACCCTACCAGCTGCAGGGACAGGGAACTTAAAGACTGATTTTTTTTTAGGTTATTTGATTTGTTATTTTTTCCCCTTTGTCCCTTATTCATTTCTCTACACTCAGGTACCTTACCTGGGGAGGGCAGGCTTGCAAGAACATTGATTGGTGAACACTAGCAGCCTGAGACGGTTGCTAATGGACTGAGAGGGAAGCCTGTTTTTTCTATTTTTATTTATTTATTTATTGTACATGTTGCTTTTCTTTATCTCCTTTATTCTCTCTTTCCTCCTTAGTATATTTCTTATCTTTCTTTCATTTTTCCCTCTTCTGTTGTGTTTCTTTTGTTCCACCTTCTCTTGTTAGGTCCTCATTTTTTTTTCTCTTCTCATCTTTCTGGTCTTTTATTTTATTCTATCTTTTTTTTTTTTCCTGTTTCTTTGCTTTTTTATTCCACATTTTTTATTCTTAATCCTTTTATTTTTTATGATTTTTCATTTTTATTATTTATTTAATTATTTATTTTTCTTCCTGGTTCTTTTAGGATTCCTTTTCCATCTTTTTTTTTTTTTTTTTTGGTCATTTTTTTATTTGTAAAATGATTTATAAATATATATGCATATATGTGCATTTGCTTACATAAATGTTTTATATATATATATATATTTTTTTTTTTTAAAGATGCTTAGATTACATAAATGTTCCACAAAAATTAAGAGATTCCCATGTTCCCCACCTCCCATAATGTCCCACATAAACATCCTTCATTAGTGTGGCACATCACCTGCAATGGATACACACATCCTGGGGCTTTGCCACTAAGCATGGACCATAGTTCACCTCATAGACCACACTCTTTCCCACACAGTTCTCCCTGGTATCTGCTGTTGTAATGTCACTCAGGATAATTCCCAAGTCCTGAAAAAGCCCATTTTACTACTGCTTTTCCCTTCCCTACCCCAAAAGCATCTAGTGGCCACTGGCTCCACCTCACTGTTATAATTTCTTCCATTGCTTGAATCACAATATGTCTACAACAGAATACCATTATGTCCACTCTAGTCCATAGCTCTTCCCCCAATCCTGAGGAGTCTGGGATGGTGACGTCCACTCCACCTTTCTTGATAAAAACACTTTAAAAGATAGGAATACAAAAAATAAAAAAATAAAAAAAGATAGGAATAGAAGGAAATCTCCTCAAAATGATAAAGGGTATGGTATATATGAAAAACCCACAGCTAATATCATACTCAATGGTGAAATGCTATAGGCTTTCCCTCTAAGATCTGGAACAAGACAAAGATGCCCACTTTCACAGCTCTTATTTTCCATTGCGTTAGTACTTGCTTCAGCACTTAGGCAAGAAAAAGAAATAAAAGGCATCTAAATTGGAAAAGAAGAAGGAAAATTTCACTATTTTCAGATGACATGATCCTATACATAGAAAGCCCTGAAAAACTGCACCAAATCTTCTAGAACTGATAAACGAGTTCAGCAAAGTGGAAAGATATAAAATCAACACTCAAAAATCAGTAGCATTTCTGTACAATAATAATGAGCAATCTGAGGAGGAAATCAAGAAAAAAATTCCATTTACAGTAGCAACTAAAATAATCAAATACCTAGGAATAAGCTTAACTAAAGATGTAAAGGACTTGTACACAGAAAACTTCCACAACATTGTTAAAAGAAATCAAAGAGGACCTAAATAAATGGAAGAATATTCCATGTTCATGGATTGGAAGGCTAAACATCATTAAGATGTCTATCCTACCCAAATTGATTTACAGATTTAACACAATCCCAATAAAGATTGCAAAAGCATTTTTTACTGAATTGTAAAAGCCAATTATGAAATTTATTTGGAAGGGCAAAGGGCCCTGAATAGCCAAAAATATATTGAAAAAGAAAAATGAAATGGAAGGAATCACACTACCTGGCTGTGTTAGTCAGGGTTCTCTCGGAAAACAGAATCAACAGGAGATATCTGTTAATAATATGAGATTTTATAAGAATCTCTCATGCACCATGGGGATGCACAAGTCCAGGTTCCTCAGGCAGGCTGCAAACCAGGGACTCCGATGAAAGTCCAATGGAAGGTCCTTGATGAGTTTTTGGAGAAGTTGGTTGTCCAAAGACGAGCTGGGAAATTCTCTCTGAATGTTGAAATCACTTCCCCTTTTAAGGCATTCAACTGATTGAATAAAAGTGTCACCCATTGCTGATGCAATCTCCCTGATTGATGCAGATGTAATCAACCATCCATGCAGTAAACTCACTGTGATAGAAGTCCATAGATGCTCTTGTATTACAATTAGCCCAGTGCTTGCTGGACCTAACACCTGGGCACAATTACCTGGTTGAGTTTACACATTAGCCTAACCATCACACTAGCTTTAAAGCATACTACAAAGCTACAGCAGTCAAAACAGCATGGTATTGGCACAAGGATAGACATACTGACCAATGGAACCAAATTGAGAGTTCTGATATAGATCTTTGCATATACTGTCAACTGATATTTGACAAGTCCACCAAGCCCACTCAACTGGGATAGAAAGGCCTCTTCAACAAATGGTGCTTGTAAAACTGGATATCCATAGCCAAAAGAATTAGAGAAAGCATTACCATCTCTTGCCCTATACAAAAACTAACTCAAGATGGATTAAAGACCTAAATATAAGAAACAAAACCATAAAACTCCTGGGAGATAATGTAGGGAAGCATCTACAAGATCTTGTAGTCGAAAATGATTTCATAAACTTTACACCCAAAGCATGAGCAACAAAAGAAAGAAAAAAAAAAGATAAATAGGACCTCGTAAAAATTAAAAACTCTCATGCTTCAAAGGAGTTTGTCAAGAAAGTGAAAAGGCAGCCTACTCAATAGGAGAAAATATTTGGGAACCACTTATTCAATAAAGGCCTAATCTCCAGCATATATAAAGAAATCCTACATCTTGGAAATAAAAAGACAAACAACCCATTTTAAAAATGAGCAAGAGATTTGAATAGGCACGGTTCCAAAGAGGAAATACAAATGGCTAAAAAACACATGAAAAGATGCTCAACATCACTAGCTATTAGGGAAATGCAAATCAAAACTACAATGAGATATCACTTTACACCTATTTGAGCACTATTTAAAAAAACAGAGAACTACAAATGTTGGAGAGGACGTGGAAGTATGGGAACCCTCATCCATTGTTTGTAGGAATGTAGAATGGTGCAGCCGTTGTGGAGGATGGTTTGGCTGTTCCTCAGGAAGCTAAATATAGAATTGCCATATTATCCAGCAATCCCACTGCTGGGTATATACCCAGTAGAATTGAAAGCAGGGACATGAACAGATATATGCACACCAGTGTTCATAGCGGCATTATTTACTATTGCCAAGTGTCCATCAACAGATGAATGGATAAGCAAAACATGGTATATGCATACAATGGAATATAACTCAGCCATAAGAAGGAATGAAGTATTGACACATGTGACAACATGGATAAATCTTGAAGACCTTGTGTTGAATGAAGTAAACCACTCACTAAAGGACAAATATTGCATGACCTCACTGACATGACCTAAGCCTATTGAGCAGACTCACAGAGCTGAGTCTGAAAGACAGGTTATCAGGTGACAGAAGGGAAGTAGAGTGAGGTGAGCCGATGCTCAATATGGGCAAAACCCATGATACGGTGGAAGGGAGTGTTTTGGCAGTGGAGGGGGGATGCTGGTGGTGCAGGGACGTGAGTAGGGTCGACAGTGCTGGAATGTGAGGGTGAGAGGGGTGGGGTGGTTAAGATGGACTAGCCATGGAACTGAGGGAAGGACCAGAGGAAGGAACAGGTGAACTCTGGGGATTTGTAGGTCTGTGGTTGAAGCTACAATGGTGGGAATGCTTTTTATTTTTGGCAAATATGGCAAGGGAGAGTCATTGGTGCAGTGCATTGATGGTGGGAGTATATATGGGAAAAGGTGAACTTGGGACATGCTTCTATAGAATATGAATGTGTTCATTTTGGCATAGGATGTTATCTCAGTGAGTTAAGACCCACACAGTAAACAAGAAAATATTAAACTCCCATCCTGGGGAGTCCTGATACATTCTCAAATAGAGGGTCAAGAACATCTTGACTACATAGGCAGCACCTAATAAAAGAAAACAGACCAGTACATCAAGCCCTCAATATTAATGCATCTAACTATGAACTTTATTCTTCAAAAATGGACGTGGGTTGCCATAGGTTTCAACAGGAGGAGGAGAGAGGAATGGGTGAACATGGGACATCTTTGGGGCATTGGAGTTATTCTGCATGATTTTGCAATGACGGATACAGGCCATTATTCATTTTGTTAGAAGCTATAAAAGTGTATGGTGCAAAAGGTAAAACATAATGTAAACTACTGACCATGGTTAGTAGCAATGCTTCGATATTTGTCATCAATTGTAACAAATGTACCATACTCATGTAGTATATTATTGGTAGGGGCAGGAAATGGGGTGTATTATTTTCTATGTGGCTTTTTTGTAACTTAAAGCATCTTGAAAAATAAAGTGAAAAAAAAAAATAAGACACTGGGGAGATATACAGATCTTACAATGATGAAAGGCACAATGCAAAAAAACACATTTTAAAAAATTTTTAATTATTATTTTTTTGTTGGCTTTGTTTTTGGGGAAGTTTTGGGTTTCAGAGGGGTTGCAGCTATGGTAGGGTAGGGTCACTGGTCCGGGGTGTCAATGGTAGGGTGTGTGTGTAGGGGTATGTGCCTGAGGCATGCCTCTATGGATTGTCAGTGTGTTCGTGTGGTCATGAGGTATTCTTGGTGGGTGTTGTTAATGTGGGAAAGTGTGGGAGAGGAAAAGGGTGGGGTATAGGAATACCCTAATTTTCAATGTAACATTTATATAATCTAAAGCTCCTTTAAAAATAAAGAAAAAAACATACACTAAAATAAAAATAAATAAATAAATTAATTAATTAATCTGATAGCAAGCAAAAAATAATGATAATAAAGTGCTGAAAGAAAGCAATTGCCAGCCAAGAATTTTATATTCAGTGAAACAGTCTTTCAAAAATAAGGGAGGTTTAAGACATTCCCAGATAAACAAAAGTTGAGAGAGTTCATCACCACTAGACCTGCCCTACAAGCAATGCTAAAGAAAGTTCTTCAGACCTAAAGGAAAGACACTAGACAGTGGACTAGAGTGGCATAAAGAAATAAAGATCTACAGTATAGGTAACTACATGGGTAATTATAAATGCCAGTATTATTTTGTTGTATTTTTGCATATGTAATCCACTTTTTTATTTCATGCAGATTCTAAAATGCAAATGCTTAAAAAATAGTGATAATTCTATGGTTTGCGGCAGAAAAAATATACATAGATATAATTTATAATAAGTAAAACAAAAAGGTGGGAAGATGAAGGGGTATATAAACAGTGTTTGTGTATGCCACTGAAGTTAATTTTGTTTCAAATCAAGCATGATTTTTAAAGATGTATTATGCTAAATTTAAGCCCCAAGATAATATATACCTTCTGTATATTCCTACACAGAAGGAAATCAGAAGGAATTCAAAATGTTAAAATACAAAAAATCAAATAAATATGAAAGTAGGCATTAAGAAAAGAACTGAAGGACTAAAAAAGGTATTAAGGTACAAAGATCAAAAAGCAAAATAGCAGAGGAGTCCTGCATTATCAATAGTTACTGTAAATGTAAATGGATTAAATTCTTCAGTCAAAAGGCAGACATTAGCAGAATGGATAACAAAGCTTGACCCAGCTATTTGCTGTGTTGCAAAGACATAACCAAGTTGAAAGTGAAAGGATGAAAAAATATTCCATGCAAATAGTAACCAACCAAGAACTGGGTTAGCCATACTGATATGATATAAAATAGACTTTAAGTCAAAAATGGTTACAAGGGACAAAGAGGACACTACATACTGATGGAAGGATTTATGGAACAAGAAAGAATAACAATTATAAATATATATACACTTAATAGCAGAGCTCAAAATATATGAAGCAAATATTGACAGATTTAAAGAAAAAAACAGACCATTCTGCATTAATAATTAATAATAGGATATTTCAATACACCACTTTCAATAATGGATATAGAACATCCAGACAGAAGATCAATAAGTAAATAGAAGATTTGAATGATACTATAAAACAATTATACCTAACAGAAATATATAGAAAAATTCACCCAACAGCAGCAGAATATACATTCTTTAATAGTGCACATGGGTCATTCTGCAGAACAGTCCATATCTTAGGTCACAAAAAAAGTCTCAAAAAGTTTTAAAATATTGAAATAATATAATTTATCCTTTCGAAACAAAATGGAATGATGATAGAAATTAGTAACAAAAGGAGAAATGGAAAATTCACAATAATGTGGAAATTAACACAATCTTAACAAATGGGTCAAAGAAAAAAATCATAAGGAAAATTATGAAATATCTTGAAGTAAATTACAATGAAACACAACATACCAAAACTTATGGGCTGTAGCAAAGGAAGTGCCTAGAGGGAAATGTATTAGTTCTAAATCCTTACATTAATAAAGAAGAAAGATCTTAAATCAGAGACCTAACCTCACAACAGGAAGTACTAGAAAAAGAAGAATAAACTAAACCCCAAAACAAGCAGAAGGTAAGAAATAGTAAAGATTAATTAGAGTGGAGATAAATGAAATAGAGAATAAAAATGAAAGAAAAATAGAATCAACAAAACTAAAAGTTGGTACTTTGAAAAGATCAATAAAATCGACAAACTTTTTTATTTATTTAGGGTAAAAGCTTACAGTTCCAAGGCCATGAAATGTCCAAAGCACCATAGATGCTTTCTCACCAAAGTCATCTGCCACATAGTGAAGCAAGATGGCAAGCAATTTCTGCCTAGGTCTCAGACTTCCCCTCCTGGCTCACTATCTCTGAGCTCAGCTCCTGGAGCTCAACTGTGAGCAACCAGGCATATGGCTTCTCTGTTTCCGGTTTCCTCTCTCAGTATAGGCTGCTCCGCAGTCTTCCCAAGTTCAGCTGTGAGCTATCAGTCATATGGCAGGGCTCATCTACTGAGCCTTGAGCTACTCTGTGGGCCCAGTAATTCAGGGGCCTCTTTCCATGCCTCTGTGCTCTACTGGTTCCAGACTCTGGGACCTCTCAACCCACGGGGCTCTTCTGTTTTCCTGCAGTCCTCACTCTCGCGTGGCAGGATCAATATGGTGGCTTCCCTTTCCTCTGTGTGTAGCTGTCTCTCTCTCTCTGCCTCCATTTATATCAGACCCAGCAAGAGGGCGGAGACTCAACCTGAGTCACGCCTCACTGACATAGTCCAGTCAAAAGAGTCCCATAACCACAGGAATGGATTTGTTCAAAAACATAATCTTTCTCTTTTTGGGATTCACCAAATTCAAACTGTCACAATGCTTAATAGGTATATACTTTCTGTTTGAGGTGATGGAAAAATTTTGGTAATGGCTGATGGTGAGAGTAGCACAACATGTGAATGTACTTAGCACCACTGATTTAAATATTTGAATGTAGTTAATGAGGGGGGATTTTAGATTGTTTTCATGTACTAGAATAAATTTTTTTAAAAACCATAGGACTGTACAACACAAAGTATGAATCCTAATGTAACTATGGACTATAGTTAATAGTATATTTATAATGATATTATTTCATCAATTATAACAAAGTTACCACACTAATAGAAAGTATTGATAATAGGAAAAAATGTGTGTGTGGGGTGAGTGTATTTTAGTGTCCTGAATGTTAAAACAAATACCATACAATGGGTTGGCTTAACAACAGGAATTTGTTGGTTAATGATTTCAGAGTCTTGCTTCCTCGTGGAGTCAGTATATTCTAGCTGGCCAGCTATCTTGGTATTCCTTGGCTCTCCATCATATGACAATGCACATGGTGGTATCTCCTTTTTCTTCCAGGTTCCATTGACTTCCAGCTCCTGGCAGCTCCTCATGGCTTCTCTTCCATGCCTGATTTCCTTTGCTTAAAAGGACTTCAGCTACATTGGATTAAGGACCACCCTCATTCACATTGGGCACACTTTAATAACACCTTCAAAGTTACTATTTACAAATAGGTTCACACCCATAGGACCGGAGGTTGGGACCAGAAAATGCCTTTTGTGGAGGGCATGATTCAATCCCCAATAGGGGTTATATGGGAACTTGTATTTTCTGCATGATTTTTCTGTAAACCTACAACTTCTCTAAGAAAAAAATAAATACTTTTTAACAGATGATTGTCACTTTTTTCTTTCAATTTTCCTATTCTCTCCCCATATTTTCTAGATTGGGCATGCATTGGTTTTATAATGTAAAATAAAGAAAATACAACAAAATTTTATGGCATTATCAATTAATTTCTTCTTATTAAACAATAATCAAGAGTAAAAAAAATAATAATAATAATCAATGACGTTTCAGACTTCATTTTGGTCTTCTATGGCAGTTGAGATTATTTATGGATTCCAAAAAGGAGAGATTATGTTTGTAAACTGGTCTGTTCCTCTGGGTGTGATACCCTTTGATTGTATTAGATTCAGCTGAGATGTCTTTGATTGAATTATGTTAAGATTAGGGTATAACTCAGTTTAAGTCCTTGCCCCCTTGGTGGGCTATATAAACAGTCACTCACTCCCAGAAGAAGACACAGAAGAAGATATGGAAGAGGAGAGACCCTACCATTTTAGACCTGCTATGTGACTGAAAGGAGAAGGCTCAAACAGCTAAAGCCCCAGGAAGAGAGACAAACCCTATGCCAGCCTACAGCTGAGATCGGAAGAAGCTGGGCCAATGGAGCCTTAAGAGGAAGAAGGAAGGCAAGGCCAGGAAGAGGTCACCCACCATCTTGCTTTGACACATGACAACAGACTTTAGTGAGGAAGTAACCTTGAGTTGGACTCTTTAGGGCCTTGTAACTGTAAGCTTCTACCCCAAATAAATACCCATTATAAAAGCCAGCAGATTTCTGGTACTTTGCATCAGCACCCCTTTGGCTGACTAATACATGTTCATACCACATTCCTAGGCCTGGATTAAGTTCATTTTGTTTACTTTATTTGTCTATCATCTACTCAGCAATTATTGCCTGTTTCAGATCATTATACTTGGCAGTAAATGGAAAGAACTGCCAACATTATGATGAGTTCTCCCTGGCAGGGCTCAAGTCACAGTTGGATGACTGCCTCTCAGGATTGTTTCAGCCAACATTTCCCCAAAGCTGGCAATGAGACCACTGGGGGTACATGAGATAATTTTAGGTGGTATAGGGAATAATTTGTAGAAGTTAGAATATATTTTAATATGAATTTAAAAGATACTGTTTTCCATTTATGGTAGTAACAAAAATAAATGTAGGAAAAGACATGTAGGTGGAATGTGAATGCATAAATGTTGGGGAAATTCTTTAATAACAGAAATTTCAGTACTAGGTGAACTTGACCTTCAAGTTCTCTGAAGTCTCTTTCAACTTGAAGATCCCCTGATTCTATGAGAATGGTACCATACTAGGAGCAACACTAAGTTCCTGCCTTCTAGAAGTTAACCATCTATTTGAGGAGAAAATAAATGCATCTGAAGAGATAAACAGTGAGATAAGGCTGTATGAGGTAATATCTCCCCATTGTTCACTCCACAATAGTCATACCAGTTCCCTTGCTATTCCTAGTTTAAATGAAGATCTTTCCTGCCTCAGTGTGTGTGATGGTTTGAAGCTGGATGACTCCAGAAAATCATGATCTCAAAACTAATCCATTCCTGTGGGTGTAAACCTGTTGTAAGTAGGGCCTATTGATTAGGTTACTTCAGTTACAGACCTTTTGATTAGGGTACTTCAATAAGGTGTGGCCCAGGGTGGGTCTTAATTCTCTTACTGGAGCCCTTTATAAGAGAATTAAATTCAGACAAAGAGAGAGAAAGCCTTGAAAATTGAAGCAATGAAACCAGAAGAGAAGGGAGAGACCAGCAAACACCACCATGTGCCTTGCCATATGATAGAGGAGTCTGGATTGCCAGCAGCCAGTCTTTGGGGAGAAAGCGTCACCTGATGAAGCCTTGTCTTGGTTCAGACATTTTCACAGCCTCAGAACTGTAAGCCTATAAGCTAATAAATCCCCATTTCTGGTATATTGCTTTCAGCAGCCCCACAGACTAAAACTATCGAAGGTTCTTTCCCCAGACATTTGAATGGTACCTCCTCAGAGAGACTACCATTGACCTAAAATATCCCTCTAACATTCCCCACTCTAACACTATTGCTCTTCATTCCTTGTCAGCTTCGTCTCATAGAATGTCGGCTCCATGAGGGTAAGAACTCTCGTCTTACTCACCACTGTTATCACCAGCTTCTCAACTCCTGGCTCAGAGGAGACACTCAGCACCTATTTGTAGAATTAATGTTTTTAATGAATAGAGAAATATGTATCTTAGAATTTTGAGAAGGGGAGAGAAAAAGATTAATGTAGGATGTCATGGAAGGCTTCATCCAGGAGATGCAAAGCTAAGTGAATAACAAAGAGAGGACAGTATTTGGAGAGACAAAGGGGAATGGCAACATGCTGAAAAGAGGAAGAATGGGAAGCTAAGAGGGCTCATACCAGGCAGAACCAGGCTTGGTGTGGTTAGGGGTGAGGAGTGGGCCAGAGCCAGGCTATATCTAAGGGGAAATGGTGCAACATAAGCATCTTAAAGCAGAAGACAACGAAGAACTATGAAAGGTTCCCCCCTCCCAAGTTTTTATTATTTTTTTTATTAGAAAAGTTGTAGGTTTAAAGAAAAATCATGTGGAAAATTCAGTGTTTCCATTCCCCCCCCACACACACACAGTTTTTCCCTATTAATAACACTTTGCATTAGGGTGGTAAATTTGTTACAATTGATGAAACAATATTATTACAATTATACTATTAACTAAAGTTTACATTAGGGTTCACTCTGTGTTACACACAACAGTTTTAAAAAATGTTTATTCTGATAACATATATACACCTAAAATTTCCCCTTTTAACGTCATTCAAATATACAATTCAGTGGTGTTAACTACATTGGCAATGTTGTGTTACCATTGCCATCATGCATTACCAAAACTTTTAGCTATGGAAGGTGTTTGAGTAGGGAAGGAACACAATAGTGTAGGTAAAATAAACCTTCAAGTTCAAACTACGTTCACTGGATTTCGTGTGTTTAGGTGGTAAAAGTCCTCAACAAATGAAGCCAGCAGAATCGGAGAGGAAGGTTCAGGGGCCAAAATGGGGAAGATGACAAAGAAGGAAACAATGCTCAAGATGTCCTTAAAAATGTCTTGGGAACTTGGAATCTGAGTTTTTCTGCTTCAGTTATAAATGACCAGATTAAGTTTCTTTAGATGCTATTGGGGCCCTCTGCCCCTCAATCTCCGCCTCCACCATGAAAAAACAGTGCAATTCCAGCCTTACCTGGTGCCCCTGGACCACTGCAAATAAGCTAGGGTCTGTCTGGAAGGTCACCTCCCAGAGGCAGAGCATTCAAATGTGCTAAAGAAATATCGATGGTGCCTACAGCTCCTCCCTTTAGTTTCTTTGGAGGCCAAGCATTCATTTGTCAGTTCAGCCAGGGGTGTGTGTCTTCATTATTTCTAGCATAAAGGCAAGCTTCCACATTTGTGAAAACCAAGGAAGTCCAACACAGAAGCAAGAATGGAGATAACACAGTTTCCCTGATGTATGGATTGCAGCCAAATTACAAACAAGGCAACACATTCTCTACTCAGCAGTTTCTTACCCAGGTGGAGTCTGGTAAACTAAAGAAGGCCTTTTGGAGCAGGATCAGAATTTCACTTATTTTCTGCCTTTTGTCGTGGGGTAATTAGTGATTTTATGCAAAGCCACCTCATCAGGACTGGGGTTAATTTCCTCTCACATGTGAGGTTACATACACATTGCAGAAAGGCAACAAGTGTGAGGACGGCACATGGTCCAGAGATGCTGAATGGATGGCCAAAGGGTCCATATACCATATACTCTGGTATATGGCAGTTCCACCCTTCCGGGCCACATGTAATTAATTTATACAAATGTCTCTGTGTTTACGTGCAATGATAGTGTACAAGCAGAACACAGCAATATCTGATGAGCTTTCTTTAGTTATTTTTCCCCCAAATTTTAATTTAACAATTTTCAAAGCTGTGGAGAACTAGAATCACTATATACCCTTCACATTATGCCTTTTTTGTTTTCTCGCTCCAAGTTCATATTCATACTCATTATCTGACCCATTTGAAAGTAAGCTGCAGACATCATGACATTTCATCTCAAAATACTTCAACATGCATCTCCTATAATTAACAGAATCCTTCCACAAGACCACAGTGTCATTTTCACTCCTAAAATATTTAACCAATTATTCTATAGTATAATATACAATTCATCTCCAAATTCTTTCAAATATTCACCAAATATACTTTATAGTATTTTTTACCTGTTATGCTTCATGTACTACATCGGGTAATTATGTCTCTGGTTTCTTTTAATCTAGAATACCTCCCTACTTTTAAAATTCTTTTTTACATTGACATTTTTTTGAGAACCTGGGCCAGTTGCCTTATAAAATGTTCTAAAATCAAGAATTTTTTTGACTGTTTCCTTGTCATTGGATTCAGATGAAAACTTTTTGGCAAGAAAATTTCATGGTGATGTTGTGTACCTCCTATTGCATCACGTCAGGAGGTACCTGATGTCAGAGTGCCCAATATTTGCATTGCTTAGCTTGGTCACTTTGTTAGGTGCTGATTGCCAATTTGCTCCGTTGTGATCAACAGACCCACCTGCAGAATGATACTGGGGGGCTATGTGACTCTCCCATCTCACAACAGTCTTTCACATAGTGGTTTTAACATCCATTGATGATCATGTCTGAATCAGTTATTACACTGGGGTGGCAAAATGGTGCTTTGCTACTTCTCTCATTCCTTATACATTACTAGTTGCCATTCTATAAAGAAAAGCTTTTTCCTCCACTCACAAACAACCACTCCCTTTAATCACTATGGATTTCTTTTATTCACTTTGATATAATTCATTGTCATTCTTTTGATGCCCTACTGCTCTCTTGACAGGACCTCATTAGTATTCTTATACTTTCTTGCTTTTGGGGACAAACCCTCAAATAGCCCATTTCTACAAGAATTCTTAGTTCCTTTTAGTGGACAATGGTCTGGGCACTGGACAGTCATTGCCTTTAGGCCCTTTCTGGGGACAGAATTAGAAAAAAGAAAGATGATATTTCCAATTCAACATAAGATTTTACTTATTTATTTTTATGTTTGTGTCTCTTTTCTCTTACAGTGAAAATCATAGTTCCTTGAACATTGATATATTTACTCATTTGCTTTATCCCACAATATATATAAAATAGTTTTAATACTCAATATAAATATTACTTCTAAAAATAAAGCTAATAATTTTTCATATTTAAAATATATTCCTAGATCTTTAGGATTGGTCAGATTAAAATAAAATAAAATAAAATAAAATAAAATAATAAAATAAAATAAAATAAAATAAAATAAAATAAATAAAATAAAATAAAATAAAATAAAATAAAATAAAATAAAATAAAATATATTCCAGTAAGTATGCACAGAGTAATTGTGTTTAAAAGTTACTTGAAATAATTCTTTTCTCTAAATGGCTTTATTATCAATATGATTTGTAGCTAGTTTATTTATTTAGAAAACTACAAAACATTGCTGAAAAAAATTAAAGAAGACCCAAATAAATGGAGGGACATTCCGTGTTCATGGATTAGAAAATTAAACAGGTTTGAGGTGTCGATTGTACCTAAAGTGATTTATAGATGCAATCAAAAGTCAAACAACCTTCTTTGAAGAAATGGAGGAGCCAATCATCAAATTCATATGGAAGATTAAGGGGCACCAAATAGTCAAAACCATCTTGAAAATAAAGAACAAAGTTGGGCTGGCATTGTTTGAGAGCATGTGGACCACCAAGGTAACAGGATAAAAATACTTTTCCTATAATATTAAGCAGGATAACAACCTCAATTACATGAGGATGAACCATATATAAAGCATGATTTCAACCATGTCTCAATTATACATACACACACATCCAAATATATCTAGTTGGGAAAAAAAAACGAAGAAAATACTCAGTATTAACAATGGTTATCAGTATTTACCCCTGGGTGGTAGAACTGTGTTTAATTTATTATTATTGTTTTTTGCTTTTCTGTTTTTTCCCAAAGTTTTACTTTGAGCAAGTATTACTTTCAAATGCAGAAAAAAAAATTTTTTTTCTCATTTTAGGGGGAAAAAAGGAGTAAAGTATGAAGGAAGGAAAGAAAGCAAGCAGTTGGTCCTGACTGTAATCCATTATTAGACCCTGCCCAAAAACCATTCAGCCAATATTTACCAAACATCCATATGTATCAAGCGCTGTTCTGAGTGCTTAGGATATTCAGGTCTCTGCCCTCATGGAGTTTACATTCCAGTATTCCAGTTGGGGGGTGGGGGGAACTAAACAATAAACAATCACTATAATAAATAAGTAAATTATCTAGCATATTAAAAAGTGATAAGTGCTGTGGGAAAAAAAAGTAGAGTTGGGTAAGGGAAAGAGGGGGAGCAGAGTAGTGTAAGTTGTCATTTAAAATAGGGTGGTTTTTTTGGAAAGGACATAGGCACATAGACAAAAGAGGTAAGGCGGTGTGCCTTGGGACATCTGAGGGCCATCTGGTGCAGGGACCTCTAAGGCAGAACTGTGCCCAGTGTGGTTAAAAAACGGCCAGGAGGACAATGTGACTAAAGTGTTAGGAGTCTAGCAGGAAACTCAGGCGTTTTGTTGATTTTTTGACAAAGGTGTCTGAACAGTAAGAGGAGCCTGCCAAGAATCAGGAAGCCTGCTGACCACTTGCCACTTCCACTGCCACTCATGGAGAGGGACAATAGAGCACAAAGAAACTTGGGGATACACCTCAGTTGGCTGTGGAATCATGAGCTGGGAATGGGCACTTTATAGCCACTGAGGATCGCTTTTTCTCATCTTCCAGTTGAAAGTAATGACCTTGGGAGAGAAGAGATGATATTGGAAGGGAAGTGCTAGCTTCATAAACAAGTTGAAAAATGGGTTTTATTTTCCTGGACCATGGCTTACAATAATAGAACAATAGGCTCTTGGCAAGAGACAGAACAGGAAGAGAGAGTTTGGCAGGAGGTTCATAAACTGATCAAGAGGGCTTTACGTTAACATTTGATGAGAAGGGAGGGAGAGATTCAGATAAAACTGATAACTAGATATGATGGAGGGTCTTGGGTGTTAAACAGAAATAATGAACAATAGTGGTGACGTTTTGTTTTGCGGCTGAACTCAGGAGAAAAGTTGGTGGGCTAAGCATAGGTGATAAAAGTGAAGGTGCTACTTCATATAAAAAGAAAAGCATGCTTTTACAAAAGAAGAATTTGGCTGTTTAGAAAGTGGGTCAAGGCAAGACTATCTTCTCTATCATTGTTAGGTGATGTATCCAATGACAGAGCACTTATTGTCCAAAAGAAGCACAACTAATGAAGGGTGGGAAACTGTAATATGTATTAGAATTATCTATACCTCTAGGGACATCCATAAAGCAAAGAGCAGACACTTTTGGACGAGGATATTAAAGGATGGAGAAATGGAATGACAAAGCCGAAGAAGCATTTAATGATGTGGAGGACACTTTGCAAATACAGATTAGACTATAAACTGACATAACAAGATACCTAACAGCAATAGGGGAGGGAACCTATCTGAACAGCAGTAAGATTAATTCCAAAAGCCAAGGTCTGGGAAATTCCTTCCTTCCTGAAGAAAGCAGAGGAAGTAACTTGAGGAAATGATGCTCTGGATTCAATCTTAACGCACAGAGGTGATAAAAATAACAATAGCTTACATGTATTGAACACTTAATATGTTTGATCACAGTGGTAAATGCTTTAAATATAATTATTAAACCTAATATTTACTTAGTGCTCACTATGTGCCAAGCATTACCTCCTTTAATCCCCCCACAATCCTAGGAGACTATCCTCATTCTACAAATGAGGAAGCAGAGGATTACAGAGGCTAACCAGAACAAGGTTACATAGTTAGGACATAAGGAGCTGAGGTCCAACCCAGATATCTTTGACTCCAAAGCCCACATTGTTAATCGGGTCTCTTAAGATTGGTAAGAGGTGACCATGCCCTCTTAAAGAGTACATAGATCAGAAAGAGAACTTCAGTAGAATTAGCCACATGCATTAAACTTTAGGAAAGTGGATTTCATAAAAGAAACAAAAAAGAGAGACTTATCCTGTGTGAATGATCCCACAAGGCAGGACATCTCAAGGGGCTTCAGAGATTGTACTGAAATATATATATGTGGATGTGGTTGAAAGGGGAAATGTTAGGTTGTATATATGGTAATAAAATAAAAACTTGAAAAAAAAAATCCATGGAACTGCATTACACAAACTGTGAACCCCAAGTTAAACCTTAGGCTATAGTTAATAGTACAATTATAAAAATTGCTTTCATCAATTGTAACAAATGTCCCGTACCAATGTAAGGTGTTATTAATAAGGTGGTATGTGTGAATCTTGTATTTTATGTAGGATTCTGGAAACCCACAACTTCTCTAATAAAAACTAACTAACATTACTATTAATAGTCATAAGTAATCCTAGTTGCTCCGTGTGCACACACGCATGTGTGTGCATGTAGAAAATAATACAGGAAAATTAACCATTTGGTTGAGGACACTCAGATCTTCAAAAAGACAAGCACCTGTAGAAGACTGATTGGCAGTTCCTAAGGAAGTTGAACACAGACTTGCCATGTTACCCAGCAATACCATTGCTAGGTATATACCCAGAAGTACTAAGAGCAGTGACACGAATAAACATCTGCATACCGAGGTTCATAGCAGCAGCATTCACGATTGCCAAAAGTTGGAAATAACCCAGGTGTCCATCAACTGATGAATGGATAAACAACCTATGGAGTATAGACACAATGGAATATTATGCAGCAGTAAGGAGAAATGAAGTAGTGAAACATATGACAACATGGATAAACCTGGGGGACATTATGCTGAGTGAAGCAAGCCAGACACAAAGGACAAATACTGTATGATTGCCCTATTATGAGCTAAATATATTATGTGAAATATAAATATATTATGTGAAATATGAATATATTTCATTATATATTGCATATATAAGGCTGTTTTCCTTTGAAGCTGAACAAATGTAGGTTAATACTACAAAATGTTAATATCAGACTGAAAAAACCAATTATACTAACTGAAAGAGACCAAACACAGAGTGCTACATATTGTATGATTCCATTTACACAAAATATAAATATAAAGCAATTTATAAAGATGAAATTAGATTGTGGCCAGGTAGGGCTGCAACAGCAGTGATGGTAGGGCTTGGGCAGGGGTCCAGGATGTCCAGCAGAACAGTGCAGCTGCCACCAGCAGAGAAGCTTCTGTGAGTGGCCTTATTCCTGAGCACATGAGACACACCTCCTAGGGACTCTCAGAGCTAATTGTGGGCAAATTTCCAGGAGGCCTAACTCCTGCATAAGCTGGTGGGGACCCAAATCAGGTCTTTTGGGTTATTCTTTTTTTTAACCGGAACTGCTCTATATCATATTGGTCCTGATTTTCACTGGGGAGCTGGGTTTGGGATCAGAAGATGAAGACTTCAACCTCAAGCTTCAGATGTCTTGTCATTTAATCTCGCAAAATACTGTCTGCTCTGCCTACTTCACAAGTCTGTTCCTTTGAGAATTACGTGAAATAATATATTGTGAGAAAGCTTTAAAAAATTGTCAAGTACTAGACACATGTAATTTTTTGTATCCTGGTTTTATTAAGAGTGCTTTATAAAAGAGAAAAAAAAAACACAAAAAAAACAAAAAACAAAAAAAAAAAGAAAAAGAAAGAAAAATAAATAAATAAATAAATAAATAAAGAGTGCTTCATCAGCTTCATCATCTCCACTGTAACTTCCCCTCCTGTTAGCTCATCCTCTGGAGGCTGAACAATTTCTAAGCCCCCCTTGTGGTGCCCTCTAAATGCTGTGGTACTTTAGGTTCTGTGTGACCTGGAACGATTTGAGATGTACATCTGCAGTGGCTCCACCTTTCTGACATTATCTAAGAGTTGCCCCAGGTCCAGATCTGCAATTTCCTGAACCTTGCCCTGGGCTCTGCTAAGGATATGGTCATGGCACCATGGGTTAAATGTGGAGGGAGAAAAGAAAGAGAAAAAAAAAAATAAAAGCAAAAACAACAACAACAACAACAAAAATGTGGAGGGAGAGTAGCTGGTTACCTAGGAGCTAACAATTGCAAAATGTACTCAAGGATTAGGCTTATGGTTGCCCAATTTATAAAATTTTACAAGGCCCATATCCTGGGAATTAGGAGGTGGGCAGTGAATCCTGGAAATGAGGGGGCCGAGAATCAGGAAGTTAGAGTCTCTACATCTGGTCCACACGTCCCCTCAGTGTGACCCTGCTTCCACTTCTATCAGGGCTGGTATTCCAGGTTCGGCTTGTGCTTCCTGCTAGAGCACCCAGCCCGGGAGAACACAGCTGCAGGTAGGCAGAGGAAGAGCAAAAAGAGATGTCCGATCCCTTTGTTCCAACAGCTCTGGGAAAAGGTTTGTTTAAAGGAAAATTGGGAAATATACCAATTCACAGTCATGGATTGACTCAGTCATATACTAGCTGTGGGACTCTGGCTGCAAAAAGGGATAGCACTGGGAAACGGATGTGGCTCAAGAAGTTCGGCGTCCGTCTACCATATGGAGAGACCGGGGTTCGATCCCCGGGACCTCCCGGTAAAAAAAAAAAAGGGATAGCACCTGCACTACATATCTTGCCAGCAAAATGATCAGCTGAGAGATTAAAACAAAGGAACAAACAAACAAACAAACAAACAAACATAAACCTCCCTTGTAAACTGTAAAGCACACAAATGCAAAGGGCATTTATTTCCTAGTCCAGGGTCCCCTGGCCCCCAAATAGGGAAGGCCAGCTCTATCTAGGAACTGTGATGCATCTTCCATTTAAAGGTGGAAACACTCATCGGTCCTACAACTGAAGAAAAGGCTTGTTTGTTTCAGTACCAAGAGACCTGTCAAAAACACATTGGAAGCCCTCAACTTTTGTGTTTGCATATAGCTCTTAAATTAGAGTCAAGGAAAATTATTTTGATCCATGAGAAGATAGATCATTTCATGGGCATGAAAGGAAGCACCAAGTTAAAGCAAAACTTTTTCCAGATGCTGGAAAAAGGGTGAAGAGGGGTGCCATCCCTGCAAGGCCAGGGGCGTGAGTGAACCAGGGCAACCAGAAGCAGGGGCCAATGGGCAGAGAGCAGGATGCAAAGGGTCTAGCTCCCCCAGATTGCCTAACCCAGCCACAACTTGGGGCCTTCTTCATTCATTCATTTATTCATTGGGCATCTGCAACGTGCCAAGCTCTGTGCTAGAGTCCAGGGGTACAGAGCTGAATAAGACACGGTCCATGACCTTGAGACACTCTCAGCCAGGCAGTGTTGCTACAGAGGAGCCCCCTGAGAACCAGCGAGGGAACAGAGCTGAGGATGCACGAGCACCCACATGCCCTGGGGCTAGCTGTACCCTGGACCCAGTGAAAGGAATGTGAACATCCAGGGCCTGCAAAGACTTACCTGGACGTGGGGCCTTCAGTTGCCTTTGCAAACATGCTGTCCTGTTGTCAGACCATGTGTGCTGGTTTGGGGTTCCTAAAACAAGATTACTTCAGAAAGTAATCACAGGAGCATCTCAGCAGAGGCCCTCAATGTCTTAAAGAGTTGAGAGGTCATAACCCCTTGCTGAGGTGGAAAGCTGTTCTCGTCATGATCTTCCAGCCTAGGCAGAGTTAGGAATTTTCTCTTCTGGGCTCCCACAGTCCTGAGCATACACCTCTTTCCAGCATTCCTCACACTGCATTGTAGCCATTTGTTTACCTGAATTCTATCCTCACCCATTGTAGAATGAACAGTAGAATGCAGTGGTTAGGCACATGGCTTTGGTGGCAGAAAGACCTGGGTTCAAATCCTGATTTAGCCCCTTAATAAGGGCTGTATGATATTGTCGTGAGGATGGACTTAGAACACATCTATCAAAACCTGTACTTACAATATAGTCAAGATGTGGTGACTGCTATTATTTTAATGCGTTTTTTTACATACAAATAGTAATAAATGTGCCAGTCAGGGTTCAGAGCAGGAAACTGAAACTGCTTTATTTTTATTACAATAAGGAGGCATTTAATAAAGGAATAATGTGCTTACCAAATTATTAGAAGCCACAGAAGCTTACAGGAGCAGGTTCTAGACTGGAGCTCTAGAAATAGCTCCCCAAACAATACAGGAAAGATCCACCCAGGGGAGTCACCACCTCTGAGTCATCTAGGAGGCTGTGCCGGAATGAAGAAGCTGCTGCTACTTCTAGTCCACATTTTCACAACTTTGCTCTCAGCAAAAACAGCTGAAAAAGGAACCAGTTTCTGCCTCTCACATCTCATGCTGAATTCATCAACTTGGTAGAAGACAATTTGCCTCTAGAACTGTGACTGCAAAGGAGTCTGGGAAATATTGTGCTCAACTTTCAACCTCTCCACCTAGAAGGAGGCTGGAACAGAGACTGAGTGAGCCAACCTACACAATAGCTAACATTTATTGTGCACCAAGTTCCTCATACTTTGCTATGCACTTTTTACCATGTGAGTTCTTTTAAGCCTCCCAGCAGCCCTATGAGGTAAGTAATCCCTTTCACAAATGAGGAAGCAGAGCCTTAAGGAAGTTACCTTGCCCAGGGTAAAGATGGGCTACAGGTTCTATCTTATTGAGAGCCCATATCTTACAGTACTCACATCCTAGCCCCCTGTACTTACTCTTCCAAACACTTAATAACACTACAGTTACATAATTTAATTGTGTCTTGTGGGTCTGTCTCGCTCTTTGTGAGCACCATCATATCCAGAATGCCTAACCCAGGGCATGGCATATGGTACAGTCAGTGAGTATTAGAGGACTTAATTAATAATGGGTTTAAATAGAAAATTAAATCGAATGTGGTCCCAGAATGTGACCTAAAGAAATTGTCTTCACCTTCTGTGCGTGACACAAGTCAGGAAGGCAGGAAGGCAGGAAGCCTGACTGCGAGGGACAGGACGGAGGTGTATCAACTTGGGTGGGGTGAGGCAGAGCTGTGTGTACACATCAAGCAGGGAATTGGGGCCAGAATATAGGGGAAAGTCCATTTTGTGGATTGGGATTCAGATGGCCACTTCCTGCTTCCGAAGGAAGATCAAAGGTTGTTGATATGAATGAGCCTAATGAGAATGACTGACTGATTCACTCAAGAGATGTTTTCTTTTTTCCTTTTCCTTTTTTATTTTTTAATGGAGAATGAAAATATGAGTTTAGTGGAAAAACACATGCTGTGAATCCAAGCAGTCTGGTGCCTGTGATAATGGCTCTTGAGTGTCCTGACTCTGCTGATAACTGCAGACACTCGTCCTCTGCAGAAGCCGTTGGCATGTCACACCCAGGCACACAGTGACTATGCAGGCTTATGAACACTGGCTGTGGGAAGTCTCTTCCACCCTAGTACAGTCTACAGGAGACCCTGGTAACTCTCAATTTTCCTGACATAGAGGCTAAGGTCTGAGAAAGAAGCCCCAGGAGTGAACACACACACAAGCAATACACACACAAACACATAAACTCACCACATGCACATGCACAGAGATGCAAACATAGTACTATACACAACACACATTCACACACACCACACACATACACACACATACACAGAGACACAAATACACACACACAACACATTCATGCAGAACACACACAGAAACACAAACATATACATTACACACACCACACACACTGAAAGTGCCTCGCTATGGGTATAGCCATATTATAAAAGGTTTAGAATAATGATTAAGTACACTATGATTGTAGGAGGCATGTATACAAAACAGTAAAGGAAGCAAAGGAAAAAAAAGGCAGTGAAAATGGTTTTGCACAAAGATAAAATCTTTGTTGAAATGCATGCATGATATTGATAGGGACAGGTGGACAATGCAAGCAACACAGATAAATGATGTTTAATAATTTTTGGAAATGTTTGCTGTGAATTAACTTCGCTGAATAGTAAATTTCTTCAAGTGACTGCTTCTAAGCCCCCAGTCATACACAGTGTGGCTGCTCCCATTTATTTCCATTGGACAGCGTCTGTGAGGCCCTTTGCCTGCCTCCTTCCCTTCTGGATTTATCTGTCTTTGGTGGGGCCAGCCCAGTGGGGCCCCTACAGGACCTGTGTGATGACAGAGCTCGCCACCCACTCCCTCATGTGCAAGCTCTATCACCCCCACCAACCCACTACCCCACCACCCGAGCAAATTCAGTCAGGAAATCCCCACGGTTCTTGCCTCAAGGCACAGACAGGGAAGTTCAGGGGTTTGGTGTTGACCTTAGACACAGAGTCCCAGAGCCCTGGTTTCTTCCAGGGCCCTAACAGTTTCGCTCCATGTGCCTAGGGGGCGCTCAGGCCCAGGAATTGAAAATGCCAGAAATTATATTCTAAGACCTGGTAGGGAAGGGCTGGAAATTGAAGTTAAGGGGTGAGTAAGTGCAAAGGAGAGGACGGGCTAGTTGTGACTCTACCTCCAAGACCCCATGGTATATTGAACTTCAAATCTAAAACGCATCAGACAGATCAGGTGCAGATGCAGAATCTGAAGCCAGAAGACTGAAGTGTTATGTTTAAAGTCAAAACTAATTAGCAGTGAATCTGGGTTAGCAAATGTTGAATTCATCTTTGATGGAGCCATGGTTGTTAACAGGAGATATTATCTTTTTCTATCTCCTTGTCCTGCAGTATTGTCTCACTGATTCAATGTATGGACCGAGATAGTGTTCTGGATATAAGATTTTATTTAAGAAGCTACTCAGTTAAATATAGTTTATTCAGGACTTCCCATTTTGGCAAATGAATGTAGAGAAACATTATAGAAAAGCACAAGTCAATTTCTCAATACACTAATGTCCTGCCTTAAGAGAGTTCAAAATGCAAAAATCAAAACTCAAAAATATATTAATGTGTGATTGCCTTGTTACAAAATGTATCATTTAGTGATTTTAAAAAGAAGCTCCCACTACATATTTTAACACCTGGGTTTTCAGGGAAAGAAAGGGTGTAACTCAAGAAAAATAATGATGAATTTATGAGTAGTTTTGGCATCCTGTTAATTCATAAAATGTGTTTTTACTACTACAGTTATAAATCAGCAAGAAACAGGGACATTGTATGGACTAGCAATGGGAAACTAACGGTCTAGTCTTATAGTTGCCACTAATTCCATGACCTCACCAGTCTTTTAACCTTTGTGAGCCTCAATTTCTGTCTCTGCAAAATACCAGGCGAAGACCAGAGGAGCCCTATGGTTTCTCTAGGGCTGTAAAGCCAATGGAAGTATGGAAACCACATGAGGTAGGAGTCAGGACAACTTGGGCTGGTTCATCTCCATTCTTTAACTCTGAGCAAGTTGCTTACCTTCTCCAGGCGGCAGTTCTTCTTTAGCATATAAAATGTGTAATATTCACCAAACAGGGTTATTTGAATGTTAAACGAAGTGATGCTTATAAAGTCCCTAGATGTTGCTGCAACCTCATGGGTGCTCATAAGAGTTTTATTTTCGCCTTCATCTTCGCCATTCTACCATTTGACAACTGTGACATTTAGTTTTTAAGGAAGTCACGGCAAGCACACGTCTTGGTGGGGATGGAGCAGAGAAGGACTTAGCTTGTGCTCCTAAAATGCTGCTTGGTATCAACATGGGAGTGACAGGAGCTGGCTGGCTGGAGGGAGACCCTGCACTCCCCTGCCACAGCTGGCAAATTTCAGGAGCAGATTTTTGCCCCACTGCGGTTTTGTTTTATTTTGTTTTGCCTTCACTTCATTGAGTTTTGCTTATTTGCTCTTGACTGATGGCCTTGTTACTCTGAGAATCACATTTTTACCTGCATCTCTCTTCACTCCAGCTATTATTTCTCGCTTAGATCATTTCCTCATGCTCCCTTCCCCTTCCTCTGGTTAATCCTTTGGGGCTCAGCTATCCTCATGGAAATTTTTCTAAACCATCACTACCCCCACTATTTACTTTCACAGCACCCTGTACATCTCCTTTCTAACACTTACCACAATAACAATTACATAATTTATTTGTGTCATGTTAGTCTGCTTCCCTCACCAGGCTGCAAGTTCCAAGAAGTCAGAAATCTTGTCTATTAGGTCCACTGATTTCTCCCTAACAAGCAGAGTGCTTAGAACATAGGGGCTCCACAAATATGTGTTGAAGGAATGGATGAATAAATGAATGAATGACTCCCAGAAGTCAACTGTCATCCACCTGAGCTGGCTAGCTCATTAATAGCAGTCCTGCCCCTTTTTCCATTCATTCCATATTCTGTTTCATCTACTCTCTTCCCATTTTCAGGATTTCTCCACAGCTTCTCCTACACTCATAAAAAAGGAATTGACATACTAAGAACAGGAAAAATTAAACCAGAAAGTCCTAATTTATCTTGGTTCTTTAGAAATTTAATCTTACCAAACTGTGGATGAAATACACATTCACAATACCCTCTGTGAACTCCAGTAGGGCATTTAGATCAACTGTAGGATGATCCATGTGAAGTCAAGGGAAGCAGAATGGCTAAAGGGTTTCATTGATGACAGAGCCTGTTATGATTAATTCGGTGTGTCACCTTGGCTAGGTTATGGCATTCAGCTATTTGATTAAGCAGGCACTGGCTTCCTTGTTACTCTGAAGGTATTTTGTAGATGGATTGGCATCTAGTCAGTTGAGTTCTTGTATCTACAATCAACAAAGGATCACCTTCAGCAATGAGAGGAGTGTCCTCATCCAATCAGTAGGAGGTCTTAAAAGAAGATTTCAGGTGACAGAAAGAAGAATTTCTGCCTCTACTTCAGCCAGCCAGCTTCTCCTGGGGAATTCAACTTCACCTTCTTCAGAGTTTCCAGCTTGTAGCCTGCCCTACGGAATTTGGACTTGCCAATATCTACGGCGGTGCGAGCTAGTTCCTATAATAAATCTCCAAATATACACATATATTTGGTTGCTTCTGTGTCTCTGGAGAACCCTGACTAGTATAGAGCCCACTTTAGATTTCACTTTGACAATTTGTCCAGCCCAATAAATTCACTACTGAGAATTCTGTATTCAAGATCTCGGGTCCTGCCTTTTGGCTTCTGGGATTTCCTATCCTCATTGGGCCCGCAGTTAATCAAATAAGCAAGTGAGCAGGTAGGAGCTCCTAATAAGGAAGGTGTGTGTTTAAATTAAATCAGTCTTTTTCCTGATGACAACTGCCTGTAGAGTTAAACAGTGCTTGAATCCTAGAAAGAGAAATAGGGGAGGGAGCAGTGAGTAAAGGCAGAACAGTGGGTGGGTTTCTGGTTTCTCCTGAGTCGTGGCTCACACCATTATCTTTATTTTTCTCTTTGTGTTTCTCTCCTTAAAGCAGGGGTTCTTAACCTTTTTTGTTCCACGGACCTCTTACTAAGTCCACACTATTCTGTGTATTATTTAATAAATATACCACACCCACACCAACACGTCCGCACAAGAATACTGTTTTTTGAATTTCAGTTCAAGCTCACGGACCCCTGGTTAAGAACCCCTTCCTTAATGGAATAGCAACACGAATGCTTCTCTGCTGAATGGTAGGTAATTAGTTTGCCTCTTCCAACCCACTCTGACTAAGGATCAGGTTGAATGACCACAGGCAGCATGTAGGAAACATTTTCCAAAATAATTTTCTGGAGCTCTCCCGTGTTTGGGTCAACCCTCAGGTTTCCTGACAATATGACTTTGTTCTCGTTTCCTCCTGATACCTGATACAGTGCTGTGATTATTGTGCTGGGCGGCAGCGAGTGCCCCATTCTCAAACTCCCAGAGGTAAATTGTCATTATGAAGAAAACAATAGCCCAAGTTTATCTGTGGAGGGTATATATTCAGAGATGCCATGTTTAATTTCCTTGCTTCCATGAATAGTCTTCAAGATGAATAGCTTCAAGACTCCCGTGGTTTTTTTTTTCCTTTTCTTTTCTTTTCTTTTTCTTTAAATAGAATATTGGGGCTCCCCACTTCAGTCTAAATAGTACTGATTTCAGGGATTCAGAACTGCCTGGGTGTGGATGAGAGAAAGGTAGAAGGGGATTTTTGTGGCAAGAATATATTCTCTGGGGAGGAGTGGGATTGGGTGTCTCAGACATGGACAGAGCCCCTCCCCTGGCCCCAGCGACTCATGTCAGAGCGTGTGGAAAGAGAAGCTGCAAACTGAAGCCAGCTTCCAAAGCTGGAGGAGATGTAGCCAGGGTGACAAAGGGTAACTGAAAGCAGGAAGGAAGAACATTCTGTGTGCTTCTGTGCATGCTGCTGTGATGTGGGGGCATACCAGAGTCTTCTGAGGAAGCACTTGAGCACATTCAAGAGACCTCGGGGGTTCCCAGAAATATACTGGGAAAAGAGATTTCACAAACGGGATGGAGGGTGCAGGAGCCAGTGAAACAGTGATTACTATTGTTACTATGGTTACTATGGTTACTTTGTGCTCACAGTCAGGTGTAGCCTGAGGAAAACAGGTTACAGTAGAATTATAAAGCGTTAGTTTTGGGAAGAACTTGAGAGATTATCTAGTCAAAATTCCCTCATGAGACAGCTGATGGACATGAGGCTCAGTTAGGTCAGAAAGAAGAAAAAAAGAGTGGCCTTGCGGAAATAGACTATCAGTCTGTTCACGTAACTCTACCTATAATTTGCAGACAGGTGCTTTTCCTATCAACACAAGAGAGGTCTACATCTGTCAGGAACTGGGGCAGTAAGAAACAATTCTTTGCATCCCTGAGTTGTTTTGTTTGTTTGTTTGTTTGTTTAAATCAAAATCCTCCCTGCTGCTCTTTCAGCTCATTACTCTGGATAAGTCCTGTGCAAACCTGAAAGAGTGTTATTGTTTGTTCATATTTCTTCATGAAATCTGCTCACCACTTAGCCTGCTCAAGGTGAAACAAGCCTAACCTATTTACCTATTGGCTCTTAGGAAGCTGGGACCAAGGTGGTTTCTTGTTATGGAATATTCCAGAAGCTCAGGACAGGACCCAACCTTCCAAACCTCCTAACATTCGTTCTCAGTTATTCACACTTAATACCACTTTAATAAAACTACTAAATTTAGTCTACCCTGGAGTGTCTTCTGACTTAGCCAGGTGCATATTATTTTGCTGTGTAATTTAAATTTAATAAAATTTTAAAAGGACACATGCCTGTAATTTTAAAATATACAACACAATCTCCTTTGGAAGATCAATGTGTGGCTATGGGAATTTTGATGTAGAATGAGTGAATGGCCATCAGAGCCCGTTTCAGGCTTAAGCAGAAATCTCTACCCCACTGCACCTCACAGCAGATAACTTTTACTTCTTACTCCCTGCTCAGGCTCCTGCCCTTTACCCTTTTCCCTTCCACTTCTCATTTTGGCTTTGCAAGTAACCAAAACAATTGAATGAAAGCTTGTCTTTGAATTGTTTCTGGTGACTGCTTCCATCCTGGCCTCATAGACCCTTGCATAGCAGGTCAAAACTGGCTTACCCTACTGGCTGCAACCTCTCTGCAAAGCCAGGGCAGGGTCACCACAAGAGGCCTCACTGACCATATGGGAGACAGGCACTTTAGAACCATAATTTCATCCTGCAGTGAGCTGGGGGTTTGGGGAGGGGGTGGCCTTGACCAGGTTTCTGGTCAGGTGCAGCTCCCCACCCACCACAGCCAGGTGACACCCTGGAATCTGCGCACACACAAAGCATTCTCTTGAGCCTGGTGGTAGATTTGTTGCCTTGGATTCCTGCCCAATCTCCCTATCAAAAGATCCAACATGAAGAATGCCTAATTCTTCCCTTCCCCCACCCCAAAAGCCATCAATCCATGAGAAAGTCTGCTACAATAGAAGTACCAGGCACCCATCACTGCGCCACACAGGGCAAGCTGAAGCCAGTGAGATGAAACTCAGCATTTGGGAAAGTTTCCAGAGATTAAAAACAAAAATTCCTGATAAAGCCATTGTCAAAAATCTAGGTTCAAGTGTTGAGATGCAGGCGTGGTCTCATAGCAAGTTGTAAGAATTCTCGGAACAACCCATGCACTTCTAAAGGGAATTATTGTCAATGGCAGGATCCAGCACAATTATGTCATGGATCAAGTTCCACAAGACCAGGATAACCCAAAGGACATGCCCCATGGCCATTTGCTGCTCTGTGCTAGCCCAAGGAGACAGCTCATGGCTTGGGAGAGGGACAGATTTATGGATCTTTTACCTCTGACCCTCTACCCTGACCCTGAAAAACTGAGGTTTTGTCTTGTACATAGTTGTCTTGGTCAGAGAAAACCAACCAGTAACAGACAGATGGAATGGTTCTCTGGAGGGAAAAGCCTTCAACTGTTAGAAGAAGAGCTTTCAATGGCCAGAATAAGGCAGAACAAGACAAGGAAAAAGTACTGAGACAATGTAGAAGGTTCCAGAATTGAGAGGGGTAAGGCAGCCATTTTGAAGAGATGGTGTAGCCACTGAGAGAAATGAGACTTCAGAAAACTCCATTATTGCTTTGGGGGCTACTTGGATGATTTGTTATCTATGTGTTGTCTCACATCTAGACTCTGAGCTCCTGAGATAGGGAATCTTATGTTACTGTTTATGTCTAATATCTGGCAAAATACCTTGCACATAGTAAGTACTCCATAAATGTTTGTTGAATTAATTTGATTCTAAACAAGCGAATAAAGTTAAAGATCTAGTCAGTATGGAAATTAAGGTGCCCTTTAGGAACCCAGGTTTCTGACCACCAGAATTTCTCTTATTTCCCTTTAGAAATTACTCTAGATACTTGTTAAGTTTCTAGGGTGACCCTGCCCAATAAAGTAGACACTAGACAATAAAGTAGACAGTAGACACATGTGGCTACTTAAATTTATGTTAATTAAAATTAATGAAATTGAAAATTCAGCTCCTCATCACACTAGCACATTTCAAGTGCTTGGTAGCCACATGTAGCTGTGGTTACCATATTGACAGTGCAGAATATAGAACATTTCCATCATTGCATAAAATTCTGAAGAACAGTGCTGGTCTAGAATGTTTACGAGAGCCTTAAAATCTAATTCAATCTTCCAAAGAAAGACATTTCGTATTTAGGAGCACATGAAGAGAATGGGGAGTTTTCAGAGAATTCCAATAGGATTCACAACTGTTTTCTGCTGATGCTCAATTCTTCCCTCTCATGGATTGGAAAAGATCAGTACACCCAGGACAGGGGTCACCCAGCTTTTTCTGTAAAGGGCCAAATAGTAAATATTTTAGGCTTTATAGGATAAGAAGCAAAATCAAAGATATTATGCAAGTACTTATATAATTAGAAAAACAAAATTTTATAAGATTTTTATTGATGAAATTTTAAACTCTATTTATGGACAATGAAAATTGAATTTCATATAATTTCCACATCATAAAACCTTAACTTTTTAAATTCTTTTCAATCATTTAAAAATATAAACACCATTCTTAGCTCATGGGCTGTGCAATAACACAGTGGGCCAGATGTGGCCTGCAGGTGTTAGTTTTTAGCCTCTGGCCTTCGATACTAGCTGGCCTATTCCATGAGTAGGTAAGGAAGTTGCAGCCCAGAGGAACAGAAGTAGGCAAGGCTGAGCAGCTGGCTGTCTTCTCTCAGGAGCCAATTTTCAGAGGCCATGTGAAAGCAGGATGGGCAGTTTGCACAGGGTATATCGAAAGCCTCCTTGAAGAAGCAGGAATGGTATCTGAGTCACTGAAGATGATTTCATTTCCTCCATCTAAGGAAAGCCCTTTGGGGAGGGACATAATCACTGAGACATGAGGAAGAAACAAAAGAATTATCCCCCTGAGTTAGTCAAGCTTTCCACTGAGGTTATGGAGGCGTCTCAGAATTCTTAGAGATTAGGACTAGAAGGGGCTGGTCATTGGCACCTGGGAGCTGTGGTACTAGGGAGAGGGAGACTTCTCCCTGGTCCTACAGCCCTCCACCTTGTTAGTCTGAAAGGCACAGGCAGAGAGGAGAAGTTGGGAGAGAATGAATGCAGAACTTTGAGCCAATCTACCAAGGAAAAAAATTTAGAGAGGTTAGAGGGGGAGGGTGATAAGAAAATGTGAGGGAATAGAGAGGTGATGAAGTCAAGAGATCCTTTAGCTGATGAAAGAATTGAGGACCACTGTTGAATGTCAAGAGCATTCAGTAGCCTAGGAATTGGGCCACCAAGGATTTTTGTCTTAATCTTATGTATAGTTACCAACATTTCCTTGTATTTCCCCATATTTCAAATAGAGATTCAGGCAAGTCTTTTTTTTTTTTTTTTACCGGGAGGTACCGGGGATCGAACCCCAATAGAGAAAACGGTTCGTTTTCCTCCTGCTTGCAAAAAAAAGAGTAAATCTCTTTTAAGGGTTAATACATCTCTCATATTTGTTTAGATTTTTATCTAGCTTTTTCAATTTACCACCTACTCCCATCCCTCCATAAAGTCCTTTTTATCTTCCCACAAAAGTGGAATTACAACTGCCTTCTTTGAGAATCTGTGCTACCCCTGCATACATTTATAATACTGTAGTAGGTCTGCCTTCGCAGCCAAAATGAAAAAACTTCCAGGGCTGCATGGCATCTAATTCCTCTCTTTAGCCTGGGGCTTAAATGAGCAGTTAAATGTTTGCCTAAGGAGTGAAGGAATTCCTGGGCATTCTATAGATTAACTCATTGTAGTCCCTCACCAAACTTAGGGAGTTAGTGGTAAGGCTTGCATCTGAATGCAGGTCCATTTTAGGGCTTGTTTTTTTTTTTTTTTATCTTAAAGCAAAATACATCTGCAAGCTAAATTTAGCATGTAGCCCCCCAGTTTATGGCTTCTGAAAGATACAGTTAATCCCATTTACCAAGGGAAAAACATAAGATGAAGTAACTTCAAAGATAGTTACTGAATCAGGACACGTATCATGTTATCCAGTTCCTTTCAACCGTGAAGCTGTCTCAAGGGAGCTATGCCACTAGAAAATGTGTAGTCAGTGAGCTCTAAGAACAAATAATTCAAGTAACTTTCCTGAGGTAGAGTAGACAGGCTTTCCTCACAGTTGTGCCCCTGCCTTCCTGCACTCCACCCTTTGACCAATGTTGACCGGCCTCCCATGGTCCAGTTTGCAGAACCCATGGAGATTTTGCGGAGGAGGGACTTGGATGAACAACAAGAGATATGCATAACAAAGCCTCTAGGGAACTAGCTAAAATTAACAGGCCGGAAAGAAAACTGATGAAGACTATGTTATAGTTAGCTAGGCTGCTGACATGCAATATACCAGAAATGGGTTGGCTTTTACAATGGGGATTTATTAGCTCACAAGCTTACAGTTCTGAGGCTATGAAAATGTCCAAATCAAGACCTCATCAGGCGATGCCTTCTACCCTGTGACCAGCTGCTGGCGATCCCGGACTCCTCTGTCACAGGGCAAGACAAAATGGCGGTGTCTGCTGGTCTCTCCCTTCTCTCCCAGGTTTCATTGCTTTCAGCTTCTTGCTTCCATGGCTTTCTTTTCCTCTGAATTTCGTTCTCTTATAAAGGACTCCAGTAAGAAGACTAAGAACCACCCTGGGCCATACCTTATTGAAGTACCCTAAAAAAAAAAAAAAAAAGGCCCTTATCTGAAGTAACTTGCTCAAAAGTTGCCACCCACACTAGGAACACACCCACGAGAATGGATTAACTCTAAGAACATACGTTTCTGGGGTCCATAAAGCCTCAAACCATTACAAACTACATGGAAGTTGTTGGCATTTCTCAGATTTCAGAGAGCTCAGGGTCGAGGCCTAGAAGCATGAGGCATCTGTAATCAGTCCTAGGTTCACTTCACAGAATTCATCTTTCTTCCAGAGTCTGCCCCGGCTCCTTCAATATATCTCCTCTAGTGGGGACCAATAGTTCAAGTTCTTACCCATTTTCTTCAGGGGTAACAGACTGGTCTGCATCCCTCTCATCATCACCATCATCTCCATCACCGAGTTCACAAAGTGTTTCACATCTGTGCACTCATTCCATGCTTGCAGCAGCCCTCTGAGAACAGCTCTGCTGTTGGGATAGTAGGTACTGAAATCACTGGCTTTTCTTCGGGACTTGAAGTTGATATTTTTAAGGTATGAGAGTAGAGACAGGATCATAAAAGAAAAAGTATGGTTGGCTAACCTGATAGAGAAGGACTCTTTTTGAGGGTCATTTTGCTGAGATCATCTTTTTGGCACTTCTGTTAGTTTTTTGCTACTGAGAGAGTAGTGCTCACAAAATAAAAAAAAGGGGCATTAATAATGAAGATTATAATCAGAAGAGTAATTTCCAGATGCTCCTTTTGTAAAAACATGACAAAGACCCCCTGGGTTAAGTCATATGTAGAATTATAATAACGTAATAATAAAAATAATAGTAAATAACCATAAGATTATATACAAATGTTTAGCTCATTGAAAATTCAGCATCTCAACTATCTTTCAACTTATTGAAGCAATCATTATTATCTACATTGTTTTTATTTTCTCCATTTTATAGATGAAAAAGGATCTCAGTTAAATAATGCTCAAATTTATTGGTGTCAGGAATAGGACAAGGATACAAGTCACCTAGCTTCTAGACTAGTGTCCCCCTACACTGAGCTGCCACTGTTGTAGGTCTCTTTTGCCAACTTGGGAGTATCAACAGAAGAATAGACTTTTTTTTTTCCCTGACTTGTGCACTCAACAGGAGGTTATCTTGCCCATTTATAGCACTCAAATTAAAGAAACTGTAAAACAGTAATAATCTTGCATTTGATATTCTAATAATTAACAAAGAATTTGACATTAATACTTCACTAATTGTGGATTTTATTTAACACTGTGTACTTTGAAAGGTTCATAGAATCTTTGTTGAATGCAGAGACTCATGGGTTGTCATTAATAATAGACCTGAGTTTCCTGATTTCTATAGCAATTTTTCTGATGGCTCCTTTGGCATAAAAGACATGTATATTCTATGGAGGCTGAAATCACCTGGTATAAGGTCAAGAGCTGGCTTAGTAGTTCCCCACCCAGGCTGGACATTGTCTCATGGGGAATTCTTTTAAAAATATAGATACCTAGTCCTTTCTCCAGAACAATTAAATCTGAATTGCAGGAAATAGAGCCCAAATGTCTGTGTTTTTTAAAAGGCCTCCAAGTGTTTCACATATAAAGCAAAGGTTGAAAAGCACAGATAACATTTTCACTTTATTATTTTTAATAGTATTACTATGATTGCAATCATTATTTTTCCATATATATGTACCAATTTAATCTTATAAGAATTTACAGCAACAAAGGTATTACCCTCAGCCCTTTAAAAAAATTACTATTGTTTTCCTATTGGCCTTGGTGATTTTGAGGTAGCTGCAGATACAGAAGAAGAAAGGGGTCAAGGCCTTTCTAGACCAGTCTTCGTTTCCATGATAAAGGAAATGGCACTTCATAGTTAAATACATTTCTTGGAAGAGCTCAGCATAGTTTTTCATTCTCTCTTATTTGACCGTGGACTGAACTGTGTGAAACTGGAATGATAAATGATTTTACTAACCATCTTGATTTGCTTGAGGCTCCATTTTATCCAGGGTATTTTAAAGAAGAAAGGGAGGTTAACTGAAGCCAGCTGACATATTAATAATCTTTTGTGGTGCTGATAAAAACCCCCTGCCCTCGCCTGGGAAGAAGAACTGTAACAAAGAGTTCAAGCTGACACCAGAACTTCTGCTGATCTTCACCAGATAGCCACAACCTAACATCAACATCCTGCTTGCTAATTAATGACTGGGCTCAAGGAGACCCTGCTCAGCAGCCCCTAGCCCCGTAGTACACAGAATGCATGGAATGCACATACCAAGCATAAATCATGTTCCTTTTATCCCTCCCCATTCCCCTGAAACCTTCCCTTTGTCTCAAGCAGCCATAAAATCTGCTCCCCAAAAATTTTGAGCAGAAAGCTCTTTTTGTGCTGCTCTTGCATTTATGCAACTTTAGCTCAATAAACTTGCTCTGCACCCCCTTTTTTAAAAGTCTGTTTATTCAATTTTCAGCACAACAACAGCAATCTGAGAGATTTAAGTTATATCACCAATTAGTAAGCTACAGGCCACCTTCCCTCACTCAAAGTTAGACCATGTTGTCATAAATGCAAATGTCCCTAAGTATGTTTACCTTAGATCTGTAATGTTCTTAGCTAACCCTGGTACAGAAAAGCATTTGGCCTTGTTTTGCAGATGTCTGTGCCAGGAGGGACTCTGACTCAGAGTTGGGGTTGGAGTGTCAGGAGGGATTTTGTTTTGACATATTTTCTATGTGGGTCATGTACCCTTTGCCATCATGGACAGCCAACCCATTGAAGTGAAAGAGTAGGCCTTCTGACCCATGCCCAGGGACCTTCTGAATATAATGAGGGCCTCAGAGAGGAGCCAGATCAGTTGTAGGGCAAAGGGAAGCTTCCCCAAGGGAATGGAGCTTACTATTTGGAAAATAAAATGCCAAACCTCTCACTTAAAAGGCTGAATGAGATATCAGGGATCATTCCAGTTAGAATTAGGCTCTAACAGATGAATCTATGATATTGAGCAAATGCAGGTTCCTTCCTCCTGATGTGTGTTTAAAACAGATTCTTGAGACACAGGGGTTTCAAGAGAGAAAGAGTTTTATTAGTTGTGCAAGCAATGAAGCACAGTGGCCTTGTGGCCCAAAACTGCCTCCCTGCTGCAAAAATTCTAATATTTTATAACATTGGGATGCTAATGAATAATTGGGATGGACCTGAACACAAGTTCCTTCATTAATAAACATTAAGGGCTGGACAGTACTGACCGGGGTGACATAGGAAACCAGGGTCAGTCACAAGGATTTGGGATCTGGAATATAGAACAAAGGTCAGTTACAAGGTCTTTCATAAGGATATTAAACAGAGGTGGGTGGAGTGGTTTCTAGCACAACAGCAAGTGTACACAAGGGTGAGGTTAAGTCTAGAATAACCATAAACGGGGGTGGGACCTCTCGCCAGCTTCAGTAATTTCAGGAATTAAACTTTTGCTATTTTATAATATAAAGGTATCTATACCTTTTTTTGTCATCATAATTATTTGTTAATTCTTAACCTTCGGTTATATCTATATGTATTCTTACCTTGGACCACTACTCTTTCCATACAAAGAGGATGAACACATGCACTCCTCCAAGCTCTGGTCCTTGTGAAGCAGGCTTCATATAGGGATAGACAGATCTGGAACCTGGCCATAAGTCTATGTGGACACTGATACCCCCTAAGATGGCTGTTGGAAGATCCTTGCGAGATTTCCACCACGTAGAATGAGATTCCCAGAGATTCCCAAGAGATTTCTCCAGATACTCTCCTGGGATATTATCATTGGCCCCACCTGGGGGCTTGATGGTGGGGTAGTCAATCAAAACAGCAAACACCTGGGACTCCTCCCATGCCATTAGCAAAGGCATGGAATAATTAACAGTTTAAAAAGGAGGCGCAAAGGTCAAATTGCCCCTTCTGCTCCTGTTCCTGACCCCTGTTGCCCTGCTCCTGCTCCCAGCAGCTCCCGCTGTGCTTGGGGTCCTCGTGGCACTCGCTTTTGCCATGTCCTCCCCTGCGTGGATCAACATGCAAGTAAAACCTGGGCATTTATAATCTATAATGGGAAATTGTAGTCTATAAATCAACCCTCTATCACTTTTCAGCGCCTTACCCTCTACCGGGGACTGTTATTTTCTCCCATTTCTCTTTCCCCCCTACCTTAATAAATTACTGGCCTCACTCACTTGATGTGCTCTGAAATTCATTTCTGCAGCGTAAGTCAAGAACCTAGACTAAATCCAGTAACACTTGGGGAGATTTCTCTTGCCCCTGTCTTTTTCAAAGCCACACCCAAGTGAGACTGTAGTGCTGCTGTCATCACCTTGCACACAAAGAACATGACAATCCATCCAAAAAGCAAGCTTGGGCTTTTTTCTCCTTCTTCAGCTGGTTGTTAAGAATCGCCCAATGTAACTGTGAATCTTGACATTCCATGGGTCGGGATAGGGTGGTATCATGGGCCTTGGGGGGCTGGGGGGAAGGGAACAGTCAAGATATAATGGGGTGTTTGGTGGTCATGGGTAAGGTTTTTCATTACCTTACAGTAATGGACAAAGGACATGGTAAATATCATCAAAATTATTAAACTATCATCTAAATTGTAAACTATACTGTAAATCATAGACAATGTTTAGTTGCTATATTTTGCTTTCTGTATAACAGTTATAACAATGCTAACATCCAAAAAACAGGGGGGGGTTAATATGGGGTGGGAAAGGGGGGGTGGTTTGGTATCTGGGAGTCTCAGGCACTCCATGTGTGACTTTGCTGTGACCTAAAACTTCTTTGAAAATTAAATGAAAAATTGGGAGACAATGGGAATTGAGAGGGGGAAGATGTCATGGCACACTGGAAATCCGATAACACAGTGATAAAAGGAAGGCAAAAAATGAAAAGAGAAAGAGGAAAAAAAAAAAAAAAGAATATATATATATATATATTTTTTAAAGGCATTTCCTTTGCTTTTTTGCCCATTTTTTTGAATGTCCCAATCCGCTAATTATATTTTGTTTTGTTTTTTTTTGTTTGTTTGATTATTTGTTTTTGTTTTTTTTTTCCTTGTTTTTTTTTTCCTTCTCTCTTTTTTTTTTTCCCTGAGTTTCCTTATGTTTGTCTCTTGCATGTAAGCTTATCATAGTTGTTTCTTTTTCCTATTAAATGTATTTGATTATTTTATGGACTACATGTTAATGGAGGATTGGATCACAGAAGGGTTACAATGGGTACTGCAGGGGATTATTGGTGGGGGGTGTCTGGGAGGGGGGATTCATGGGAATTAGTTCATCCGAATATACATGAAGATATACAAAATCGTTCTAAAGATCAAAAGATGGGGCATGGTCACGATGGGTGGACAATCACACAATAAATGAGGGAATCTGAATTCCTAGCCTGGAGAGCTCTGCCATAGTCTCCAAGGGAGCAGCAATAGTCCTCTGAGCGCAGGGACAGTGTCTGTCAAAAGAGGATGACCCACTGATGTGTTCTTTTTATTGATGACTACTCTTGTGAGTCTTTGCTCTTGTAACTGAGACTTAGCCTGCAGTTGTGGGGTGCCTAAGGGTTGCCACCTGAGAGCCTCCTTGTTGCTCAAATGTGGCCTCTCTCTAAGCCAAACTCAGCATATGATTGCACTACCTTTCCCCCAACGTGGGACATGACTCCCGGGGATGAGCCTCCCTGGCAACGAGGGATTAATACCAAGTACCAACTGGCAACACAACTGGAAAAAGACCTTGAATAAAAGGGGGAAAAGGTAAAGACAAATGAGTTCAAGTGGCTAAGAGACTTCAAAGAGAGTCGGGAGGTCATCCCAGAGGTAACTCTTACGCACAGTAGGAGCTCATAGAACATCTAAGTGCCTATCACCCCACACAGAGGGGCTCCTGAGAGCTCTGGAGACACCCAGGTCCTATATAAGTGGGGATAGCCACAGAGACTGATGCCTTATCAGTGGGCTCTATTTTGGAATCTGTGCTCCTGAGAGTGACAGAATTGGACTCAAATAAGTCCTCCCTGCACAGCGTTCATCAGTCCCTTCTATTCAAACATATATGTGATGCAGAAGTTTTTAGGTATACTTCTAGAGACTGGAGCCTCTGGCCTACCTATGTGCCAGGTGTGCGTGGAATCTCGGTGGAGCTGCAACTCCTACCCTACAGCTCAATGGACTCATCCAAGTCACCTGGCAAGGAGACAACGATGGGCAATGGCCATCCCAGGGAATGGAGAGGGCCTGCATCTGCAGGCAGGATCATCCCACCCACCATATCCATGGGATATAAGCCCTCTCTCACTTGGAGGTGGAGTGGACATCACCATCCCAGTCCCCTCAGGATTAGGGGAAGAACTATGGACTGGAGTGGACTTGATGGTATTCTGTTGTACACATATGGTGATTCTAGCAATGGAAGAAATTATAACAATGAGGTGGAGCCAGTGGCCACTAGACACTTTTGGGGCAGGGAGGGGACGAGTAGTTGAAATACAAGGGCTTCTTTGGGATTTGGAGGTTGTCCTGAGTACCGTTGTGGCAACCGATGTAGGCCATTTTAAATCAGCACACACCACTCAGAACTGTGTGGGAGAGAGTGTGGTCTACGATGTGAACTGTGGTCTAGGGTTGGTGACAAGGCCTCAGGATGTGTAAGTGCATTGAGGGTGGTGGGCCACACTTGTGGGAGATGTTTGTGTGGGACGTGATGGGAGGTGTGGGTGGTGGGCAACATGGGAATCCCAGGGGGTTCTGTTTAGTATTTTTGGTAATCTAAGCACCTCTTAAAATATATTTATATATAAAAAAAAAAAAAAAAAAAGTGGAAACAGAGATGGAGAGGTGAGGAATTTTCTTGTTTATTGTTTGTCATTTTTTGTTTACTATTATTGTTGAAATAATGAAAATACTCTAATAATGATTGAAATGATGAATGCACAACTATGAGATTATACCAAATACTATTATTGTACACATTGAATGAATTGTATGCTTTGTTAATATGTACCAATAAAATAGATTTGTTTAAAAAAAAAAAAAAAAAAAAGAATCGCCCATACAGCCATAGGTGTTAGCTGAGGGTGGAGTGCTGATGCAACTTTGGTGAATGTCATAGGGGTCTCAGACTTCTGTTATGCAGCCTGCTTGTGCCCACCATTCCTGTCTGTGTAGTTTGCTTATCCATGCATCAGCTGATGGACACCTGGTTGTTTCCATCTTTTGGCAATTGTGAATAATTTTGCTATGAACTTTGGTGTGCAGATGTCTGCTCGTTTCACTGCTCTCAGGTCTTCTGGGAGTGTATATATACATACACACACACACACACACACATACACACATATATATACCTAGTAGTGGTACTGCCAGGTGACATGGTAGATCTATATCTAACTTCCTTAGGAACCACCAGACAGGCTTCCACAGTGGCTATACCATTCTACATTCCCATCAACAACGAATAAGCGTGCCTGTCTTTCAACATCCTCTCCAACACGTGTAGTTTTCTGTTTTGTTAATAGTGACCATTTTAGTAGGTGTGAAATGATATTTCATGGTAGCTTTGATTTGCATTTTCCTAATAGCTTGTGATGTTGAAGATATTTTTCATGTTTTTTTTTTTTGCCATTTGTTTTTCTTCTTTAGAAAAATGTCAGGAAGGGGATGTGGCTCAAGCGATTGGGCTCCCGTCTGGCCTATAGGAGGTCCAGGGTTCTATTCCCGGGGCCATCTGGTGAAAAGCAAGCTGACCCATGTGGAGTGCTGGCTCGTGTGGAGAGCTGGCACAGCAAGATGATGCAACAAAAAAAGAGACACAGAAGAGAGACAATAAGAGACACAGACAGACCAGGGAGCTGAGGTAGCGCAAGAGATTGAGTGTGCCTCTCCCCTCTGGAAGGTCCCAGGATTGTTTCCTGGTGCTGCCTAAATAGAAGACAAGCAGACACAGAAGAACACACAGAGAGCAGACAGTGAGCACAAAACAATGAGGGAAGCAGGGGAAGAAAAAAATAAATAAATCTTTTAAAAAATCTATTCAGGTACTTTGCTCATTTTTAAATTGGGTCATTTGTCTTTTTATTGTTGAATTGTAGGATCTCTTTATATATCATGAATATTAGACCCTTGTCAGATGTGTGATTGCCAAATATTTTATCTCATTGAGTAGGCTGCCATTTTACCTTCTTCACAAAGTCCTTTGAGGTGCAGAAATGTTCAGTTTTGAGAAGGTCCCATTTATTTATTTTTTCTTTTGTTGCTCCTGCTTTGGGTGTAAGGTTTAAGAGACCCCCCATTTACTACAAGTTCTTGTAAATATTTTCCTACATTTTCTTCTAGTAGTTTTATGGTCCTGGCTTTTATATTTAGATCTTTGATCCATTTTGAATTGATTGGATTCAATTCTTGTACGGGGGTGAGATAGGGGTCCTCTTTCATTCTTTTGGTTATGGATATCCAATTCTCCCAGCACCATTTGTTGAAGAGACTCTTTCGTCCCAGTAACATGGACTTAGAAGGTTTGTCAAAAACCAGTTGACCATAGAGGTGAGGGTCTATTTCTGGATTCTCAATTCTATTCCACTGAAGAATGTGTCTATCTTTATGCCAATACCATGCTGTTTTTTTACCACTGTAACTTTCTAATATATGTCAAAATTAGGCAGCGAGAGTCCTCCTAAATTGCTCTTCTTTTTAGGATGTTTTTGGCTATTAAGGAACACTTTCCCTTATAAATAAATTTTGTGCTTGCCTTTTCTATTTCTATAAAGTAGGCTGTTGGAATTTTGAGTGGTATTGCATTGAATCTATGATATTGTCATGATATTTAGTCTCCCAATCCATGCACATGGAATGTCTTTTCATTTGTTTAGGTCTTCTTTGATTTTTTTACAGTGTTTTGTAGTTTTCTGAATACAGGTCCTTTACATCTTTGGTTAAATTGATTCCTAGGTATTTGAGTCTTTTTGTTGCTGCTGTAAATGAATTTTTTTTTTCTGATTGTACAACACTAGTGTACAGAAACATTACTGATTTTTTTTTTTTTAAGGAGGAACCAGGGATTGAACCTGGGACCTCGTACATGCTAACCAGGCGCTCAATCACTGAGCTACACTGCTCCAGCATTACTGACTTTTGCATCTTGATCTTATATCCTGCCACTTCGCTGAACTAGTTTATTAACTCAAGTAGCTTTGTCGCAGACATTTCAAAATTTTCTAAATATAGGATCATGTCATCCGCAAATAGTGAGAATTTTACTTCTTCCTCTCCTATTTGGATGACTTTTACTTATTTTCTTGTCCAATTGCTCTAGCTAGAACTTCTAGGACAATGTTGAATAACAGTGGTGACAGTGGGCATCCTGGTCTTGTTTCTGATCTTAGAGGGAAAGATTTCAACCTTTCCCCATTGAGTATGATATTGGCTGTGTATTGAATTTTCCTTCTATTCCTATCTTTCAAAGTGTTTTTATCAAGAAAAGATGCTGGATTCTGCCCAAGGCCTTTTCTACATCAATCAAGGTAATCATGTGCGGTTTTTTTCCCTTTGATTTGTTAATGTGTAAGTTAATTCATTTTCTTATGTTGAACCACCCTTGCATACCAGGAGTAAAAACCACTTGATCGTGATGTATAATTGTTTTAATATGCTGTTGGATTCAATTTGCAAGTAATTTATTGAGAATTTTTGCATCTATGTTCATTAGATGGATTGGTCTGCAATTTTTCTTGTAGTATCTTTATCTGGCTTTGGTATTAGGGTGATGTTAGTCTCACAAAATGTGTTGGGTAATATTCTCTCCTTTTCAATTTTTTGGAAGAGTTTAAACAGGTTTGGTATTAATTCTTCTTGAAATATATGGTAGAATTCACCTGTAAAGCCATCTGGTTCTGGACTTTTCTTTGTTGGAAGATTTTTGATGACTAATTCAATCTTTTTACTTGTGATTGGTTTGTTGAGTTCCTGTATTTCTTGTAGAGTCAGTGTAAGTTGTTTGTGCATTTCTAGGAATTTGTACATTTCATCTAGATTGTCTAATTTGTTGGCATACAGTTTCTCCTAATATCCTCTTATGATCCTTTTTATTTCTCTGGGGTAAGTCATAATGTCCCCCCTTTCATTCCTGATTTTATTTATTTGCATCTTCTCCTTTTTTTTTCCCTTGTTAGTCTTGCTACAGGTTTGTTGATTTTATTGATTTTCTCAAAGAAACAGCTTTTGGGTTTGTTGATTTTTTTCTAATGTATTTTTGTCCTCAATTTCATTTATTTCTGCTCTAATCTTCAATATTTCTTTCCTTCTGCTTCTTTGGGATGGTTTGCTGTTCTTTTTCTAGTTTCTTCAGTTGTTCAGTTAGATCTTTGATTTTAGTTCTTTCTTCTTTTATAGTAAAGGCATATAGGGCTATAAATCCCCTCTCAGCACTACCTTCACTGTATCTCGTAAGTTTTGATAAGTTGTGTTCTTGTTTTCATTTGTTTTGAAATATCTACTAATTGCTCTTATAATTTCTTCTTTGACCCACTGATTATTTAGGAGTATGTTGTTTAGCTTCCATATATTTTCCAATTTCCCTCTTTCCTGCTTATTATTGATTCCCAGCTTCATTCCATTACAATCAGAGATGCTTTGTATAATTTCAATCTTCTTAAATTTATTGAGAGCTGTGTTGTGGCCCAATGTGTGGTCTATCCTGAAGAAAGATCCATGAGCTCTTGAGAAGAATGTATAACCTGCTGATCTGGGGTGTAATATTCTGTATATGTCTGTCAGGCCAGCTCATTTACATAGTGATCAAGTTCTTAGTTTCCTTTTTGATCTTCTGTCTAGTTGTTCTATCTATTGATGTGAGTCACATGTTGAAGTCTCCAACTATTATTGTAGAAACGTCTATTTCTCCTTTCAGTTTTGCCAGACTTTGCCTCATGTATTTTGGTGCACCTTTTTTAGGTGCATAGATATTTATGACTATTACTTCTTCCCAGTGTATTGTCCCTATTATTACTATATAATGGCCTTCTGTATCTTTTATCACTTTTTTTCCTATTGAACTTTCACAAGGACATTCCTTATGGCCTTTGGGCATTCCTATGAAATATAATCATTCAGTGGTCTTCTGATCACAAGTAGTATATCCATTTCTGTATGCTCATTTCCATAAGCATTTAAATTCCTTCCTCTACTATCTACTACTACAAGTATGGCATTCAATTTCTCTCAATGCACTTTACTTTTCCGTGCTTCTAGGAGCCATCCTAGTAACAAATTCACACTATCTCCTGGGGTCCGGGCCAGGGTGTTAAATTTTATAGCTCAAGAGACCACCCAAATTCCACAAACCCTTCCCTACCCATTTATTTGTTTCAGCCCTCTTGATTAAACACCCTCAGAATCTATTTATATGAATGGTCCCCTGGCTCTTGCCAGTATAATCTGTCTAGTTCTTTCAGTTCCTTTGAGTTACCATCTCTTTCCATCCTCAACAGGCTCAGCACCTCCTCAGCTGTGTTATTATGTGACTCAAACTTAAATATAGGCTGAGAGACCAGGAGGGGAGGTCCAGGTAGGTCTTGAGAAGGATATATGCTGCCGTGTAAAGGAGAAGTCTCTATATTGCCTTCTAGTGGGAGGTGGAGTGCTACCTAGTATTAGGATTGGGCCATATCCACAGGTTCAGGGGGTTCTGGGGATCAAAATCCCTGGGTATATCCACCCAAATGATGCCATGTAATGTGCCAGGGTCCAGTGTTTTTCTAACCAGTGCTCTGATGTTAGTCCTTGGTTTCTCCATTCTTCCTTTGCAGAACACAACTTTCTTTGCATGCAACCAAAGAGGCCCTCTGGCTTTCCCATCTGGCTTTCAATTGCATGTTACTTTTCTCGACTGTTCTTCATCTCATGCAGAGCTTCACTGTGCTGAGACCACCACCCTTTCCTCCACACATCTCAAGCATGGGATATACATCACACATGCTAATGCATTCCTTCCCACTGATACATTCTCCTAATTCAAACCAGTTAAGGTTTCAATTGAATTGAATCATCACCTTGTGCCAGGGGATATCTGTGCTCAAACTACTACTAGTAACAGTGTCCTCTTTGCCAGCTGGGCAGTAAGTGATCCGGCCCTAAAACTCTATCTTATCACCTAATTTTTGCTATCCATACCTACAGGGTTTTCTAGAAAAAGATATTGAGATGGAGTTTAAGGTGCATATATATTTTTAGGATATAGCATCTGTGAAAAAAATGGGCAGTGGAAGCAGGATGAAGCAAAGGAACAAGTCAAACTGCAGTGAAGACCTGATCAAACCTGAGCCAACCAGGTAAGAAGCTCTGGAGTGACTACTGCCCATCATGGTCATCCTTAGTGGGCTGAAATGCTGGGTGTTTATAACCTTCTTTACTCAGTCAGCAGATGGGAGCTGCCCAAGAAGGGAGTATTTTAATTTATTAAAGACTGCCAAGATAATATACCAAAAATGGGTTGGCTTTTACAATAGGGATTTATTCATTTAAAAGTTTACAGTTTCAAAGTCAAGAAAAATGTCTAAATCAGGGAGTCATCAAAGGATGGTTTTCTCCCCAGGGACCAGCTGCTGGTAGTCCTGGATTCCTCAGTGTGACAGTTTGAAGTTTTATAAATCCTAGAAAAGATGATGTTCTTTGAACTAATCCATTCCTGTGGGTGTGGGACCCTTTGATTGCATTAGATTCTGTTGAGGGAACTTTCACTAAATCACTTTTGATTAGATTGCTTTAGGACCTCTGATTGGACTATGTTAGTGAGGTGTGAACCAGGTTAGGTCTCTGCCCTCTTCTGGAATCTTATATAAAGAAAGCTGCCATTTTTACCCTGCCAAGTGAGGGAGGATTCTAGAGTTTCCTACAGCTGCAGAAAGACAAAGAAACCCCGAGAGGCTGAGAAAGAGGCTGGAGGCTGGAATCAGCAGAGCAGCCCAAAGCTGAAGAGACATAGCCTGGGAAGAGACAAGACATATGCCTGGTTACCCACAGCTGAGTTCAGGGAGAACGTGAGCCTGGACGAGAAGACAGCAATTCGCCACTCTTAGTTTGCCACAGGGCTGCCGATGCAAAGAACCAGTTGGCTTTTATAATGGGAATTTTATTAGGGTAAAGGCTTACAGTTATAAGGCCATGAAATGTCCAAATCAAGGCACCATCAGGGGGGTGAGGTACATGGAAATCCCCTATATTTTGGATGTAAATTTTATGTAATCTAAAACTTATTTAGAAATAAAGCTTAAAATAAAACAAAAAAAAAGTAGGAACACAAAAAACAAACAAACAAACAAAAAAACCCAGATTAATGGATAAACAAAATGAGGAATATATATACACAATGGGATTTCATCCATTAAAAGAATGAAGTTCTGATACATACAGGCAACATGGATGAACTTTGAAGACATCATGTTGAGTGAAATAAGCCAGACATAAAAGTCAAATATTGTATGTTCTCACTGACATGAAATAATTAGAATAAACAAATTCATAGAATCAGAAACTATAATACAGGTTACCAGGGAACAGGAAAGTGGTAGGGAATGGGTAATTAATGCTTAATTGCTGCAGTTTCTGTTTGGGGTAATGGAAAAGTTTTATAATCGATGGTGGTTATGGTATACAACACTGTGAATATAATTTATACAAATGTATTATATATTTGAGTGTGTTTACAAGGAGAAACTTTAGGTTGTATATATGTTACTAGAATAAATTTTTTTTTTAAATCCCATAGGCTTGTACGACACAAACAGATAAGCCTAATGTAAAGTATGGACAATGGTTAATAGTATACTTAGATTGTCCTACATCTATCTTCAATAAAGTTGTGGCAACATCTGTTAAAAAAAAAAAAAATAGTATACTTATAATAATATTGTTTCATCTAGTGTACCAAAACTACCACACTGATACAAAGTGTTAATAGCAAAAATTGTGCATGTGAGGGGGATATATGGAAGCTCTGTATTTTTGCATCCTTTCTGTGTAAACTGACAACTTTTCTAATAAAGAAAAACAAACAAACAACAACAAAAAGGCACCATCAGAAATGCTTTCTCATCAAACTCAGCTCCTGCTAATCCTGGTGTCCTGCAAGATGGTGGCCGATCTCTGCCAAGGCCCTGCCTTCCCCTCCAGGCTTACCATCTCTTCAGCCTTGAGCTGCTCCATGGGCCCAGCCTCTTGGGGTCTTTGTGCCTCAGTTTTGGCTGCTAGCGGTCCTCAAGTCTTCTCTCTCACATGGCCAGGCCAAAATGGCAGAGCTCCCTTTTCTGTGTATGTCTCTGTGTTGCCATTTATATAAACCCAGCAAAAGGGAGGAGACCCCTCACTGACATAGTTCCAATCAAAAGCCCTAAAGTGAGCTAATGAAATGATCTAAGCAAAGACCCCTTAACTGAATTTATTCAATCAAAGGGCCTCACACCCACGAGAATGGATTAATTTAGAAACCTAATCTTTTTTGGGAATTCACCAAATTTATATTGTCACAGCTACCATTTTGCCTTGCCATGTGGCAAGTGTCCAGGATCCAGCAGCCAACCTTTGGTGAGAAAACATCACTGATGATGCCTTGATTTGAATATTTTTATAGTCTCAGAACTGTAAGATTTTAACCTAATAAATTCCCTTTATAAAAGCCAATCCAGGGGGGTGGATGTGGCTCAAATGGTTGGGCATCCATCTGCCATATGGAGAGACCTGGGTTCGATCCCCCGGACCTCCCGGTAAAATTTAAATATATATATATATATATATATATATATATATAGAGAGAGAGAGAGAGAGAGAGAGAGAGAGAGAAGGTGCATGGGCTGCCAGGCTCTGTGTGTGCCGGTGAGCCATCAGGCCCCGGACGATGACGTAGCAGAGGAGAGTCAAGACGAGATGCTCGGAAAGCTTCGAAAACCAGGAACCGAAGTGGTGCAGTTGGCAGAACACCTCTCTCCTACAATGGAGGTCTCCAGGATCAAATCCTGGTTAAGACTGGAGGAGAAGGATGAGAAGAGATGGCAGGAAACACATACAGAGAATTGCCCAGCGAATGGACACAAAACAGCAAATGGGGAAGGGGGTGTTTAAAATGGGTAAAGTAAATAAATAAATCTTTAAAAAAAAAAAAAAAAGCCAATCCATTTCTGGAATTTTGTTCTTAGCAGCTTTAGCAAATGGAAACACTCTCTTAGCTGGCAAAGCACATGGCAAGGCACATGACAGCATCTGCCAGTCTGTGCCTTCTCCTCAGGGCTCTATTGCCTTCTGCTCCATCTGTGGTTTCAGTGACTGCTCTCAGCTTCTGTGTTCCATTGATTTTAGCTTCTGGCTCCTGGCTCCTGGGGATTTCTCTTTCAACTTCTGAGCATTGCTCTCTTTTTCCAGCTACACTGATTTCCAGTTTAAGAAGGACTCCAGTAAGAGGACCAAGACCTACCCTGAGCTACGCCTTACTGGAGTAATCTGATCAAATGGCCCTTAACTGAATCTAATCTAATCAATGGTTCACAATAGGTTTAGATCCACAGGAATGGACCAATTTAAGAACGCAATTTTCTGGGGTCCACAAAAGACTCAAACTACCACAGGTAGTGACTTAGGTAGGGCAAACTCTAAAGGAATTGACAGAAGCTATCCCCTCGGCTGGGCAGCAGTTCACTCTGTGGAGCATCTGGAAGGTGCACCTCCTTATCTACCACACCTTCACCTGGTAAAATCAGGCCAATTTACTTCACGGGGTTGTAAGAAGGATTAATAGGATAAAGTGGGAGAAAGGATTATATAATGTCAACATTATAATTGCAGAAATATTGTTATTTTTTATGTTGTTTAGAAATATATTGACCATGGTCAAGGACTTAAATTTTTAAATTTTATTCCTAAGAGGGCATTACCTTAAATGAAACAAAAAAGCTATTTTTAACAATAGCCCTAAGGGTAATGGGTAATGATTTTCAGCAATGGCTGTCTGGTTTGCCTGGAGGGTATCTATGTGGGAAGGTTTGCTTTGTGTTTTGAGGTGTTTTTTTTTTGTTGCTGTTGGGGATAGGGAAGGAGAGCTGATATTTAGCATCTGTCCAGGGAGAAGAAGAGATTAAAAACCCTGTCCTACCCTGACCCCTGACAGAAGTTGAGCTCCCCCTCTTGTCTTAAATAAGTGGTCACTCCCAGGCTTTGGAAAAGGGTTATTTTTAAGGCATCTTGAATTATTGGCATGGACATCTATTAGAGAAATGACTTTGCTTGCAGACTGAAAAGAGTGTGCAGGATAATTCATATCACCAAGCCAGCTTTGTGTACATGGTGTGTGTGGGGGGGTGAAATCCACCTAAAAACAGCCATATCTGAGCTTTCTTTAGAAAGACAGTTTAGGTTCTTTGCGCACATATGTAAACTGCATTTTATAATTCTATTGAATACCTTATATCCAAATTATCAGAAGTCTAAGAGCCATTTCCCTACAGCCACTAGGCAGGTTGGAGGCCTTACCAATTTCCCTGCTTGCACAGAGAGATGTTAAGTCAGATGATAATCCTCAATGGAACATGGCAAGGTTGGAAGCCCAGTCCTAGTCTCCTGACTTGCAGGCCCAGTTCCAGAGCTGTAATGCACCCAGCCTCTGACAATATGCAGCTCTGCTCTTCAAGTTCTCAGCTTCAGGAGGATTTCCCCTTCAGGCAGGAGAAGCAGTAGAGGGAGTTTTGGGATCCTAGGCTCTGTTGAGTGATGTTTGGTCCAGGGCCCATCTCTGGCATCTGGCCATATTTTGGCCTGGCCAGCCTCTTGTTCTTCCTCCAAATTAGGTCGAACGGCCAGTCTGCTTGAAGAAGGCAGCCGCTGGGCTCATTAGATGCTTTCTCTACGGTAGGGCTTAGAGCACCCTAGCCCAGGGCTCTTGGTGTGTATGTAAGACAGAGCCAAACCACCCCAGGATTTCCAGCTCTCAAGGAGTACAATCAGATGATCAGATGCAGCAGAAGACAAAGAAAAGGGCTGTGTAGCTGGGCATGTGCCCAGGTGGATTCAGGTGGGTCAGAGCCTTACACCGGGTCCAGTCTTTCTGTTGTGGCTTTAAAGCAGTGCTTTCAGCAAACCCTGGCAGTGAAGCCCAGCCATTGCTAAGAATGGAGCTTGCTGTATCAGGAGACATTTGCCAGAGATATGGCAGAAGATAGTTTTGTTTTTTCCTCCCTCCCTCCCTCCCTCCCTTCCTTCCTTCCTTCCTTCCTTCCTTCCTTCCTTCCTTCCTTCCTTCCTTCCTTCCTTCCTTCCTTCCTTCCTTCCTTCCTCCCTTCCTCCCTTCCTCCCTTCCTCCCTCCCTCCCTCCCTCCCTTTTCCTTAATAAAAAGGGATTCAATTTCTGAAATCTAGTGGCTTGAGGTCAGAATCCTCATGCTACTGCCCCCAACACTTGATATGTAATAAGTTAGCTGAATTGTCCAGAAATGCTAAACAGCAGTCACAGACCCCCAGACCAGATGTTAGCTCTGGTCTACGACCCAGACTGCTCCCTTACCCCCTCAGAGTCAGTCACCTTGTTGTCTCATGAAAGTAGACCATCATGCCTCCCGGCTCATGTGGCCTCACAAGGACTCAGTAGCAGTGTTTTAGTAGGAGCCGGCACATTGCAGCGCTTGATGAGAGAGCCTTGTTTGATTGCCCATCAGTGCTGGTATTAACTACTGGCTTCCCTGGCAGCTTGGACTTGCTAGAATCAAGTCTCTCAACGTATAGTACCATAGGCAAAGGCCGTGGCTGGAGCTCTAACAGTTGTGCCCTGTGGTTGTTTTGCCAGTTATGGGTGAACCTCAAACAGTTGAGAGTTGGGGCCCGGTTCCAATAACAGCCCCAGTGACTTGGATGCTTCTCTTAACCTCATGAGTCTGCAGAAGAAGGCTGGCAAGTGTTCAAGAACAAGCTGTCTCAGGAGATTTCCTGTACTTCCTGCTGCTGCTGCCGCTGTTGCTGCCCAGCCTGGGCGTCCTCCAGTAGAGCCTTTTTCATGATCAGTCAGCACTTTTGCTGCCAGTTATGGCAGAGGCCAGATGTGAAGATGAGCATGAAAAGGCAAAATTATGAAAAACAAATATACCCTCCACTTTTTATGTTTTTGGAGAGGAGGGGATGGGGAGAAAGGAGATTGGCTTAAAATTTTTAATGGTTTGGGGCAGGTCTATGCAAGTTTGCAAAGACTCACATTGGGTTTGAAGTGGCTGATGCCATTGTGGAATTAACTACATGGGTGTGCAGCTCTCTGTCAGACATTTAAGTGGGAGAGGGTTGCACTGTCAAGAACTAATAATCGAATTCTTTCTTAGACTCTCAATGAATCATTAAACCGCTCACTACAGTAAAGAGACACTCAGTCCTTCCTTCATGAAGTTCTTGGACCAGATCAGTGAGTATGAGTGTTTTATATTCAAGAAAGAATCCCCTAGATCAGGGGAGTAGGTGACAGGACTGCAGTCACCACAGACCCAAATACTCTAGGAGAGGTGAGATGATTGTAATGTTCAGTGGTATATTCCAATGCCCAGAGAAGTATCTGGCACCTAACTGGCACTCAGTGAATATTTATGGAGTAAATGAGTAAAGTCAATTTGTGTGTGTGTGTGTGTGTCGAGGGCTGACTTTCAATAGATTGCAGCGAGGGAGCTGCTCTGCTACATACGAAACCCCGAAGTAGGGTCAATTTTATCTGAGGTTCACTTTGGCTTTGGAGAAAGGTGATTATTTTAAAGCAAAATTGAAAAATTACTTTAGTGCCTACAGGCCTCTTTCATCACCTACTATCCTAGAGAGAACCTACCAGTGAATCTCTCGTGCCCTATCAAAGTGCCTACCCTTTACTTTTTTTAAAGATGATTTGGACAGGAAAGAAGGGGGTGGTCACCACTATATCACAAGGTCCCTGGCCTGTGTTATCTTCTTCTCAAAGCCTAAAGTGCTAGTAAATCCAGATCTGGAGATGACCAGGGGGCTGTGGTCAGCCTGGGGTGGCTTTGCCAAACCTAAAATGACCCCTGAGCCAAAATTCTATGGAGACAACAGTTCTGAGATGTCCACAGCAGTCCCAGATTAGTTTTGAGAGAAATTCAAGAGATTTCCAGGTCTATTTAACACTGAAAATTCATTGAATTAACCTATATTACTCAGGAATTATGAGATTGGTCTGTGGCCTCTTGTATACCTAGGATGTGGAGTGCATTCCCCAGTTTTATCTGGGCATATCTTATGCTTCTGACGGAGCCCCAGATACATAAGCTCCCTCTCATCCTTCTTTCCTTCCTAGAAAAGATGTTACTGAATTACCAGGGAATAACTTAGAACAACCCTCAGTTCCATAAATGTTTATTGAATACTGTTCTGTGCAAAGGAGTATGAGAAACAAGAAGCTTTATGTCCCTTATGAGGGAGACTAATGGTAAGAAAAGTACAGAGAAAAATAATTTATGGAAAGCTAAAATATGTGAATTGCCACTGGAGGCAAAAGTAAAGTGGTATGGTGGTTTGGGGAGCAGAGAATTGCCTGTATTTAGAGGAAATTGGGTAACATGTATCTAACTCTGTGTATGATTTTAAATAATAGAGTTAGAAGGCATTTCTGTAAAAAGTACATGATGACTAATGGTAAGGGGTTGGGAAATTCAGCTATCTTTTGAAAATAGCAAGGAAGACAGTTTGTCTAAAGTATATGAACATGCATAGGAGAGTAGTGATATATTAGACTAGAAAAATAGTCTGGAATCACATTGGGAAGAACTTTGAATGCTAGGCAGACAAGTTTGAAGTTGAAGGAATTTGAACTTAAATCAGTAGGTACAGGGAGCCACAGAAAGTTGTTTTTTTTTTTAATGGATTATTTTAAGAAGTTAGCTTAGAGTTGCGGCTAGAGGTGGAGAAAACCATTAAGCAGCTATTGCGATGGATTTGGAGAGCCTCAGTGAAGGCATGGACTAAGATAGTGTCTGTGGGTATGAAGAGGAGTATCTAGATTCAAGAGGGAGACTGATAGAACTTAGTGATAGGATTTGGGGTCAAGGGAAAGGGGGCATCAAGGATGATTGAAGAACTGAGACTGGTACCTGGAAGAAGGGGATGAGGACCCAGGCTCAGGCCAAGGGAGGACCAAGAAGAGCTCTGTTCTTGCCCCCTGCTCCTCCAGTCCACCCCATATGGGCAGCCATCTTGAAGTCAGCTCTTTGTGAGGTTCATACTCTCAGGAGAGTGAGAGCCTACTCTTTATAAGACGTGGAATTTCAGACTCTCCTCTTGAGCTTTAAGGAATTTGAACCAACCAACCACTTTGATCATACCTTTTGGCTTCTTAACTTCGCCTGATAAGTAATGTTTTCTAATTCATTTGCCAAATGTTTCCAATAGTGTAGGCTCTTTGCTCCAAGTAGTGACAATAATCTCTACATACTAGTACTATGGAGGCTGAATCACTCTTGGTATATATAAACTTGAACCACAAATTGTGTTTTTCACATGGAGGTAAATATACTCAAGGATTACTCAACATGAGGGTCTCATAAATCCAGTAAATGAATAACAAGTTCCCAGACTTGCTTACATCTATCACAACTATCACAATATTGGGATTACTCTAGCCTACTTCAAATTTTAAAAAATCCATTTAGGTTTTTCCCCTAAGACAGAAAACACTCTACATCCCTATATATTTTAATTAATATAAAAATTTATTCAGCCTTGGTGAGGCATTCCAGAAAGGCAACTACTCTCTGAACTGTAGCACTAATTAGTAGAGTAATGTACTGAGAGAATAGAACCCAGTTAAGCTGAGGACCAACTAGTTCATTGTTCATAGAAAGTACAAAAGAAATTTTTAGCCCCAGCTTTGTTGATTAATGAAACGTTCTGACTGGTGATGTTTAGCCCCAATGAGAAGAAATTATATTTAAATGTAACCATGGCCCACATCTTTCTATTTCCTTGATTTAGAGTTTTTCATTGCTCATAAAAAAACTAGTGGTGAGATTTTCACACATTCAACTAACTTGTGCCTCACAGACATAATGGCCAAATTTTTCCATTGATTCAGAGGTTTTCACATGCTTCCTTAACCTGGGATGCACATCAGAATTATCTGGGTACGTTCTCAAAATACATATGCCTGGACCACTCTGCAAACCTGCCAACATGAATTCCTAGAGGTAGACTAAAGCAAGCACATTAAAAAATATCTCTTCTGGATGATTCTGATACTAGCTCCAGGTTAAGAGATCTAGAATTAATTTTCATCAGAGCCGAAGCTCCAAAAAAGTGGTGCTGATAGATGCTACAAAGCTAGCAGTCAAAATAACTGGCTCCGCTTTTCTTATTTGTGACCTTTATGTGCATTTGTTTCTCTAACTGCAAAATTTAGAAAATGTCAACAAACAAATCAACAAGGGTTCAATAAATGCTTGCAATGTGCTCAGAATGAAATTGTTGTCTGGCTGACTGTTGAACAAATGCCTTCTCCCTTCTGCTTAAAAAATCTTACTCTCCTCTGAAAAGAAAGAGTCCATAATCCTTGGTCTGCCATAATTTAGCCCTACTCTACCTTTTCAGCTGCATCCCAGTTACAAGCCCTGTAGACGTGTTCATGCACACACACACACACACATTCTTTCACTCAGTACAAAAACAAGAAGTCTTTACTATGATCTATTTGACCTGTTCTCCCTTCCCATTGCCTCCTGATCTCATCTCCTGCTAATTTTCTCCCTTGGTTGGCTCCAGCCTCACTGGTTGCTTTGTTGTTCTCATCAGGCATACTTGCACCTCAGGACCTTTGCACTTGCTGTTCTCTCTGTCCAAAATACTCTTTCTCACATAGCCACTTGGCTTGTTCCCTCACTTTCTTTAGCTCTTCACTCAAAGTCCCCTTTTCAGTAGGTTCCAAATCTAAAATTTTATCTCCTGCCCCAACATATCACATCTTGCCTACTTTACCTTTTCTCCCTATCCCTTATCACTATCAACTTACAAAGCCCATTTCAGAATGTGGAAAGAGAAAAGATACTGTATTAGTCAAGGTTCTCTAGAGAAACAGAACGAACAGGTGATATCAGTAAATGTTATGAGATTTGTACAAGAATTGTCTCACATGACTGGGGAGATGGGCAAGTCCAAATCCTGTAAGGCAGGCTGTAATCTGGGAACTCCAATAAAGGTTTTTGATGAATTCCCCTGGAGAAGCACGCTGGTTAAAGTAGAGATGGAAATTCTCTCTTCTGACTGCTGAAATCATCACACTTTTTAAAGTCTTCAGTTGATTGGATGACACTTCTCTATTGTTGAAGGCAATCTCCTCAATTGATTGTAGCTTTAATCAGCCATAGATGCAATCAACTTACTGAAGATTTAAGTCCATGAAATGTCCTCACAATAACAAACAGGCCAGTGCTTGCTTGATCAAACAAGTAGACACCAAAACCTGGCCAAGTTGACACATGAACTCAATCATCACAGATACATAAGAAAATGCTTTAAAAACAAGCAAGCAAGCAAACAAACAAACAAGCAAGCAAAAAACAAATCAGGATTTAGCAGTCCGATCTATAACCCACAATAAGAAAGGAATAGTCCTGAGTGACGTTGCAACGACAGATATAGGCCATTTTATATCATCACATAACATGTAGAATTGTGTGGGAAAGAGTATAGACTACAATGTGAACTATGGTCCATGCTTAATGGCAAAGCCCCAGGATGCATTTATCAATTGCAATGAACGTGCCACACTAAGGAAGGATGTTCATGTGGGAGGGTGTGGAAGCTGTGGGGAGTGGGGCATATGGGAATCCCTATATTTTTTTTGTAACATTTATGTAATCTAAGTATCTTTAAAAAAAAAAAAAAGGATAAAACTCTGTTCAAAGGCAGAGTAAGTCTAACAAAAACCAGGAAGAAGATTACAGCAGGATACTCACTTGTAAGTACAGGAGGGTTTCTACTAATATTTGAAGGGAGATGATACATCCCTAGCAAAAAGTGCACGACCATATTCTATGAAGGCCATTAGGAGTAGCCAAGAAAGACCATAGTGGGATGGAGTAAGAAGAGGGTAAACAATACAGTTCAGTAGTAATACCAGAGTTTGTGTAAAAAAATAAAGTGGAAATTTCCATATAAGAATGAAAATTCAATCTTAAGGATTTTACAGAGACTTCCTAGACAATGACTGATGACTGCGACGAGGCCATGGAGGAGTGCGCTTTTGCAGATCTGGTGGGCCTACCAGCCATGGCAAGCCTTGGATATCCATGAACTCAAGGATGGAAGCCCAAGAGAACATCTGGGGAGGTCCAAAGACAAGGAAAGTCAGTAATATCAGCATGGCTAGACTGAGAATGATGTTATCCAAACACAAAATAGAAACTATGGATGCAATGAGAAATTACATTTTGCTATCTGGAAATCTGTTGCAATATCATTTATTTTATAAAAACAGAACTTCCACTAAATTCTTTTCTTGCACACAAAATTGAGGAAGTAATAAAAGAATTGCTATTCTAGACTTAATTTTGATCTACAAGTAAGGAGTCATCAGATTTATAGAGATGAGGAAAACTAAGAAAAAATAGCCAAAACTTCCAACAACCAAATATATAAGTGGCAAAAATGTGCACTTCCAACTTCTGGAGGCCAAATTAAAGTTGAGAGTAAAGAAACTATTGGTCCCACAGTCAGAACTGATTCAACGAAATTAACGAAGCACATGCTATGCACCTGGCACCATTCAACAGCTAAGACTACAGCACCGAATAAAGCAAAATTCTTGCTGTTGTGGAGCTTGCAGCTTAGTTGGGGGAGAGGGAACAAAAAAACAAATATAAAAAATAATTACATAACATGTCAGGTAATACATGTTTTTAAAAATAAAGCAAAGCAATCTCTCTGGAGAAATGGCTGATTCTAGGAGCAGGGCAAGAAATATATAAGATAAACTTAAAGCACCTTGTAATACCAGAAAGTAAGGAAGTGCTAGAAGAAAACACACACACACACACACATTGGTGGGAGTATGTCAAAGGAGCTTGGGAACAAACTTAAAGAGCTCCTTGGCCAACTTGAGGTACAATTTGAGAACAAAATTAAGTAATATTAAATTATAATGCAAAGTATAAAATAAATACCCATGAGGCCATACGGATATGAATAAATGATTCAAAAAATAAGTAAATGGGGGAGAAGAGATTCCAAATAATATCTATAAATATTTCACCCTAAAGGAAGTGGAGCATAACTCCCCCTTTCCTTCTATGTGGACCCCACACAGTGACTTCCTTCCAAACAGTGCAGTATGGAAAGGGGAAAAAGAATAACTTGAATAACTTTACAGTGGAGAAACCTGAGAAACATTTACCTCAGCCAGGTGATCAATGTCAACATCAACAGTGGCAAGTCTCTATACCTTTGATATCATGTGATAAGAATGATGCTTTACCTCTATGATCTTCCTTCTCCAAACCTATAATCCCAGTCTAATCATGAGAAAAACATTAGACAAATCCCAATTGAGGGAATTCTGCAAAATATACCTCAAAATTGCCAAGGTTTTCCAAAAGAAGGAAAGCGTAAGAAGCTGTCCCAGCCAAGAGGAAGCTAAGGAGACATGACAGTTATATGTAACATGCTGTCCTGATGGCATCCTGAATAGGAAAAGAATACCCGATAAAAGCTAAAGGAAATCTGAACAAAGATTTCCTTTTATGAGGGGATAGAATTAAGAGATGTTCGGAGAAGACAGCACAAGTGAAATAGAAGCTGTCAAAAATTCAATACTTATGGTGTAATTTTGCTTTTGGACTTCAGTTAATAATAGCACATCAATATTGGTTCATTAATTGTAAGAAATGTACCATAATAATGTAAGATGTTAATAACAGGGAAACTGGGTGTGGAGTATATGGTAGCTCATTGTATGACCATTAGCTTTTCTGTTGTAAGAAATGAACCATAAAACAATAATAAAGCCAGGCAAGGGAAGAGAGGCTTGGACAGAAGTGTGCTACTTAGGTGGTCGGGGACGACCTGTCTGAGGAGGAAACATTTGAGCAGAGACCTAAATAAAATGAGAGCCAAGCCCCGAGTCTATGTGGGGGAAGACAGACAGGCAGACATATCCACAAGTGCTAAGACCCCGAAGCAGGAGGGCACTCGGAATATCTCAGGAGTGGCAAGTAAGCTCCCACAAGCAGAGGCCTGGGAGTAGGAGGCGAGGCCACGGTCTGAACCTGCAGTCCTTTTAGGCCACGTGAGTCTTGAATTATACTGTGTGTAAGGTACGAGGTGGGAACTGCGCGGTGTGAAATGAGAGCTGGTTTGCTCGGCCTACATCCTGATTCTTCCACACACTGGATGAATGACCTTGGGAAAGCCACCGACCCGCTCTCTGATAGGAACCCCTCAACTATAAAATGTGCATCGTGCTTGTGAGGGTTAATGAGTAAAGCACTTAATGCCTCTTGATGCATAATAAGCACTGTCCATCTAATTATTTCACTCTTCTTATACAGAAAGCTACTGGAGGTTTATGAGCACAGGAGTGTTCATGTCTTCCATGACTTTTTTTTTTTTAGGAGGTACTGGGGATTCAACCCAGGACCTCATACAAGGGAAGCAGGTGCTCAACCACTGTGCTACACCCACTCCCCCCATTCATTTTGTAAGCTCTGAGTCTAGGTTCTCTGTGGAGAATGTGCAGTAACATGGCAAGAGTGGGACTGAGAGGTCAGTCAGGAGGCCAATGTGATGGTGGCTTAGAAGAAGGTGGTCGTTGGAGGATGGTAAGAGGTAGTCGGTGTCAGGATAAATGTTGAAAGTAGAAGTGACAGGATTTTCTAATAATTTGGATATAGGGTATAAGTGAAAGGAAGGAGAGCAAGGTCTTCAAGAATTTTGGCCTGAGCAATTGACTGAATGATGGTGCCATTTTACTGATAGGGGGAACACTGAGAGAGGAGTGTTTTACTGTTGTTGTCGTCATTTGTTTGCTTGCTTTTTTAAGGGGATAGAATTAAGAGATGTTAGGACAGCTCAAGTGAATTGGAAGCTGTCAAAAATTCAACTCTTATGGTGTAATTATAGATGAGTCCAATTATGGGAGTAAAGAGGATGGCATCTGAAGAAACTTACATGGTTACAGAGTTTATTTAATGAACTCAGATTTATTTCTTTAAGTCAAAAATAGATAAAATGTCATGGAACTATACCCACCTATTATACAAATGTCAGTTTCCTGGTTTTGATATTGTACTGTCCTTAAATAAGATGTATCCATTGAGGAAAACTTGGGACCTCTCTGTACCATCTTTGCAACTTCCTGTGAATCTGTAGATATTTCAAAATAAAAATTTAAAGAAAAGGGAAGCAGCTGTGGCTCAATTGGTTGGGCTCCTCTTTACCATATGGGAGGCCTGGGGTTCAACTCCCAGGGCCTCCTGGTGAAGGCAAGCCAGCCTGCGCGTTGCAGTGAGCCGATAGCCCGCGCGGCGCAGTGAGCTGATGCAGCAAGATGATGCAACAAAGGGAGACAAATAGACACAGAAAAACGCAAAGCAAAATGGACATAGTAAGCACAAGCAGCAATGGGGGGGATAAATAAATAATAATTTAAGGAAAAAAAAAAACTACGGCAGTGGATGTGGCTCAAGTGGTTGAGCACCTGCTAACAAAAAAAATTAAAGAAAAAGCTTTCAGAAGAAGGAAACATATTTTAGAGGTGTTAGGTGACTGCAAAAACAAGGTAGCATGAATCAATACTTTGATATGATTGACAAATTAAGCTGATGTGTGTAGGTTTGATGGAAGTATAATATCCCAAAGAGGTGCTATAGAAGCACCACTTTATTTTGCACAGGTCAATCCACATCTGAAGTGATAAATTCAGTTCTGGGTGCCACACTTTCAGATTGGCAAGCATACTGAATCACAGCTAGACAAGACATCCAGAACTGGGCAGGTCTAGAAGCCCTGTCACATAAATAGTTGTAGAAGGTGAAGATGGTTAGCTACAAACACTGCAGACTTCTAAGAGACATTCCAACTTTCTTCAAATACTTGACAGGATGTCATTTGGGAAACAAATCTAGATGAGTCTCTGATATCCATTTAGCTACAGTAAACTTACACTTTCTTTGCACAAAATGTCAGAAATATTTTTAGAGAATACTTAGGGAAAAAAAATCATTTTAGTGGTATTACAATATCTGAGGTATAAAACAACTGAAGCAGAATAAACCTGAAACCTCAAAATGTTTTCCTAACTTTATCTTAATTGTTACGTCATTTGATTTTAAATTTAGTTGGTAACTTTAAAGAGACTCCACTTTGTTACCATTACCTTCAACCATCTCTTCCTGCAACTGTCTCAAGAGCTATTAAGATATAAGATCTGTGACTTGTATTTAGGGCTCAGATGTCTGTCAGCCTTTCAGATGAGACCAAGAAGGAGTTATAATTAAATATTTGCTTTGACTGGCAAGAAGGGAAGTTCCTATTTTTCCATTTGATCTATGGGTGGAAAGGAAGATGGCTTTAATATTGCCACCTCTTAGTAATATTTTACATTACACATTGCAGTGAATGTTAGATAAAAAAAATGAAAGAGAACTTATTCAGCACTTTTCTGTAAGAAAAAGCTATAAAAAAATATGTTAATAAAACCCAATGAAGGGAAGCAGATGTGGCTCAAGCAATTGGGTTCCCACCTACCACATGGGAGGTCCCTGGTTCAGTTCCTGGTGCCTCCTTAAGAAGACAGCGAACTGGTGTGATGTGCAGGCATGGCAAGCTGACACAGAGACACAAGAAGAAAAACACAATGAGAGACACAACAACAGGAAGTAAAGGTTCCCAGTGCCTCCTAAAGAAGACGAGGAAGACAGCAAGCTGATGCCACAGGCAGGCGCGGCAAGCTTACGTGACAAGGTGATGCAACAAGAGACACAAGAAGAAAAACATAATGAGAGACACAACAAAGCAGGGAGCGGAGGTGGGTCAAGCGATTAGGTGCCTCCCTCCCACATTGGAGGTCCCAGGTTCAGTAAGGAAGACGAATAGATACAGCAAATGCAAACAACAAGGCGGGGGTGGGGCGGGGGGGGGAATAAATAAACCTTAAAAAAAAAAAAACAGTGAAACAAGACTTGCAGGCACTGATTTTCATTTCCTGATTTTAACAGAGGCCTTAATTGAGCACTGTCACCATTGTGTATCTATTCAGTCACTAATGCATTTATCTATTTATGGCCTTGCAGAGAACATGAGACAAATGTGCTGCTTTGACCATAAAAAGCAAACAAAGTGTTTAACAGCATTGTGAACCAGAAACAAAACAGAGAACATTATTCTTCCTTCAAACAAAACCAAATTCTTGCCACATCTGGAATGGGGATTGCATATAGTTCTGGATTCCAGCTCTCTGGAAAGACATTTATAAGGGAAGATGGCTCAAGAAAAGAATGGGGAGTAGATGTGGCTCAAGAGGTTGAGCACCTGCTTCCCAAATGGGAGGTCCCCGGTTCAGTCTTCCTTGAGGCCTCCTGAAAAACAACAACAACAACAGCAAACAAAAAAAAAAACTAACTCAGGTGAGCACCAGCTTCCCACATACAAGGTCCCAGTTCAATCCCCGGCCCCCAGTACCTGAAAAAAAAGAAACTGCAATGAGACATTGCACACTTAGCATGCACCAGGCATTGAACTAAGGGACTTCATATTATTGTTTCACATAATCCTCACAGCCATCTATGAAATGAAGTAGTACTGTTATTCTTATTTTATATCTAATTATTCTCATTTTACAGATGAGGACATTGGGGCTTAGGGAGAATAAGTAACTTGCCCAAGGACACCTGTTACGGATTGCATTTGGTCCTCCAAAAACATGTGTTCAAGTCCTAAACACCCATCTCATGAATATGATCCTATTTGGAAATAGGTTCTTTGAAGATGTTATTAGTCAACAAAAGGCCAAACTGGCTTAGGGTGGGCCCTAATCCAATGTGACTGATGTGCTTAAAAGAGGAGCAAATTTGGACACAGATGGAAAGAGAAGACAGTCATGAGAGAACGTGGAGGCAGAGACTGAGTTCTGCCACAAGCCAAAGAATGTCATGAACTGCCAGCAGCCCTCCATCAAAATCCCACAGGCTTCAGAGGAAGCATGACCCTACTGACACCTTTATTTTAGACTGCTGGCTTCCAGAACTGTGAAACAATAAATTCTGTTTATTGTATTGTACAGTTTGTTGTACTTGTTACAGTAGTAGCTCATACAGTAAATGACAGCAGAGCTTCAGACACATGCCTTCCTGTCTTGATTCTGAAGCCTCTACTCTTAGCTACCATGTTCTATTTAATGTTTAGTGCTTCATCCATTCTCCCCAAACTTCATCTGAAGAATCAGAGGGTCATAGAGTGGATGGGACTTGCCCACAGCTGGTATGTAGCCAAACTGAGGCTTCAACCAAGGTCTCCTGACTCCCAGACTAGGATCTTCCAGCCATGCCATGAGACTCTTCCATGTGAAGGATAAAGCTTGAGAGGGGGATATTACTAAATTCTCAAAAATCACAGAGGATATAGAGAAAGTAAACTTATATCTCCCAAAACCCAACAGTATAAAAATATTATAACTAGGAACCATTCTGGAAGCTTGAGAGAAATGCATGCAGAACAAGAGAGGGATGGGCTTTGGTGCGCACGTGGCAATGAATCTACAGGACTTGCTTCTCCTAACAAGCAGTAGAGGCTGAAAACTGGGATTCATACAAGGGAGAGGTTTTATTTTTATTTATTTAACAATCTATTTGCAAGCCACTATACAAGGTGCTTTATAAATTCATTATTTCTTTAACAACCTTTTGATGTAGGAACTATTACTACCTCCATATTACAAATGAAGAGACTGAAGCTTAAAGAGGCTAAATAACTTCATCTGCTAGTAACTGGCAGAACTAGGACAAATTCATGAGTGACTGTAGCAGTTTGAGATTATTTATGAATTCCAAAAAGAGAGATTATGTTTGTTAACTGGTCTGTTCCTCTGGGCATGATACCCTTTGATTGTATTAGAGTCAGCTGAGATGTCTTTGATTAAATTATGTTAAGATTAAGGCTTTGATTCGACCATGTCAGTAGGGTGTAACTCAGGTTAAGTCCCTGCCCCCTTGGTGAGCTATATAAATGGACACTCACTCAAGAAGACACACAGAAGAAAATACACGAGAAAAGAGAAAGAGCTTCCTAGTTGCCAAAGGAGAGAACTTTGTCATGACACAGAAGAGGAGAGAACTTTGATCCTGCAGCCCCGGGAGGAGATGAGCCCTATGCCAGCCTACAGCTGAGATCAGAAGCTGAGCCCATGGAACCTTAAGAAGAAGGAAGGACAGACCAGGCAGAAACCGTCCGCCATCTTGCTTCAACATGTGGCAACTGACTTTGGTGAGAAACCAACCCTGGACCCTTTAGAGCCTTGTAACTGTAAGTTTTTACCCCAGATAAATACCCTTTATAAAAACCAACAGATTTCTGGTACATTGCATCAGCACCCCTTTGGCTGACAAAACCGTAAAGAATTATCAAGGATGTCTGGGTCCTGGCTGACTTTGAGAAGGGCAAGCATGTCCCATACACTATCTTGTTTGGTTCTTCTAGACCAAGTTGATGGAGGCCATGAGCTACTGTGACAGTTTGTGTGGGCTTATGAAATGAAGGAGGAAAGCAGCCTTGAATAGCACACAACACAAAGTTAAGAGCACTGGGATGAGTGCCAGAACATCTGATTTCGAATCCAGTCCTAAGGATCTTCTAACACTTATGTATTTTTGAGCTTCCTGCTCTTTACATCTGTTTTTTAATCTGTTTAAAGTAGAAAAATATCTGCCTACCACTTTCAGTGTTGCTTTAATTACATGAACAATTCATAGCACCCATAATGCTGTGCTAGAGCTGTTGTTCATATGTTAACATTTGGCACAATTCCCTCTCAAATAATTGTCACTCAAACAATTCTCCTTGAATGAATGTGGAAGTTCTTGGCACATTGTGTAACTGTAAGGCTCTCTGGTTAATACATGGGACAGGCCGCTCTGTTACATTTTCTTGTATTATTCTTTCCAGCCCCTGGTTCCTGAATACTGGAAAGTTGATGGGTCAAGAAGCAAAGCCAAAGGAATAGTCACCACCTTCTCAAGAGCCCGGGTGGTCTCACGTGAGATTATAGGGAAGAGGGTTGAAGTCTCTTCCTGAGGGATGGGGCTCAGGCTCTAACCCAACCACTTGCATCCTTTACCTTCTCCTCTTCTGTGTCTGAGTGAGAGTTGTCCCACATCACCCTCATGTGGAATCTACTCCCTTTGCTCAGCCAATCTGTGAAGAGGTGCAGGAGGGACCTCTGTAAACTTAAACAATAGCCTTTGTTTATGTCCTTCACTAGGGGCAACTCCAAATCCCTTCCCAAGAGCCATACTGGGTCCCCAGGGCTGAAAAGTCTACATTACTTTGTTGGCCCACCATTTTTTTCAGGGAAAGAAAGATGTTATACACAGAACAAATACTCAACAATTACTTTCTGATTAACTCAGTAACTGTGGGATAAGTCTTTAACAATGTGGGCAATCTGACATAAACAATAGCATAGTTCATTCATCCCATTTATTCATTTATTCACCCATCAAGTATTTAAGTATCTTCTATGTGACAAACACTGTTCTAGGTATGATGGGTTCAATAGGGTACAAAACAAAACAAAACAAATCCCTGCCCTCATGGAGGTTACAACATCATTGGGGTGAGATATAACTTAATGTATAAATATAATAAATATTAAGAGATTTACTGTAGGAATTGGCTCATGTGATTGTAGGACAGGCTGCAAGTTGGCAACAATATGGTGAAATTGAATTTCTCAGGAGAAGTTGCGAGTTTGGAACTCCGAAGATGATGAATTCCCCAGGAGAAGCTGACTGGCTGAAGCAGAAATGGAAACTCTTCTTTCTGTCTGCTGAAGTCCTCAGTTCTCCCTTTAAGGACTCAAACTGATTGAATGAGGAGATTTCTGCCATTGCTGAATACCATTGCCAATCCTTTGTTGATTGTAGATGTAATTAGCCATAGATACAGTCAATGACTAATGATTTAAATCCATGAAATACCCTCATAGTAACAATCAGGCCAGTACTTACATGACTAAACATTAGTCAAGTTGACCCATGAAATTAACCATCACAGTGCATCCCTTGTCAACTTAGCACCCATACACATCTGTCTTAACCATAGTTAATCCCTAAATGAAGACAATAACAGAAATACTTTCACCTATCATAATTCAAATGTCCTGCATACAACCAGTAGTACACTAACTCTTTCCCCAGAAAAGGATACAAAGGGTAATATTCACCCTTAAACTTGATATACTGTAACTGACATATTATGATATAAAGTTAATACAACTTATGCTATATGATAAGGGGGAAAGACAGGGAAGAAAACAAAGATATGTGCTTTGTGTATATATGCAAATAGTCATAACAAAACAAGGAAGAAATATTCATAACCATTACTGTCCTCATTTCTGCAAATGGTCGCATGGCTGTAGCTCATATTTATAACCATGTTTTTCCATTTCTTGCTCCATATTCCCTTTACCCTCAGTAAGCACCTCAGTTGGTCATGGTTCTTAGCCTGGTAGGGTGACACAAACTTTCATTCCTGAAAGCTCTGGACCATTAGTAGTCCAGAAAACTTCTGGATTGCAGTTTTCCATTAACTTAATAACAAGGCATGGTAGTACTAAAAAACATATTAAGGGATCTCCTTATCCTCATTGTGTAATAGCAGTCTTATTTCCTCTTGATAATCAGGATCAATTACCCTAGCCAGAACATAGCTCCCTTCTTTGCCTGTTGATTCAGAGACATGAAGAGCCCAAAGTGACCAGGTGGCAGTCTTAATTTCCAGTTCAATGGAAACATTGTTGTGTCTCCTGATGGAAGCACTCCTCCTTTTGGATCTAAGACCTCTAGACCTCTTCCTGGGGACAGGAAGTAAAAATTTTTCTTGGGGATCACCAGGGATAATAGCAAGTTGGTGCCACTCCCATTTCTACCCCCCATGAATTCTGGCTATGGGAGAAAGAGCACCATAGATTGGACACCAATTTAGAAGATATATTGCAAGATATTGCTAACCACTTGGGGCCATAATTGAGTCTTCAAATGTCTATTCCGCCGTTCTATCAAGCTGCTTCAGGATAATGGGGGGATCATGGTAAGACTAGTGAATTCCATAAGAATGTGCCCACTTCCACACTTCATTTGCTGTAAAGTGAGTTCCTTGACCAGAAGCAATGTTGTGTGGAATACCATGATAGTGGATAAAGCATTCTGTAAGCCCACAGATGATGATTTTGGGCAGAAGTATTGCATGGATTTGTCTTCTTTGCATGCAATGCTTCTGTCAAAACTGCTACCTGGGGAGTGGATGTAGCTTGGTGGTTGAGTGCCTGCTTCCCATGTACAAGGTCCTGGGCTCAATCCCCAGTACCTCTTGAAAACAAAACAAAAACAAAACAAAACAAAAGTCATATTCAGATGTCTTCCAAAGACATGTAGGAGATGGAAGTCCAGCAGGCAGTACAGCTTGCACAGCAGCCTGGACCTGTCATAGAGCCTCCTCTTGTGCCGGTCCCCACTCAAAACTAGCAGCTTTTCTGGTCACTCAGTAAATGGATCAGAATATCACACCCAAATGAGGAAGATGTTGCCTGCAAAATCCAAAGAAGCCAACTAGGTGTTGTGCCTCTGTTTGTGGTTGTTGGGCGAAGAACCAGATGTAACAGCTTATCCTTCACCTTAGAAGGGATATCTTGACATGCCCCATATCATTGGACACTTAGAAATTTCACTGAGGAGAAAGGCATCTGAATTTTTGTTGGATTTATATCCCACCTTCTGACGTGCAAATGCTTTACCAATAAGTCTAGAATAGTTGTTACTTCTTGCTTACTGGGTCCAATCAGCATGTCATCAATAGAATGGACCAATATGATGTCTTGCTCACACCTTATGTCCAGGGTCTCCCTGTCTAAGGGCTACTTAGTGTAGCTGAGAGCTCTGGAGCTGTCAGGCATGGAGTTTAATGCTGCTTCAACAGTCAGACCTAATTAAGGGATGCTATGGCCTGGGAGTGGGAACGGATGTGGTGAGGACAGCCTGCCAGGAAGCAGGGGGCAGCGTTAACTAAGCTCTGCGTATGTGCAGAGGCAGAAGGGAAGCACTATTGTGGAGGCTCCTTTGGTAAGTCCTGCTGTGGCTTTTCTGGCTGACTGAATGTCAGGCTAGCTCCCTGGTGGCCTCTCAGAGGAGATGGAGGAGGTAGGGCAACAGATAAGCTTGGAAGAGGGCTGGTGCAGTGGGTCTAAGCTGCAAATGGCACAGATCTTAGATGGACTCTGTAAGCAGGGCCCACCTGGCAAGAATACGGTAGTGGAGAAGCAAGCATCTGGCCCACAGGGGCTAGATAGGTTTAAGATCCTCCTCACTCATCCCTCTTGAGGGATCCTGGGAGAGCCCAGGGAAGGTTCCAGTCTACCCTAGGTAGCAGGCATAGGACAAAGCCTGCTGGGGCTGCTCCTGAGGCTCACTGCTCCTAATACTGGGCCACTTGGTGCACCTACAGCAAACAGCCAGTGTCCTGTGTGCCAAGCAGCAGGGGAGCTAGTGCCAGAGGAGAGAGAACTTAGCTTAGTCCCTTCAGCTGCATAATGAAAGAAGTAAACTGACATTTTGCCCAGGACACATTGCAGCCCAGGGGCTGTCTGCTGAAGGAGAAGGTAATATCAAAGTGTGTTATTTCAGCTTCCAAAGCAGTCATATTCAGATGTCCTCCAAAGACACGTAGGAGATGGAAATCCAGCAGGCAGAGGCTGCAAACTATGTGGGAATCTGGGTTATGTGGCCAGGGCTTGCCAACCAGGTCCCTAAATCTCTCCAAATGCCCATCATGCCTGGGTTCCAGCTCTTGCACATTGATAGCCTGCTCTCCCCTGCCCACGCTTCATTCCCACCACCCTCCCATGTCCAACAAGGATGTTCTCCTCAATAGCAAGGGATCTTTGTAAGAAGGGTATCCCAGCTGTCTCCAGTTACCCTTGCCCTGACTCTGCCCCAACTAGAGATCTGGGGTAGACATTGTGTGACAACTAAGGTCCTTCTGGCACAAAGGTCTCTGCTTTTCCCAGGTAAAGAGCACCTGCTCCCCACCAACCTTCCAGTTCCCTTCCTGCTCTGCACACTTCCTGTGGTAACTCTTCTGGAACCTTCCCTGCAGACACTGGTACAGACACATACACACAGAAACACACACATACTCTATCACAAGCCATTCAGAATAAGGCAAATCTCTCCCAAGTTAAAAATAAAAAAGAACACTCATCAGAATCTAGCGTTTCAATGTCCCCATCATCATCATTATGAGTACCTATGTCCCCATTTCAATTTTCAGGATACCATTCCTTTCCCACCAATGTCCTCACTTAACAGCAGACACCTTGCAAGGTTGGAGATTCAATTTGCACTATAATTCAGCCACTTGCACATGAGGTTCAGGGTCTGAGTTTCAGAAATCTCATATCTGCAGCTGTAAGAAATAAGGTTTCTTTCAAGGCACACATAGAAACTTTCATGTCCTTCATGCGGATCATGAGCGGGGAATTTGAAGCCCTGAGCTTACCCTATTCTTTAACAACTTTATCCAGTATATTTAAGAACAACCAACCTATATCATTAGACTTTTTAACTTCACAAAATTCTGTCAAGGTATCAAAGAACACTGTTACCTAGAACCTTACCTCTTATGAACATTTGAGTAGCTGTATCCAATGGTGACATTTTGCATATTGCTATTGGCAATTCATGTCACGGACTCTTAGTGCTCCCCCCCCCACACACACACACCGCCCTTTTTAGGTACCAGGGCACGGATTGAACCCAGGATCTTGTATGTGGGACACAGGTACTCAATCACTGAGCTACACTGGCTTCCCTGAGTTATTTTGTTTGTTTGTTTGTTTTGTTGTTGTTTTTAGGAGGTACCAGAGGTCAGGACCTCGTATATGGGAATCCAGTGCTCAGTCACTTGAATTACACCTGTTCGCTTGTTAGTGCCCTTTTGATCACTGGAGATAGAGTCTCCAGTGCCTTTTAATCAAATTCAGATTAAAGAACCAATTTCCAAAACTCCCCAAACCAGTATTCTGTCCAGTGCTTGCTTGACCAAATAACTGGATGCCATAATTTAGCTAAGTTGGCACATGAAATTAACCATCATGAGTGTTGTGGGGAAAAATAAACCAGGAAAGGAGAATAGGGAATGCTGGGGTAGAGTCCTAAAGATGAAGGAGTAAGATTGGCAAGAATCTGGGAGAAGAGCAGTCCAGGAGCGGGAAGCGGTTGTGGCTCAATCAGTAGGGCTCCCGTTTACCATATGGGAGGCCCCGGGTTCGGTTCCCGGGGCCTCCTGGTGGGGGCAGGCCTGCCCGCACGGCGTGGTTAGCTGACCCAGCGAGCACAAGCAGCAAGGGGGGATAAATGAATAAATAAATAAAATCTAAAAAAAAAAAAAAAAAAAAAAAGAGCAGTCCAGGAGAAGACCTGGAGCTGGGAGCAAGCCTGACATCTTCTAGAAACAGGAGGAGTCCAGCAGAGTGGAGTTAGCAGAGTGAGAAGAAGTCAGAGAGCTAACTGGAGGCCCGATGGTGCAGAGCCTCATAGGGGAGTGTCACAGGGCACTGTAGGAACCTTGGCTTCTACTCTGAATGAGATGAGAGTTTTGGGGGGATTTTGAGCAGAAGCGTGACCTCATCTAAATTACATTTCGACAGGATCTCCCTGACTGCTGTGTTGAGAATAGCCTGGGGGGTGGGGGGTGAGTAGTGGAGGTAGTGAGAGGTGATTGGGTTCTGGAATATATTTTGAAGGCAGGGCCAACAGGATTTGCCAGCAGTTTTGGTGTGGTATGTGAGAGAAAGGGAAGAGTCAAAGAAGAATGAGTTGCTGTTAACTGAGATGAGGAAGACTATGGAAGAGCAAGTTTAGGGGTGCGGGGGTGGGATGAGATCAGAACCCATTTACGGACATGCCAAACTGGAGATACTTTTAGTAACCCAATTGGAGATGATGAAGCAGCAGTAGGCAAGTTTCCTGTTTGGACAGTGGCGATGGTAGCACAGTGTTGTGAACATGATCGACAGCACTGAGGTCTATATATAGTTACAGAGTAAAAATTTTTTAAAATCCATGGCACTGCACTACACAAAGGTTGAACCCGAAGTTAAACCATGGACTATGGTTAGTGGTACAATTGTATGCAGTAGAACATACATCAATTGTAGTGGTGCTCCACCCCTAGGTGTTAAAATGGGGAGTGGGGTGGTATATGGATCTTGTATTCTATGCATGATTGTTCTGTAAATGCACAACTTCCCAACAGGGAAAATAAAAAGAAGCAGTTGGCTATATGAGGCTGGGATCAGGGAATGGGGAAGATATACTGGAAATGATCAGCACTTCCATGGTTACCTAGAGTCATAGGACCAGGTGAAACCAGATGAAACCTTGGCAGTGAGTGTAAATAGAAGCGAGACCAGATGGGCAACAGTGTCTGGAACACGCCAAATCAGACTTAGAGAGGTGAGAAGGAACAGGAGGAAGGTAGGGGGAAAACAGGAGAATGTGGGTCCTTTCTTCTCCTGGCCTCTCTCTCTCTCCAACGCTCATTTTGTTTTTTGCTCTCACTCCACTTCTTTCGGCTTCACTTCTCTTAGCCTCAGTCTTAGGTAAGTAATAAAGTTTTCTATCAAAGCACATGAGCCAAAATAGATGTTTATCAAGTAAATACCACCCTTTTAATCGGGCGATTCTTTTTTTAAAAAGGCACGCAGATCACTGCTCAGTGCATTAGTTACCATATGCGGATTAGCCAGAACATCAAGTTACCCAGCTCTGTGGGTTCCACGGCCCGCCTACCACATTGTAGAAGTCATTCTCCTTATCGTCCTTGTCGCCGCTGCTGTAGCTCAGGGAGGCTTCGGCCCTCGCAGCACCCCTCCCTCTTTCCTTCTTCCACTCCCCACCCCCTGAGATCCAGAGGGCAATGAATGTTCACATCATTTCACTTTGGTCCAGCTGCCAGGCTGGGGAACAGATGTTGCATTGTTAACACAAAGGAGAAAACAAACAGCTCCACTCTCCTGTTCACCCTCCTTCCTGCCTGCTCTCAGCCCAGTTCCCCATCCCTACCCGCTCCCTTCTTTGCCCTCTGGTGAAGATGGGCAAACAATGAAGGGGAGAGGTTGGGGCTCCAGTGAGTAATGCCATCCCACCCCCACCCCCCTTGTAGCCAAGGCGGGGCCCCTGACTGGCGGCACACAGAGCGTCCTCCCAGGCCTGTTTACAGCGGACACAGGTGCTGTCAGCTGAGCAGGCCTACTCGTGCCTGGTGATGTGAGGATGCTCTCACAAGAGCCTTAAGAGAAAGAAGACAATGACCCTCTTCTGCATGTGGCCCCAGTAAAAAATCTACCTGAATTTCAAGGCCAAAAGCTATGACCAAAAGACCCTCTCAGAGGCAGAAGGGAAAGATTTCTTGGCTGAGGTCTGTCTTGATATATTTGAGTAAATTTCCTTTGGAACATTTTAAGAGATCAGGTAAATAATTTCTCTTCTGGAGACCACAGGTTTAGAGTCATCTGCCTTTTCTTTCACTTCCGTATAGGACCTTTCGCCTTGTGGCGGTGGTGGGGTGGGAGGTGGAAGCCAGTAGCACCAGGCAGGTAAACATAGGAAATTTAGTGTGAAGTCTGCATGTGAATAGTAGCATGGAGATGAGGACGCTGAGGTTGGAGAAGTAGAACATGCAGGGCCTTATTGGCTAGGCCAATTATTGGAACATCTCTTGACATTAGTAAGTGGCAATGGAAAGATTTTAGAAAGGAGAGCAGCATAATCAGTTACACAGCTGTGTGAAGGTTGGGTCAGAAGAGAAAGCTGGTTAAGAAGCTGCTGTAGCAATCCAAATCGCAGACAGCAAAAGTCCTAACTAAGGTCGCATTAGAGATGGTTCAATTGTTGTCAATGAGGCAAAAACAACAGGGCTTAGTAACCAATTGAGCATGGAGGAAAGAGGGGAGGGGGTGACTGAGGATGCTGGGCTGGAGAATAAGACCCCCAACGGTGCTAAGCCCTGAAAAGCCTCGACTCTGCTAAAACCACCTCCTTATATACATGTTCAAAATAAAGGTAATGCCTAACAGTAAAATAAAGAAGCCCAACAAGTTTTGGTTTCTTCCAGCATGGCTACTTTGATATATTTTTTAAAGTACTTAACTCTTTCAAAATAAATGTTTGGCACTCTGGTTTTGTTTACTTAATATTCCAAAAATGGTAATCCAGCACTCAGGGCAGGGGGGCTTGCAGACTTCAGGTTGGGGCCACTAGGCAGATGACTGTGTCTCTCACAAAGGACAGGCATGCCGGAAGAGGAGCAGGCGGAGGTGGGGAGGGAGTGATGAGCTCAGCCTTGGCCATGTGGACTCTGAAGCATCAATGGAGACAGACACTGCCAGAAGGCAGCTGGTTTGTTGAGTCTGGAGTTGAGATGGTAGAAATGGGCATTATCAGCGCTCATGTAGGGGGAGAAGTCATGGGAGAGGATAAGGTCATGCAGGGTGAATGTGTGGCAGGAGAAGGGAGAGAGCCTGGATGTAACCTGCCAAAAATTAGCATTTAAGGGATTGGGCAAGAAAAGGAATCTGACAAGGAGTATCCAGAAAGATTGAAGGAAAATCTAGAGGGAGTAGAGCCACAAAGACCAAGGAAAGAGGGAGTTTTGAGGAGGAAATGATCAGTGCATCAAAAATTATAGACTGATACAAGTCAGATAAGAAGGCCAGACTTTTTTCTAAGCTAAACTCTGCAAATAAACTCACCACCTGCCCCCCCTCCCCAATGTGGGATATGATTCCCAGGGATGAACCTTCCTGGCACTGAGGGATTATTACCATACATTAATTGGTGATACATTTGGAAAAAGACCTAGACCAAAAGAGGGAAAATATTAAATAAAATAGAGTTTTTTACAGCTAAGAGATTTCAAAGTGAATTGGGAGGTCTTTCCTGAGGTTACACTTATGCAGGTCTCAGGCAAATTTCACAAACTACCACAGTAAACAAAGCCTCAAACAAAAGTGCTCCCGAGGGCTCTAGAGATGTCTGGAGGCCACAGGCAAGGTACACAGCCTCATGAAACAAACACTCCCTTGGCGGGCCCTGTCTGGGAATATATGAAAATCTATTTCCCCAATAGAACAGTTATAATCATTTATTTTATTTTATTTTATTTTATTTTATTTTATTATTATTTTTTTAAATACAATTTTTTTTTAATTAATTTATTTTTTATTGTGGGTAAAAATCAAAATTTTCACAATACATACCAACATTTGCAAAATGATATATAACTATATATGCATATATGTGCATTTGCTTACAAAAATGTTATTTATATATATATATATATAAATATATTTTAAGAAGTGCTTAGATTACCCAAAATATTACACGGAACCCACTGAGATTCCCATGTTGCCCACCTCCCACACCTCCCACCACATTCCACACAAACATCTCCCTCAAGTGTGGCCCACCACCCTCAATGCACTTACATATCCTGGGGCCTTGCCACCAACCATAGACCACAGTTCACATCGTAGACCACACTCTCTCCCACACAGTTCTGAGTGGTGTGTGCTGATTTAAAATGGCCTACATCCATTGCCACAACGGTACTCAGGACAACCTCCAAATCCCAAAGAAGCCCCTGTATTTCAACTGCTCGTCCCCTCCCTGCCCCAAAAGTGTCAAGTGGCCACTGGCTCCACCTCATTGTAATAATTTCTTCCATTGCTAGAATCACCATATGTGAACAACAGAATACCATCAAGTCCACTCCAGTCCATAGTTCTTCCCCTAATCCTGAGGGGACTGGGATGGTGATGTCCACTCCACCTCCTAGTGAGAGAAGGCTTATATCCCATGGATATGGTGGGTGGGATGATCCTGCCTGCAGATGCAGGCCCTCTCCATTCCCTGGGATGGCCATTGCCCATCGTTGTCTCCTTGCCAGGTGACTTGGATGAGTCCATTGAGCTGTAGGGTAGGAGTTGCAGCTCCACCGAGATCCATGCACACCTGGCACATAGGTAGGCCAGAGGCTCCAGTCTCTGGAAGTATACCTAAAAACTTCAGCATCACATATAGGTTTGAATAGAAGGGACTGATGAACCATGTGCAGGGAGGACTTATTTGAGTCCAATTCTGTCACTCTCAGGAACACAGATTCCAAAATAGAGCCCACTGATAAGGCATCAGTCTCTGAGTCTATCCTCACTTATATAGGGCCTGGGTGTCCCCAGAGCTCTGAGGAGCCCCTCTATGTGGGGTGATAGGCACTTAGATGTTCTATGAGCTCCTACTGAGGTGTGCGTAAGAGTTACCTCTGGGATGACCTCCCGACTCTCTTTGAAGTCTCTTAGCCACTTGAACTCATTTGTCTTTACTTTTTCCCCCTCTAATTCAAGGTCTTTTTCCAGTTGTGTTGCCAGTTGGCATTTGGTATTAATCCCTCGTTGCCAGGGAGGCTCATCCCCGGGAGTCATGTCCTACATTGGGGGGAAGGTAATGCAATCATATGCTGAGTTTGGCTTAGAGAGAGGCCACATTTGAGCAACAAGGAGGCTCTCAGGTCAACCCTTAGGCACCCCACAACTGCAGGCTAAGTCTCAGTTACAAGAGCAAAGACTCACAAGGGTAGTCATCAATAAAAAGAACACATCAGTGGGTCATCCTCTTTTGACAGACACTGTCCCTGCACTCAGAGGACTATTGCTGCTGCCTTGGAGACTGTGGAAGAGTTCTCCAGGCTAGGAATTCAGATTCCCTCATTTATTGTGTGATTGTCCACCCGTCGTGACCATGCCCCATCTTTTGATCTTTTGAATGATTTTGTATATCTTTCATGTATATTCGGATGAACTAATTCCCATGAAACCCTCCTCCCAGACACCCCCCACCAATAATCCCCTGCAGTATCCATTGTAACCCTTCTGTGATCCAAATCCTCCATGAATATGTAGTCCATAAAATAATCAAATACACTTACTAGGAAAAAGAAACAACTATGATAGCTTACATGCAAGAGACAAACATAAGGAAACTCAGGGGAAAAAAAAAAAGAGAGAAGGAAAAAAAAACAAAGAATCAAACAAAAAACAAAACAAAATAAAATATAATTAGCGGATTGGGACATTCAAAAAATGGGCAAAAAAGCAAAAGAAATGCCTTTAAAAAATATATATATATATATATTTATTCATTTTTTTTTCCTTTCTCTTTTCTTTTCTTTCCCTCCTTTTATCACTGTGTTATCGGATGTCTGGTGTGCTGTGACACCTTCCCCCTCTCAATCCCCATTGTCTCCCAAAGTTATAATCATTTATAATTCCCCTAATCATGATTCTTCTACTCCTTTTATTTGAACCTATAATCTTCAATGTATCTGTTAAGTATATCTCTCAGAGACTTAAATCTTTGGACTGTTCATAAGCCAGTTGAACCCTGAAATCCAACAGAGTTGCGACCAACTCCTACTCTCCAGTTCTTCAGGCCTAGCCTGGACAACTAACAAAACAATTATGATGGACCAGTCCCATCCCAAAAACAAGGAGTATCTTCAACTGCAACCAAAACAATTTCTTTCCTCTGCCCCATAATATCCCCATCCCTTCTCAGCCTAAAGCAGTCAGAGTGGACATCATCTCAAATCCCTCAAGACTGAGGAATGAACAAAAATAAGGGGGAGATCTAACCATGTAAAGCAGATTTATTATTAATGTAGTTATTTTTTTCGTGTTAACTGAGTAACTTCTAACATTGATATAAGAAATAAATAAAAATAAATAAGATGGCTAATGCTGATTAGTACCACTATATTTAACACAAAGAAGTCATTGGTGAGCTTACTGAGAGTGACTTCTGGTGAGTAGCGTATGTAGAAGTCTGAGTGAGAAGCAAAGGATGTGATAGAGAAGAGGCAGCTAGTTTACACTATTAGCGATAGCTGTAGAGGAAAGGAGGGTTGAGAGAGAGTTTTATTTAAAGATGGTAAAGAACACATTAATAGCTCATTTAACATCTGCCTTGTAAATGCATTGAGCCCCACCAGATTTGAGGGAGGGGAGTATCTTTAATATGCAGGTTAATTTTAGAGGAAGATTGCTCTTTGCACCTTCTATAGCCTACAGTGAGTCGGCTGAGGCAATATTATGCTTGGCCAGGATGTTGTGCTCTGGAAAGACGAACAAGCATCTACCGTACATCCTGGTTAATGTGTGAGCTGCTGTGGAGAATTCAGAAACTCTGTGCTCAGGAAACTTCATCTTATATAGAGAGAAGATGTATTAGATGCTACAAACGTATAGTGTGAAACACCCAGTGTGTTTATACTAAACAGTGTTTTTTGTGAAATTGGACCATAATTTTAAAAATCAAATAAAAATCTGGATATTTGGCTTCTCTTGAAAAACTGAAAGATCTGGTGACCCTTGGTCTGCATTCCTGCCAGGCAGCAATAGACTGGAGCTAAAGTGCACCTGACCTTACTGAGTGTGTCCATTCTCCAGTTCACTCGGTATTATCTGATTCATGAAGCAGAATTCATTCATTTACATTATCTGCTGGACCCTTGGAAGGTATTTGGGTTTGTGACCATACCTGAGGACAATCTAAGTCATGAATTACTAAACGCTAAGATGAGTTATGCTGCAGGAATTCGGGGAAAGGAGAAATCAGAATTTAATAGTTAAGCAAAGCTTCTTAGACTGGGTCTTGAAAAGTGGGTAGGATAAGGGCAGGTGGTTAGGTAGATAAATGGGTCAATAGATGAAAATGTGAGAAGCATTCCCTTTGGGTTCAAGGATGGAGTTGATATATTTGTGTGGAAGATCATGGAAGGAGCCAAGGGAACACAGATCTGGCACCTTTCATTTAAAATCTGAACATTCTTTGTTTTCAGAGCAAGTAAAGACATTTCAACTTAATTGTAGGCCGTGTTACCTGTAATTTCTTTATTCCCATATGACTGTCCTGTTGCAGACAGCTTCCTAGTCAATAGCAATAGTCATATAGTGATATTGCAAGAAGCTGTTCCCTTGAAAGTCAAACACAAAGATCATACAACATTAGGAATTTGTATCTATGCAATATTCCAGCTCTTTTGCTTGGAACAATCATATTGATTTCAATTCTGTGGGTTGTCATAATATCAAATCATTTTTCATTTCATCTTTTCCAGATGATTGTTCATTTCATCTTTTCCAGGGTGCTCTTCAGGCTTGATGAATTAAAGTTCCAAACTTGACCCAGTCCAATATTTCAAGCTTTGAACAGCTTGAAATCTCAAAGGGTAGTCACTTGTCTCATTCCTTTGATAAGTTCCAAGATAAAAAACAAAAACAAACAAACAAAAAACCAACAACACACACACACACACACACACATACACAAACTTAAATGAAAGAGAGGAAGGCACTGAACTTTTATCATACTAATTCATTGAACCCTGTTTCAAGGACCTGGCCTTTGCACTGCTTTTCCTATTTTCCAAATATGACCAGATATGTCTCAAAAAACCTCACTTATTGCCTGATCACCCTAAAATATAGCCCACCAGTTGACAAAGCTCACTCCCAATAAGCACAGACAACCAAGAAACATCTGATTAAAGAAACCTTCCAATATGAAAGATGGAGAGAAAAACAAATGGTTTTTATCGTGGAGGAAGCAGAGGTAATGCAGAAAGCAGAAAAAAATTACCACAAATCTTTAATTGGTATCTATTTTCTCTGAAGAGAGATAAGAGATTGCATCTGTGAAACAAGAATAAGTATAAAACAACAACAAATGGAACCATAAGAATAAGAAAAAATGCTTGGGAATTAAAGACATCATAAACTCAGTGGAAGGCCTAGAAAATAAAGTTGAAGGGATAACCCAAAAGATAGGAAAAAAGCATAAAGTAATGGATAAAAAGTGAAAGAAGATTAAAATATAATTAGAAAATCAATCCAGGGAGTCCTTTCTCTAACTTGTGAGATTTTCAGAGAAAGAAAACAGAGAAAAAATGATAGAGAAGTAATTGTCAAAGATAATGTAAGAAATTGAATACAAGAAATTGAAAAACACAAACTTTCAGATGGAAAAGGTCCATTAGGTGTATAATATAATAAGTTAAAAGACTCACATTAAAGTATGCCCTCATGGAATTTTAAAATACTAAGGAAAAACAAAAGCTTCCAGGAAGAAAAACAGGTTACATACAAAGAAATGGGGACTAAGAACAGCAGCACAATTTTCAATATCTGCACTAGAAGTTAGTAGACAAAAAAAAATTTTTTTTGGAAAGAAAATTATTTTCAACTATTCCCAACTAAAATTCCCAATTAAATGTGAGCATAGAATATGGATATTTTTATCAAGGAAGATTCAAAAAGTTTACCTCCTACATACCCTTTCTCAGGAATTTCCAGAAAATGTGCCCCAATGAAATGAGAGCATAAACCAAGAAAGAGAGAGATAAGGATCCAGGGAACAGGAGATGCAACCTCAGAGAAAGACACAGGAAATTCCTGAGATGATTGTGAAGGGAAATCCCACATGGACGCTTTGCAGCAGGCTTAGAGAGCCAGGTCAAAGCCGAACAGGAAGATGGAGACTCTTGGAAGGCGGTCTGCAGGAAAAAATGTACACATAGCAGGCTTCAAGATGGATGTATGTTTGGCCACATGGAAATTTATATAGAAATTTATATAGAGGATTTAGTCCTAGATACAAAGAAAACTAAAGGGGAGAAGGAGGAGAGGGAGGAGGGGGAGGAGGAGAAGGCTGCAGGTAACCAATAATTACCTAAGGAAAAAAAAACCAAAAGGTTGAAATCCACCACTTGGCTTAAAATGAACAATTTTTCTATGGTCATAATAACGTAAAAATCGAGTATTATTTTAATTCTCTATTGGAGGAAGTGGAAGCAAGGGAAGAGGAAAATGGGGTATGAGAGAGCTAAAACATCATCTACAGTAAAAAAAAAAAAAACTGTCAAATTATTAAAATGACAGCAGTATGAACATATTATTTTAAAATATGTAAGCACATATCACCAAAAAGAGCTGAAAGATTTGAATGCAATTGCCTCAGGGGTTAGTCCAGTTAGTCAGGAGGATTCTGGACTACAGGCATATCTCATTTTATTGTGCTTCACTTCATAATACTTTGCAGATATTACATCTTTTACAAAATGAAGGTTTGTGGCAATCCTATGTTGAGCAAGTCTGTCAGCACCATTTTTCCAACAGCATGTGCTCGCTTCTTGTCTCTGTGTCACACTCTCATTAAGGTATGTACATTTTTTAGACATAATGCTATTGCACACTTAATAGACTACATTATAGTGCAAACATAACTTTTACATGCACTGGGAAACCAAAAAATTCGTGTGACTCTATTGTGATGCTCGCTTAATTGCTGTGGTCTGGAACTGAACCCACAATATCTCTAAGATATGCCTCTACAGTGTTTCTAAACGTTTTGTTTTGTTTTGTTAGCACATTTCACTTGTTTAAACTTGTGGCCTATGCTATTTTAATAAAAATTTAAATTAATTTACTATCAGAAATAAATATTTCCCAAAGAGTTTTCAAATAACAATGCACCTACCAAGATGAGTACTTGGAAAAGACAACAGTTCATGAGCTGCATCTGTTCTGGCCTGTTTGTCAAGCAGTTATAGCCTGGAGTTACAGCTCCCCTGTGCGCTGTCACCCATGCAGATGTACACTTGTCCCATGTGCTCAGGTGAAAGCTGCTTCTGCCAGTCCGTATTTCAGGAGAAAGGAAAGTGAACAAGCTAGAAAAAACAAGGTGTCTGTGTGGGATGGAGATATTTTCACACCCATCTTTAAGCCTGCTCTGTGTACCTGGATTACGAAGAAATCTGAATTTTGGATAGTGTTGAGACCAGCACAGAGTTCTCAACCTCATTCAGAAGGTCTGAACAAAGATATAGAAAAACAAAATGAAATTTGCCAAGTTGCTAAGATTTGTAGTAGCTTTTCCAGCAATGACTATCAGTAGTTAGTCTTAAAAAAAAAAAAAATCCTACCCAAAAGGGCTAGAACACTTCACAATGAAGGGTAAGTGACAGAAAGGACCTGAGAAATCCTCCATTTCATCTATGTCATGAGGCCCAGAGAGGCAAAGAAACTTGCCCAAAGCTATACAGCTAGTTTGCATCAGAACCTAGTCTAGAATCCAGGAGGGGACTCCATACTGCCTGCCTCAGAGTTAGACTAGTAACCTTTGGATAAACAGGTAAACAGATAAAGGTCAGGATCGGAACACAGTTGGAATTCGGAGGCTTGTGATTCTTCCACCACTCCAAACTGCCTCACAAAGCAACAGCATGAAAAAGGGCTATAATATACAGCAAGGCCGAGGCTTACCTCTGTCTGAGCTACCAACCTTTAGGGGCTAGACAGCCCATGCATTCCACAAAGATTTATTGAGCACCTGCACTGTTCTGAGTGCAGTGTCTAGTGGACATGTGGGTGCTGGGGGTCTGAGAAGACAGATTTCAGAGTCATCGACATGTAGGTGGTGATCACCATGAAACTGAAGAAGAGACTACCCAGGGAGAATGAATACATTGAGAAGGTAAGACGCTAAAGACAAAACCCTAAGGGACAGGAAGAAGATGTGGCTCAACCACTTGGGCACCCGCCTACCACATGGGAGGTCCTGGGTTCCGTCCCAGTACCTCCCAAAAGAAGAAGCGCAGACGCTGCCTCTCGCTGCGACGAGCTAGACTCCACCTCTGCCGCAGCAGGCAAAGGCCACAAGCCAACAGACACCGCAGTCCCGCGGGGAGCAGATGTGGCTCGGTCCGTTGGGTACTCCCCTCTCATGGGGGAGGTCCTGGGTTCAGTTTCCGGTGCCTCCTGGAGAAGGCCAGCAAACAATGAGCAGACAGAGGAGCAGCCATCTGGGGGAAGGGGGTAGGGGGCGTGTGATAAATAAAGTAAATAAAAAATAAATCTTAAAAAAAAAAACCTAAAGAACACCAACCTTAAAGAATGGGAAGAGTAAAGGAGAATACAAAGAGTTCCTGAAACCTATAGCTGTCTCTGTGTGAGTGTCTTGGACGTTTGGTGTGTTCCTCTTTTTCTCTCTAGCCTTAAATGTGTGTTATAAATATGTGTAGCTAGTGCTTGTGAAAAAGGAAGTGGGAGTATTTAAGAGTAGGCAAAAGCATTTGTGATTAATCCTGCAGAAGTTGGTGGGACGGTTTCAAGACTTTCTGCAGAGAAGCAGGCATCTGCCCTCTCTGTCCCCATACTTGCACTATTGCCACTAGCATGGGCCCAGAGGAACTTGGGCAGGACAGGTGTTTCCAAGAGTGTCACTAGAAGTCCACTCACCCCTCTACAAAGTGGACTTAGTTCAGATCAGGGCACGTGCTGCTCAGAGCCATGTGGCATAAAGGTTGAGCAAATAAGCACATTCTCTGCACTGAGGGCAAAGACCAAGGAGACTGGGACATGACTAGAAAGGTTATCATGGACCAAAAGCAAAGAGAAAAAGGCAATGTCATCCACCTTTCACCTCATTATGTGTATTTCTCAGAGAAAGGGCGTTTTAGAAGAAATAGAAAATCCGAGTAGGGAAGTGGTGAGTTGGTCCAGAAGGGGTGTTGGTTGATTGTTAGCTTTTGATTGGCCCAAGATCCAGGAGGTTTTATAAGAATGGAACTCCCCATCTCCTCCCCTCCAGTTCCTGATTACAGTAAGCCCTCCCTGGAGGCTGTCCCTGGCTGGGATTTCATACACAAAAGACACAAAAGAAGGAGAGAGAGCTGGAAAGCACTGCAGTATTGTAGAAGAGCCAGGATTTGAAGTTGGGCAACCTACGGTTGAACCCTAACTTTGATCGTTATGAGTGTGACCTTGTTATAATTATGTAAATTCCATGAGTTTCAGTTTCTTCATCTGTAAAATGGGGATGATATTTACCTCAAAGGATTAAGTGAGATAATATTTACAAAAAGGTACCAATAGCTACTTAGCAAGTGCTCCCTCACCTCTTACTTCATCCTGCTCATCTTACCTTTGAGAGCCACCCTTCAGTGGACAAGATAATACTTCATCATGGCTCCTGCAACTTCTGTCCAGATTGACAATGCTCTCAGCACTTTCTCTGTGGCCCACCCCTGGGTGGGAGCTGGTCATTATGCCGCCAACCTTTTGTACACTAGGCCTCGCAAGCTCCATCACTGGGTACCAGCAGGCATGCTTTTGTAACTCTCAATTTTTTACCTGATTCTTTGAGAAAACAATTTACATTTCTAGGAGTAGTTAGAGGTAGTGAAACCCTGATGTGGTTTCCTGGTTTTCTGTTGTCTTGAAGTCCCTAGAATAACTCAAGCACCTCAGTTTTAAAGTCATCCTCCCCACCCACATGCACAGAGATAAAAGAGGGCAGCTGCTACTGGCTAGCATTGGTGAGAGTTCCCTCTTTCACTGCTGTGATTCAGAGTTCCTTCTTTTCTGGTCTTTCTCCCTGGCATATTAGTGGATCCTCATTTGTCCATTTCTCCTGAAGTTCATGCCCTCAAGCACCACAGGCAACCTGGATAAATTTAGCTCTTCTCAGGGACCTTTCCTGACTTTGTTCCATGATTGTTGAAGACTTGGCTTCTCCCCAGAAAGAGCTTGGGCCGGCTCCCCCTCCCTTGAAGGTCTCATCTGTTTCTGGTGCACTGCTCTGCCCCGGTACATTTGGTCATTTGAGCCATTTTCACTTTAAGTACAGTTCCATTTGTGTCGTCGTTGGAAGCTCAAGTCCTTCATTCCAGGTGCTGCCTACCCTTTGGATTTCCTTACCTATTTTCTCCTTGACCTGAATAACCTGTGGCTATGGCTCATAGCTACTGTGGTCACTTCCCATTAGGGCTGAGAAGGAAATAAATGAATGTGGCTAATTTACCCTTCTCCAGTGTCTTCCGCAGGAGCAAGGCTTCAGATCCCATTATCAGGATCCAGCAAAGGGAGTTGCCCTGCACTTAGCAGTTGCTCATTTAATGTTTACTAATTTGAATTGTTCTAATTAAACATGAGAAAGGCTAGAGTCATACTCTCTTGGCAGGTAATTAAATGAAAGATAAATGCACATACACTGCATAACATAGTACCTCACACACAGTATAGCCAGAGAAAAGAATTGGTCCAGGGTGGATATGTGTGTATGCCTTGGGAGAGGTCTGTAAAGAGGCTTGTCTTACTCCAGTAACAACTACGTCCAAGAGGTGGAGGGAAAGAAGACTAGGCAGAGAGGATGGTCATCATCTGTAGGGCTTTGAGGTCTAGGCCATCACCCAATCAACCAACCAGCTACAGACCACCCAACAGTATGCACAGGTTCCTAAGAAAGGAGCTTTTGTCCTTATCCCTAATAAAGAGCCACTATGTATTGCCTCTTTCCCATCCCTGTATAAACCCCAACCCCAGTTAGCTGCCCTTGCTTCATGGAGAATCATGTTTAAAAGTATTTGTACAATCAAAATAACCTACACCAGCTCTGTAAGACTGTTCATGCACCTACCCCATGAGTCTCTAGCAGTATCTGGGGCTGCAGACATTTGTTTGAGTAATCTACGACCTGGTGGTGGTCAGGGTCACCAAAAGTGCAATGTTATAGGGAATTGGCTTCAGGAGGCTGTGAGATGAATGGCTGTGCCCTGGATAGATAAGGAACCCAGACACTCCACAGTGGCTCTTTTCCTGGCATGTAACTAGGCCCAGGTGTCACTGCTGCCATCCTGGCTGATGCACAGAGAAAGTCAGTCGGGTCTATTTTAAGGCTGTGTTTGACCCATCACATAGAGAAATTGCTACTTAATAACAGCTATTTACCGGGAAAGTAAAAGCTCCCTGCAAAACAAAAGGTTAGTATACTATCCCCAGTAACTCTTTAAACCAAAGCAAACATCCAGGCAGACCGTGTTTGCTCTGCACAGTTCTTGCTTTCTGCCCTTGGTCACCTGATTCCCAAGGTTCCTGGTTGATTTACTCCTCAGGATTAAGTTCAAAAAGGGCAGCTGGTAATAACAAAGAGCAGGGGTCTCTAGAAGGTAAGCAGTTTAAGGGCACTCAGTAGTTCTCCTGTAAAATGATGAAACTCTGGTTGGTTGGTTTCAGAAAAGTCAAGGAGCTTAGCCATGAAAAACCCACAAAGAATCTGGAAGATCTAAGACCATCCACCTATATTTGAGGATCCTGTTTTAATGGGTGGAAAATGCATCAGATATTGTCTGCCAAAATATTGTTCAAATCAGGGGTCTAAACCATAAAGGCAACTCCAAGAGCATAGACATCAACATTGGAGAAGCCTCGAATGTGATGGGAATGGAGACAGTGGCAAAGACTTGGACCTACTAAAAGCTGTTGCAACAGTATATCCCAGCTTTTCCATGGGTATCCCCAAGTCCTCCACCTCCCACTTCTAAGATAAGTTACGATACTAAGTCATGCCAAGTTAGAAAATCTTTATTAACCTGTCCTAAGAAATTTACAGTGAGAGATATACATCCAACAACAACAACAAAAATAGTACAAAGCAATATATAATTAAAGAATAAGTGGCATAAAAACATGCAAGGTGTGGATGGTAGTCAGATTAGCGTGTCTTAGAACACAGTTAAAAAATTGCCAGTGATGGAAATTGAAGTCCTTAGCCTGACTTCCAGTGCTTTCAACAATCTGGACCCAACCTTATCTCCTTATCAGCATTATATCCAGGACTCCTCCTTTACAGTCAAGCAGGACTCACTGTTCCCTAAGCTAACCTTGCTCTGACCTACCTCTCTGACTGGTTTTTACCATGTAACACGATTCTTTCCTTCTTCTCTGCTTCTCCAACTGCTAACCATCTTGAAGGTCTGGCTCAATTTCTCCTATTCCTTGAAACCTTTCCATCCCACCCCAGCCCTCAGTGACATCACTCTACTCTGAACTCACAGCCTTCTTTGTCCACCAGGACATCATGCACAACACTCATTGTCTGGATGCTCCTTTGTTCATCAAACCATGTACAGCCATGTGATGGCTCCGAGTTTGTTATCTTCGTCTGTTACTTAACCTTTAATCTCTCTCCATATTTTCTCCCCAAGCATATTCTCTCTTTGGGAATTTACATCTTTGAATCATGCAGGAACCAACTAGCACAGGGCCTAACACTTAGCAGATGGCCAATGACTATTTGTGAAATGAATGGCAATATAGAAAACCTTTTGATGATCAACTGTGTTTCCTGATTTATTCCAATTGAGAGGGGTAAAGGCTGGAGCTAACTTCTATTGAGGGTCTGTTATGTGCATTTTTCACACTTTCTGAACATCATACCATTTAAACTTCATAGCTGTCTGAAAGGTAGGTATAATACTTTCAATTTATATATTTTGAAAATAGGTCAGATAACTTGTTCAAGGTCAGACAGCAATGTTGAGATAGAATACCGTGCTCTTTTGACTGTGCCACATGGCTTCCCACCTGAATGTCTTGGGCTGGTTGTTCAGTTTCTCTCTCTGGGTCCCTCAAATGTCCGTCCATGACTTCCCCTTTATCACTCCATGCACCCTCCCTCTTTTCAAGCCATCGCATAAAAGTTGTTTTCCTAGATCCCATTGCATGACTTTCAATTCCATGACAACTCTTTTAGCCCGGAAAATTTCCTTCCATCTTTTCTAACTTCAGCGTCTTGTTCTTGGAAGCCCAGCTGAAATGAATACCACCTCAGTGAACTCTCTGGGATTATACCTTCCAACAAAGCTAAATGCCCTCCCTTCTGAGTCCCCACAGTCCACTGCCTCTTCCACAGTTGAAAATTCCTTCATTTTGCTCCAAATTCCAATCAGTCGTTTACCTCTCTGCCTCTTCACCTAGGCTGTAAGCAGCCCAAAGGCAGGGAGAGCAACCTCTTCACCTCTGCCTCCCAGGCCTTACCAGCAACAGCGTGGTCTCTCAAAAACCTTTGATAATAAAGGTGGCTGATGGCAGCTTCCACCTTTGTCCCCAATAATATCACAGACTTTCAGTGACTGCCCAGGTAACGAAACATCAGATATCAAGCAAAGCCAAGAAAAGGGAGCGACAATCCAAGTTCCCATAACTTTCCCCAACTCTCATACCAGGTGCTACCCCTTGAGTTCATAGAGTTTCTAGCTTTGAGTGATTCAAGAATGATTCTATTTCCCTTCTTAATCTGACCTATGGTCTAATTTGTTTCAAAGATAATTAGTGGGGGTCGGATGTGGCTCAACTGGTTGGGCGTCCGTCTCCCATATGGAGGGACCCGGGTTCGATCCCTGGGACCTCCCGGTAAAAAAAAAAAAAAAAAAAAAAATAGTGCAGAGATAATTAGTGTCACATAATAGCTTTTCCTGTTTTTAAAGTGCTGAGGAAAAGAAATGCCTTTAGGAGTAAAGTGCGACCTCTAGGTTTGAAGCAAAAATCAACAAACGATAGCTATATGTGGAAGGTTGAATTATGTACCTCAGGGGAAAAACACATGGGTTAGTCTTAATCCTTTCCTGTGGGTATGCTGTTTTTAGTTAAGGTGTGGCCAACTCAGTCAGGATGGGTCTTAATCCTATCACTGGAGGCCTTATAGAGAAGGTCACAGAGAGAAAGCCATGGGAAGGAACCCCAAGCTGGAACTTAATGGAACCTGGAAAAGCCAAGGAACCCCAAGAATTGCCAGACGGCTAGAAGATCCTAACCCCAGGAGGAAGCAAGTTCTCTAGTTTCTGAAATGTAAGCCAATAAAATCCTGTTGTAAGTCAACCCATTATATGGTATTTGTCTTAGCAGCCAGGAAAATCAACAGTATATGATTGACTGATTGAAAGAGAGCATGAAGAATAGCAAAATGAAGCTATAGGACATGTGCTTGATTTGGCTTATTGAGTCTTGCCCCTCCCCAAGGTTCTAGGACAAATTACATCTAAAGATAGAGACCGAGTTTCCTCCTAAAGAGCAAGCTATCCCTAGGGATGGTAGCTAGGGGCGTCAGCCCAGTGGGTAAAGTCAATATTGTGTCTGGAACCCAAGAATCAATACATAAACTGTCTCTCCATGTGACTCAAGTTATCCGAAGATGAAGGTCTGTAGAAATAATCACTAGGACTGGAATTTAGGGAACATAGTTTCTATGGCATGCTACCCCTTCAAGGCAGGTCTTGAAAGTTTTAATTCTATAGTCCCAGTTTCTAGCACAGAGCCTAAGACATAGTAAACACCTAATACCTGTTTATAAATGGAAACCATACTTGTGTTTCTTTCTCTTCTTTTATCTTCCATCTTTCTCTTTTTCTTTTTCCTCCTTTCTTTATCTCCTTCCTTCCCATTCAGGACCTGTTGAGTCCCTAATTACTAAAAGGATTTTGAAATTCCCTTTTCCACTTCACCCCGGGTCCCCAGGCAATTCACGAATATTCTTGTTTTTTGTTTTTTTTTTTTATTTTTTTTTTTTTTTTTTTATTTTATTTTATTTTTTTATTTTACCGGGAGGTCCCGGGGATCGAACCCGGGTCCCTCCATATGGGAGACAGACGCCCAACCAGTTGAGCCACATCCGACCCCACGAATATTCTTTGTGAAGTATTACATATTAAATTCTTTTATTGTTGGTGGTGGTGGTTCCATTGTTTTCTTAATGTCAAAGCATGAGATGCCTCTTTGCAGGTAACCCAGTCCTGCTCCCATTCCTTCACCCTTACCCTCACTTTTCCTTTCACTTCTTTCTCCTCCCAGGGGTGTCAGTCCTTGCATAGTCCAGCTGCTGATCCTCAAAGCTGCAAAACATGTTTCTCAGAGCTGCTACTTGGGAACTCTCTCTTGCAGCTTGTGTCAGGTTGTTTTGAGGTGTTTCTGTGGCTGCTATTGACTGTCCTACCCATACCTCACTCTCCTGTACTGTACTAGCCCCAAAGAACCCAAAATATGACCAAGACACTGCCTTGGGTGGGGAGGTGGGGGACATTTAGACTGAAATGGTGGCCTTTCAGACTGTTGCTAGTCCCCATCTCCATGGAAACGGCTGCATTCTGTTCTGGAGTATGCCAGATTAGGGACAACCTAGGCAACCAGGAAAATGAAGGATGATGTGGGAGAATAGTGTTGGAACTCCTGGGAAAACAGATAAAACTCCCTCACCTCAACCTGATTTCTTTCTGCAAAGCCCACGTTGAATTATTTTGCTTTCTTAAGCTCTAAAATATACACCCACAGAGTTTCAAGTCCTGACCTTCACTTTCAGGTAACTGGTTCACAATCCATCCCAGAGAAAGCTTTCTCATCAAGGGGTGGGTGTTTCAACAGGAGCAATGGGCAGCTCTTTCCTCCCCCCACACTGACTATGACCACAAATCTCATCTAGAGAGCCTGTCTCTTACAGTGAGGGGTGATTTAATCTTGATGTTCCTTCCTGATAAAATTACAGACAAAATTGTGTGTGTGTGTGTGTGTGTTGGAGTGGGAATTTTAATGCAGTCAATACTATCAATACTAATTCAATGTCAATTCCTACCTAAGGACATTGTCTTCATCTTAGAAGGCAAATATCAATTCATTAACTGTAGTTCCTTGTTTTGGAAGAATTTTTAATAGAGAATTACTCAGAAAAGAATGCTGATTGAAAATAAAAATCAGGAAATCAAATGGTAGATACCATGCCTTACAGGCAAAGAGAGAAAAAGCCAGGCATTAAACAATGAATGGAAGGAAATGCACCAAAATGCCAAGAGATGTTTTTTCCAGGTTGTAGAATTATGGGTGACCTTTGATGTCTTTTTTCAATATGTTTTGTGCTGTCCAAGTTTTCTACCATGAACAAATGTGACTCTAGTCATAGTGGGTAGGAGGAATCAACTTTTAAAATTTGTTTTTAAATGTAGATCACCTTCCTCCTATTCACAGTCTCATTGAGAAGCCAGGATTAGAGCTGAGTGACTTCAATACAAAGGCCTTCAAATCTTCCTAAGCCACGGCCCCCCAGCTCTCCTTCTTGTTGTCCAGCACAGAGTCCATTACCCTTACCCTTACAGAAGGTGAGTTGAAAGTTACAACTGGAGAGGAGGCTCAGGCACATAGGTCAGTGGGAATGGAGCTCAGAAATAGGCCAAGAGGCTGCCAGGAGCTCAGCAGCTGTACCCAAACCCCCAAACCACCCCCCAGAGCTTGCTCCCCAAAAGATCCATGTGCAAAATGGGAAAGAGAGGAGGTCGGGAGTAGGAAAGGAACATGGCAACGGAGCCAAGAAGGGGGTTCTCATAAAGAATTGACACTGCCCTGTTTCTAGAGCTGGCAGGCTTCCCACGAACCTCCGAGGGTGCAAAGAGAAGGACTGGGAGGACAAAACCAGGGAGTGGAGGCGAGGTTCCAGTCAGCTCAAGGACACCCCACCTTCCTTCCTCCTACCTATTCTACTCATTGTCGGGTTCTTTTAATTCCCTTTTGTTTCTCTTTCCTCTCTCTCCTGACCCCCAGCTCCCCACTCCTACCCCCAACTTAATTCTATCACCACCAAACAAACTGAGCTTGTTTCCCCAGGCCCTGCAGCTGCTGCTGACTGGGGTGACAGTCACACCTCAGTTCTTGGAGAGGGAACTAGTCAGTGAGGTCAGGGAGGAAGTTGGGGGGGAAGGGTGGGGGTGGGGGGAAGAAAAACCTTGGAGCAGACTTCCATGAACTGCCAGAGGGCGGCAGAGAGCACCCAACCCCATGCCATCTCCACCCCTATTTCACTTGTTATGATGGTCAGACCCTTGAGGCGCCCTCAGTGTTGGGTTCAGAGTAGGTGGGTTTCTAAGGAGAGGGAAAGGACAGGCACAAAACTGTTGCAGGTGATTCCCAGAGGGAGAATTGTCCACCTTTGCATTCACTTGGCAAGGCCCACTGGAAGTGGGCAGCAGGTTGATATCCATTACCTGAAAGTAGTTTAAGATACCATTGCTGGGAAGCGGCTGTGGCTCAATCAGTAGGGCTCCCGTTTACCATATGGGAGGCCCCAGGTTCGGTTCCCGGGGCTTCCTGGTGAAGGCAAGCCCGCCTGCATGGCGTGGTTAGCTGACCCAGCGAGCACAAGCAGCAAGGGGGGGATAAATGAATAAATAAATAAAATCTTTAAAAAAAAAAAAAAAAAAAAAAAAGATACCATTGCAGAATTGTGTGGGTGGTGGGTGGGTATTGGTGGAGGGAGGGGGTCCTCTGGAAGGGTAAGGATTCTCTACATCCCTCCAAACTCCCAGGGAGAATAACTGGATAAATTCAGAAAGTTTTTTAAGTCTTAGGGAATTCTGAACTAATCTTTCCACAACTGGATGTGATTGTATCTGTCATTTGGTTCTCCTTGTCCTCAGGTCCTTTTAGAAAATTGATCTCCTTTTCATAAAAAATGTCTGTATTCTCAAAAAGTATAACCCATCACATATGATCTCTATGCCAGTGATATTTTGCCATAGGAGGCAGTATGCTGTGGTGGTAAGAACACAGACTTTGCAATCAAATCAGACAGCCCTGGGCTCAAATCCTGATTCTGAGGATTGATTACATGCTGGACAACCAGTTTAATCACCTGTAAAACAGGGATGGTCCTTGTTCCTCCCTCACAGGGTTGTTATAAGAAATGAATGGAAGAGCTTCTATAAAGTGCTGAAGCATGGGGCCTGGTACAAGTTTAGCACTAAGTGCAGGCTCTTATCACATCGGAAGGTCAGTATCTTCCATATGACTTCACTCCAAATTAAGCTACTCTGGGTAGGGTAGTGGTAAGCTAAGCATTAGAGCAGAGGCAGTAAACTATGGCCCCATGGGGCAAATCTGGTCTACTGCCTACTTTTGTACAGCCGTAAGCCAAAAATGGTTTTTACATTTTTAAATGGTTGGGATAAAAAAATTAAAAAAATAATATTTCATGACATGTGAAAAGTATAAAAATCACATTTTAGTGTCCATACATGGAATTTTATTGGAAATACAGAGTCAGTGCTCATTCATTTATGTATTGTCTGTGGCTGCTTTTGTACTACATGCAAGATACCTATGACCTGTAAAGTCTAAAATATTTACTTCCTGGGAAACAGATGTGGCTCAAGAGGTTCGGCGTCCATCTACCATATGGAGAGACCGGGGTTCAATCCCCAGTACCTCCCGGTAAAAAAAATAAATATAAAAATAAAATATTTACTTCCTAACCCTTTACAGAGAAAGCTTACTGACTCCTGCATTTCCACCTCCCAAACACAGAGTAATACACACACCCCCAGATAAAACCCCAATGTTCACATAGCCCACGTGGCTCACTCACCATGCTATTACCACCAGCTGACCTGCACTTTGGAAAGTGTAAGAAAGGACTGGGCTATAAAGCATTACTGTTGTTTTCTATCACAGAGCAAGCACTTGGGGGTGGTGCAATCCCAGTCACCCCTACTAAAAATTCAATGCGTTCTTTGTTCTCCCAGCTCTTGATCTTTCCTTCTTATGACTATTTGTGAGAGCTTGCTGTGTTCATTTGAACTGGCTCAGCTGGGAAAAATATGAGTTAGACTTTGTCTACACCTTTAATCAGTTCACTGAAAAGGGGTCAGAAAGAAGAGGGTGAGGAAGCGTTAAAAGAGATAGATTACCAAGAGTTTACTATGCGTCAGGCACTTTGGGGATGGCAATGATGAATAGCAAAATGTCTCCGAGAGAGGGAAAGACAAATAGTTATGAATCCAGGCAATACGTGCCATGAGAGATGTGTGTACAAAGCTCTGGTGGCAAAATATCTACTGGGGTATTGAAGAGGAACATCAAGGAAAGTCGCAGGGGGAAGAGTTCGTTAGGTGGAAGAGAGGGTGAAGCAATTGAAGCACTAGAGAACAGCAAGAGCAAAGGCAAAGAAACAGACAGCATGTATGGTTGTTGAGGCAGAGGGAGTGTGCAGGCTCAGACCCTCGGCAAATAAGCTGGGACTAAACTAGGAAGGACACTATGTGCCACAGTCAGGAGTGATGCTTTATTCCAGAGATGATGGGGAGTCTTTATAGATTTTAAAAGAGGGGAGAAAGAGAATCAGATGTGTGCTTGAAAAAATGTTTATTGGTAGCAACATGGAGGGATCAATTAGCATATGGAGACGTATGGCAGGAAGAAAGATCTTGGATGCAGAGTAGCCTCATGACATATTTTGCTGTTAGGTAAGGAAGAGGGAGGAGTTCAAGGATGAATCTCAGGTTTCTAGAGTGGGTACCTGGAAAGATATTGGTGCCATTAACAGGAGTAGCAAATTCTACTGGGGATGAGAGGAACACGAGGGCATAATTAATTTGGTATTAGACTTGTGGCATTTGACGCAGTTTTGGGTCATCCGGGTGATGATCTCTGGAAGACAGCTATTGATACTCTAGATCCAGGCCCCAGAACATGTAAGGACCTAAATATACATTTAAATATCATCAGTCATCTGACCTAAAAATTTATTTAATGTAAAAAAAAAATAAAAAATAAATAAAAAAATAAAAATATCATCAGTCATTATTTATTTATTTATTTATTTATTTTAGGAGATACCAGGGATTGAACCTGGGAACGCGTATATACGAAGCAGGCGCCCACCCACTGAGCTACACTCACTCCCCAAGAATCATCAGTAATTGATGCATGGGAGTAGAGGTCCTTTTTCAGCAAGTATGAAAGGAAAAATACTACAGTTAGAACCCTAGGGAATACTAGCATTTAATGAAATGCAAGAGAAGCCAACAAGAGATGGGAAAATAAAGGAAGAACCCAGTATGAGGAGTGGCACCAAAGCCATGGAAAAAGAGGGTTTCAAAAAGGAGATGTGTTCTTAATCTTAATCAGCATTCCTGTAGGCATGAACCCACTGTGCACAGGACCTCCTGAAGATGTCCTGTATAGTTAAGGTGTGGCCCACCTGAATGAGGGCGGGTCTTAATCCAGATTACTAGGATAAACCTTATAAAGAGAATTGAGAAATCACAGAACCTAGAAAGGAGAGGACATCCCCTCGTGACAGGAAGCAGAGATAGGAATCAGCCAATACCAGAATGCCACAGTCTCTGGGGAGAAAGCATGGCCTTGCTGTTACCTCCACTTTGGACTTCTAGCTTCTGAGCCTGTGAACCAATAACTTCCCTTTGTTTAAAGCCAACCCATTGTACAGTATTTGTGAGAGCAGCTCTGACAAACTAAGACAGGAGGGGAGGTTTAACAGCAGGACATATGCAAAGAGGTGTGCAAAAAAGCTGCTAGGTGTGAAAAGAGGAGTTATTGGTGGCCCAGGCAGGGGCAGTTCCAGGAGAGTGGTAGGAACAGAAAGCATATTTCAGTGGACTCAGAAGTCAGTGGATTTGAAGAAGTAGAGGCAAGGAACACAGAGAGCACTTCTAAGAAGTGACATTTCTACAACTATTCTATACTTTGCTATTTTCTACTTTTTTCCTCTCTCAAAAGTCAATTGTCTATCCTGGAAACCACCTCTGCTTTCCAATTCACTAACCCTGGGCACTGTGTTTTGGAAACATATCAGCTGACTTTTATAACTCTCCAAGGTGACATTTACCCCTTCACAGAATTCCAAGTGGGCCATATGGGAACCTGTTATTTGATGGATATTTGCTCTTACCTTAGAGAGTGCAAGGGAAAATCAATGAAAAGGAGTAAAAGGTACTGTGGTAGGGGTAAGCCCTACAGGATGGGCTCCTCTGTAAAGGAGTCTGCCATGAATTAGTGCCTATGGAAAGTCCTCCTCTCTCCAGCATATGGCATGGTGCCAGGGAGAGACAGACAGCTGCATTCTCAGCCTTCCTTTCTAATACCAAGTTCCTTTTTTTCTTTTAGCTTGAAACTGACAAAAAAACAGAGAGTTTAGAGGGATTGAACAAGGCCCTCGGAGAGCTGGATTCTGGTTCCTGTGCTACTTTTCATCTCTGAGCCTGCCAAAGGAGACAATTGTTCCTAATCCAGTTTGATTTTCTTAAAACGTAAATATTAGGAAAGCAGATATGGCTCAAATGATTGAGCTCCTGCCTAGCACATGGGAGGTCCCAGATTCGGATCCTGTGCCTCCTAAAGAAGACAAGCAAGACAGTGAGATGACATGATAGGCAGGCATGGCAAGCTGACGCAAAAAGAGACATAAGGAAAACATAATGAGAGATACAACAAAGCAGGGAGCAGAGGTGGCTCAAGTGATTAGGTGCCTCCCTCCCACATCGGAGTTCCTGGGTTCGGTTCCTGGTGCCTCCTAAAAAAGAAGACTAGCACATAACAAACAGACACAGCAAATGCAAACAATGGGGGTGGGGAGGGGGGAGAGAAATAAATAAATAAAATAAATCTTTAAAAAAATATGTAAATATTAGAACCCATCTCTTGTTGCCTTCTCTTGCTGTGCACCTCATTAAATGTTAGTAGTATTTCCTAGGGTCTTAAATAGGCTTAAGGCACTTGCTTCAAATCTCCAGTGGTGTCACCTTGGCCTCGGATAAAGCCCAGAATCTTGAATAGGGTAAGCAGGATTCTCCACCTTTAATAGCTGATAGATCTCTCCTCAAATTCTATTGTCCAAACGATTGTATTTTTCTCCTTCCAAAGCAGCACGCTCTCTGTTTTCGTGGCTTTTGAATATGCCGCATATGCCCTCCGCCTAAATGGTCTCCATTTTCCCACTTCACCTGGCAATCTTGAACTCATCTCAGCTTCAGTGTCAGTTTTTTCAGGGATGTCTTTACAATGTCCAAGGCCAGGTTAAAGCCCTAGGGTTCAGACTATGCACCCCTTTTCTAGCACTCACAGGCCTGTGTTACTTGTTTAACATCAGTCTCTCCTGCTAGAATAGTAAATGCCCAGCAAGGCAACGAAGGGTCTGACTTTTCACTAGTATTACCTTACCCCTGAGCACAAAAAATGAACTGTGTGTTCATTTGTTCATTCATGCATTCATTCTACATGTTGTATGTTGCAGATTATATAATATACGGAAAAGCTCTTTGAAAAGCATAAGACCCAAGTAGTCTGAATGTTTTCTTTAGAAAAATGCAAAGTCAATATATATCTAGTCAACCCTCCTCAAAAATACCCAAAATGTTCTACATATAATCAAAGGACAATGATATTATTATTTTACCTGACCTCAGATAAATCATTATATCTTATTGTTTTTATAATCAAAAGATAATATTGTTGCTTATACTTGACCTCAGACAAGTCATTGTATTTGAGGACCAGAAGGGATCTTAGAGGTCCCCTAATTCTGCTTCCTGTATTTTCTGCTGCTGCATCAAATTTAAACCCTCAGCTCCATAAATCACTGACATTTCAAATTCTAATATTCCTACAAATAATATCTGAATGGGTAGTCTAAGCACCTTTAAATATATATATATATAATGCCACCAGTAAAAAAAGGAAAATATCTGAATGAATTAGGTCAGTAAGCATTACAATGATTAAGCTGAGTTCTTCAAACACGTAAATATAAGCAAAACAATATTGTCAACCTCTATTGCCAATCAATGATGAGAATTATAATTTGAATATTTTATATTTTTCCTTAACTATTTAAATTAAAATAAAGTACACAAAACTTTAAATGACACCTAATGAATTTTTACAGACCACAAAGCTGCTATCCAGATCAAGTTTTAATATATTATCTGTACCCCAGAAAGTTCCTTCTTGCCCTTTCTAATCAATTCCCACCCTTATCCTATTAACGGTAACCAGTAGCTGGCATCTTTCACCATAGATTTGTTGTTCCTCTTTTTGAATTTCATGTAAGTGAAATCAAACTGCATATCCTCTTTTGTCTGGCTATTTTTACTCAGTGTTATGTAGGTGAGACTCACATATTTTTGCATGTAATAGTTTGCCCCCTTTTTCCTTGCTATATAGTATTACATCAAAATGCATGTCACTATATATTTATCCATTCTACAATTGATGGACTTGTGGATTGTGTCCAGTGTGGGACTATCATGAATAAAACTGCTGTAAGTATTCTTATACATGTGTTTTGGTGCACATATCTGCACATTTCTGTTAGGTAGGAACCTAGGTGTGAAATTGCTAAGTAATAGGGAGAGTAATTTTGTGTTCAGCTTTAGTAGATATCGCCAAAAAGTTTTCCAATGTGATTGCACTAATTTATTATGTCAGTTTACCCACCAACCAGAAAAGAAAGTGTTCCAGTGCCCCACATCCTCTCTAATATTTTTATTGTTAGGTTTTTCTTGTTTATTTATATTTTTTAGCTGTTCTGGTGGCTATATGGAGGTATCTCCTTATAGTTTTCATTTTAATTTCCTTGGTGAATGATGATGTTGAGAATCTTTTCATATGCTTAGTATCCATTTGAACATCTTCTTTTTTTTTTTTTTTTACCGGGAGGTCCTGGGGATCGAACCTGGGTCCCTCCATATGGGAGATGGACGCCCAACCAGTTGAGCTACATCCGACCCTGAACATCTTTTATAACACAGCTTCTAGAAAAAAATAACAGTATCTTCATGACTTAGAATAGGCAAAGATTTCTTAAACAGAATACAAAAAAGACTATGCATAAAGGAAAAGAATAACAACCTAGACATCCATTAAAACTTAAACCTTCTGTTCACCAAAAGGCATCATTAAAAATTTGGAAAAATAAGCCACAGTATGAGAAAATAAGTTTGCATTCATAGCAAGAATTGGTCAAGAATTGCAAATCAGTGAGAAAAAGACAGACAACCCAATACAAAAATGGGCAAAAAATTTGAACTAAACCTTCTTTATTGTGAAATATTACAAACACAAAAATATTTTTGACTGAACTTCTTTTGTGTAATTATTGTCTTTCGTAAAGACAATTCATTCCATGTGAATTCATTTTTTATATCTTTGCATGACTTTTCATATGAATCATATCACAAATCTGGAAAACAAATTCTTTTGTGCCATAGTTTGTCCTGCTTTTTGTTTGGAAAATATTGTCACAGTAATTACTTCATCTAGGCTAGCTCCCAACCCATCCTGAGCCCTTATCTGATGAATGAACCCCTATGCTCAGGACTTCCATATGCTCCAACAAAAACACAGAAAGGGATGACTGCTGCCTCTGCCTTCCAGGATCAGGTAGAAACTCCTGTTCAGATAAAGTGCCCCAGGCTGCAGCCTCTTAGGGAAAATATACAACCTCACCTTTCTTCACCTCTCCTGGCACTGTCTCAGAAAGTTGGAGTTTTACCCCAAGCTACATGCAGATCCCCTTCCCCCACACCACCTCTGACAACCACCACATTCTTTGAAAATCTTCAAAAAGCCCAGAACTGGACAGAGGAGGAAGTTAAAGCAGGAAGGGATCTCTGCAGGGAGCAAGGGAAGTGGGTCAATGGGAAACACCAGGGCAGAAGCCAAAACTCTCTTAGCTATAGAAATAAAAACGCCTGTCAGTCCTATGCGGGCTGGAAGATGGGCCAGATTCAGAAATCTCTATAAGTAAATGCTGCTTCCCTCTTATTTCTTTCCTTCTCGCCTTAAGAAAATCAGTCCCACCACCCACCACCCCTAACCCACCAAAAATTGAATTGAGTCTTTTACCACCAAGGCTTTGTGATTGCAAAGGACCTGAAGTGGCCAAGCCAGATGGGTAAAAGGAAGGAGATGTAGACCCAAATGTCTACTGAATGACTACCCTGACAGGGACTATACAAGGTATTGAACAAGGATCGATAGAGTGTACTATGGATGAAGTACAATAGCAGTCATAGTAACAGCTACAGTTATTTGGTGCTTACACCAGGCAAGGCATTATACAAAGCATTTGACATATATGAACTCTTTAATCCTCACAGCATGCTTCTAAAGTAGGCACTACTTTCCTCCCCTTTTATAGTTGACTCAATTGAGGCATAGACAGGTTAAGTAACTTACCCAAAGCCAAGTCGTTAGTAATAAGCTGGGTTAGGCACTGAGCCTAGCACAATTAGGAGCAATGATAAGTGCATAGAGAGCAGAGTGCATATAAAGTATATTGGGATCACAAAAGAGTGGTGTTTGATCCAGTTGGGGGCAGGCAGGCAAGACTTCCTGGAGAAGACTGCATGGGAGCCATCCTGAAGGGAGCCATACTGAAGACTAGGTGCGGGGCTAGGAAGACAGGTGGGAGGAAAGGCATTCCAGGCAGGGATTTCAGCACTTGGGAAGAGACGGAGCTGTGTGACAGCAAGCCACTCAAATGTGGCAGCGCCAAAGTACATATGGGATAGAGCCAGAGGGTGTGGGCAAGGCCCACACCATGAAGGGCTTTGGGTTCCAGCAAAGGAGGGTGAAGAATAAGACTTTATCCTGAAGGCAATGAGTATCCACAGAATGACTAACAAGGTCAGATTTGAGTGGTGTTGAAGATAATTTGCAGAGGGTCAGGAAACACATTGTTGGGTTAGTTTATGTTAGGTTAGGTTAGGTGGGAGACCCTGATCAAAGTGGTGGCCCTGGAAAGCCGAAGGAAAGAGCTATTAGGGGAGGAAAACAATCTCCCGACCAACCACCATCCAGAGGCAGCTACTTCCTGGAGCTGGCGAGGCCGGTCCACCTCCAGCTGTGGCTAGGTGCTTGTTCCTGACCCTGAAAGCAGGCGTGTAAGCCATCTCCCACCCCGCCCGACCTACTGCATTCAGGCTTCTCTGTCTTCTTCTAGATATAAACTCCATGAAGAAAGGACTTTTTAGCACTGTGCCTGCAGCATGGTGCATGGCAAAGAGCCTGGACTTTGGAGTCAGAGTTGTGGGACTGAATTTCAGCTAAACCAGATATGTAGCCCTTCTGGAGAGTTGAATAACAATACCAACTTTGCAGGGCAGTTTAAGCATATGGTCTTGTAGGAAAATTGCCCCTTGTAAAGTGTAGCTGTTACTACTATTATTATACAAGCCTTTTATGATCTGGCCTCTCCCTGCTACTCCAGGTTTGCCTCCTGCCAAATCTCACCTTGCCTCCCCTGTTACACACCATCAATATCAAACTGCTTATTTTTTCTCAAATATGCTTATTTGGTTTCACATATTCCTGTCTTTTACATGCTATTCCTAACGCCTAAATATGATACCTCTCTTGCCTGTCATGAGAATCCCATCCCAATGTGTCTCTCAAAATCCATCTATGTAGCTCCTCAAGAAGTCTTTTCTCAGATCCCATCTGCCAGTCTGTCCCTCTGCTCTGCTCTCTCTCTGTCTTGCATCTTGAATGTGCTTCTATTCTTGTACTTATCCCTCTGATTACGTCCTATACTGTATTTCTTTGATTGTCTCCTAGAATAGGAGCCCCCTATGGGGAAGGGCTGTGCTCTGTACTCCCAGCGCATGGCCCAGTGCCAAAACCATAGTAAGAAATCAATATGGACAGCGACTTCCGGGAAGATGGCGGACTAGTAAGACACGGGAATCTCTTCTCCAGAAAAATAGCTAGAGGACAAGCGGAAACAGCCCTGAAAAAGATCTTCTAGGGTTTAGGACAGCAGGTGAAGGCTGCACATCACCCAGAGGAGAGAGGGACAGAAGAGGAAAATCGCGACAACAGAACCTTAAGTTGCAAGTAGCAGCTTCTGCTGCTGGCACCCTCCCCCACACTCTTCAGAATTCTCGGGCCTCTGGGCCAGCGACCACAGACAAAGGGGTTTCCAGGGATCTGCCACTCCCGGGAAGGGGAGAGAGAGGGACACAGCCTTAGGCTGACTCAGGTTCTAGCCTGAAATTTGGGCTGCAGAGCCCCACGGACCCTCCCACACAGTGGTTTGCACTGGGAGCCTAGAAAGGACTGGAGAAATCCGACTCTCGCAACCTCCCTCTCTTCTAGCCTGGACTAATTGTTGAGGACTCCACAGGAGAGGGGAGAGAGAGCCTTGGGCTGACCCTGCTTTTGACTCCCAGGTTTGGTCTGCCCTGTCCTGAGAACTCTTCCAGGCTGGGTGGGGCTACACCATTGTTTGCCTTGGAACCTGCAAGGGGCTAAAGATATACAAACCTCCCAATCTCCTCCTCTACTAACAGGGACTGGTTGTTGAGGATTCAGAAGGGAGTGGAAATATTTCCTAGCTGGGAAAAGGGGGGCGCTACGAGAGAAGTCTGGAAACTGTCTCAGAAAGTTTGCATCACAGGGCTCTTAGCCCCCAGACAGGAAGCTCTATCACATTGATCTGGTCTGTGTCACAACAAATATGCTCCAACCAGGCATTGAATTGAGAGCTGCCAACAAACGCCACCTCCTGGCAGACCAAGGAAGTGCACATAAGAAAATTAATAAGAGAGGCTTTTCCTGGCCTCTATAGCCTCCCTGCCCAAGGCCCTAGGAATGACTCTACAACCAATTACTGGGTCCAGTGCCCAGTTTTGAGCAACCAGCATAACAATCCTAACAATCAAGGTTGAGCCAAAAATCAAAGAGCTGTGGTAACTCACAGCCTCCTGCCACTAAAACCCCATAAAAGAGAAAGAGATAGAGCATTTAAGTAAAATACAAACTAACCAGATGCCTAAGCACCAGCAAAAGATTACGAGCCATACTAAGAAAATAGAAGACATGGCCCAAGAAAAGGAATACAGCAAAGTCCCAGAAGAGATGCAGAATTTGAGAGAACTAATCAGTGAGATGAGCACAAATTTCCAAAATCAAATTAATGAGATGAAAGAGAATATAGTTAAAGAGATCAATGACATCAAGAAGTCATTGAGCGAATGCAAAGAAGAATTTGAAACACTGAACAGAAAAGTAACGGAGTTCATGGGAATGAAAGACACAATAGGTGAAGTCAAAAATACATTTGAAGCATACAACAGCAGACTCGAAATGACAGAAGAAAGAATAAGTGATACTGAAGACAGAGCAGCTAAAATTGAAGAGAGAAAAGAACAGAGAGAAAAAAAGAATGGAAAAAATGGAGCAGGGGCTCAGAGAGTTGAATGACAACACAAAACGCAAGAACATACGTGTCATGGGAGATCCAGAAGGAGAAGAGAAAGGAAAAGGGGCAGAAAGAGTATTTGAGGAAATAATAGCCGAAAATTTCCCAACTCTCATGAAAGAAATGAACTTACGTGTCCAAGAAGCACACCGTACCCCAATAAAAATAAATCCAAATAGACCTATGCCAAGACACATATTATTCAGAATGTCAAATGTAGAAGATAAAGAGAAAATTCTCAGAGCAGCAAGAGAGAAGCAAACGATCACATACAGAGGACGTCCAGTAAGACTTAGTGCAGATTTCTCTTCAGAAACCATGGAGGCAAGAAGACAGTGATATGATACAATTAGGAAGCTGAAAGAGAAAAACTGCCATCCGAGATTTCTTTATCCAGCAAAACTGTCCTTCAAATATGAAGGTGAATATAAAGTATTCACAAACAAACAGAAACTAAGAGAGTTTGCAAAAAAGAATCCAAATTTGCAGGAAATATTAAAGGAAGCCTTAGAATCTGAAAGAAAAAGACAGGAGAGAGAGGCTTGGAGGAGCGTATAGAAGAAAGAAAAGCAGAAAGGATAACCAAAAGAGTGAAAAGAGAGACAAAAATAAGATGACATATGAAAATCAAAGAATAAAATGGATGAAATAAATAGTGCATTTTCAGTAATATCATTGAATGTGAATGGATTAAATTCTCCAATCAAAAGATACAGGCTGACAGAATGGATAAAAAAACATGAGCCATCCATATGCTGCTTACAAGAAACTCACCTCAGACACAAGGATACAAGCCAGCTGAAAGTAAAAGGTTGGAAAAAGATACTCCACGCGAATAGTAAACAGAAAAAACAGAGTAGCTATACTAATATTAGACAAAACAGACTTCAAATGCAAAAAAGTGATAAGAAATGCGGAAGGCCATTATATATATTAATAAAAGGGACGGTCCTCCAGGAAGACATAACAGTCATAAATATCTACACACCTAACCAGGGTGCCCCAAAATATATGAGACAAACTCTGGCAAAACTGAAGGGAGAAATAGACATTTCTACAATAATCGTCGGGGACTTCAACACCCCTCTCACATCATTAGATAGAACGACTAGACAGAAGATCAACAAGGAAACAGAGAACTTGAACAATATGATAAACAAGTTAGACCTAACAGACATATACAGAACCAATGCATCCAAACTCAGCAAGTTATACATTCTTCTCAAGTGCCCATGGATCTTTCTCCAGGATACACCACATGTTAGGTCACAATACAGCTCTCAATAAATATAAAAAGATTGAAATTATACAAAGCACCTTCTCAGATCATAATGGAATGAAACTAGAAATCAATAACAGACAGGAAAAAAGGAAATTTGCAAATGTGTGGAGACTGAACAACACACTCCTAAATATTCAGTGGGTAAAAGAAGAAATTGCAAGTGAAATCAGTAAATATATTGAGACAAATGAAAATGAGAACACAACATATCAAAACTTATGGGGTACAGCAAAAGCAGTCTTGAGAGGGAAATTTATAGCCCTAAATGCCTATATTAAGAAACAAGAAAGAGCTAAACTCAAAGATTTAACTGAACAACTTGAGAAATTAGAGAAAGAACAGCAAACCAATCCTAAAACAAAATGAAGGAAAGAAATAATAAAGATTAGAGCGGAAATAAATGAAAATGAGAACAAAAAAGCAATAGAGAAAATCAACAAAACCAAAAGCTGTTTCTTTGAGAAGATCAATAAAATTGACAAACCCCTCGCTAGACTAACAAAGAAAAAAAGAGAGAAGATGCAAATAAATACAATCAGAAATGAAAGGGGGGAAATTACAAATGACCTCACAGAAATAAAAAGAATCATAAGAGGATATTATGAGAAACTATATGCCAACTAACTAGACAACCTAGATGAAATGGACAAATTTCTAGAAACTCATAACCAACCTACACTGCCACAACAAGAAATACAAGAACTTAACAAACCAATCACAATTAAGGAGATTGAATCCGTCATCAAAAATCTCCCAGCAAAGAAAAATCCAGGACCAGATGGCTTCACAGATGAATTCTACCAAGCATTTCTAAAAGAATTAACACCAATCCTGTTTAAACTCTTCCAAAAAATTTAAGAGGAGGGAAAATTACCCAACACATTTTATGAAGCCAACATCACCCTAATAGCAAAGCCAGATAAAGATTCCACAAGAAAAGAAAATTACAGACCAATCTCTCTCATGAATATAGATGCAAAAATTCTCAACAAAACACTTGCAAATAGAATCCAACAGCATATCAAAAGACTTATACATCACGACCAAGTGGGATTTATTCCTGGTATGCAGGGCTGGTTCAACATAAGAAAATCAAACAATGTAATACACCACATTAACAAATTGAAGGAAAAAAAACACATGATCATCTCAATAGATGCAGAAAAGGCATTCGACAAAATCCAACATCCTTTTTTGATAAAAATATTTCAAAAGATAGGAATAAAAGGAAAATTCCTAAATATGATAAAAGGCAAATATGAAAAACCCACAGCCAACATCATACTCAATGGGAAAAGGTTGAAAGCTTTCCCCCTAAAATCAGGAACAAGACAAGGATGTCCACTGTCACCATTGTTATTCAACCTTGTACTAGAAGTTCTAGCTAGGGCAATTAGACAAGACAAAAAAATTAAAGGCTTCCAAATAGGAAAAGAGGAAGTAAAACTCTCACTGTTTACGGATGACATGATCCTGTATTTAGAAAATACTGAAGTATCCACAAGAAAGCTACTTGAACTAATAAATGAGTTCAGCAAAGTGGCAGGATATAAGATCAACACGCAAAATCAGTAATGTTTTTGTACACTAGTACTGAACAATCTGAGGAGGAAATCAGGAGGAAAATTCCATTTTCAATAGCAACAAAAAGACTCAAATACCTAGGAGTTAATTTAACCAAGGAAGTACAGGACTTATATGCAGAAAACTACAAAACAACGCTAAAAGAAATTTAAAAAGACCTAAACAAATGGAAAGACATTCCGTGTTCATGGATTGGAAGAATAAATATCGTAAAGATGTCAATCTTGCCCAAACTGATTTATAGATTCAATGCAATACCAATCAAAATCCCAACAGCTTACTTTACAGAATTAGAGAAAGCAATTACCAATTCATCTGGAAGGGTAAGTGCACCCTCACCTATACAGTCAACTGGTTTTTGACAAACCTACCAAGCCCACGTTAATAGGAAAAAAACAGTCTCTTCAACAAATGGTGTTGGGAGAACTGGATATCTATAACCAAAAGAATGAAAGAGGACCCCTATCTCACCCCCTATACAAGAATCAACTCAAAATGGATCAAAGATCTAAATATAAAAGCCAGGACCATAAAACTACTAGAAGAAAATGTAGGGAAACATCTTCAAGACCTTGTAGTAGGTGGTGGTTTCTTGGACCTCACACCCAAAGCACGTGCAACAAAAGAAAAAGTAGATAAATGGGACCTCCTCAAAATTAAACACTTTTGCACCTCACAGGACTTTGTCAGAAGGGTGAAAAGGCAGCCAACTCAATGGGAAAAAATATTTGAAAATCACATATCTGATAACGGTTTAATATCCAGGATATATAAAGAGATGTTACAACTCAACAATAAAAAGACAAATGACCCAATTAAAAACTGGGCCAAAGACTTGAATAGACATTTCTCCAAAGAAGAAATACAAATGGCAAAAAAACACATGAAGAAATGCTCAACATCACTCATGATTAGGGAAATGCAAATCAAAACTACAATGAGATATCATTTCACACCTATCAGAATGGCCACTATTAAAAAGACAGAGAACTACAAGTGTTGGAGAGGATGTGGAGATAGGAACACTTCTTCACTGTTGGTGGGAATGCAGGATGGTACAACCACTATGGAGGACTGTTTGGCAGATCCTAAAGAAGTTGAATATAGACTTGCCACGTGACCCTGCAATACCACTACTGGGTATATACCCAGAAGAACTGAGAGCAGTGACACGAACAGACATCTGCACACCGATGTTCATAGCCACATTGTTCACCATTGCCAAAAGTTGGAAACAACCCAGGTGTCCATCAACAGACGAATGGATAAACAAACTGTGGTCTATTCACACGATGCAATATTATGCAGCTGTAAGAAGAAATGAAGTCATAAAGCATATGGCAACATGGATGAACCTGGAGGGCATTATGTTGAGTGAAGCAAGCCAGACACAAAAGGACAAATACTGTATGAATATATTACTATGAACCAAATATATTGTGTAATATATTATTTGATTAAAAAAAATTAAAAAAAAAAAATCAATATGTCTCCACTGAATGACTGAATTGGCAAGTGACAGGGAGCAGAAGCCCCTAGGTTCTTGGTAGTGCAGGCCCCAAAGTAGGGATAATAGGAGGAAGAACTGGTTTAGGGATTAAATTCATCCAACAGAGGTCTAGCAGATAGTTTAAACATGTGTCTGAAGGCCAGATGAGAGCAAAGGCCCTGAGAGATTGTTTTTATTTTATTTTATTTTTTTTAATTTTTAAAGAAGCTTTATATTACATAAATGTTACATCAAAAATATAGGGGATTCCCATATGCCCCGCCTCCTCACCCTCCCCCACTTTCCCACATTAACAACATCTTTCATTAGTGTGGTACATTTGTTAAACCTGATGGACACATATTGAAGCATTTCAACTAACCATGGAATATAGTTTACATTATAGTTTACACTCTGCCCCGCACAATTTTCTAGGGTTTGACAAAATGTATAATGGCTTGTATCCATCATTGCAATGTCATGTAGGACAATTCCAATGTCCCAAAAATGCCCGCATGTTGCACCTCTTCTTCCCTCTCCCTCCCCTTAGAACCTCTGGTGGCCACTGCCTTTATATCAATGATTCAAATTCTTCCATTGCTAGAATAATATTAAGTCTATAATAGAAAAATTATAAGTCTACTTTATTATTTTTTTTTATTTTATTTTTTAAAAGCTATCACTGTTATCACTTTATTATACAATAATTGGTTTAGTCTACAAGTTTAAGGCAAACATATTAATGCATTTGCTTCTCTTCAGAAATCATACTTATAAAGATTACATAAAGTCTGTCCCAAGACTTCTAAAAAATGCTCATTAATTAAAAATGTCTACCTAAGATTCTTTACCAGAATACATGAGTGAACTATGGTGGTATACATCGTTTGTTTGTTTGTTTGTTTGTTTAATAACAAAATTAAGAAAAAGAAAAAGGTAATGGCAATTTTCATCTCTCCTGAACAACGTACTTTGAAAGGGTTAAACTTCAGAAATTACTTAAAGGTAAATGAGAATGGCAGCCATAAAGAACACTAATTATAAAATAAACATAGGTACAGAGGCTACTTTTAAAAAAAAAAACAAAAAAAAAACTGTACTTTGGGCTTTCGAATAGGAAGAGTGCACGATGATCGGCAGTTGTCCCGGGTAGCACGTGGGTGCAGGAGTGCAATGCTACACCACACAGACTGGAACTACCTGTGGATGGCACCTCTCCACTGTCTATCAGAAAAAAGGAGAGCATATGCATTTGGTCCGCTGTCTCTTTTTTGTTTCCAGTGAGCAGTAAATGCCTAACATCATTAAGAAAACAAAAATAAAATTTGAAGGAAGGCAGCCCTTTTAAACAGGAAGGTGGATTGCGGCTTATGTGTCTCCATTTAACACTGCCAGGCGGTTCTGCAGTAACTGAAGGTTACCCTTGGCATGCTTCAGTTCTAATTCTGCCAGTTCCACTAAATTTTTTCTGAATGCAGCAACTCTTCTTGTCTTGAAATCTATGAGTTCTTGTTTTGCAGATTCAGATATTTTTTCAAATTTCTGACAACATACTTGTTGGGAAGTTTCAGCCTGCAGAACATCTTTATTTTTTGCTCTTGCTTTATCCAGTGCTTTATTAGCATTTTCATAATCTACTAGTGACCTAGATCTTCTATAGAGGAGATCCTTAGCAGCTTGAGATTCTCTTAAGTAATATTTTAAAAGGTCAGAAAGTTTGAGGTCCTCATCAGCAGATACTCGTGCCTCTATTTTTCTTGTTTTATCAAATAGTTCTGAAACTTTGTGAAAAAACTTGCATATATTTGTAGAATCCTGAGTTCCTAAAGCGTATAATGAAGAACCAATTCTATTGTAATCATCTGCAGCACTTTTGTGTGATCGTGTCATTCTATCAGATTTAGCAGATGCATCCTTAACTCGGTTATGATATTCTAAAAGAAATGTTCGTTCATGCTCAAAGAAATCATCTACATCCTTTACTCCTGAAACAATTACTCCATCTGCTGACTTAACCATATTTTTAAAGAAATCTTCAAGTTTTTCTTTTTTATTTTTTCCTCGTAAACTCAAATCTTGATTATACTCCAAGAAGACATGGAAATTTAAATCTTTTCTCAAAATCAGATGTGCTGCCACACGGCATAGGAACACTTCATGCATTGCAACTGTCTTCTTGAATATTGCCAAATATTCAGCTTCCAGTTCCTGTTTCATCTTTGTGAATTCTTCCTTTGTCATAGATCCTTCTCCTTCTCCAAGCTTCTGAAGTTTTTCCCTTGAAGCATCAAAATCAGGTCTTGGTGGTGCTGGTGGGATAATGTAACCTGCATAGTCTTCATTTTCTATGAAGGAATCGTGGAGCCAGATAAATTCCTCATGTTGTCGAACAACAGAAAACTCATTTTGTTTAAAATTTGGCAATGAACTCTTTGTGTGAACGGTAAATTTTACTTTATCCCTCTCACTAAGAGCATCAGAAATGTCCACCTGCAGAGCAGCATCACTTTGAAGATCCACATTTATTGCTTTAAGTCCACGGTCCTCCTCGGAGAGGAAGTCCGGGCCGTCGTCCAGGCCTTCCTGTGGGGTCAACGGTGCCCGGCGCCCCGAGAAAAAGGGTGGAGTGGGGAAAACACAAAAGCAGACATAAGTGCCAGACCGGCTCTACCCCCGTGCCGCCCCGCGCCGGCTGCCCCCCATAAGTCTACTTTAATCCATTGTTCATTCCCCAGTCTTAAGGATTTGGGGATTGTGATGCCCACTCTGTTACTTTGAGAGGGGGCTTAGATCCCATGGTGAAGATGTATGGAAGTGTCTTGCTTGCAGTTGCAGACACTCTCTGTTCCTTGGGATGGGCATTGTCCATCATCATCTCCCTATTAGTTATTCTGTGTGAGTCCAGTGAACTGTAGAGTAGTTGTTGCAACTCTGCTGAGATTCAGGGCTCAACTTGCACATGAAAAGACAAAGATTTAAGTCTGTGGGACATATATATTTAACAAGTATAATGCTAATTATAGGTTCAAATAAAAGAAGCAAAAGAGCCATGTGTAGGGAAACTGTAAATGAGTCTAACTTTATTACATTGGGGAGCATAAATTCCAAAGTAAGGTTCACGGACAGGGTGCCAAATTCCTGAGCCTGTCTGCCCTGCTTATAGTGTTTAGATGTCTCTAGAGCCCCCAGAAGCCCCACTGTTTGAGGCACTGTTTATTGTGGCAGTCAATGAGATCCTGCTGAGATGTGCATAAGCGTAACCTCTGTAATGACCTCCCAACTCACTTTGAAATCTCTTAGCCATAAAAACTCATTTGTATTTAATATTTCCCCCTTTTGGTCCAGGTCTTTTTCCATATGCATTGCTAGTTGGTGCTTGGTAATAATCCCTCGGTGCCAGGGAGGCTCATCCCTGGGAGTCATGTCCCATGCCAGGGGGAAGATAGTGTGTTTATATGCTTAGTTTGGCTTAGAAAGAGGCCACATTTGAACAACAAGGCTTTTAGGAGGTATGTCTTAGGCAATATATAATACTAGGTTAAGTTTCAATGTTACAAGAAAAGGTTCATAAATACAATCATCAATATCATGGACCTGGCATAATGGTCTGTCTTCCTTCACTAGGCACTGCCAGTGTGCTCAGGGAATTCTGTCTTTCTATTAGAGAATGTAGCAGGACTCCCCAGTATGAGAATACAATATTCTTTCAGTTATTGTGTGGGTCTCCACCCACTGAGGCAAATACCCCATGTACACTTGAACATATTCACATGGCTTAGAGTCATGCCCCAGGTGCCCTCCCCACATATCCCCCCATCCTCCCCTGCCACAGTTGTGACCCTTCTGTGATCCAAAACCTCTCCAAAAAATGAAGCAATATAATAATAATAATAAAATTAATAGTAAAATAAAATGATGATAATAATTTAAGGGAGCGGATGTGACTCAAGTCGTTGAGCACTTGCTTCCCACATGGAAGGTCCTGGGTTTGGTCCCCGGTGCCTCCAAAAAATAAAAAATAAAAACAAACAACAACTATACAAATGAAAAAACTAACTCAGGGGAGCCGATGTGGCTCAGTGGTTGAATGCAGGCTTCCCGTATATGAGGTCCCGAGTCCAATACCCGGCCCCGGTACCTCAAAAGAAAATTTAAAAAAATAAATAAATAAAATATAAAAATAAAAAATGGAAAAATAAAAAAGTTTGAAATAAAATAAAAATTTTTTATACATTGTGACTTTTATCACTGTAAGATCTGTTATCATGTATGTACAGTGACAATTTTTACATATATTCCTCCAGTGTTTTGTTTTGTTTTGTTTTTCATTTTATCTTCACAGATGCTTTAGGGTACAGAAAAGTCACATAGAAAATATAGGGTATTCCCATATACTGAAAGCCTTCCCCTCTTCCACCTTTCCCTCTTAATAGCATTTTATATGAAGATGGTACATTTGTTACAATTGATGTACAAATACTGAAGCTTTGCTACTAACCATGGTCAATGGTTCACATTATGGTTTACATTTTGCACCATACACTTTTATAGATTTTGATGAAATTTAAAACAGCCTGTATCCATTGTTGCAAGATCATTCAAAACAATTCTGATGCCGTAAAAATGCCCTATGCTCCTTCTGTTCTATTTTTCCCTCCCCCTGTCCTCGAAACCTATGGTAACAATAAAGTTTCAATTTTTGAACAATAATGTTCACAGTTGCTTGCAATAATATTGAAGGCTGGACATATTGTTCTCTTTTCTTTAATTAGGCACTGCCTGTGTTCTCAAGAGATTCTTGTCCCTCTAATTAAGAACATAGTAGGACTCCCCAGGGTAGGATATTTTCTTGTTTATTGTGTGGGTCTCCATCCACTGAGATAACACACTGTGACAAGATGAACATTACATATTTCATAGAGGCATGCCCCAGGTGCACCCTATCCTGCACATTCCCCCGCACAGCACGCCCTACACCAGTAACCCTCCCCTGCCATATTTGCCAAAGGAACATTTTCACAATTGTAGTTTTAACCACAGGCCTGCAAATCCCCAGAGATCACCTGTTCCTTTCTCCAACCCTCCCCCTAGTTCAATGGATCAGCCAACCCAAACCCCCATCCACTCCCCCTCACAAACCAGCACAGCTGAACCCAATCAGATCACTACACCATTCTCACCCCCATCCACTGCCCAACCACACCCTTCCACCTTTTCATAGATTTTGCCCATATGGGCTCTGTGAGTTTGCTCAATTTGCTTAAGTCCTATCAGTGAGGTCACGTCATTTTTGTCTTTCAGTGACTGGGTTACTTCACTCAACATAAGATTGATCCATGTTATCCCATTTATTAATACTGATTCCTTGGGAAGCGGCTGTGGCTCAATCAGTAGGGCTCCCATTTACCATATGGGAGGCCCCAGGTTCAGTTCCTGGGGCCTCCTGGTGAAGGCAAGCCTGCCCGCACGGCGTGGTTAGCTGACCCAGCGAGCACAAGCAGCAAGGGGGGGATAAATGAATAAATAAATAAAATCTTAAAAAAAAAAAAAAAAATACTGATTCCTTCTTACAGCTGAGTAATATTCTATTATATGTATATACCACAATTTGTTTATCCATTCATCTGCTGATGGACATTTGGGTTGCTTGCAGCTTCTGGCAATAGTGAATAATGCCACTATGAACATTGGTGTTCATCTATCTGTTGTGTCCTTGCTTTCAATTCTTCTGGATGTATACCAAGAAGTGGGATTGCTGGATCATATGGCAGTTCTATGATTAGCTCCCTGAGGAACTGCCAAACTGTCCTCCACAATGGCTGCACCATTCTACATTCCCACCAGGAGTGCATAAGTGTTGCCTTTCCTCTACATCCTCTCCAACACTTGTAGTCCTCTGTTTTTTTAATAGCCACCAGTCTAATAGGTGTAAGATGATATCTCATTATAATTTTGATTTGCATTTTCCTAATAGCTAGTGATGTTAAGCATCTTTTCATGTGTTTTATAGCCATTTGTATTTCTTCTTTGGAAAAGTGTCTATTCAAATCTCTTGCCCATTTTTTAAATGGGTCATTTTTTTATTTTTGAGATGTAGAATTTCTTTATATATGCTGGATATTAGGCCCTTATCAGATAGATGGTTATCAAATATTTTCTCTTATTGAGTAGGCTGCCTGTTCGCTTTCTTGACAAACTCCTTTGAAGTACAATTTTTTTTAATTTTGAGGAGGTCCCATTTATCAATTTTTCCTTCATTGCTCATGCTTTAGGTATAAAGTTTATGAAATCATTTCCTACTAAAAGATCTCATAGATGCTTACTTACATTAACTTCTAGGAGATTCATGGTCTTGGCTTTTATATTTAGATCTTTGATCCATCTTGAGTTAATTTTTGTATAGTGCAAGAGATGGTGATCCTCTCTCATTCTTTTAGATATGGATATACAGTTCTCCAAACACTATTTGTTGAAGAGGCCATTCTCTCCCAATTGAGTGGGCTTTGTGGCCTTGTCGAATGTCTGTGGACCATGTAAGCAAGTTTTATATCAGAACTCTCAATTCTCTTCCATTGGTCAGTATGTCTATCTTTGTGCCAATACCATGCAGTTTTGACCACTGTAGCTTTGTAGTATGTTCTAAAGTCAGGGTGTGTGATTCCTCCAATTTCATTTTTCTTTTTCAATATGTCTTTGGCTATTCAGGCCCCTTGACCTTGCAAATAAATTTCATAATTAGCTATTCCAATTCAATAAAAAAATAAAAATAAAAAAAGCTGTTGTAATTTTTATTGGGAATGCATTAAATCTGTAAATCAATTTGGGTAAGACAGATATTTTAATGATGTTTAGTCTTCCAATCTGTGAACATGAAATATTGTTCCATTTATTTAGGTCCTCTTTGAATTCCTTTAATAATGTTGTGTAGTTTTCTGAATATAAGTCCTTTACATCTTTTGTTAAATTTATTCCTAGGTATTTGATTATTTTAGTTGCTATTGTAAATGGAATTATTTTTCTTGATTTCCTCCTCAGATTGCTCATTATTGGTGTAGAGAAATGCTACTGATTTTTGCATGTTGATGTTATATCCTTCCACTTTACTGAACTCATTAATCAGGTCTAGAAGCTTTGTTGTTGATTTATCAGGGCTTTCAATGTATAGGATCATGTCATCTGCAAATAGTGAAAGTTTTCTTCTTTTCCAATTTGGATGCCTTTATATTTTTTTCTTGTCTAAGTACTTGAGCAAGTACTTCTAACACAATGTTAAATAAGAGCAGTGACAATGGGCATCCTTGTCTTGTTCCAGATCTTAGAGGGAAAGCCTTTAGCATTTCACCATTGACTATGATGTTAGCTATGGGTTTTTCATATATACCATTTATTATGTTGAGGAAATTTCTTTCTATTCCTATCTTTTGAAGTGCTTTTATCAAGAAAGGGTGCTGTATTTTGTCAAATCCTTTTTCTGCATCAAGAGATGACAATGTGATTTTTTCTTTCAAACTGTTAATGTGGTATGCTACATTGATTGACTTTCTTTTTTTTTTTTTTTCACTTTTTTTTTTTTTTTTTACCGGGAGGTACCGGGGATCGAACCCCGGTCTCTCCATATGGTAGACAGACGCCGAACCTCTTGAGCCACATCCGTTTCCCTGATTGACTTTCTTATGTTGAACCATTCTTGCATACCAGAGATGAAAGCCACTTGGTCATGGTGTATAATTCATTTTATGTGTTGTTGAATACAATTAGCAAGTATTTTGTTGAGGATGTTAGCATCCAAGTTCATTAGAGAGATTGGTCTGTAGTTTTTCTTTCTTATGGCGTCTTTGTGGCTTTGGTATTAGGGTGATGTTGGTGTCATAGAATGAGTGAGGCAATGTTCCCTCCACTTCTATTTTTTGGAAGAATTTAAGCAGGATTGTTGTTAGTTTCTTCTGGAATGATTGGTAGAATTCACCTATGAAGCCATCTGGTCCTGGGCTCTTCTTGGTTGGGAGGTTTTGGATGACAAATTCAATCTCATTACTTGTGATTGATCTGTTGAGTTCATCACTTTCTTCTTTTGTCTTCTTTTGCTTGTATGTTTCTAGAAATTTGTCCATTTCATCTAATTTATCTATCTTGCTGTCTACAATTTTTCAAAGTATCCTCTCATGATACTCTTTATTTCTATGGGATCAATGGTGATAACCCCTTCCTCATTTCTTATTTTATGTATTTGCATCTTCTCTTTTTCCTTGTTAGTCTAGCTAAGGGTTTGTCAATTTTATTAATCTTCTCAAAAAATGGTTTTGCTAATTTTTTCTAGTGTTTTCTTATTTTCAATTTCATTTAGCTCTGTTCTAATCTTTGTTATTTCCTTCTTTCTACATGCTTTGGGATTAGTTTGTTGTTCTTTTTCTAATTCCTCCAGATGTACAGTTAAGTCTTTGACTTTAGCTCTTTCTTCTTTTTTAATATAGGCATTTATGGCTATAAATTTCCCTCTCAGTACTGCTTTTGCTACATCCCACAGGTTTTGATATGCTGTGTTCTCATTTTTATTTGTTTCAAGGTAGTTACTGATGTATTTTGCAATTTCCTCCTTGGCCCACTGATTGCCTAAGAGTGTATAGTTTAACTTCCATATCTTTTTTACTTATCTGGTTCTCTGCCCCTTACTGATTTCCAGTTTCATTCCATTGTGGTCAGAGAAGTTACTTTGTATAATTTCAATCCTTCTGAATTTGTTGGGAGTTGTCTGTGGCCTAGCACTTGGTCTATCCTGGAGAATGATCCATGCATGTTCAAGAAGAATGTATACCCCACTGTATTTGGGTGTAATGTTCTGGGCATGCCTATTACATTTAAATCTTCTAATGTATTATTCAAAGTCTCTGTTTTTTAATTGACCCTCTGTTGAAATTTTCTGACTAATGGTGATAATGGTGTATTAAAGTCTCCCAATATAATTGTAGAGGCATATATTTCTCCACTTAGTTTTTCTATTGTTTGCCTCATGTATTTTGAAGAGCCCTGGTTAGGCGTATAAATGTTTATGATTGTTATTTCTTCTTGATAGATTATCCCTTTTATTAATATATAGTGTCCTTCTTTGTCTCTTACAATAGTTTTGCATTTAAAGTCTATTTTGTCTGATATTAGTATAGCTATTCCAGCCCTTTTTTGGTTATTGTTTGCATGTAAAATCGTTTTCCAACCATTCACTTGCAAACTCCTTGCATCCTGGGTCTAAGGTGAGTCTCTTGTAGACAACTTATAAATGGGTCATATTTTCTTATCCATTCTGCCATCTGTATCTCTGGCTTGGAGAGTTTAATCCATTAACATTCAATGTTATTACTGTCAAGGTATAACTTACATTAGCCATATATCCTTTAGGTTTATATATGTCACATTTTTTTTTCTTTTTATCTTTTCAGTTATTCTTACCAATAATCTTCCTTTCTACACTATTCTCCTTCCCTCTCTTGCCTGTTTTTTCCTGTCAACCTGAAGAATTCCTTTTAGTATTTCTTGAAGGGCAAGTTTCTTATTGACATACTCTCTTCATTTCTGTTTATCAGTGAATATTTTGAACTCTCCCTCCCTCATTTTTGAATGCCAGTTTTGCTGGATATAGAATTCTTGGCTGACAGTTTTATTTTCTTTTAGCACCTTAACTATATCATACATAATTCTTGCCTCCATGGTCTGATGAGAAATCAGTGCTTAATCTTATAGAGCTTCCCTTAAATGTGATAGATCTCTTTTCTCTTGCTGCTTTTAGTATTCAATCTTTGTCCTAAGCATTGGATAGTTTAATAGCTATATGTCTTGGGGTAAGCCTGTTAGGATTTATACTGTTTGGGGTATGCTGTGCATCCATGTCTGTCAAAAGAGTTGAGAAATTTTCAGCCATTATTTCCTTCAACACTCCTTCTGCCCCCTTTCCCTTCTCTTCTCCCTCTGAGATGTCTATAATGTGTATGTTTGTGCATTTCAAGTTGTCATTCAAATCCCTGAGTCCCTCCTGGATTTGTTCTATCTTTTTATCTGTCTATTCTGCTATCTGTCTGATTTCAGCTCTACTGCCTTGATGTCACTGATTCTTTCCTCTGCCTGTTCAAATCTGCTGTGATGTGCTTCCAGCTTAATTTTGATTTCTTGTATTGTGCCACTTATCACCATCAGATCCATTATCTTTTTTTATGTATGTTTATGATTTCTTCAGTATGTTCCCCCAGTGTCTTTTTAATATCCTTTATCTCTTCCTTCACTTCATTAAGTTGATTCATGATATTTGTTTGGACATCCTTGATTAGTTATTCCATGTTCTGCATCTCCTCCTGTTTTTTAGTTCATTTATTAGACTGGACCATGTCTTCCCATTTTTTAGTATGGCATTATTTTTGGTTGGTATCTAGGCATTTGTTTATCTTGATTGGGCTTATTAGGTTGGTTCACTTCTCTTTCTACTCTAAGGTTTTATTTTATTTATTTATTTATTTTTGTGGCAAGATTCCTTTTAGACACTTAGTTCCTTTTATTCTATATCCTTGTAGTTGTCTGTTTCTCTTGAAAAAATATTAGGACCCTAGAATAGGAAAAAGAGTCAAATAAAGAAAGAATAATAGTAATAATAATTTTAGAAAGGTAGAAGAGGAGCCATACAAGAACCAGGTAAATAAATAAGTAATATGAGTAAAATATCATTAAAAAAATACAAAGGGATAATAATAATAAAATGTGGAATAAAAAATGAACAAGATAAAAGATAGGAAAAAAAGTAGAATAAATTAAAAGACCAGAAAGATGAGGAAAAAAGGGAAAAAAAATAAAAGAGAAAAAGAAAAAATGAAAAGCAAACAAGAAGAGATGGACTGAAAGAAAAGCAACAGAAAACAGAAGATACAAAAATGAAGGAAAGAAAAGAAATAAAGAAAGCAAGGAGAAAAAATAAATAAAAGAAAAAAAGAAAACAAAGAAAGGGAAAAGATAACAAACAAAAAACAAAAACAAGAAGGAAAAAAAAAGCAACCCAGGAAAAACAAGCTTCCCTCTTAGGCCCCAGGACCTGTTTCAGGCTGCAGTGCTCACCAATCAATCACCCTGCAGCCGGCTCTCCACAAGTGAGGTACCTGGTTTTAGCAAATAAAACAAAGCATATTTAAAAAAAGATAAAAGGGAAGCGGCTGTGGCTCAATCAGTAGGGCTCCCGTTTACCATATGGGAGGCCCCAGGTTCGGTTCCCGGGGCCTCCTGGTGAGGGCAGGCCCGCCCGCACGGCGTGGTTGGCTGACCCAGCGAGCACAAGCAGCAAGGGGGGGGATAAATGAATAAATAAATAAAATCTTTAAAAAAAAAAAAAAAAAGATAAAAAATAACAGATCAATAAAACAGTAAAAAATATCTCAGTCTATATGTTCCCTGTCATAAGGTGCCAGCTGGGTGCTGATAACCAAGTGGATCACTCTCAGGATCCCGTCTCTTAGGAGGTACCAGAAATAGAATCAGGGACCTTACATATGCAAGGCTTCTGAAAGCTTATCTGGCTCTTCCTTCCCTGATTCCCTCAGGTGAGACGGCTTTCTTTCTTTTTATTTTTTTTTAATTAATTTATTTTTTATTGTGGGTAAAAATCAAATTTTTCACAATACATACCAATATTTGTAAAATGATATATAAATATATATGCATATATGTGCATTTGCTTATAAAAATGTTATATATATATATATATATATATATATATATATATATTTTTTTTTTTTTAAGAGGTGCTTAACTTACCTAAATTTTACACGGAACCTACAGGTTTTCCCATGTTCCCCACCTCCCACACCTCCCACCACATCCCACACAAACATCTCCCACAAGTGTGGCCCATCACCCTCAATGGACTTACACATCCTGGGGCCTTGCCATCAACCATAGACCACAGTTCACATTGTAGACCACACTCTCTCCCACACAGTTCTGAATGGTGTGTGCTGATTGAAAATGGAAGATGGCTTTCTAACAGTTTGCTGGGAGCTGGGCTGGTTAGACCCCTGGCTCCACCCCCTCACTGACCTAGTTCCTCTCTCTCTCAGGGCACTGGGTGTGACAGCCTGTCTGATAATATCCCTCCTCCCCTCTCCCTGGGGCCAAGTCAGTGCTGGCTGGGGTCTTCTTTGAGATTCAAAGGGGGCTTAGCTGGCCAAACTCACTGAAAAGAAACCACTCCCCACCCTCTGCCAGATGCCCTTTCCTCCCAGGGAATGCTCCCTTCCCACTCAATTGGCTGCAGTGAGCCAGGGTTTTTACCAAGGTTATTTGCCTTGAGGGTAGGGTATATGTGCCATTCCCAGCCACAGGAGTGAGTAACTCATGGTTTTCCTTTGGCCTCTTTGTCTTTCTGTCCCTCTTCCTCCTAGATGATGCGCAGCACTCTCCTGTTCAGCAGATCACCAAAGCAGCTCCCTCAGGTAGCTTTTTGCCCTTCCTCCCTTGTTTTTTTGTGAGAGAGTTGAGCTCTGCCTACCTACTTCGATGCCATCTTCCCAGAAGACCCTTGAGATACAGTTTTGAGAACCTGGTCAGTAGCTATGTGGTAGTTGCCGCCCTGAACTTGGATATGGATGCCCAAGAACTATGAATAGAGTGACAAAAGAAAAAAGCAAGGATTCAGGAGGAACATCCACTTTTAGGGTTAGCTAGAAAAAGATTAGAAAGGAGCAGCCAGGAGTGTAGAAGAACCAATGAAAAGAGGTGCTCCAAAAGCCAAAGGAAGACAATTTTAAGGGATGCACGATATTTCACAGATGCAAGTGAATATGGGTTTGGCAATATGGAGGTGACTGGTGAACTTGGTAGTAGCAATTTCAGTAAAATATCAGGGGATGGAGAAGGAGCAAAAGGGGGATAAGGAGGGTCCACCATCCTCATCATTCAGATGAAGCATTTTCTTCCCTGTTTCAAGATCTTAAGGGTATATTTATGGCTTCTCAAAGTCAGATAACTCCTCCAAAGGCCCATGGATTGTCTTGTGACACAAGGGCTACCTCACTGTGGGTTTTTCTTCTGGAAATCAACTGATTTTCCCTGTGATCCCTCCTCTTCCCTATAACTCAGGAGAATAGTCAGCAGTTTTATGTGGATTGAGTATCACAGATGGAGCAGCTAAGACTCAGGGAAGTGTCCTGCTCCAACAGGTGACAGATGGATGGTACCTGAGCCCTAATTCCAAACCCTCTCACAGTACCCTCAATAAAAGGCAATGAGAGGAAAAAAAAAAAAAAAAAAAAAAGGCAATGAGCATATATATTTTGCCATAAACCAGATGGATCTGAGAATGGGGAAAGGGGAGTTGCTAGGCCTAATTGATTTTAAAAGCCTGAGAATATAGAAATAATTTGCTACTGCTGCTAGCTTCTGCAATCTTAATTTTCATACATGCATGTCTTCTATCTACAATTGAATTATAAGACCTGTGCAGAGCAAAGTACTAGGCATCCCCAAAGTTACTGGGCACACAATAGGAACTTACTACTTATTAGATGATAGACTGTTAACACAGGAATGGCCCTTAGAGATCATCTAGCTCAGCTGTATTGCATTATCCACCATAAGTGTTTTCTCACTGACTTAGTCTCTACCACTCAATTATAAATTATAAATTACTCCAGGGAAGCGTCTCTGGCTTCTTTTTTTTTTTTTTTTTTTTCCCCACTGCTTTTGGCAGCAGAGGGCCTGGCCCAAAAAATGTATTCAATAAATGTTTTTTTATGATTACTATTTCAAAATAGCATTTTTTAATACAAAAATGTAAAAATCCAGCAAAACCAGAAGTACAGATATATTTTCCCAGGATTTCATATTTTTTTAATTTTCACTTGTAATCTCCTTTTCAACCCAACTTACAACCTTATCCCCATGTCCAGTCTCATTATACAAGTGCTAAGTGGCAGAAAGTTCTGGATTAAATACATCTAAAGAAAAAAAAAGGAAGACAAGGCTGTGAAACTAAATGCATGCAAAAGTTTCTATGAAGGTGAGGGAAGGTGTCTTGGAAATTAAATAGAGTAAGACAAAGTAACTGGAAGGTTTTAGCTAAAGTTCATTCAGTCATCCTTGTCCTTTGCTCCATGTTTAAGGATGCACATGAAATCAGTGTGGTTGAAGTTCCCCTTTTTGTCAATAGATGCACCTCTGTACAGCTCGTCCACCTCCTTGTCAGTAAACAAATAATCCCCATGGTGGTCAGCAGCCCTCTCAGGTAATCCTCCTGGGTGGTGCCTGTTACCTCTTCATCAAAGCAAGAAAAAGCATTTCTGAATACATCCTCTGGGTCTGTGCCATTTAACTTTTCACAGAGTAAGGAAGATGGTGAAATTTATGGGGCCCGGAGCCTCCTTCATCATAGCATCAAGGTATGCATCCGTTGGCTTCTTCCCCAGAGAAGCAAGCATATCATGCAAATCTTCCTTGTCGATGAAACCATCTCTGTTCTGATCAATCACCATGAAGGCCTCTTTGTACTCCTGAATTTGTAACTGGTCGACAACAGCAAACACTTTGGAAGTTGTGTGCCGAGGACACTTCTTGGTGGTCTTGTTCTCAGCCTTTTTGCTCGACATGGTGGCTGCTTAATTCCGGCAGGTTGCCCTGCGTGAATTGACCAATTAATATTTGAATGGATAAATGCATGTGTAAAATCTCCAAGGTGTAAAAGAGGCGGCGATTAACCTTCCCTCCAGATCTTGGATTAAATGTCACTTCCTCAGAGGTCTTCCTTGCTCACTCAGCACCCACTTCACAGAGCCAGTTTACATTTACTTTGTTTACGTTTTAATTGTTTGCATTTCCACTGGAATGTAAATTACAAGAAGTTGGAGATTCTATATATCTTGTTCAGTGCTGTACCCAAAGGCCTAACACATAACAGGCACTCAATATTTGTGAGATGAATGAATGAATGAATGAATGAGTGAATGAATGAGTGGAGCTGAAAGAAAGTAAGACTAGAATGGATGCCTCAGATCAGTAAAGGGAACAAAATCTTTTGCCAGCTCTACCCTGCCCTGGGTGGAAGGAAGGGAGGGGTGTTTCAGCTTTTTGTCCCCAGTACAAGGAAGTCCCTAGCCTTGTCTCGTTCCACTCACACTCCCCTACCCTGAGAATGGAGTTAAAGTTTCTGGCTTCAGAACAATTTTAAGTTTCCAGACTTCAGTAATTTTGTTGGATTGAATTGTGACCCGAGTTCTTCAGGATTACTCAGGTAAACCCTGCTAATGAGCTAGCTAACCAAGTTTTACTCCTCTCTGACTTGAAATTTTAATCCCCTTCTGTGCCCAGAAGCCCTTAATACGAAAGCTGGGGGAAAAAAAAAAAATCATCAGAGCTTTTGACTCTCCGAATTCTGCAATTCCTACCACCAAACCTGCAGAAAGGAATGCTTTTCAGGTAGGCTGGTGAGTGAGACTTCTGCCCAGCTCCTTGGCTCATGTGATACTGGAAACTAGCACTAGGACTGTCAAGACCAGGTTCTGGCAACCTTCTGCCTTGTTTACTGAATTTATTGCCTGTGCAATATGGTTCTGGGAAAATTGCTTATGTCACCTCCTATGCCTAAGAAAAGATTCTGGATACCGAAACTACTCACTCAGTCCCACTGCCACTCTGAGCTACCCTCTAACTCCCAAATCCCAGCTTGCCTTCCTTGGCTTGGTGCTAGGGGCTGGTGGCTCGGGGGATTTCTTTTGTTGCTGTTGCTGTTGTTAGTATTGAGTTTTGCTTTGTCTTTCTCCTAATGCAAAACAGATGGAACAATAAAATGAAGAACTGTTGACAATTCTAGAAGCCACTTACCTCTGGTAAATTTCAAAAGGAAAATGGAGAAAATAAACAACTACTCAGTAAATAAGTATTTAGTGTGCCTCAAGGAGTGTTTATGATGATCCAGATTAGCCCTGTCCAATAGAAATAAAATTTAATTTGGATGTAATTTAAAATGGTCTGAAAGTTTTTTTAAAAAGTGAAATTAATTTTATTAAGTTTATTTAATTCAATATATCCAAAATCGTATCATTTTAGCATGTATCAATATAAAATCATTACTAAGATACTTTCCTTTTTTTCATACTGAGTTTTCAAAATCTGTTGTGTGTTGTACACTTAGTGCACATCCCAGTTCAGACGAGGCGTATTTCAAGTGCTTGGTAGTGGCTAAACTCTGCTGGCTCCCCTATTGAGCAGCACAGATCTAGACAGATTTGTTTCTTGCCATCATACTAGCGAGAGAGTCAAAAAATAAATAAATGGATTAATAAATAAGATGATTTGGGAGTATGATAAATACTAGAAAGGAAATTTCAAGGTGATGAGATAGCAACAGGGAGTCAGGGATTGGGAGTTTTGCTACTTCAGATGAGGACGTCATTTGAGGCTTCCCAAGGGAAGGGGCATTTGATTGGACATTGCAGTATGAACATGGACCAGCCTTGCAAAGAAGCAGGATGGGGCACTGCAGGCAGAGGGAACTGTAGGAGCAAAGGCCCTGGGGCCATCCAAGTGCTTGGCCAGAAATGGAATGGAGCCCAGTGTGGCTGGAGAAAGGGGATTATGGGATAGAGCGAGTGAGAAGAGATTGAAGGTGGGCAGGAAGCAGAACACATGGAGTTTAGGCGGCCACCGTAGAGAGCTTGCTGTAATTATAGAAACCATGGGGAGCTGCTAAAGGGGTGTGAGCAGGGAAGTGATGTGATCTGATTTTAATTTTAAAAGATTTTTCTGTCTTCTGCATGGAGAATGGATTAGAAAGCAGCAAGAGAAGATGGACAAAAACTGGTACTCTGGTAATCCAGGTTAGAGTTGGCAGAGGCGTGGCTAGGGTGATGGTAGTGAAGGTAGACAGAAATAAATGACTTCAGGACAAGCTTTGAAGGTGGGACTGAAAGGATTTGGTGAGATGGCTTGGTTATGTGGGGGGAGGGGTGGAAAGAGGACATCACTTACAATTTTGGCTTGAGCTCATGGAATTACTTCCCTCTTCTCCATCCCTAACCCTGGCTTCTACAACCCACATCCCACAAGTTTCCAGTCTCCCCAAGATTTCAGCCAAAAAGCCAGCTTTCCTGGGCATTGGACAGGAATTTGCCTCCAAAGTTTCAAGCCAACAGATGTTTCCCTCCTCTCTTTCTGCCTATTAAACGATGTACACCTGAAATAAGTAAGGAACTTGAAAACTCCCATGCCAGGACCCATTCCCGAAACGGCCCCATTTTAATCACTCACAGCACTAAACAGATGAATTAACCTAAACCCATGTGAATTTGTCCCACTGATGGGAGAAAGGATAGTAAATTTATTTCAGACTTTGGTGTTAGCCAGCAAGATATTCAAAAGAAGGAGTCAGGAAGGAAAGCCTATAGGTACGGCATTAAAAAACTAACTCTGCCAGTTGAAAAAGACAGCCACTTCAGACACCTGAGGGTGCCAATGCCCCACAGAATCTTTAAACAACTAGCGAAAACTGGCAAAGCAATCTTCCTCAAAACTCTGGAAAACAGTTAAAGGGTTGCGGTAATTGCCAAATCAAGAAAACCTGGCAATCCCACTTGCAGGAATGTACCCCAAAGAACTGAAAGCAGGGACTTGAAGAGGTGTTTGTACACCAACGTTAATAGCAGCATCATTCACAATTGCCAAAAGATGGAAGCAACTCACATATCCATCAGCTGAAGAATGGATAAATAAAATGTGGAGAGCGGATGTGGCCCAAGCAGTTGGGCACCTGCCTCCCACATAGGAGGTCCAGGGTTCGGTTCCCAGTGTCTCCTAAAGAAAAAACAAACAGACAATGAGTAGACAATATGCAAAAAAAAAAAAAAAGAGCAGACAATGAGCACAAACAACAAGCAAACTGACGAGGGAGCCATCTTAGGGGATGAAAATAAAATGTGGTATATACATAAAATGGAATATTATTAGTCATAAAAAGAAATGAAGTTCTGATAAATGTGACAAGTGGATGAAGTTGGAAGACAGTGAAGACAGCATGTTGAGTGAAATAAGGACAAATATTGTATGATCTCACTGATAAATAATTAGAATAAGCAAATACATAGAGCCAGAACCTAGAATACAGATTACCAGGTATGGTGGCTTGGAGCTACGTACCCCAGAAAGCATGTTCTTAATCTCAACCCATTCCTGCAGGTGTGAGCCCTTGTAAACAGGACCTTTGGATGAGGTTACTTCAGGTAAGGTGTGGCCCAACCGAATCAGATGGGTCTTAATCCTATTACTGGAGGCCTTATAGGGAAGGCCACAGAGAGAGCAAGCCAGAGATTGCAGCCAGAGGCTGAAAGTCAAGGGAACCTAGAAGAAAAGAGAGAAGCCGGGAGGGGCTGCCATGTGCATTGCCGTGTGACATTGAAGCCAAGGACCAACGATGGCTGGCAGCCAGCCCCAGAACTCCAGGGTTCTGGGAGAAAGCATCACCTTGATGAGGCTGTGATTTGGGGCTTTTCCCGGCCTCAAAACCATGATCAATAAATTCCTGTTATTTAAGTCAGCCCATTGGTATTTGTTTTAGCAGCCAGGAAACTAAAACACTAGGGTACGGGTGGGGGGGATAGGGAATGGGAATTGATGCTTAATTGGTACATAGTTTTTGATTGGGCTGATGGAAAAGCTTTGGTAGTGAATGGTGGTTATAGTAGTACTTCATTTTGAATGTAATTAACACCACTGGATACATATATTTAAATGCAGTTAATAGAGGAAATTTTAGGTTGTGTATATGTTGCTAGAATAAAAATTTTAAAAAACAGGACTGTACAACACAGTAAACCCTAATGTAAACTATAGACTATGGTTACTAATTATAATAATATTGTCTCATCACTTTTAATAAAGTTACCACACTAAGGAAAAATGTTAATAATAGGGAAACTGTGTGGTGAGGCAGTGGTATGGGGGAACTCTATTTTCTGCATGAGTTTTCTGTAAATCTACTTCTCTAATAAAAAAAACATTAAAAAAAAAAAAAAAAAGGAACTGTAACAACAAAAGGCGCTGGTCTAGCTTAAGACAAAAACAAGATCTAAGGAATGAATTTTCTAGCTTTGCTTCCTTGTTTATTCCAGGCAATTGTTGACCCTTAGTACACTCTTGAAAAGACTAGACTATAGGAAATGTCACACAAGTGTTGAAGTTGTGAAGCGGCTTGAAAGTTAAGGACGAGTTGGGTGTTTATTTGTGCAGGGGGCGGGGTAATGGAGAGCTGGGGCAACATGCAGAACCTACAAAAAGTGGGTGGATTTCATGGTGGCAAATGTCCAATTCTTACCCTTTCTTTCTGCCCCCTGGGGTCAGATAAGATCCGTGCCACATTGCAACTGCACCAAAATAGACCTAATAGCACTTTTGCTACCCAACAGATGGCATTTCCCAGAAGACCTGAATCTGTCCCAACAAGTCTGACCTTAAATCCTGGAACAAGCTGAGTCACACTAACTGCAAGAGGCCGCTTGCAGTTTCTTCTCATTTGAGACAGCCTCAGTGCAGCCCAGGGCCCGCCACTGCACAGACTTAGCCGACAGGAGGACACAGTGCCTGAGGTATTTGGGGTCATGCCATGAAACTTCTCAGCAATGGGCATACATCCTGGACCTGGATCTCCATGAATATTCATCTCTCAGAAGGAAGGCTGATTTTCTTTCTAGTCCAGGCTCATTTTTTTCTCTGACACTTTCCCATGCCTTCGCTGGGGAACTTGGAAGAGGGGTGTTGTCTAAAGGCAACCACAAATGCTAACTAATTTCTGAAGCAAGAAAACAAGGACCTGAAGCCCATCCCCAAAGAGACTCGGGGAAAGGGGATGTCACCTACCTACCAGATCAAGAGGTGAATGGATGGAAGAGAGAAAGAGTTAAAGACAGAGTTAGGAAAAGAGAAGCCATCAGCTGAGTTCAAACCAATTTTGATACTCTTTGGACAACCAGCAGGACTTCGGATGCTGGCCTGGGAACCTTGATTGTACTTCTTCGTTAACCATACATTCTTCAACCTGCAAGCGAAGCCTAACGCCTTCACCAATATCTCTTGTTTGTTTGTCTGTTTGTTTTCCAAAGTGTTTCCACCATGTGCTCATATTTGATTGACAAGGTCTGTTTTCCTCTAAATCAGAACTGGTCTTTCAGGAGGTAGTGTGACATTTCCCTAGAATTAGGAAGGACAGAAAATTCTAATCAGCTAGACCCTCACAGCATTCTGATAATTTTGTGTACATTTCGGCCTTTGTAATCTGAGTGAGGCAGTTGGAGCTAATCTAGTGCCTGGAGAGCAGAGACCCAAAAATCTGGTGTCCCAGATTAGAATTTCAGCTTTGCCAATAAGTCTTAAGACTTTCAACAGGTCACTCCTTTTTACTGCCCACCCCCACAGGTGAATTTAGGCCAACACCTATTCAAATATAAGAACAATTTTAGTTGCACAATGCTGCATTGTTCTATGATTTTCTAAAGCATTGGAGATGGGGGTGGGGTGAAAATCACTTACATTTTTAAACAATAGGTATGCACTTTTGAAAAATCCACTCCATAATGAATGACAACCTAATCTCAGATAAATTTCTGAACAATGCCTAATTATGGCATTTCCCAAATCATAAAAATTCACCCATATACTTAGTCTTACACAAACAGCAGCTACAATCTGCAGGAAGATTCTGCAAAAGGAAAATACCTTGATGATCCCAGCCAGACAGACAGGCATTTTATTCCTAAATTCCTGGAATTATCCTGTTTGCCAGGAGGCAGGGAGGAATGAAGAGTTACTCTAATCAGTATCCTGGTGGAGGAAAGTAGAGGAAGGTCAGAGTAGTATACTTATCTGCATACATTTAAATTACAGCAGAGAAGTTAAATTATCTTTCTAGAGGGACTTGATCTTCTCAAAAGAAAGGAAGATCAAATATAAAATCAAGAAAGAAGTGTAAAGTCTAGTTAGAACAGTAGTTCTTCACATGTTTTGTTTTTTCTTCAGTCTGTCATATGGTGTTATTATTTGCCTCTCTCACTAGAGTGCAAGCACCAGGAGGGTAGGAATCATGCCCCTTATTTCCATTATACTCTCAGGGTCTAGTAGATTGCCTCACATTCAGTAACTACTCAAAAAACATTTTTTGAGTGAATGAATAATGAATTAGCTTTTTTCAGGTCCTCGACCCCTTTGAGACTCAGGAGAAAATTATGACTCCTCATCCATTAAAAAAATATATGTGTGTGTGTGTATTTGTTGTGTGTGTCATACAAAGACACAGTTTCCGAAGGACATTCGTGCTTCACTTTTTTTTTTTAAGTTTTATTTTATTTATTTATTTCTCCCTACCCCCTCGTTGTTTGCACTTGCTGTGTCTGTTCATCTTCTTTGTTTCTTTAGGAGGCACCGGGAACTGAACCCAGGCCTCCGATGTGGGAGGGAGGCACCTAATAGCTTAAGTCACCTCCATTCCCTGCTTTGTTGTATATCTCATTATGGTTTTCTTCTTGTGTCTCTTGTTGCATCATCTTGTTGTGTCAGCCTGCCACTCCTGCCCATCACGTCAGCTCACTGTCTTCTTTAGGAGGCACTGGAAACTGAACCATGGACCTCCCATGTGGTAGGCAGGAGCTCAATCGCTTTAGCTATATCCACTTCCCACCTGCTTCACTTTTGACACCTGATATACTTAAAAAGCAAATGGGGAAACAGATGTGGCTCAAGCAATTGGGCTCCTGTCTACCACATAGGAGGTCCAGGGTTAGATTCCTGGGGCCTCCTTGTGAAAGGCAAGCCGGCCAGTGCGGTGAGCTGGCCCAGGTGGAGAGCTGACCCGCGCAAGAGAGCTAGCCTGCGCAGAGAGCTGGCGCAGCAAGATGACACAACAAAAAGAGACACAGAGGAGAGATGATAAGAGACACAGCAGACCAGGGAGCTGAGGTGGCGCAAGAGATTGAGCACCTCTCCCCCATCCCAGAAGGTCCCAGAATCGGTTCCCGGTGCCACCTAAAAAAAAGACAAGCAGATACAGAAGAACACACAGAGAGCAGACAGTGAGCACAAAACAATGGGGTGTGGGGGGGGATAAATATATAAAATAAATCTTAAAAAAAAAAAAAAAAGCAAATGCATTCCAAAAACTGCAGGAAGCACTATACCCATTAAACACATGTCTTCGGTCTGTTCATATGCTGGTTGAGCCACAAATCTCAGCAGAGTTACAGCCAACACCTACTCTCCAGTTCATCGGACTTGCCCAGGACTAACAAAATGATGACGATGGACAACACCCATACCAAAAAACAGAGAGTATCTACAACTGCAAGCAAAACAGTTCCATCCATCTGTCCCATGGGATCTAATCCCCCTCTCAATCGGAAGCAGAGTGGGCATCACCATCCCCAAATCCTCAAGATTGAGGAGTGAACAAACATAAGGGGGGAATGCAAATATGGACCAAAGTAGACATATTATTATTCTAGTATTGGAAGAACTTGTAACATTGATATAAAGACAATGGTCACTAGAGGTTCTGAGGGGAGGGAGAGGGAAGAATAGGTGTAATATGGGACATTTTTGGAACACTGAAATTGTCTGCATGTATTATTACGATGGATACAGGCCATTATACATTTTGTCAAAAGCTAAAAAATTTTACATTGCAAACTGTAAACCATAATGTAAACTATAGACCATGGTTATTAGTAGCAATGCTTCATTATTATACATCAATTGCAACAAATGTACTACACTAGTGAAAGATGCTATTTTTTTTTTTTTTTTTTTTTTTTTTTCACCGGGAGGTACCGGGGATCGAACCCCGGTCTCTCCATATGGTAGACGGACGCCGAACCTCTTGAGCCACATCCGTTTCCCATGAAAGATGCTATTAATAGGGGAAAATGTGGGAGGGGGAAGGGGTATATGGGAATCCCCTATATTTTCAATGTAACTTTTCTGTAATCTAAAACTTCTTTAAAGATAAAGTTAAACAAACAAAAAAGCAAATAAATGAAAACTCTGTTATCACTGCACTCACCAGAGGAGCAATTCAGACAAGGTTCAAGATTGAGGTTCCAACAACTGAAATTGGTCCTTAGACATGACTCAAAGACTCTGGACACCTCTGAACAAGTGTCCAGGAAAAGGAGACCCTCAGTAAAAGGAACAGAAAAAGCCCTAAATTGGGGGCTCAGAAAACTTGAGCTCAGAACCAGCTCTTGCCCCTTATTGGCTGTACCATCAGTCAGTCACTGGACCTCTCTGGGCCTCAGTTTTCTCATGTGAATTAAGAGGCCTGGCATAGGCCCAACATTCCATAATATAACAACTTGTGAACCAGACCAGAGCTGGGGTGGAGGTGCACATGCTGTGTATTTCACGTATCTGCTAACTGTGGGCCCGTGTGCTAACAGAGGTAGTATCTGCACACTCCTCTGCTTACCTTTTTCCCAATTCACTCACTCTGAGTAGCTTCCTTAAAACTGGGCTTTTAGACCCCAGAACATAATTAGATTTAAAACACAGGTCTGAAGAGAGGAGTGGTTTTCTGGAGATAGTTAAGAAACATAGGGGAGTGGAAGAATTACAGGGAATGGCTTCCTAAACTCAGAAAAAAGATAGGGAAAAGTCCCAGAGAGCAGAGAAGGGAAGCGTTTGGGGGAATGGACTGGTGGTAGTCACTAGAATCCAAGGTTCTTCATTGGATCTTTGGTAAACTTCCCGTCCCCCAGCACCTGCCCACCACCATCACCCAGGCCTTTGTTTGCCTGTTCTGCCTCTCCTCATCCTTAGAGACTTTCAGCTCATAAGGCATCTCTTCCAGAAATCCTCAGGTTGTACCCGGGGTCCTCTTCTGGGCTCCCATAGGAGCCAGTGCACATCTTAACATTTGCCAGATTATACTGAAACGATCTGGTTATGCATTTCTCTTCCTCAGTAGACCACCCCAAAGACAGACTATTTTATTCAGGCCTTGTATTAGTCAGTCAAAGGGGTGCTGATGCAAAATACCAGAAATTGATTGGGTTTTAAAAGGATATTTATTTGGGGTAGAAGCTTACAGTTACCAGGCGTAAGTTACTTCCCTAAACACAAAGTATATTGCAACGTGTTGGAGCAAGATGGCTGCCAATGTCCACCAAGAGTTCAGGCTTCTTGGGTTCCTCTCTTCCCGGGGCTCCATTTCTCTCTGGGCTCAGCTGCTGTGGTCTCTCCACAAGGCCAGCTATAGACTATCAGGTGAACGACTCTGTCTCTCTCTCCCTGGAGCTTCTGCCATGTCTAAGGAGCCATCTCTATTCTTCTGTGTTCTCCTGTGTTTTCACTTCCCAGGCTCCAGCTCAAAAAATTCAGCATCAAAACTCCAACTCACTCTTCTGCCATGTCATTTTTTCTGAGTCCCTGCCCACCAAGGGGGTGGGTCACAACGTCCTACTGATGTGGCCCAATCAAAGCCCTAATCATAATTTAATCATGCCCAGAGGAAAAGACCAGTTTAAAAACATAATCCAATATTTCTTTTTGGGAATCATCAATAATATCAAATTGCTACAGGCCTCTACCCCTGGCACCTAGCATAGAGCCTGACAGCTAAAAGGTGCTCAACAAATGCTTATTGAACCTACAGACCCCAAGATACAGGTGACCCCAGAGAAAGGCTCCCTACCTTTTCCAGTGCCCAGAATTTGCAGGAGAATCTGACTGGAGGAAGCCTTGTCTGAAGATGATGCCACTGGCAGGAGTGGTTCAAATTACAAATAACTCAAGTTCTTGAATTGAGCTGAAATATAAGCCACACTAACTTCCACCTATAGGCTTGTGCCTGGAGCTCTTCTTGGCAATAAAGACAGCAGTTCCCTGTATAGCAATGCCCCAGCTGTGCACTGGAGAGCTGTGGTCTCTTTCTGGGTAGCTGGATATAGCATCTTGTGTAGCTCATGAGGCAGGACAAGGCCAATCCCAGTGCTAGATACTTTCTGATTTGCTGTGAGAGAGCTGCTGACAGACCCTCTTGAATCCTGACTCTGTGTGACTCTCTGCAAGTCATCTCACCACAATGAGCCTTAGCTTCCTCTCTGCAAATAGTGACACCCATGTTACCTTCCTGACAGTGTCATGTGGGGATGAAAAGTGATGACATGTGTAAAGCTTGGAGTGGTTCTTGGTAAAATCTCAATGAAGAATAGCTATTTAATTAGTATTGAAATATTATTATTATTATTATTATTATTATTATTATAGTGACATGGACATAATAACTCACTAAGTAAATCAAATAGATCTGCTTTGGATTAAAGTTCACTATATTGCACTGAAATCTTCCTCTGCTTGAGCCTCTGTCTAACTTATATTATCATATTTTTACAAGATGGTGCCCAGGATTAAGAACATAGTTCAACAATTATTCAGTAAGTTCTCAGAGGCAAATTATATGGCTGGACTTTAGTAACATAGAAATGAAAGGAGCTCATTGTCTAGTGGTGGTGACAGTATATAAACATTAAAATTATTGATCAGGGAAGAAGGATGAATCACTCAATAAATGGTACTTTCACAATTGGTTATCTCTATGGGAGAGAATGAAACGGGATCCCTTATACACCAATATAAATTCTAGGTGAATGAAAGACTTAAATACAAAAATTAAAATCTAAAAGATATATTAATGAAATGATAAAAGAAATACCTCTATGCCCTCAGACTAGCATGCGTTTCTCTAACAACATACAAATTGTGCAAACTATTAAGGGAAAGATTGATCAATTTCTTGAGCTTAAAAATAATAAAATCTGTTTATCAAAAGATACCATAAAGAAAGTGAAAAGGCAAAACACAAACTGGGAAAGGATATTCATCAGACATATAACCAACAAAGGAATAAAATCTGGACTACATGAAGAATTCTTGACAATAAAAAAGTGGACAAAGATATGAATAGGGATTTCACAGAAAAGAAAAAATGAAGTCACTACTCTGAAGAGATGCTCATCCTCCCTAGAAATCACAGAAATGCAAATTAAAACCATGGGGAGGGGGCAGATGTGGCTCAACTGGTTGGGCGTCCGTCTGCCATATGGAGGGACCTGGGTTCGATCCCCGGGACCTCCCGGTAAAATAAAAAAAATTAAAAATAAATAAATAAATAAAACCATAGGGAGCACTTCACACTGATTAGATAGGCAAAAGTTAAAAAGTCTTAGAATTCCAACTGTCAGTGAAGATGTTAAACAAAGTGTATTAGTCAGCCAAAGGGGTGCTGATGCAAAATACCAGAAACTGATTGGTTTTTATAAAGGGTATTTATTTGGAGTAGAGGCTTACAGTTGCCAGGTCATAAAGCATAAGTTACTTCCCTCACCAAAGTCTGTTGCCACATGTTGGGGCAAGATGGCTGCCAATGTCTGCCAAGAGTTCAGGCTTCCTGGGTTCCACTCTTCCCAGGGCTCCATTTCTCTCTGGGCTCAGCTGCTGTGCTCTCTCCACAAGGCCAGCTGTAGACTATCAGACGAATGGCTCTATCTCTGTCGCCGGGGCTTCTGCCGTGTCTAAGGAGCTGTCTCTATTCCTCTTCATGTGTTTAATGGAGACTTCTCTCCTTCCTCACATATCTGCTTCTCTGTGTGTTTACTTTCTGGGCTCCAGGATCAAAACTCCAATCTCCCTTCTCTACCGTGTGGTTTCTCTGTGAGTCCCCACCTACCAAGGGGGTGAGGACTCAATGTCCTACTGATGTGGCCCAATCAAAACCCCAATCATTATTTAATCAAGTAAAAGTGAAACCTCTGAATCCAATATAATCTAATATGCCGAGAGGAATAAATCAGTTTACAAATATAATCCAATATCATTGTTTTGGAATTCATAAACAATATCAAACTACTACGCAAAGGGAAATCTTTAATCCACGATGGAGGAGTAACATTTGTATCATTTTGGAAAATAATTTTGTCTTATCTTGCCAGGCTAGACAGGCCCATAATCTATGACTCAACAATTCACTGCCTAGATATCTACTCTAAATAAACTCTTCTGTGCATGCATCAGAAGACATAGTAAAAAAACAAAACAAAAATAAACTTTAAAGCCTTGTTTTTAAAGTGGGGATAGACCCAGAGACTGATGCCTTATCAGTGGGCTCTATTTTGGAATCTGTGCTCCTGAGAGTGACAGAATTGGACTCAAATAAGTCCTCCCTGCACATGGTTCATCGGTCCCTTCTATTCAAACCTATATGTGATGATGAAGTTTTTAGGTATACTTCCAGAGACTGGAGCCTCTGGCCTACCTATGTGCCAGGTGTGCATGGAATCTCGGTGGAGCTGCAACTCCTACCCTACAGCTCAATGGACTCATCCAAGTCACCTGGTGAGGAGACAACGATGGGCAATGGCCATCCCAGGGAATGGAGATGGCCTGCATCTGCAGGCAGGATCATCCCACCCACCATATCCATGGGATATAAGCCCTCTCTCACTTGGAGGTGGAGTGGACATCACCATCCCAGTCCCCTCAGGATTGGGGGAAGAACCATGGACTAGAGTGGACTTGATGGTATTCTGTTGTTCACATATGGTGATTCTAGCAATGGAAGAAATTATAACAATGAGGTGGAGCCAGTGGCCACTTGACATTTTTGGGGCAGGGAGGGGACAAGCAGTTGAAATACAGGGGCTTCTTTGGGATTTGGAGGTTGTCCTGAGTACCTTTGTGGCAACGGATGTAGGCCATTTTAAATCAGCACACACCACTCAGAACTGTGTGGGAGAGAGTGTTGTCTACGGTGTGAACTGTGGTCTATGGTTGGTGGCAAGGCCCCAGGATGTGTAAGTCCATTGAGGGTGGTGGGCCACACTTGTGGGAGATGTTTTTGTGGGATGTGGTGGGAGGTGTGGGAGGTGGGCAACATGGGAATCCCAGTGGGTTCCGTGTAATATTTTGGGTATCTAAGCACCTCTTAAAATATATTTATGGGAAGCGGCTGTGGCTCAATCAGTAGAGCTCCCGTTTACCATATGGGAGGCCCCGGGTTCAGTTCCCGGGGCCTCCTGGTGAAGGCAAGCCCGCCCGCGCGGCGTGGTTGGCTGACCCAGCGAGCACAAGCAGCAAGGGGGGGATAAATGGATAAATAAATAAAATCTTAAAAAATAAATAAATAAATAAAAATAAAGTAAATATATGAATTTAAAAAAAATAAAAATAAAATAAAATATATTTATATATATACATAAATAACATTTTTGTAAGCAAATGCACATATATGCATATATATTTATATATCATTTTGCAAATGTTGGTATGTATTGTGAAAATTTTGATTTTTACCCGCAATAAAAAATAATAATAAAATAAAATAAAATAAAATAAAATAAAATAAAATAATAATAATAGCAGTAACCTGGAAACAATCCAAATTCCATCAATGGGATAATAAATAAATAAATATTTGTACATTAAGAGAAAGGAATTCTATATGGCAGTGAAAATGAATAAATAAAAGAATATGGATAAATATTAGAGACAATATTGAGTGGAAAAAAGTGAGTTGCAGAAGAATACTCTCATGCAAGGTGGGTACACTTTGAGTCACTCCTCTTATGCACAGAAGTTTGAGATGAATTTCCCAACATCAATGGCAGGCATTTAGAACGGCTTTCCTGGGGAACAGTGAAATGCATAGAAACCAAGGATCAGCAAAGAAGGTAAGGTGGGGATCCCTTTGACCCTCCCATCATCCACCTGTGAAATAGGCTGAGGGTATTGCTGGGCCCACAGTGTGAGTCTGCATTTTAGGAGAGGGGCATTGCCCCCTGATAATCTATTCTTATAGAGCCAGGCTGAGAAAGAATCCTTATCAATGGAGGGACATGTCCCTCCATCATGGAGGGACAGTCTAGATTTGGGGTGCCAGCTGTTTTTAATGAGTTGTACGGGAATGTCAGCTGGCCCACATCTAGAGCTCTTGTGGCAGTTGGGAACCTTGGGACCTATGAGATAATGCAGTTCTCCAAACCTGGAAAAAGAAGTTGCCAGTTTCATGGAAGGCTGAGGTTAGATACAGCCTCTCCCACCACAATACATAGCATCTGAAACCATTGTGTTTAAATCCCAAAATAAACAATATATAATTTAGGGATTAATTATTATCTGTTAAAAAAAAAAAAGCAAAGATGTGATTATGGCTTTGGGAGGGCAGTGGAGGAGTAAAATCAGGGAAGAGCCCATAGGTCAGTTTAACAGGTTTTACAGTTATTCTAGTCTTAAGAGGGTAGTGAGTCATAGGTATTCATTTCATTATGAAGCTTCGTAAATAGAATATGTTACATATAGTCTTTTGTACATATCAGTCATTTAATATTACAAAAGATTTTTAAAATGAACAAATTAGAATATGGTGTATGAGTGGCATAGATACTAAGGGACCACAGAAATGAGGGGGTTCATAAAAGGCCTTAGATGCAAAGGTTCTCAGTAGAGAATGGTCAGACATAGAACAGAGCAATGGTCAGTGGGCTACAGAGAAACTAAACTTACTAACTTGGTCTCACTATGAATAGTGTTACTAGAGAAAATATAAGATGTCCAGATAAATGTGAATTTCAGATAAACAACAAATACTTTGTTAGTATAAGTATGTCCCAAGCAATATTTGGAACATATTTATATTAAAATATACTTGGGATATACTTGTACTAAAAATATTTGGGAAATACGTAAACAAAAATTATTGCTTATCAGAAATTAGAATTTAACAGGTGCCCTGTATTTTTATTTTTTAAATCTGGCAACCCAGATTATGAACCTTTTTACTTGCAAAGGAAATGTCTTTTGATCCGTAGGTCAAAACCAATTTTCCAGCATATAAAGAGAACCATTTCATAATAGTAGGGCTTTCTTTTTTTTTTTTTTTTTAAGATTTTATTTATTTATTCATTTATCCCCCCCTTGCTGCTTGTGCTCGCTGGGTCAGCTAAAAATATGGAACGCTTCACGAATTTGCGTGTCATCCTTGCGCAGGGGCCATGCTAATCTTCTCTGTATCGTTCCAATTTTAGTATATGTGCTGCCAAAGCGAGCACAATAGTAAGGCTTTCTTGCAAACAGAGGCACACGATAGGACTAGTTAAGTGTGAGAGGCAGAAAACGGACTGACTCCCAGCAGAAAACAGGTGGCTCCACAGGCCCCCTGCCCAGGCCCGTGGCAAGTATCAGCCTGTTGTCAGCAGATCTTTTCCTTCCACATTGTCTGTTAAAGATTTAACTAGGTATCTTAAATAGAAATAATTTCAAGTGAGTGAGTGGGAAAGGGGAATGAGTGGAAGGGAGGTTAAGTCAGGAGAATTTTTTTTCATTCAGTTTGCTTAATTCATGTTCAATATTGGGGTATAATTTGTAACATTTCAGATCTGTACTTCAGACAAAAACATGGTCACTTGAAATATTGTGTTTCAAGGAATTTGGGCATTCTTTCATTAAATTATTTACCTAAAAAAAAAAAAAAGTGTGAGGTGTGAAATCAAGCAAACCTGAGTGTGAGCCCTAGCTCTGCTGCTTGCTCCTGGAGTTTAGTACAAGTTGTTCACTCCTTCTCTGTATTGGTCTTTTCATCTGTAAAATGATGTGCCTATGTCATGGGGATGTGATGAGTATTAAATGAGATAAGATGCAACACTATGTGTCCTTTTTTTTTTTTTTAAGATTTTATTTATTTATTCATTTATCCCGCCCCCCCTTGCTGCTTGTGCTCGCTGAGTCAGCTAACCACGCCGCGCGGGCGGGCTTGCCTTCACCAGGAGGCCCCGGGAACCGAACCCCGGGGCCTCCCATATGGTAAACGGGAGCCCTACTGATTGAGCCACAGCCACTTCCCACTATGTGTCCTTGATAATACTAATCACTGTTATCCATATATTGGCATTCTTTTTAAAACTAGACACAAGAAAAGACTGATATGAGGAGCCTATATGGCTCAGTGGTTGAGCACCGGCTTCCCACATAAGAGGTCCAGTGTTCAATTCCCAGCCCTAGTACCTAAAAAAAAAAGACTGATAGCATCTTGGTGACCAGGAACTCATCATCATTTCTGGGATATTTAAGACAAAGTCAGAGACAGGAGCCCACCCGCAGAGTCATTCATTATCTGAGAACTAGAAGGCAGGAAAAAAAACTAAATAACCTCAAGGAACTCCCAACTTTGGATTTGATTGTCTTTTTTTTCCTTAGTATCCTTTGGTTTCTAATAGAAGTTTCTGAAGTCCTAGTGGCAAGGTTCATGGCAGCCCCTCTTTGTGGCTCTAACTGGGGGGCACATCGAGTTGTGTTCTATTCAGGGTGAGTCCAGTTACTGGGTTTAATTTTAATGCCAGAAAGCACATATCTGTACCCTTCTCTGGGAAACATTCTTTCCTAGTCTTTCTATTATTCATACCTCAAGTTGTTAGTTTTATCCCCATAACCGCTGATTCAGTTACCAGTGGTTAACCACGGAAAAAAAGAAGAAAAAATAGAGCAATTTGGAAAATTCCAGAAAATTAGAATATAAACCATTCGTAAGTTTTAAACCACCTGCCAAGCAAGTATAGGCTGCAACATGGTGAAGTCTGTCAGCCCAATACATGACTCATGTCCCTTTGTCTCCATACCCATGCTCCCATGTGAAACTTGCCTCCATTCTGCCTCTAGTGCTCTCACAGATCACATTCGTTGTGACATTACTGCAGTGCCTTTGTTTAAGAAAGCCCTTATTTACTGTAATAAGGGTCCCAAAGCACAAGAGTCGTGGTGCTGGTAGTGCTTCAAAGCCTAAGAGAAGGGAAGCGGCTGTGGCTCAATCAGTAGGGCTCCCGTTTACCATATGGGAGGCCCTGGGTTCGGTTCCCGGGGCCTCCTGGTGAAGGCCAGCCCGCCCGCGCGGCGTGGTTGGCTGACCCAGCGAGCACAAGCAGCAAGGGGGGGATAAATGGATAAATAAATAAAAAATCTTTAAAAAAAATTAAAAAAAAAAAAGCCTAAGAGAAGCAGTGAAGAGATTCCCATTAGTGAAAGAGTAAACATTCTCAGTACGATTGAAAAAGAAAGAAAATCTTGCGTGGAGATGTCCAGGTTTTATGGCAAGAACGAGTCTCCAATTCAGGAAGAGATGAAGCATAAACACAAAATTCATGCTAGTTTTCTATTGCATTTCAAACTGCAAACGTTACTGCTACAGTGTGTGAGAGGGTGTTGGTACTTGCTTATATCTGTGGTTTCAGCCATCCATGTCTTGAGCCATCCATGTCTTGGAACATATCCTCATGGATATGTTACCAGATTTTGTCTAGGTTCTTTTTTTTTTTTTTTTTTTTTTTTTTACCGGGAGGTCCCAGGGATCGAACCCGGGTCCCTCCATATGGGAGACGGACGCCCAACCAGTTGAGCCACATCCGACCCCCTAGGTTCTTGACTTATGCTGCAGAAATGAATTTCAGAGCATGTCAGATTAGTTAGGCCAGTAATTTATTAAGGTGGGGAGGGAGGAGAAATGGGAGAAAATAACAGATCACGGGTCCCCAGTAGAGAGTAAGAGGCTATAGAGTGATAAAGAGGCTGATTTATAGACTACAATTTCCTATTATAGATTATAAATGCCCAGGTTTTACTTGCATGTTGATCCATGCAGGGGGGACACGGCAAGAGCAGGGTGCAGAAGTCAAGAGGGACGAGAGCGGGGAGAGACTTTTTTTTTTTTTTTAATAATTTTTTTTTTAAGGTTTATTTATTTACTTTATCCATTTTAAACTCCCCCTTCCCCATTTGCTGTTTTTGTGTCCATTCGCTGGGCAATTCTCTGTGTCTGTTTCCTGCCATCTCTTCTCATCCTCCTCCTCCAGTCTTCACCAGGATTCGATCCTGGAGACCTCCGATGTAGGAGAGAGGTGTTCTACAATCTGTGCTACCTCAGTTCCTGGTTTTCCGAGCTTTTGGAGCATCTCGTCTTGTATCGCAGACCGGCACGCAGAGCCTGGCAGCCTTCTATATCTGTATCTGTATCTATATCTATTTTTAACTCAGGTCCCTCCATATGGCAGACGGAGGCCCAACCATTTGAGCCACATCCGCCCCTCCCAGGGAGAGGCTTTTGCTCCTGCTTTTAAACCATTAATTATTCCATGCCTTTGCTAATGGCATGGGAGGAGTTCCAGCTGTTTGTTGTTTTGATTGATTACCCCACCCATCAATCCCCCAGGTGGGCCCAATGATAATGTCCCTGGAGAATATCCAGGGCTTCTCCTGGCTTCCAGAGGAAACATTGTTTTGGATGGGAGAAATCTCTCCAGGGCCTTCCAGCAGCCATCTTGGGGGTATTGATGTCTTCGTGGACTTCTTGCGAGGGTCCAGATCCATCTATTGATTCCCAATATGAAGCCTGCTTCAGGTACAGGGGTCCTACTGTGCTTGGGATCCCGAGAAAACAGCACACATGACTTGGCCAAGACTTTAGAGACCCCCAACAGCAGCACACTCTAGAACTTGCAGAACCCTCCATCTCTTTCTATCTTTTGCCCTTTACTCACCTTTAATCCTCCCTGCACTCACCATCACTTTGTCCCTACACTCTACATTAAAAATTATTTTTGTTAGTATAGGCACAGGTCCAATTAACAATCAGTTCCTGATAATAAAAGTTAACTTTAAGAATATGGCTAACAAATAATCAAAACCTGAAAATATTGCCAATCAGAAAAAAAAATGTCCGTATAATATAAAATTCCCCTGTCCTACAAATAAGAAATAAAGTATCTAGAATGTCACTGCCATGGTCCTCACTACTGGCTCATGGCATCAAATGACCTGAAACTATGAACAGCAAGACTGCTCCCTCCACCCCCCTTGGAAGGAGAAATTAGATGGGTAGGCCCTGGATACACAGTGGCCATCCGCTGTGGGGGAGAACTTCACATAGCATGAGTGAGAGGTCTGGAAGTTAAACTTGGCCATCACTTCATGAGGACTAAAGAAGTGACAGACTTAAGAGATGGAGTTACACAGGAGTTTCAGGTGGTGTCAGCGTCCCGGTGGGTTTCCCCAAGCCTGGGATATTCCAGACCTTGCTCGGTTTCACTCTTTCTCCATCACTGGAGCCACAGACATTTTAAACTAATTTTGGTTGACTGCTCAGGAAAGCATCAGGCATGCTTTCAGTGCCTGTAGGTTGAGATAAGCAGCCTTTCTTTGCAGGCTAAAATCATCTCAGCCCTACCTCAACCCATCAGCCCATGAATATGACCAAGCTGGCCAAATCCTCAGCACAATACAGAGGAGGCTACAGGTTAAAAAGTGCACAGTCCAGCACGATCCAGAGGAGGTCTAAAGGTTCCAAAAAGTGCCATGCCATGCCATGCCATGCTGCAGAGAAACTGCTATAACAAACAAGGCTTCCACTTCCAGTGGAATGAAGAGCTGGTGCTGTGATGAAAAGTCCTTTGCAAGAGCTTAACCTTTGGGCCGCAAATCCTCTTACCTACTAAAGTGAGTGGGTGGACCGGGATAAGGCCTGAGGTCCCTCTGTGTTTTGACATTCCATGGCAAGCACCTTGTCATGGAAAATTAGTCACAATAATGTGAGCGCTCTCCTTATGCCCAAATTCAGATTCTGATGACTTTCTCTTCTTACCTCTCTCAAATGCTGTAATATTTTGTTATCCTTCCCTTTTTTCTCAGGGAAAAATTGCTCAAAGGAAAAAGAGAGAGAGAGAAATAAGAAAGGAAGTCAAGAAGGAAGAGGGGAAGGGATGGAGGGAGGGAAGAAGGAGCCTTTGGAAACAAACAAAACAAAAAACAGAAAGCCCTGCTTTTAGACCTGATTGGTTGCTGTGGGGGGAGGGTGGTGAAGTGGCTCCTTTTCAGAGCCCGTAGGTGGCACTGAACCCATGGGCAGGATGCTTTGACTGTGTCTGGTTATCAAAGCCAACTTATTTATTCAAAGTGAAATGGCAGGGCTCACACAACTTGCCTCGTGGCATCAGACTTCTGCAACTGATCAGAAAAGACACCATGTTCTTCCCTGCTCCTGCCCCAGAGAGAGTCCTTTGCCTTGTGGCCTCTATTTCCTAATCTAAAAATAGAATCTTTGGCATATCACTAGGATGACTAATGTAAACATCACCCGTATTCCCATAATGAATGTTTTGTAAAAAGAATATAATGAGATTCTGAGAAGTGTTTAAGAAAAGACAGTACATCTCTTCCAAACACAGGCACATCTTAACATATCCCTTCTTTTCCCACCAACAGTCAGAAGTGGAAAGCAGATTTCTCTGAGGGGGTTGGGGCAGGGCTTCCTTCTTGTTCCCATCGCCACAGTTAGACAAAGTAGCCCCAAACTGCAGTGGTTACAGCAGTGTTAATCATTACTGGAAAATGAAGACAAAATCACTTAGCAATGGGATCCAGGCAACCAGGGGTGCAACATTCAAATCCGTTTCAGCGCAAAAGGATTTCCAGAGGAAAATTCCACTCTGTGTTCCCCAGGCTACCACTTTCCTGGCGCCTATCACCTACCTCCAGAGCTTCCTCCTCCTCCTCCACCCACCTTAACGGCCCCATTAAAGAGCAGCCCCAGCTCTGTACCCAGGCAGAGCCTGATGTCACATCTCAGGGCAGCTTCACATCTGGAAGGGATCATTCCGGGCACTTTCCTTCCTGCCTATCTGGGGATCGACACTGGAGGCAGCATGTGTCTGTGTGTGTGCATCAGAATGTTCTCGCATGCCTACATGAAGTTTCCATCCTGAACAAAACAAAATTCCTTCCTTTGAAGAGAGATGGAATCCAAAACAGTGTTTCTCAAAATAGGTGCCTCAGTATATGTACTATGAGTAAAACACTCTTTGGTTCTATTTGCAAAGATTGAGTTAAAGGATCTAAAACCGATTTCTTGACTACGAGACTCTCAGATGTGCTCTGCGTCTCCAAGAAAGGGATGTGACTTTCGCATTTCCTGGCCCCATTTGACTGTGGAACTCTTTAGTCATGGAACAACTTGCAGACCTAATATTCTTCATAATACACTTTGGGAAAAGCTGTCTCTGGATGAAGAGTAAGCATAATACACTTTGGGAAAAGCTGTCTCTGGATGAAGAGTAAGAGTTTCTTCTTTTCCCACTTTTTAACCTTGGGGTTAGTTCTTTTGGAATTGTTGAAGCCAAAATTGACTGAGGATGCATGTCACCACTGCAACTCAAGAACATGTTGGAAGTTCAGTTTGCCTAAGAACGATTTCTTAGCTCTGCTTATTCTGGCAGCCAAGGAAGGAAAAATCTGTTTGTCTATCAAATCTTAATCAATGTAATACAGCCTTTGATCTCAGAAGGTTAGGATCTCTAAGTAGAAGAAGACCTTGGCATTGTCCTGGAGTACACTCAGGGGCACTTCCTCCCACTTCTCCAGTTCATCCTCAGATAGCTCCAACTGTTAGATAGCCCTTTCCTGTCTCATCCTGAAAGCCACCACCACTGAGTAGTGAAAAGAGATGGGCTTTTGAAAAATACAAATACAGATTCAGATCTGGCTTTCCTTATGAAATGTATGTGACTTTGGGGAAGTTAACCATTTTTTCATTTTTGAAATGGTAGTAAAATTAGTAACTATCTCATGATAATATTACAATAGCGTGATATTTACTAGGCACTTTATGACATCTCTACTCCTTACAATTAACCCTGTGAAATGGATAACAATAATGGCTAATAAAAAATATTGGCAGACTCTTATGTCCTGCTTACTAAATGTCAAGGGCTACACTGAGGGCTTAATATTTGTTCCATATGCTAGCCCACTTAATGCTCACAACCAACTAAGAGGTATAACCTTCATTTTACAGGATGAGAAACTGAGTGCTAGAGAGTTTGAGGCTTCCATGCATTCACACAGTAAGTGGCTAGCAAAAGATCTGGCAGGGGGTGTAAACTCTCTGAGGGGAGAGTGGAGGCAGGTTAGTATAGTGAAAGGGAGAAGGCAGCTGAGGCCAGACAGACAACATGGCCGGCATACCACACAGCCATGGGACCCTGCCCGGAAACCCCCTGATTGATCCGGTGAGACCCTGGCCACAAGAATAATCCCGTTCTGGGTTAAGGGCAAGCACCAGATACCCTCAAAAGGCCTCACCATTAGCCCCTGAAAACTGACAGGTGGGGCAACCAATCAGAACAACAAATAGCTGGAGCCCCTCCCCCAACATTATGAAGGGGGAGGAGGAAAGACTTTAAAAAGGCCTGACCTGGGGCCCCATGCCCACATCTCATTCTGCAGCATGTCTGGTCCATGTTTGGACCATGTACTTTTCTTGTTTTCTTGTTTCTTAATAAACTCTTTACTCCCTTGCCTAAAAAAAAAAAAAAGTCTGGCACAGAGGTGGTGGGCAATATATATATATATGTATATGTATATATATCTCAAAAGAATGGATGGATGCATGAATGAAGTAACCAAGCCAGGATTATAAACCAGGGTCTGTCTGGATCCATGGCTCAATGTTCCTTATATTGTATCAGGTGACTTAGTTTGCCAGGGCTGCTGTAACAAAGTACCCCAGACTCATTGGCTTTATTTTTTATTTATTTATTTTTTTTTATTTTACCGGGAGGTCCCGGGGATTGAACCCAGGTCCCTCCATATGGCAGACGGACACCCAACCATTTGAGCCACATCCGCCCCCTCTCATTGGCTTTAAACCTCAGAAAGTTATTGTCTCATGTTTCTGGAAGCTAGAAGTCCAATATAAAGGTGTCGGCAGGGCCATGCTTCCTCTCAAGTCTGGAATGTCCTGGAATATTCTCTGCCTCTGTCACCTGGTCATCTCTCCCTCTCTGTCTCTGCATCTGCTTTCTCTGTCCAAATTTCCTCTCCTTTTTAGGAGTCTCATCATTTTGGATTAAAGCCCACCCTAATCCAGTTTGGCCTCATCTTAACTAAAAACATCTTCAAAGATGCTACTTATAAATGAGTTCACATACATAGAACCAGGAGTTACAACTTCAACATGTCTTTTGGGGCGACATAATTCAATCCATATTATCAGACAAACCAATATGATGACCTAGGGAGTTAAAGAATCTAAAGTGCCTATGCTTGGCACGTGGTAAGCATTCAGCTAATGTGTTTTACTCAAGTTCCTTTATGCCCAGCTCCTTACCTTTCCCACAGTACATTTGAGGTAAATTCATTTTGACTTCCTCTCTCGAACTAAACTGACTCCTCCCAGGCTCCTCCCCATGAATTTTATTTCAGGTAAAGAGTTCTGGGCCCTTCTTTCACTCCTCTCTGGCTACCTGCTACAAATCCTTCTTCCTAAACGAATGTTTTTAAGGTCAGGTGTACACCTGTACTGTCTTCTGGGTTTGAGCATATGAGAAAGAGCTTGGGAATGACACTTACTCTAAAGATAATACTGACTCCATCCCCCACCTACTGAGAACCAGGTGTCAGAAGTCTCAGTTGCTGTGTCCAAAAGCAAACCACTTACCCTCTCTGAATTTTTGCAAAAGGCCCTGCAATGCATGGATTCATTCATTAATGTTCCATGGATTATGGTAGTCACTGGGAGACAAAGACCAATAATAAAGGGGTTGGATGTGGCTCAACTGGTTGGGCATCCGTCTCCCATATGGAGGGACCCAGGTTCGATCCCCAGGACCTCCCGGTAAAAAAAAAAAAAAAGGGGAAACGGATGTGGCTCAAGAGGTACGGCGTCCGTCTACCATATGGAGAGACCAGGGTTCGATCCCCAGTACCTCCCGGTAAAAAAAAAAAAAAAAAAAAAAAGACCAATAATGCATGGTCCTGCCACACAGGGGATGCATTTCATTTGGAGGACAAGAGTGGAGCCTACTCTTAACAGACTCAGAAATGTGGATCAGGAAATTTTCAGGAATTTTGAGAGGCAGTTATTAAATATAACCATTATTTTTAAAATTAAATTATATACACTTATAATTATATTACCAAGATAATACTCCATTCATCTCTAATTAGTCATCACTGCCTAATCATTTTCTACACTCTGCTAATACCTGTGTTCTTGAGATTATTTATGTGTATTGTATTTATATGATAGAAATATTCTCCGACGATATGCTACTGTGCATGTCTTTTGAACTACTCGTTCAATAACGTCACATTAGTAGCTGGAAATTGGCCATGGTAGGAGAATTTATACCTAGAAATAGGCAAACACTACAAATCAGTGCTTGATTTATTATTTTGTTGACTGTTCAGACTTACTAAAGTGATAGAAAAAATGTTAATAATACAGATTAACCTTAATCTGTATTAAATGTATTAATTGCAGCTGTTACATTGTAAATGGCACAAAAAATTGAGGAAATATTCTTCTAGTATTCAAAAGTTATTATCCAATTCAGCAAAGTCATTAACAAACAAATGAAGTTCTGACATATGTCTTTGTTTCATTATGATTATTTATAAATTATGTGCTATACATTCTTGGTATCAATAAATGTTACAGGGGACAGATGTGGCTCAAATGGTTGGGTGTCCATCTCCCATATGGAGGGACTTGGGTTTGATCCCTAGGACCTCCTGGTAAAATAAAGAAAAAATATAGAAGGTGCACGGGCTGTCAGGCCCCATGTGCAGGTGAACCACCAGGCCCTGCCGAGCCATGCAACAAGATGATGACATAACAGGAGAGTGACACAAGGGAGAGCCAAGACGAGACACACCAAAAAACCAGGAACTGAGGTGGTGCAGGTGGCAGAACACCACTCTTCCACATTGGAGGTTCCCAGGATCGAATCCTGGTGAATTCAGGAGGAGAAGGATGAGAAGAGAGGGCAGGAACCAGACACAGAATTGCCCAGCGAATGGACACAAAACAGCAAAAATGGGGGAGGGGAGAGTTAAAAGGGATAAAAGTAAAATAAATAAATCTCTTTTTTAAAATGTTACAATAAACTTTAAATACCTATATATGTATACATATAAATATGTATGTCTATGTGTGTGAATGTGTATATACAATTTTTTCTCACAGGGAACCAGTTGCTAACCATTTACCAGCACACTACCATCTTGGACATTGTCAATATTTGCAATGTGGTATGATAAATGCTGATACAGTGTATGTGCAAAGCAAAGATATATCAGGAAAAGGGGAACAATAATTCTACCAGGACCATTGGAGAAGACAGAAGTGATTTAAATTTTATCTTGGGGAATGAATGAGAAGTTCATGAGGCAGATAAAGCAGGGAAAGGAATTCCAGCAAAAAAAACCCATAAAGATTATAAAACATAAAATTTTGCCCAGGGTTGTGGATATGGCTCAAGTGGTCGCATGCCTGCTTTCCAAATGGGAGGCCCTGGGTTCGGTCCTGAACAACAAGCAAACAAACGAAAAAACCAATTCAAGGGAGCCCATATGTTTCAGTGGTTGAATGCCAGCTTCCCACATATGAGGTCCTGGGATCAATCCCTGGCCCTGGTACCTCAAAAAAAAAATTTTTTTTTTGCCCAAATTTCACATCCTGCTCTGTGGATTCTGTGATTAAATTTTAAATAAGGGGAATCATGATGTATATATTCTTCTGGGACTTAATTCTTTCAATCAATATTTTATTTTAGAATTTCATCCATGTTGATATATTCAAATATAGCTCCTCCATTTTCACTGATGCATAGTTTGCCATTGTAGCCATGTAAAAGTTTACCTCTTCTACCATTGATGGACATTTGGGTTATTTCAGGTTTTTGCCATATACATTAGTGCTGCCATTTGCATTCTTGTATATGGTACCTGTTGCATATTGATTGAGCAAATTTCCTAGAAGTGGAATTACTGGGTCATAAGGCATGCAGGCAAATTATTTGCAACTTTACTAGGGAGCAACAACTTTTTTTTCCAAGTGATCAAATGACCAGTAGTCTACTGGAGTTTCCATTGTACCACACTCTTGACAATACTTGCTATTGGTCAGTCTTTTTAATTTTTGCCAATCTGGTGGGTGTAAAGTGGTTTTCTGTTATCAGTTTAATTTGCCATTTCTTTGATTTTTAATGAGGTTTGTTATTAAGTGAATTTTCCTAGTGGCCCAGCTGTTTTGGCCTGATATTTAAGGGGAAGAACAGGCAATGAATTACCCCATCCTTTCTCAGTATAACAGAAATTGCATGAGTCACTTTATTGTGCCAAGTTAATATGTTTCCCACATTATTGGGTATCAAAAGTACCTTGATGGGAGATGGATGTGGCTTAAATGGTTGGGTGTCCGTCTCCCATATGGAGGGACCTGGGTTCAATCCCTGGGACCTCCTGGTAAAAAAAAAAAAAAAAAAAGTACCTTGATGTCCTAACTTGAATTTGTTTTTTAATCAAACAATGCTAACTCTAAGGGAGTCAGTTTGAATCAGATATTTGTAAAAATAGGAAATTTCTTCTGTCAGAGTAGATCTGCTTCAATGGACTTTCAGGAAATCTCTCTCTCTAGAGACACCAACAAGTAACCAACAGCCCACCCCAATTCCCCAGACCATCTTTCTGAGTCTCTGGGACCTTCATTCATTAAGCCAACATTACTGAGCCCATCTTCTGGACCCCCACACTATGTGAGGTGTTGAGGAGACCTCTGAGATTAGGTACACTGCCTCGAGAAACCCTGTCTAGTAGCCTGGCATCAAGGCTTTTTGGAGGTCATTTGACTCTATATTTCACTGAAGAACCATTAGTCCTATAAAGTAGGAATTCACTGAATAACCTTTGGTGGTTGCCACTTTCAACAGTCAAATTTCTCAAAGTGCAGCTTGCTTGCTATCAGAATGACTTTCCTATGCTTGAGAAAAGTGCACATTCCTGGACACTGCCCCCCCCAATGAGCTACTGATTCAGCAAGCCTGAAAATCTGCATTTTCACAACCTCTTAGTGAATTCTGATGTCCTCTGGATTTTGAAAAGCCACTGCGCCTGAAAGTCACACAGCTATGGAATGGTAGAGCCAAGGGGCTATAACTAACAAACAAAACTACAGCCCAGAAAGGATAACATTGACCTCAGTCCCCATGGCTGTAGCAAGTGGAAACTCCTGATAGCCTGGCTTTCTGTGCAGCCTTCTTAGCTCTAAGGAAACGTGCCAAGAGAGACCATAAAACAGAAGGCCTGGGTATACCCTCCTGTGCCTCACCGTGCCCCACCGCGCCTCACTGGGAACTTTGCTACTGGATTCTCTGAGGGAGGTACGATAAGGGACCGCTCCACATGCCTTTGGACATTCATCCAGAGTGGGAAACATTCCGGCCCCTACAGATGGTAAATGGCATCAATTTACAAACACAGTGTGCTTGGAACCCTATGGGCTCCCCGAAGAGATCTGGTTGGAGAGCAAAATAACAAGCAAAATGCACCATAGCCCACAATGGGTCCAAACGTGGACAGGCTGGGGAAGTGGCCACCGTGGGGCCTAAGACCTGTGTGTGTGTGTGTGGTGGGGGGTGGGGGGTGGGGAGGTAGTTCATCCTGAATTCCTGCTGTGAGGAGGGGTGGAGGCAGAGTGTTCTTATCTCTTAACAGATGCTCCACAAATGCCAGCACAATGTTGAAGAAGGGTGACATTTGGGGACATGAGGCTGTGAGCAGAGAGGGGTCCCTCTCTAAGGACTGGATCGTCCTGTGCTCAAAGGGAGCAGAACTCCAGCCCACTCATCTTTCCCCCACACCCCATTATGCAGGGCCCTCCCGTGTGACTTAAATTGTCTGTCCCTGACAACTGCTTTCTGGATACTAGCCAGTTGTGCCAACTCTCAACTCGGATCAAGGAATGTGAGGCAAAGCCACAGAGAAGAAGGACAGATTTGCTTATATTAAATTTGATGTCTGTTTTGTGCCAAATAATTTTTAAAGCAGTTTTACATTAGCTCATAACTCAGCCTGGAAAGTTCTTCCTCTGGCTGGCTCCTCTGCTTGCAGGTCCAGACTTTTAAGTAAATATCACCTCCTCAAAGAAGCTTTTACTGTACACCCACCCACCCCACCCTCGGTTTCATCATTCTGTTTATCTCCCTCAGATAACTTATCACAATGGACAGTGATCTTATTTACCTTTTTACTTGTTAATTGTCCCCTCCCTCTGGAATGCAGCCTGTTTGTTTAGTACTCTGTCCCAACACCTGGAAGTGATGACACAAAGTAGGTGCTAGATACATTATTTTAGTGAATTGAATAGCTGGGTGAATGAATGAGTGAGCAGCAATTCTGGGGCAGGTGTCACTCAGGCAAGGCCCTGAGACACAGACAGAGAAAGCCAGCTGCCTAGCGTTGAACAGCTGGTCACTGGCAGAGTCAGTGCTAGTATCTGGGGTCTTCTGGCTCCAAGTCCAACAGTCAGCTCGATGCCAGCACCCACCCTGTCCAGGGAAGGAGAGAAAAGCCCATAGCTTGGCTGCAGGGAAGAGGAATGTGGGAGAGCCAGAAACAAGACCAAAATCAGTCTAAGTCTGTCATCTCAAAGTCCTAGCCCCCATTCTATATAGCCGGTGGCCCCCAACCAATTTCCTACTCTGCTTTGGGACCTGGGGCTGAGGAGAGATAGTTTGAGTCCAGGTTGAGATGACCTACCAGCAAATCCAAGGGCACATCCTCCTGCACTGGGGTAACTTCCTGCCTGAGCCTTGTTAGAACTCAGAGGTAAGGACAGTGGGCCCCAAAGGCAGAAGGGAGCCTTTAGGGATCACCTTCTGTGATCTTCAGCCAGAGATGCCAAGAGGTGCAAACAGGACTTCAGCAAGAGAGATGGAGAATTCCATCCATGAGTTAGTTTACAACAGCCACCGGAAGGCTCCCATGGGTTCACTGATCTCACTAGACACCCTCAGGAAATGAAGGCTGCTCAGCTGGACCCCATTAGCAGGCCTTGTTTTCCATTTCAGTTTGCCACTGACCTGGTGCTGGCGAGCATGCTGCCCAAGGCTGGGAAAGAGGAAGACACCACCTGGGTGCTGAGTCACCCAGCTCAGGGAAGGGAAACTTACATAATGAGATGCATCTCCTGTGCTTGCAGGCATGGGGCTCAGGCTGCAGGGGCAGGAAGAAAGTAAGGCAGGGGCAGCAGGAGAGAATGGGAGGGGGTGGTCACAGGCACCCAGAGGGAGAGTCTATTTATGCCAGCAAGTCTCCGTGGACCCAGGAGACAGGGAGAGGCCACCTGACATGGCAGAACTCCTAGGAATTACAGACACGGATTAAAGAAAACAACAACAGCATAGAACTTTGGCATTAAATCAATATGGCTCAATTCTCACGTGACCTATTCTCCAGGACTTAAGGAAAATTAAACCAGGCCTGTAAGAACACAGGTGACAAGTGAATAAGGAACCTAATAAAAATGTGAATTCCTGAACTCTCTAAGATATGTCTTCAGGCTATTGCTACTGTCACAGAGATACAACTGCAGTGCGACTGGACAATGCTGGATAGGGAAACAGTCTGTGGGCTAGAAAAATTTGAGTGGGTGGCTTTTGCACTTAGCTGCAAAGCTCCTTTCAGTTATGGACCTTTACAGATGAAAATTAGGAGATTGGGTATGGTGGCAGACATTCCTGAGATATTGCAGAAAGGATGGATATTTCCCCTTGTGAGAATCTTTTCCTACCCTAGCCCTCCTAAAGCACACTGTACCCCCAACCCATATACACATAAACACATACTCTAATAAGAAGTGCCAAAGGAAAGTTGTCTGCAAATGAGTACTTATTGTTATTAGTGGGTTTTTTTTTCCTATGTGCACACAATTTCTTGGTCTCTTGATACACATGCAATGACATCATGTTGTAATAGTTCAATTCTGGGTAGAGTGAGAAAAGAATGACCTTTAAAGAGAGAAAGACCTGAGTCTGAAACCCAGACTCACCTTGGGCCACCTACCTGCCTCTGTGAGCATCAGTTTTTTCCTCTATAAAATGGGGTGATGATAGTATTGAACTTTTCAGGGTCTCTGTGAAAGCTAAATGAGTTTTGGACAAACTAAAGCTATGGACAGACATATGCTAATTCTTTGTGTTTGTTTTTTTTTCCCCCTGAATGGCTCCCTCATCTGTCTGTTCATTGTGTCTGCTCATTGTCTCTGCTCATTGTGTCCTCTTGTTGTGTCCACTCGTTTTTTGCTCATCTTCTTTAGGAGGCACCAGAAACTGAACCTGGGACCTCCTGTGTGGGAGGTGGGTGTCCATCTTCTTGAGCCACATTCACTGTCTGCTTACTGTGTCTGCTCATTTGTCAGCTTGTTGCATCAGCTTGTTGCATCAACTTGTTACCTCAGCTTATCTTCTTTAGGAGGCACTGGGAACTAAACCCAGGACCTCCCATATGGAAGGCGGGTACCCAACTGCTTGAGCCACATCTGCTCCCTTGTGGGTTTTTAAAAAATATCTAGAAATAACAACTGAAAATTATGAGAGAGGACAGCAAAAAGTGAAAAGGAGAACATGCTTTATTACGTAGGAATAATAAAATGACAGTAATTTGGATTTTTTGTTTTTTAATAACATTTTGGTCTCTCTCTCACACGCTCTCACACACACAAAGAACCTGATTGAAAACAAAACAAAACAAAACAACAGCCAAACTCTCCAGAGGAAAACTGCATATATCCCTCAAATTTCCATACAAATTCCGAGAGTTCCTAGACTCACTGAAGGTCAATGTGGATCTGGAATTGGGAGTCTTTTAATGGAAAAGGGTTGGCGCTCCCAGTGCCATGTGTGCCTCCTAGGATTTGGGCCCAGCTGAACTCAGAATCTACAGGAGCAAAGAGGAAGAAGAAAAGCCATCACTGAAATTCTTCAGCCACCCAAACTATGGTCATCTCAGGGGACAGATACCCTAACACTCTTTTCTCCTGTGTAATTTTTTTGTCTCAGAGACCAAAGATGACTTTTAGGGACTGACGATTGTTTGCACAGTGTAAGGCTGGAATCTGGAATGGAGGGTCAGACAGGGCCGGTGGGCAATGAGGAGCCGAGCTCTTGTGCTCAGTGCAACTAAGAGAACTGAGGCTGGGTGACAGAGGGAGCAAGGAAAATACAGGCAATTTCTCCTTTACCACATGCCTCTGCTCTCCCTTCTCCAGGGCTGGTACAGAGATTACAGGGGGCAGTGAATTCTCCTCACACACATATAGCTTTGAACTCTGTCCTGGGTGAGCGTGACCATGCTGCCATGGTAATAAACTGATCCCAAAATATAGGACCCTGAGCCTCTATCCTGAAAAATCCTTAGAAGCCAGACTCAGTTCCCCTCTCCTTCACCCTGCATGCTCATTTGCTCTAGCATGACAAGAACTTAGAAAATAACTGCATTCAATCTACTGCGTCTAAGAGAAACAAAGGGAGGCAGGGATAAAGGCCAAATTAAAGCAAATAATTGTGCTACTTTCATGGCGCTTACCATGAGTTTATTCTTAGGGCAAGACCCAAGAGAAGTCTTTTGTTTGGCTGAGGATTGGGCTACATTGCATTTGTGATGTGGTCCCATGGCTTCTGCTAAGTGGTTCGCTTTTCCAAATCACAGCTTAAAAGGCTTTCTGAAAATCTAAGTGTTGGTCATGTCAGGTCGAAGGTGACTATTTGGCCATTTCCAACACGAATTGGTTCAATTCCATTTATCAAATAAACTTAACAGGGTATTAAGAAAATGGGACACAGGACAGGTAGGCAGGACAGGGGAACAAACACTGGGAGATCTGAGTGGGGCATTGAGGGGGGAGGGGGTTTGGGGGTTCACTAGGTGCCCAAGGAGACAGACTATCAAAGGCGAACACCACCCTCATCGTCACATCTGGCAATTATTGAGTGCTTGTGCTACAGAGGAACTCTGCTACGCATTCGCCATGCTTGATCTCATTTCACACTGTGGCACCAAAATTTAGGAGATTGGTACTAATATTGTTCAGATGAGAAAACTGAAGAATTGATGGAGATGTTAAATAACTCACTGAGGGTCACACAGCTAGAAAGGAGATTTAGTCTCAAGTCATCTGACTCCTGATATGCCAAAACCAGCTCTATGGTGATGAATCCCAAATACAGGATCTCCAGCCCAGGCACCACACCAGTCAGTCTGCGGGTGTAGACTCCTCCCTACTTCAATATCTGCACATCCACATTACTTAATATCTGCACATTAACTATCTCAAATTCAAAATGTTCAAAGTGAACTCCTATCTCCCTTCCCCCCGCCCGAAAAAAAAACAAAGACAAACAAAACACCTTTCAAATCCACTGCTTTCCAAGTTTCAGCTAACAGCAAAAACTTGTTTTAGTTATTCAATTCAAAATTCCCAGTCATCCTCGACTTCTCCCTTCCTCCCAGATGACACATCCAAATCACCAGGAAATCCTGTTGGGTTATCTTCAAAATAGATCCAGAGTCTGACCACTTTGTACCACCTTTACTCCAGCATCTTCTCTTTAACCTAGATTACTACCATAGGCTCCTAACTGGTTTCCCTCCTTCCAAATGTGCTGTACTACAATTTATTCTCAATTCTATATCCAGAGTGATCCTGTGGTGGCTTGGAGTTATATGTTCTTAATTTTAATCCTCTTCTGTGGCTATAAACCCATTGCAAACAGGACTTTTTAAGATGTTATTTTTAGTTAAGCTGTGGCCAACTGAATCAGCTTGGGCTTTAAGTGGTATTACCAGAGTCCTTAATAATCAGAATGAAATCAGACATGGAGGAGAAAAAGCCACGGGAAGCAGCCAGAAGCTGGAAGTCAACAGAACCCTGAAGAGAAAGGTGACTATGGCTCCAGGTGTGTTGCCATGAGACAGGAAGGTCAAGGACCCAAGGACCTCTGGCAGCCAGCCGCAGAATGACACAGTCTTTGGAGAGAAAGTAGTGCCTTGCTGGTGCCTGGAATTTGGACATTTAGCCTCAAAACTGTGAGCCAATAAATTCCTGTTATTAACCCAAGCCATTGTAGGGTATTTGTTTTAGCAGCTAGGAAACGAAAACAGAGCCCCATCTTTTTATCTGTTTTTATTTATTTTTTTACTATTTTATTGTAAAATGAAAGGTAGGTACGAAACAAAACAAAACAAAAAAAAAACACAAAAAAAACCCCAAATGTCTAGCTTAATGAATGATGATAAGATGAACACCCTTGTCGACATCACCCAGGTCAAGAAGGAGACTATTACGAGCCACCCCAGGAGGCCCTCCTTGTGCTTCATTCCAACTACAGCCCCTTCTGCCTCCCCCAAAAAGTAACCCTTATCCTGGATTTTAAGGCACTCACTTCCTTGTGTTTCTTTATGGTTTTATCATCCATGTGCATATCTCTAGGCACTGCCATTTAGACTTGCCCATTTTTAAATACCTGATCTGTTTTAAATTAAATTAAAAAGACTTCATCCCTTTCTTTTCCTTACAATTATTCTGTTGAAGAATCTGAGCTGTGTAAGCTGCATACCCTCCCATCATCTGGGTTTTGCCCACTGCACACTCATGGTTCATTTCAACATATTCTTCCCTCTTCTGCATTTCCTGCACATTGGCAATTGGAGCCATAGTCAGAAGAGACGTTGGTTTGATCTCTTTGGCAGGTGGTGGTGTGTTCTTTTTTGAGGAGGCACATACAGTCTGGTTTTCATTCTCTTTTAGTGTTAGCATCCATTGATGCTATAAGGTTTGCAAAATGGATATATTAGTTTTGTTTTCATTTATTAATTGGGATAATTTTATGAAGAGATACTTACTTCTGTGGGGGTTTTTTTTGTTTTTTTTTTTTAGGTACCGGTGCCAGAGATTCAACCTGGGACCTCGTATTGGGAAACCAGCACTCAACCATTGAGCCATGTAGTCTACCCTGAATTGATCTTTTCATTCTTGCTTGTTGTTTGTCTTAGTTTTTTTTTTTTTTTTTTTAGGAGGTGCTGGGAACCGAACTCAGGACCTCACATGTGGGAAGCAGGCGCTCAACCTCTAGAGCCACATTCACTCCCTACTTCTATTTTTTTATTATAATGTATTGCAGGAAAGAAAGGATAATGCTTGATACTCCCCCTTTATCTACTGAGTTCTCAGATAATGAATTGGCTTGCAGTCATCCTCAGAAGTTGACCAATTTTTGTGTGTTATATGTATATGTGCATGGTATATGTGCATGTGTGTATGTATTCTCAACTCATGGATTTAAACATATTTGATGAGTTTCAATCCTTTGCATGTCTTATCCTTCCTAATGCTCAAAAAGCTCATACTTGCCAGAAATGCCAAACAGAATAATTGAAACAAGGAGATATTTATGGTCCTTCAAACAGTATTCATCTTAGATTTGGAACTCTTTTTCCCCATTTATTTGTCTGCCAATAATTATCCAAGTTGAAGAGCTTCCTCTGGAAAAAAATGCTTTATTTCATCTAATCTCTGGCCAGTGAGAACCTCTTCAAGCTGAGTTCTTTCAAAATGATCCTAGTAGTGTTTTGTTTTGTTTTTTAATTTTCTTGCTATCTGATATGAAAAGGTGTTGGAGGCTCATCTTACACATTTTATGGCCCTGGAGTGTTTCTTGGTCTTTTTAGAGACAGAACTAAGAGGATGTGTGTGTGTGTATACAAATATTTCTAAATAAAATGCTTCGTGATTATGAATATAGATGCAACAAACCCAATCCAATAGCACATTACAAGGATTATACATCATGACCAAGTGGGCTGTATCCCAGGAAGGCAAGGGCGGTTACACATAAGAAAACCAATCAATGTAATGCACCATATAACAGAACACAGGGTAAAAAAAAACCCACATGATCATGTCAAATGATGCAGTAAAGACATTTGACAAAAGCCAGCACCCTTTTCTGATAAATACCTGATGAGTTCATAATGATGTTTCCAATTCAAATTCAGGACCACAGTGTTTACTTAACCTCTTTTCTACTATGTCTGTATTTCCTTTCTTCCATGATGAGAATCCTGTTTCTCAAGGACATAAGGATTATAAAATTAGAATATCTTAACATTATTCATTTGTTTTATCTAAATTATAAATTCAAAAACATGAACAATGCTAACAATTACACCACCAATTATAATTATTAAAAGCAGTTAAGATTTTTCCATATGCTATTCTTTTCTTTAATTTTTAATGGTTATATTAAATTTACCTTGTCAGAGCAGCCTATAGCCACTATATACTACATCCTCTCCCTTCAAACTCTCATTTATCTAATTCTACATGTAACGATATTTAATGTTTACCAACTGTCCTTATGCTGATGTTCTCATGTCATTTTGGTTGTTTGAACCATATTCTTAAGTAAATTCATTAAGAAGGGCTCATGGGAACAATATTCCTTGAATTCTTGCACATTGATAAGTTTGTCAGTGCCTTTACAATTTAAGATAAATTTTGTTGGATTTAAAATCATTGGCTCATTTTTTATTTCCTTGAATACCTTAAATATGTTACTCTATCTTCTTCTGACATAAACCATTGCTGTGGAAAAGTCTGGTGATAAACAAATTTTCTTTTTTTCTTTCCCTTCTCTATAGCATCTTTTTACCAAGATGCCTTCAGGATTTTTTTCTTTTTCTTTGAAGTCTAGGAATCTTACTAAAATACGTCTATTCTCAGGAACATTCCATGTCTTTTTTGTATGTAGTTTCAAATCTTTATTCTTTTTTTTGCAATTTAGACAAACTTTCTTGAGTTCTAGTGTTCAGTATTCATTATATTTTGGTTTTCTTCTTCAGGGCTCCTGTTCTCTTTTATGTTGTACCTTTTTGCTTATCTTAAATATTTGTCATTTTTTCTCAAATCATTTTTACCCTTATTCATTTGTTTTTTGTTGTTGTTGTTTTTTAGCATTTTATTCATTAGTTTTTGATTCTTAAAATACTCTGCCTTTTTTAACTTCTATTTCTGTTAAGGCATTATTTATTTTGCTTATTGCCTCGTCTTCCTTCTAGTTTGACCTTCGTTTTGATATTTGTCTTTTATTTCTAATTATCTCTTGTTTTGTCACCTTATTACTGAGTTTTCCTGATATATCTTGTTTCATTTTCTTGTTTTTGCAGTTTTGTTAAGTTTTTTTTTAAGAACATTTTTCTTGCATGCTTTCACTGTTAGTAGGGAAGTATTCTTGTTATACTCTTTTTTCTTATAATGATTTTATATGGATTTGAATTTGGTATTTTTCTATTGGTCATTTTTATGTAAATTTAGTTTTCTAGAAATTTTAGAAGACGTCTTAATTCAGATAGAAACGTCTTTCTCCTCTGTTTTTTTTAAATATTAAAAACAAAACAAAACAAAACATGGCAGCAGCTTGCTTTCTGAACTTTCCTGCCTTTGTTCTCCTCCCCCACTTTGTTCTAGACCTTCTCTTTCTTTGTCTCTATGTTCTGTTCTCTTCTGTTCCATTTTGCATCCACTCCCTGCAGTTTCACCTCAAATAGGACTATATCCAAGAAGGGAATTCAGATTGGTCAGTTTCAAAAGCTCATAAGGGCTAGTGTGCTCCAGCCCTGCAGGCCTTACCACAAGCTCCGTGCTCTCAACCCCTAGGAGAGTGCTCTTCCCAAACTGGCCTCCTGCACTTCCCAGTGAAAAACTCTTGGCTATTTTGTGGTTCTCCTGTTCTCATGTCCATCAAAAGCCCCCTTGCTTCTTTCTGCATAGAAGCTAATAACACCCAGAACTTGTGGTTTTGGTGGTTTGTCTCTGTCCACTTGCGTTTTGGAGTTCATGCAAATACTTCAGCACCTAATTTTGTGCTAAATATTGTCCAAGGGTTTTTGGTTTTTCATTTCAGTTCCTCCATCTGTTTTTATGTACAAATTCATAAATACCCAAAAACCATGTTGCCAAACTGTTGCCATCTTTCCAGAGTGATCCTTTTAAAACATGTCAGATTGGGTCACTCCTCTGTTCAAACATCCTGAAATGACTTCCCATTTCACCCAGAGTAAAAGCCAAAGTTCTTACAAAGGCCTGCAGGGCACAGCATGTTAAGTATCTCACCCCCTTACTCATCAGCTCTCTGAATCCTTCTACTCTCTCCCTTCTCCACTCTATCTCCATTCTAGCTACACTGGCCTCCACCAGACATCTCCCTGTCTTTGCCCCAGCAATTTCCTCTACCTTGATCACTCTTCCCCCAGATATGAGCTTGGGTAAATTAACCACTTTCTTCAAGTCTTTGCAAATTTCTCTTTCTCAGCAACTATTCTGACCGCCTTATCTCATACTGCAGCCTCCACACTCAGCACTCCTGATCCCTTTTACTCTAATCTACTTTTTCTTTCTTCCATAATATTTAACACTGTTTTGGTTTGCTAGGCTGCTGAAAGCAATATTTTATGGAAATGGGTTGGCTTTAAACCATGGGAATTTATGAGCTTACAGTTGAGGCTGTGTAACTGTCTAAAGCAAGGCATCATGGAGGCGATGCTTTCTTCTCAAAGACTGGCTGCTGGAATCCTTGTTCCTCTGTCACATGGCAAGGCACATGGTGGCGACTGCTGGTCCCTCCCTTTTCTGGGTTTCGTTGTTTTCGCTTCTTGTTTTTGTGGCTTTCTCGTTCTCTCTTTCTGTATTCATCTTGTTTATAAAGAAATCCAGTGAAAGGGTTAAGGCCCATCTTGGGCCACGTCTTAACTGAAGTAATCTCATCAAAAAGTCCTATTTACAGTAGGGTTACACCTTCAGAAAATGGGTTAGCTTTAAGAACATGATTTTCTGGTATACAAAGCACCATGAATACCTTCTAACATATTAGACATTTTACTTATTATGCTTATTTATTGTCTTTCTTCCCCTTGATAGAATATAAAGTCCAAGAAGGCAAGAATTTTTGTCTGTTTTGTTCTCTGATGTGTATCAAGTGCCCAGAACAGTGTCTGACAGATAGCAGTTGCTTGGTAAATGAGTCAATAAATGAAGTAGCCAAGGGCGAGGTTTGCTCTGAGCCAGCCACTGTTGGCTCACCACGCCATCCTCCTTCTCTCCCAGTCCCTCCGGATGCCATGGTCAGCAAGTACACTGGCCTGAAAGAGTACTGAGTATAGTCAGACAGGGTTTGTCCCTAAGCCTTTTAGATTCTCAGAAGGAAAGCAGTGTCAGAAACATTCTTTCTAGGACTTCTGAGTTCAGCTCAAACCTGAAATAGCAGCCCAGCCATGTTCCTTTTAGCATTTCAATACATTTGCTCTTCAATTCCACTAGAATCTCATAGAGGACAGGACCCAGGAAGGCTGAAAACAGTGGGACAACTCCAGGCCCAAAGAGGCTCAGAGGTAGGGGAGAAGATAGGAATGAACTCCTTTGCATGAAAATCTCCCTGCTCCAGGCGCCAGCCCAGGCCCAGCTGTGTAACCTGAGTCAGTTGGGCCCTTGCCCCTTTGGATGGCATTCATGGCTATTATTTACTTGATGTTCCAAGCTTAGTCTTCCGGGAACAAACGTCACATTGCCTGTCTTCAAGCTGTTCCAGGATAACCGATGAAGTCAGCACTGACCAAGCAAGCTTTGGGCTCAACAGCCTTACCTGCTAAACAAACTTAGTGGGTCCCAGGCAAGCTGGGCCCCTCCCCTCCCCTTCCATCTGGGCACAGAAGCCTAAGGTGGAGGATATTTTAAGAGAGTGGCTTTGCACCATTTTCTCCCAAACTCTAATCAGTTTGGGGAAATGCTCCCTGAACTTGGATGCCTGAAAGATGATTGTCCAATCAGCTGGTTGCAAGCCTATTTCCAGGGCAAGAAAAATAAGCAAAATGTCAAAATTGAGGTCCTTTCCAGCCCTAAATTTAGGGTGCTCAGGTTTCCTTTCAATTCCTTTTTATTCTGATGGAAACGGCAAGCACAACAGCCAAGATTAGCTCCCTGCTCTCCCTGAGTTGTCATGGGTGGGGATGTGGCCGCGCTCCCTGCCCCCACCTTCCACTACCCCATCTCCAGGACAGCAAACCACATTTTTTTTTCTTTTACCATGAGGTCCCGGGGAACGAACCCAGGTCTCTCCATATGGGAGACGGACACCCAACCATTTGAGCCACTTCCGCCCCCAGCACAACCACATTTTGAGGCCCTTTCTTTTCTTTGTTTGCTTCTTTATTTATAGTTGGTAGATGGGTATTCCTTCCCCAGTGAAAACCAGTAGGCTCCATTTCCATTAGCTATGAGTAAGCCAAGATTCTGAACCTAAAACTGAAATCAGCTCTCAGGGTTTCCAGAGTTTTCCTGAATCTGGACCAAAGATTCCATAATGCCCCCGTCATCCCCTACCAAGTTCCCCAACTCAGCTGAGAAAGGGACTATTGTATACCAGACATATCCATATGATCTATTATTTACTCCCTGTGAGTCACATAAAGCTTCAGCCTCATTTGTAGATAAGAAAACTGAGTTCAGTGAAGTTGAATAGTTTATCCAGGTCACCCAGCTTGGTAAAGGCCACAGCCATCTTTACTGCATTGTAAGGTTTCCCAACCTGCACCGCACAACTCTGTGTTCAAGGGGCTCAGAGGTAGTCCTTATCTTGGCTTCTGAGATGTCGTGGAAACATGACTTCCAAATAGGGGGACCTGCATCCTGGTTTGCCCAGGAGAATTCAGGTTGATGCTTGATGTCCCCGTTTAATTATTACCATTTCCCTCTTTTACTCTTAAAATTGTCTTAGTTTGGGCATATTCACCTTATCCAAGACAGATCAGGAGCAAAAGAGTGGGGAAAAATACAAAAAGAATACTCAAGAGGTCACTCAGCAATCAGCATGAAAAAGGCCTGGCTAGAGCTTTGCTGTCCCACCTCAACTTCTGCTGGTTTTACCTCAGGCACTCCCAATTGCCTGTCTCCTTGCACAATGTCAAAGCTCTGGCCAACCTGACAGGAAGAGATGAGACTGAAACATGCCAGAGGGTTCCTGCTTCTCCAGTAGCCCCACCAGTGGGTCCCTGCATTACTGGGCACAAACTAATTCACCAGGCATGTCCTCCCAACCCTAACAAGCGAGGGACTCTGTCCTACAGGAGAAATCGAAGAAAGCACCAAGGTTTTGAATGCCCTTGTGAGGGAAGAAAATAAGAATGTCTTTGACCAAAGCTTTTATTACACAGTGGAGCTTCCCCCAGAGACTCGTGTATGACATAGTAGAATGACACAGTGGAAAGAGCAGATATTTTGAAATCAGAGATCTGAGTTTGACTTTAGCTTCCCTATATATTAGCTGGGTGACCTTGGGTAATTTACTTAACCTCTCTAAGCTTCAGCTTTCTAACTCATTTGAGAAATGGCTATAATGCTTACTTGGCAGTGTAATTGCAAAATATTGGATGTGATATGTATAACAGGTCTGGCACATAAAAGACACTTATTAGTAGTGATGATGATGAAATTTGCCTTTCATTGACTGTATCACCACAATGATGATCTTTGAGCATAGAAGGACTACTGCAAAGGCATAAACACACACATACACACACACACACACACAGAAGAACAATAAATAGTTCTCAAGCAGCCAGAAGGTTTGAGAGGAAAGAATTTAATTATTTAACCAATTCAAACTAAACTGACCTTTAATTAGCACCTAGTATATACCAGGTACCATGAGGTGCTGGGGATTATAGGGATGCATATAAATGAGTTTGTGCCTGTAAGACGCTCACAGTCAAAAGGAGGAACCAGGTTAAATTGGAGACATGTGTCCTCATGTTACCATGATGCCAGGCAGAGTTATAAAAAGCTGGTTTTGCTTGGTAGGTTCAGAAACCTCATAGAAGCGGGGCAAGTGAATTAGTCCTTGGTGGCTATGCAGATTTCTAGGTATCTGACATCATGTTTATATTCTAGGCTGGGAAAATTCTGTTCCATTCTTCCCTCTGCAAAGAGCAAGTTATTTCTCAAAAAGGAGGACATGAGACTTCAAACTCCTCTTCCACTTTCTCTTTTGAAGTCAGTGGCCAATTCTAAAATTAAATACACATTCTGAGAGACACAGAGAGAAACCCAGGACTTCTGATGCAGAAATTAATCAAGATTGGATACAAATTCAAGTCAAATATAAAAAATGTTTCAACTTCATAAAGTTCACTTTGAGACATTTAATGGAAAACAAGGCACTGAATCACAAAATAAACACAGGCAATTTGATTGTATTAAAGGTAAAAAGACAAACAGTTCTTGAGATAGGTCACTTCTAAGAAATATCAACCAAGGTCATTGACTAGAAAAAGAAATTAGCAAATTCATTCATTATCCTTCTGATCCCACCTCCAATCTCTAAGTTCAAACTTCTTAGTTAAACAGGCAATGGTTCTGGAATGGAAAGGGAAACAGAAGCATAATACAAGCTAATTGCGCTTCTTGTTTGTATATTAGCGATAGACCAGGAGGCCTTTCTTTGCTACATGCCATCCTACCCGTTTGCTCTTCTTTTGCTCTAAGTCTGAAGCAGTAGTTCTCAAAGTGGGGGAGATTGCTCCCCAGGGGACATCAGACAATGTTTGGAGAGATTTTTATTGTCACAATGGGGGGCAGGGTGAAAGGTGCTACTGGCACCTAGGATCAAAACCAGGGATGTCCTAAACATCGTGCAATGCCTTCCAGAAAAGAGAATTATCCATTCCAGAATGTCAGCAGTGCTGTGGTTGAGAAACCCTAGAGGAAAGTCTCAGTAAGCTGAAAAAGGCCTTGGAAAGAAAGAGAAGAGAGGATTCAGAGAATTGATAGATTTCCTAATTATGAAAATGTGAAGAGAATATTAATACAAGCGGGAACTTCAATCAAAGCTCCTCCAGTAATTGAGAAGAGTAAAAGGAACAAGACTTTCATTGGCTTCCCTCCAGGCTGTTGCTCCAATGCTACAGTGATTATATTTATGAACTCCAAATTGAAACCATGGTCTGACACAGCACTTCCTTTTCCAGTTAGTGAGTTTATTTATATGAAAATTTTAAATTATAAAAAATTACAGCATATATGTATTTATATGTGTGTATCTTTATTTATATATACACATATTGAACACTTCTCCTCTATTAAAAATTACTGGGTAAGCAGATGTGTCTCAGGCAGTTGGGTGCCCACCTTCCACATGGGAGGTCCTGGGTTTGGTTCCCAGTGCCTCCTAAAAGTCAAGAAGAAGCAAACAGACAATGAGCAGACAACGAGCAAAATCAACGAGGAAAACAGATGAGGGAGCCATCTGGGGGCAGGGTTTGCAATTAAAAAAAGCAACAAAAAAATTATTACACAATGGAAACAATTTAAATATCCATCAACAGAGGGCTGGTTAAATAAATTATGGTACATATTTGATAGAGAAAAGTGCCTGTATATATGTTTAAAATAATAAAGAAAAATGCACATGGAAATGTTTTTTGATGAGATAATATGCTGTCAGGAATTTGCTTTAAAATACGACAATGAAAATTTTTTTAAGTAAAAGAAGATATTTAAAAATTGGCAAATTATTGGTAATTGTTGAAGTTGGGTGGTGGTTACACAGGGCTTAATTTTCCTATATACTAAGTTTTTAAACATTTTCCATAACTAAAAAAAGTAAAAAGTAATAATTGCCAAAATTAACCACTATTATTCAATATTGTACTAGAAGTTCTAGCTGAGTCAATTAGACTAGGAAAAAAAAAAAAATTAAAGGCATCCAAATAGGAAAAGAGGAAGTGAAACTCTCACTGTTTGTGGATGACGTGATCCTGTACTTAGAAAATCCTGAAGTATCCATGGCAAAGCTACTTGAGCTAATAAATGAGTTCAGCAAAGTAGCAGGATACAAGATCAACACACAAAAATCAGTAATGTTTTTGTACACTAGTACTGAACAATCTGAGGAGGAAATCAGGGTGAAAATTCCATTTTCAATAGCAACAAAAAGACTCAAATGCCTAGGAATTAATTTAACCAAAGAAGTACAGGACCTATATGCAGAAAACTATAAAACAATGCTAAAAATTTTTTAAAGACCTAAACAAATGGAAAGACATTCCATGTTCATGGATTGGGCATGGCTTAGAAGAATAAATATCATGAAGATGTCAATTTTACCCAAACTGATTTATATATTCAATACAATATCAATTAAAATCCTAACAGCTTACTTTACAGAATTAGAAAAAGCAACTACCAAATTTATTTGGAAGGTTAAGTGCACCGGAATAGCCAAAATAATTCTAAAAAGAGTGATGTGGGAAGAAATTCACTGCCTGACCTTGAAACATTGTAAAAGCTACAGTGGTCAAAGCAGCATGGTACTGGCATAAAGATAGGCACATCAGTCAGTGGAATAAAAGTGAGAACCCAGAAATAAACCCTCACCCATACAATCAACTGGTTTTTGACAAACCTACGAAGTTAATGTTAACAGGACAAAACAGTCTCTTCAACAAATGGTGCTGGGACAACTGGATATCTATATCCAAAAGAATGAAAGAGGCCCCCTATCTCACTCCTTATACTAGAATCAACTCAAAATGAATCAAAGATCTAAATATAAAAGCCAAGACTGTCAAAATCCTAGAAGAAAATGTAGGAAAACATCTTCAAGACCTTGTGGTGGGTGGTGGTTTCTTGGATCTTACACCCAAAGCATGAGAAACAAAAGGAAAAACAGATAAATAGGATCTCCTCAAAATTAAACACGTTTGCACCTCACAGGACTTTGTCAAAAGGTTAAAAAGGCAGCCAACTCAATGGGGGAAAATATTTGGAAATCACATATCTGGTAAGGGTTTAATATCCAGGATATATAAAGAGATGTTACAACTCAACAATAAAAAGACAAACAACCCAATTAAAAGATGGGCAAAAGACTTGAATAGACAATTGTCCAAAGAAGAAATACAAATGCAAAAAAACACATGAAGAAATGCTCAATATCACTAATGATTAGGGAAATGCAAATCAAAACTACAATGAGATATCATTTCACACCTATCAGAATGACCACTTTCAAAAAGACAGAGAACTACAAGTGTTAGAGAGGATGTGGAGAGATAGGAACACTTCTTCACTGTTGGTGGAAATGCAGAATGGTACAGCCACTATGGAGGCCTGTTTGGCAGTTCCTAAAGAAGTTGAATATAGACTTGCCACGTGACCCAGCAATACCACTACTGGGTATATACCCAGAAGAACTGAGAGCAGTGACATGAACAGACATCTGCACACTGGTGTTCATAGCAACATTATTCACCATTGCCAAAAGCTGGAAATAACCCAGGTGTCCATCAACAGATGAATGAATAAACAAACTATGGTCTATTCACACGATGGAATATTATTCAGCTGTTAAGAAAAAATGAAGTCGTCAAGCATAGGACAATATGGATACACCTGGAGGACATTATGTTGAGCGAAGCAAGCCAGACACAAAAGGACAAGTACTGTATGATTGTGTTACTATGAACCAAATATATCGTGTAACATATTGTATGACTCAAAAAAAATTTATATGTATTCAGTACATTTAACCAAGAAATGCATGTTTTTATTCAACTATGTTTTCTTTTTAATTTTTAATTGTTTATACTTTCAATTATTAAATGTACAAAATAAGGTTAAAAAATAAATTAAATAATTGGCAAAATTAGAAAGCTCATTATGTTTTCATATGGAAAGATCTTCAAGATATAATGTTAATTGAAAGAAGCAAAGAACAGAAGAGTGGGGGTGCATGGTTGGGAACATAAAACATTATTTTTATATGTACAAAAACTTAAATAAAGAAATTCTGGGAGGATATTCAAGAAGGTATTTAAAGTGGGTATATAGGGCATGGATAGTGAAGTCAGAAACTGAAAAGATGGAGGATAAGGGTGGTAACAAGATATTTCAATGCATACGTTTTAAAATTTTGGAACCATGTGACTGTATTATGTATTTGAAAAAATAAATAATAATAATAAGGAGGGCATCACACAGAAACTCATCTGTCCTAAAAAATTTGGGACAGATTATTGTCATACTTAGGTCCCAGCCTTGAAAAGAATGCTTACTGCCTCCAGAGGATTATCTCATTTATCTTCACAAAAACCCTGAAAGATTCAAGATGGGGGCTGGGGGGAGGGGGCAGGAATTTCCTTCCATTTCAGGCAGGGCACATCATGTGAAACAGGAATTAGATTTGTTTTCTGGTTCTAAGGAGTAGAAAAGGACAAAGGATCAAAGTGTAATATTAGAGGGAGAGAAGTTTAGACTCAACAGAAAGAATTTTCTACAGAAAACAGTCTAAGGAGGCCTCAGGATATAGCAAATTCCTTATGCAGTCCCCAGACAAAATCTTGGTAGGGTGTGCAATTTAACAAATATTAATTGAGCTCGCTTTGTGCTAGGCTCAAAGTAGACCCGAGTTAAAGACTAAAACAAAAAACAAAACAAAACAAACAAACAAACAAGAAACACATTCTTGGATACAGCTACCAATAGGGTTTATTTGGCAACATCTTTAAAGATTTAAAATGCTCAGATCCTAAAACCCAGAAATTTCATTTTATGATATTTACATTTGCAGAAGAGATATATGTATGAGGATAGTCCTCATACCATTATTTTACAGCAGCATAAGTTGGAAATAATCTTAGTGTTAATAAATAGGGGATTGGCTAAATAAACTATACTATTATATATCCATACTAGGAAATAGCAGGAAGTAGTTTGGGGGGAAAAAGAAAAGAAAACTTGGGAGAGCTGTATCTAATAACATAGATTGCCAAAATGTATGGCTGGATTTTTTTAAAAAAGAAGTTGAAGGATGATACAATATGCTAAAAGTGACATTAAAAGAAATACTAGGGAAGCGGCTGTGGCTCAATCAGTAGGGCTCCCGTTTACCATATGGGAGGCCCCGGGTTCGGTTCCCGGGGCCTCCTGGTGAAGGCAAGCCCGCCCACACCGCGCGGTTAGCTGACCCAGCGAGCACAAGCAGCAAGGGGGGGATAAATGAATAAATAAATAAAATCTTAAAAAAAAAAAAAAAAAAAAAGAAATACTACACATTTTCCATGGGTGCATATATGTGCATGAAATATACAGGAGAAAGTTCTAGAGGAATAACAATAAATTGGTAACAATGTTTATCTTCAGAGATTGGGGAAAGGGGCTGTGAAGGGGTAAGATGGTCAAAGGGGATTTTAGCTTTCTCTATTATGTTTTACATTTTTACAAGGCAAATGAATTTATATATTACTTGTGTTGTTAAAGTAGTTGCTTGTAGTACTAAAAGGAAGGAGAAGAGGAGACCAGATCCTTGCTCAAGAAGCTCCCAGTCTTTTAAATAGACCTGTTAAAACCTAATTCTGTATGCTCTGTACAGCAATCGAAAATAATAGTTAACATTTGTTGAGTTACTATGTACCGTGGGCTATATATACCTATTATATAATTACCTTAATATACCTATTAAACCATTTAACCCTGACAACAACCCTAGGAATTAAGAACAATTATTATTTCGACTTTATCAATATGAAAACTGAGGTGCTGAAGTGACTCATGAAGCTAGTGGGTGGTAGAATAGAGGTTTGAACACAAATGCTTCTGACTCTGGAGTCTACTAGACTCTTGACTATGATGCTGTGTTATCGAAGGACAGAAGGGCTGAGATGATTCACAGTGGTGCAGTCAGGACTTGGAATTATTGGTGAATTTGGTTGGGGGTGCAGTGGGAAAAGTCGCAGTAAGCACATAGGGGCTGCCAGGTTCTGGCCAATGAGATTCAAGTAGAGCTTGCTTCCAGGAAAGCTTGTGGAAAGGGCAAGTTCACCTGATAAGTGCCACTTTGGCCATTTGCCCTTCATCCTTTCTTCTTGCTACATGAGAAAAATAACCTCTTTTTCGCTTAAGCCCAAGGTCAGTTTCCACTCCATGCTGCCAAGTGTAATACATGAAGGTCTATAGAGGCTCTTCCTTGGGAAAGAATAATGTTGGCTGAAAGGTCTTTTTTTTTTTTTTTTTTTTTTTTTTTTTTACCGGGAGGTCCCGGGGATCAAACCCAGGTCCCTCCATATGGGAGACGGACACCCAACCAGTTGAGCCACATCCGACCCTGAAAGGTCTTAGTGTAGACTTGCTTTGAACATGAAAAGGAGTTGCTGCTCCACTCCAAGTTTCCCCTGCGGTCAGCAGCTCCAGAACACGTTCCAGATACCCTGGCCACCAAGCAGGGCCTCATCCCTCAAAGATACAGGGAACTATGGAATGGAGCCAGGGAACCATGGGCCTCTAGATCCCCCTAGGAAAAAACACAGAGTAGAAGGACAGCCTGCTAGAGCATTGAGCACGAGCAACTTGACTCCATTGTTTAGGACTACAGATCCCATTCTACTTATAGCACCAGGCAAGTGTGGCGGGGGAGGGGTGGTGCTCTTGGCAGCTGTTTGTTTTGAACCTGCCTGAGCAACTCCCTGAACATCTGAACATTTGTTTAGAAAGCAAGCAAGAGAAGGAGACAGTTGGGAAGTGGAAAATGGAGCTTGGGAGAAGAGCAAAGAAGACTGGCACACGCTCATGAAATGTAATTTTGATGTCTAAACTCCTCAAGGGTCACATTTCCCCAAGGCGATCGTGGTCTTTTCAGATGGGTCAAGCCACTTCCCATCCCTGAGCCTGACCATCCTTTAGGCCTGGGCTTGGCAAACGGTCATCTAGGATAGAATTAGAGGCTGTTTGAAATTCAAAAGGAGACAGAAGAAGAGCAGAATAAGAGGCCAGAGGGTCAGGTCACCAGCGCTAAAGGGGAAAAGGATTTTAAGGAGTCAATGGGTCAAGATCTTGAGAGAGGGCAGGGAGGATGGGAATGTGACCAGGTGGCCAGACAGTGGAGGTAGCTGGGGTTGAATATCTTTTCCTAAAGTCTGGCAGAGCAGGAAGGAAAACACACAGCAGCAGCACTATGGTGAACTCAAGGAAAGGAGGAAGGTAAACCTGTCTAGGCAGAGGGAAGTAGCTAGTAAGACCAAAGGTGCAAAACTGAGTGGGGACTTTAGATTGTGGCTGGCTGCAGACCATACTCCCTCAACTATGACACCTTACACAACGCTGACTGCCTCTTTTTTTTTGCTGTTAGGGTCCTTGAACCCTTTTTATTTACTTTTTTATTGTAGTTAAGATCCCCCAGAGAATTTGAACTTCAGCCAGACTCTTAAAAAATCAAAACTTTTGTAACATCTGAAGGCATAAAAGTATAACAGTAGATGTCAAGTGACAAGAGTGATGTCAGCAGCATTTAAATTTCACTGCATAGGCAGCTGTTTACTCATAGAGCCAGCCCTCATAACAGAAACTTGAGAGTGTTTTCTATTGGCTAAAAAGAGGTCAGAAGCTTAGAACTTGAAAGTTGGAAAGGAACTTTCTGGCTAATCCAACCCCCTTAGTTTATAAATGAGAAGACTGAAGGTCAGAGAGAATTGTCCAAGTCATAATGCTAGTTTAGGGGTTATAAAAGCAAACCCTTACAGGGTGCATGTACTAGGTAGGAACTTTATACTCTATATGCACAGATTCATTTAATTTTTTACATCAATCTACATGATAGATACTCCAACAAGCTAAGTAACTGAGGTCACACAGACAGTAAACCCACATAACCTGGCTCCAGAGAGTGTGTGCTCTTAACCACTATGTTATACTCCCTTGCTTCTCTCAGCAGCTTTTCCCCACTGTCCCAAACAACCCACCTCTTCCTTCTTTCAGTATCAACAGAAGGGCCCTCACCTTACTCTCATGTTCTGATGGAGACGTGTGAGAAGGATGGGATGAGAATAACAGGGGAAGAATGAAAGGGAGATGGGGATTGTTGTGTGACTACCACGGACACCAGGAGGGAACTGGGGTACAAACCAAAGAGGATCAGGATCTACAGCTTCTGCTGAGTTCAAGGGGTGGAGTGGCCTCATCTCCCTTTCTCTTAGTCTGGAGCAGGAAGTTGTGAGATGGGGTTCATAGACATTTGAAGTGGTGAGGGTGATGAACCCCAGGAAATTTTATGCAAATTTAAAATCATATGCATTTTTTCACATCCCACCCTCTCCAATCCCAAAGCTGAAATTGATCTAGAATGAACCCAGGCTCTTGATGCTGCCCTCTCTCAGGTCACCTGGGATCCCATAGAAGACAACTACAATGTAGAGGCAATAACACTGAGACTGGAGTCGGGACACTAGGGTTCAAGTCCCAGCTCTGCCTCTTAACTAACTATGTAGCTAAGCAAACATGTTACTTCTTGGAGACTCAGATTCTTCATTGTTAAATGAGGATAACCTATTATCCATACAGAGGAGTTATGAGAATCAGAAGAAAAATAATTGACAGGCAGTGTACTTGGCTCAAGCTCAGAACATAGTTAGTCCTTGTAGACAGTTGTTTACAAGTCTCCTGGGGAGACACACAGTACTGGCTCTCAGGGAATGCCTGGGCAGGGGCAAGGCTCCTGTATAAAGGTCTTAGTGCAACAATCTGGTTAAAAGGGAGGGCTGGGCTATTTGACTTGAAGCTATATTTCCAGAGTAAGCACACAGTTTTTGTTTAGCTTGTAGGATGGGCCTAAAGGCAGGTAGAGCCCATGATGATTATGGTGGGGTTTAAACACCCCCCAAGCTACCCCTTGGTGAGGTCACTAGACTTGATGGAACCAGGCAGGACAATGACATCTCTCAAGGAGATAATGAAAAGTTCTTGGAATGTCCGTTTCTCTCAGTCAGGTATTCTTGAGTCCTGTCAGCTCAGCCTTGCTCCTTTGACAAAGTTCCATTAACCTCAGGAAAGGGCTTGAGGCAGACAAAGCAACAAAGGAAACCAAAGCTCCTGCAACACTGGAGACAGACTTCAAGCCAAGGAGAATGGGACTTGGAGCCAGGCACCCTATTTCTATCTCCTCAGAGATCACCAGTCTGGCCATGTATCTCTATCATGAGAAATTTGCAGAGCATGAAAGCCAGCAGGTCATGTGGGTCTGATGAATGCACGATCCCACCCTTGCCCCACCTCCTAACACACCCCCAGCAACCTATGTCATCAGCAACTTCAGTCATCACCAGCCTAAGATAGAGATATCCTGGAGCCCTAGCAGGAAAGGTCAGTTGATTGAAATAGCTGTGGCATCTGCAGCAACTTTCCTGGCCTAAGAAAGGAAACCAAAGCTAGGAGAGATGGCATGCCAAAGGCTTTACCGGGGGTGGGGGTGGGGGGCGGACAGAAAGGGAGACTGGTCCAGATTCAACAAGCGTTTTGGCATGTTCACATGCTGGCATTACTTAATCCTGAGGGCTGTACATCGCTATAACCATTTTATGAGATGTGAATTTCAGCAAGATTGTGACTTGCCCCAAGGTAATAATATTGGACACCTCTCCTCCACTGACTGAGTGCCATACCTGGCAGGTGCTTTTGTTTTATTTTTATGAAAATATTACATATGCATGTGGCATTCAAAAGAAGGGCATTCAATTAAAAAAAAAGAAAAAAAGAAAAGAAAAAAAAAAAAGAAATTTTCCCTCCTACTCCTGTCTCCAATTTCCCTCTCCAGATACATCACTACCATCAGTAATCATAAATCTTTCCAGGGATACTCTATGGATATACACATATATGTATGTATGTCTGGGGAAGGGCTTTTTATATGTAAATGGTAGGCATATTAGTCAGCCAAAGGGGTGCGGATGCAAAATACCAGCAATCTGTTGGTTTTTATAAAGGGTATTTATTTGGGGTAGAAGCTTGCAGTTATCAGGCCATAAAGCGTAAGTTACTTCCCTCACCAAAGTCTGTTGCCACATGTTGGAGTAAGATGGCTGCCAATGTTCAGCCTTCCTCTTCCTCTTAAGATTCCATGGTCAGGCTTTTTAGGCTTTGTCTCTCTCCCTGGGGCTCAATTCTCCCAGGGCTCAGCTGCTTTGTTCTCTCCACAAGGCCAGCTGTGAACTGTCAGGCAAACAGCTCTTCTCTTTTCTGAGGGCCTTCTCTCCTTCCTCACAACCAAGTTCCTCTGTGTGCTTACTTCCTGGGGCTCCAGCTCAAAAGCTCTAACCTCCCTTCTTTGCAGTGTGGTTTCTCTGTGAGTCCCCGCCCACCGAAGAGGCCCAATCAAAGCCTTAATCACAACTCAATCAAGTAAAAGTGAAAACCTCTGAATCCAATATAATCTAATATGCCCAGAGGAACAGAACAGTTCACAAACATAATCCAATATCTATTTTTTGGAATTCATAAACAATATCAAACTGCCACAGTAGGATACTATACACTCCTCTGAACCTTCTTTTTTCACTTAATAGCTTTACTTTTTCCTGTCAGTGCACATAGTCTTCATTCTTATTAACAGCTACATAATACCCATGTATGGATGGGCCATATTTATCTAATAAGTTTTTTTCCAGTAGTACGCAGGAGGCAATGAATTTACCTGTACATATGTCTTTGTGCACATATGCAAGTATGTCTATGGGATGAGTTCTGGGAAGGAGACTTGCTGGGTCTAAAAGATTTGTGCATCGGAAATAATCACGTAAATTGCCAGTTTGCCCTCACTAAAAGATGTCCCAATTTACACTCCCAGTGACAATGTATGAGAGAAACTGCCGGTGATTTTGACCTACCAGGAAGGTTTGGAACCTCTTTCTAATTAAGCTGTATCTGACAGAACCTGTGCCCAGACCCAGAACTTCTGTTTCCAAGTCCAGTGCTTATTTATTTTCCTTCTTATGCAAAAAGTAAGGATAGCAGGATTGAAAGTTAACTGTTAAGGAGTGGGTTTTTTTTATACACACACACGATGGAATATTATAATTCAGCCTTACATGCTACAACGTGGATGAACTTTGAAGATATCAAGTTGAGTGAAATAAGTCAGAAACACAAAGAGACAGATACTGTATGATTCCATTTATATGAAATAGAATATACAAAATCATATAGACAGAAAGAAGAGTACAGGTTATCAGGGGTAGGGGTGGTGGGGAATGGGGAGGTAATGCATGAAGGGTGTAGGTTTTCTGATTGCGGTGATGGGAAAATTCTGATAATGGATGATGGTGAGGGTAGTGCAGCATTGTGAAATTGATTAATCCCACTGAGGTGTGCTTGGGAGTGGTTGAGAAGGGAAAGTTTATGTTTATATATATATGTATATATATATATGCACATATGTTTCCACAATTCAGAAAAAGAGCAACTAAAGAGACAATGACAAACGCAATACATGATGCTGGACTGGATGTAATAATGGAAGAGAAAAGGTTCAAAATGACATTGAGACATGAGGTGGTTTGGAGGTATGTACCCCAGAAAACCATGTTCTTAATTTTAATCCATTCATGTGGGTGTGGACCCACTGTAAATAGGACCTTGTGATGAGGTTACTTTAGTTAAGGTGTGGCCCAAATGAACCAGGCTGGGACATAATCCTATAACTGGAAGCCTATAGAGAAGGTCACAGAAAGAGAAGTCACAGGGAGCAGCCAGAAGCTGGAAGTCAATGGACATTAGAGAAGGAAGACACTGCCATGTGCATTGCCATGTGACAGAAAAGTCAAAGGTCAAGGATCCGGCAGCCAGCCCCGGAATGCCACAGTCTTCAAGGAGAAAGCATCACCTTGCTGAAGCTTCAAATTTGGACATCTCCTAGCCTCAAAACCATGAGCCAATGGTTGTTAAGTCACCCGCTTGTATGATATTTGTTTTAGCAGCTAGGAAACTAAAACAGGACATGTGAAGCAAATCAGAATATAGACAGCTTTATCTCAATTTCTTGAACTTGATAACAGCACTTAGATGAATATCCTTGTTCTTAGGAAATGTACAAGGAAGTATTATGTTTTCAAGGAGAATGAAGTATACAACTTACTCTCAAATGTTGGAAGGGAGGGACAGAGGGAGGGAGGGAGGGAGGAAGAAAGAAAATTGTATGGCAAAATGTTAAAATTGGTGGATTTGGGTATCTGACTGGGGGAGTCTGTTGTTCTCTGTATGAGTTTTGTTATATTTTTGCAAGTGTCCTGAAAGTTTGAAATTATTCAGAATAAACAGTTTAAGAAAAAAACAAACAGTACACAAACAAGTCCTTTGACTTTTGAAAAGCAAAACATATATGGTCAAGAAATATAAAATTATTATACATCTGCGTAGTAATTACCATTTCCAGACCTAAAAAGCATTTCAGAGTGACCTCAGTGACACCCTACTTAGGTGCCATTCTCCCTTTTTTACCTGAACCTCTCCCTCTACCTGCCTTTTAGGGAGGTCCGAAAGATGCAGTGGGTTTGCTAGCTGGCTCCTAGGTGAGGAGCCTATTGAACTGTGAGTATCATAATGGAAAACTCTAAGCTGTTTGTTTTACTTTTTTCATCTCTGTTATTTCAGCCTTTGCTGCAGTTCTTTAAAAATGCAATAAAATCATCATATTTTACTTACTGAAATGTTAGCTGGATATGACATATTCCTTACAGAACTTCCCTTCTGTGCAGCTCTCCTCTCCACACTAACATAAAGTCACTTCCCACTCAGTGTTAATTTAAAATATAAACTGAGAAGTTTCATTTGATAAGGCACCAAGAAGTCAAACAACTTCCCTGAGTCATAAATGTGCCCTTTCTGAGGCATGAAGGCAAAGGAGCATTCACTGATAACACAATTGATAAAACTGTGGCTGTTTCATGACTAAATAATAATAAGACCAAAAGAAAGGGATCTTTTACTCTTGTAATTAAAATTAATGTATGTTGGTGTCATGCTGAACAAGTTATAAAGCACTTTCACATTTGCTATCTCTTCACAATACAGTGGTATACATAGGACAGCTATCACTGTCATTTTAAAGATGAGAAAACAGACTTAGTCCTGGGAAACTGTGGAGCTACATGGCCTGGATTCAGATCCTGGCTATGTGGCCATTGGCAAGTAACATGACATTTTGGTGCCTCGGTTTTCTCATCTGAAAAATGGGGATAATAATAGTAATACCCACCTTCTAGGGTTGTTGTGCAGGTTAAATGAGTCAACAGTGCCTAGCATGCAGTAATTACTGAATAAATTCTAACTGTTATTACTACTCCAATGCAGAAAAAACTTTTACAGATAGTCTTTTATTATGTAGATTTTTGTAGAGTTTATAATTATTTAATCCAAGTTGGAGATGGAATCGTGTCCCCCTAAAATGTATGGTCAGGTCCAAACCACTGGTCCTGTGGGTGTAGACCCATTGTAAATAGGACTTCTTGAAGATGTTACTTCAGTTATGGTGTGGCCTAACTGAATCAGGTTGAGCTTTAACCCGAATTACTGAAGTCCTCTATAAACAGAAATACAGAGAAAAAGACACACACCCACAGCGAGAGAGGGAAAGAGAGAGAGAGACAGAGAGAGCACAGGAGCAACCAGAAGCTGGAAGTCAAGGGAACCCAGTTGAGAAAGAAGATGCCACCATGCACATTGCCATGTGACAGAAAAACCAAGGAACCCAAAGTTGCAGAAGATACCAATACTAGGAGGAAGCAAGTCTTCTAGCCTCTGAAACCACAAGCAAATAAATTCCTGTTGTTAAACCAACCCATTGTATGGTATTTGTTTTAGCACCCAGAAATTAAAACAATATGCATTTAAGGATTCTCCAGCTAGAACTTGCCATAACTGTGCATGACATCTTTTCCCACCACATATAACCAAATACCACAGGATCTTCTGGGTCATAATGTGGCCCAAGCACCAAGGCTGCTTGCATCACAGCCTGGAGTTGTAACAAAGCTCTTTTCTGCTGTCAGCCTTTCAAGATACTCAGTATATAGACTGGAAAAGTATTCTCAAGTGTGAAATATGCTGACTCCAGAACCCAAAGAAGTCTATCAAGCATTGCACTTCACTCTCCCTGGTAGAAAGTGCTAAATGTAAACAACAACAACAACAACAACAAAACAATATGCATGCTCAAAAAGATAGAGGAAGAATTTAAAAAGAGTACCTCAGAACCATAAGAATTCATAAGCTCATTTATTGAGCCCCTTCCATGCACTAGGATAGATAATCAGGGGCAGATGCCAAATATAGGGTAGGGAGTTTCTGAATTTGCACCTATAAAATGTTACTTTATAGCATTTGCTTTTTCTTTTTTTTTAGGAGGTACGGGAGAAAGGTACCAGCGAGGTACCAGGACCTTGTACATGGGAAGCGGGTGCTCAGCCACTGAGCTACAATTCACTCCCCCGCATTTGCTTTATTCAAATTAAATCTGAAGCCAATAGTGGTGGTCCTGAGTGGCTTTATCAATCCCATAATCTGCAGCAGCATCCCACCTAGATATTACAAATAGATTTACAATCTAAGTAAAAAAACAGTGAGCTTGCTATGCAAATGCAGCTCCCTGATGAGTCTTCCAGCTGCTTTGACAACCAAATTGCTATTCTGTCTCCCTCCTTTAAAATATGAAACTGTCATTTGCCTTTGAGCTCACATCCTGCCTGGTTGGCAGGAAACACTGCCTTGATTGCTGCTGGGGTCTCTACCTCTGCCTAGAACGGGAACTAAATAGAGGAGACTTATCTGGTGCTCAGGAAACAGGGGAAGGCTGGCAAGTGGCTGCTGTTGCTGATGTACGGTCAAAGGCCCTGTGCTCTCTCAAAGGAGGTGGCTAGCTCACTTCTCCAGTCAATCTCCTCAGGTGCACTCTATAGTCCTTCCTTTAGGAAGTCCTGTCACCTCCCCAGGCACCCAAAACAATGTCAAGTCCTTTCTGTTTTGAAGACTTTTTTCCTTCAAGAGCTTCTCAGAAGCTCTCTTTCTTGGTTCCCTTCTTCTCGCCTCCCCAACAAGAATTTGGGTTTTCACTGAGGATTGCTTGAGAGGTTATCTTCCCCCAGCTTCAAATTTCCATCTAGCAACTCAACTCTCCCTTGAGGCAAGGAAACAAAAAAATCCCACCTCACAGTTTGTCAAGAGGGTGGGGTCTGCTGGATTGGGGGAGGGGGAGAATACCCACTGATGTGATGAATCATCCTTAGGAACTTTTGAAGAAATATTGAGAATGAAAGTGTAGCTAGGAGACTACACTGAGTGAATTGTTGCCCTTATTGGATTTTTGGTAATAAGACTGGTAATGTTTTTATTACCTGACAAAATTTTAGAGGAATCATTAGGGCAAATAACCAGTCAGTAATCAGATAAAGTCATGAAAACCTGGCTAGGTTTCCTTTATTATTTTTTAATAGTGTCACTAGACTAGTAGAAAGGGCAATGTGTGTGGGTGGGTGTGGGTGTATTTGACATAATGCATCTTGGTTTTCTTAAGACATTTGACAAAGTTTCTTATGAACAAGCTGAAAAAAAATGTGAACTGGATAAAGGAAAGTCAGATGGATTGGTATGGGGTTGAAAAAACAATATTCAGAGTGTTGATTGATGAATTGATCCCACCCTGAAGGGCAGTCTTTCAGAGTTTTGCAGCAGAAAGTTTTCTCTCTGCCTCATTTGGCCTCATCATTTACTTGACTGAAAATTTTATAATAATGCAGATAGAAAAGTTGCCCAGTGACCCCAAGAGGGAGTAATAAAAGATAAATTCCAAAAGACCTCACTGGCCTGAAAAAGTTATACCAAAGTCAACGAGATGAAATGTAACGTGAAAAAGCTCTAGACCCTTCATAAGGTCCAGAAAACCAAGAACATAAGTGTATGCTAGATTTAAGAGCAATTTTAATAGCCTGCAAAGCAGGAGGTATGAGAAGGCTTTCAAAAAGTGAAATTTTTGTGTTAATTAGCTGCCCTGACAATCAAATGGCTGTTCTGTCTCTCTACTTTAAAAAAATGAAACTGTCAGTTGCCTTCTAGACAAAGGAAGAAGTAGACTCCTACTCTGTTTATATACCCATTATATATATATATAGCAGTCCTAAGAATTGGCCTTTTAGGACTGAATTGCCAATCCAGACTTTACCTAGAGGAAGGAGAAGAGACTGTTGAAGGATTTAGAAATCAGAATGCAACAGCTGGGAATGTTTAATCTGAAAAAGAGATGACTCCGTGGAGATGTGGGTCCTGTCTTCTAATATCAAGGGCTGTCATGTGGATTAGGAACTAGACTTGATCTGTAGTTTCAGAGGGCAGAATAAGGATAATGGGGGCGGGGGGAGGGCAACATAGAGGCAGCTTTTACTTCATCATAAAGAAAAGCATACAGCGGTTCATACATAGAGAGGCCTTCCCTCTGAGACAGTTACCTTCTTGCCCTACAGTGTTTAAACATACATTGGATGTCCCCCAGTACTGGATGCTATAGAAAGAGTTGCTAAACCTATTGGAGGCTGGATCAAATGACCTACAGGGCAGGGGTTCTGAGCCTGAGTCCCTGTTAGAGCTTTAGGAAGACTCTGAACACATTGAAATTAAATTTACAGCATATTTGGGGGCAGAATATCCATAGCTTGTCTCTTTTTAACCAGAGACTCAAAGAAGGGAATAACCGAAATTAAGATTAAGCATGACTGCAGTAGAATGACTTCCAGTTCTGAGATTCTCGGAATCAAATTCATCTTTGAGCACCAAAGACCAATGAAATTTCCACTGAGCATGCACTGGTGACATTTCCATTGAGCCCCCTGACTCATGTGGTCAGCATGTGATTGTGAGGAAGGCTAGGTGAATGGAGACAATGTCATGCCTGTTTGATTTCCACCAAGAAGCCCAGTGCTACACCATGCCAGGCTGCTGCCACCTCCAGTAGGGAAATCAGTGGGCCCTGAGGTGATGTCCACAGGCTACTGGCACCAAGGTAGCTCCCCCACAAAGTGGGAACTGAAGGAGGTTCAGCTAAAATGAGGGAGAATAACATTTCAGATAGCATGTCCTGATACCAAAGACCGAGAACAAATGGACAAGCAGGAGAAAGTAAATGTTCTCTCTCTCACCACTCTCACTTCCATTTTGTTCCCTTCTTTTCTCCTTCTCCCTTCTTGCTGTCTTTCCAGGCTGTCCTTGCTCTGTCCTTGCTCTCTCTCCATTTCTTTAATTGTTCTCCTCACCCTTACCCTTCCCTTATGCTATGACTTCTAAGTTGGCTCAAAATCACTGTTCAAGATGCTAGTTACATAATATGGTTTATAAAAGCAAAATAACCCCAAGCCTGCCATGCCAGGCTGGGTGAGCCCAGAGTGAAAAGAAAACACCTGGTGCTTGGCACTTCTAGGGTTTTCTTGGACTATTTGCTAGGTGGACCAGCAAAAGAAGGTGTGCAGTTTCCAAGTGCACCGAACATCTGAATCTCTCTTGAGACTCACCCAGCTAGATCTTGGAGCTTTTCAGTTTTTTGTTTTTGTTTTATTTTCAGTTGATTTAAAGGCACAGAAAGCTATAGAAGAGATAAAGATGGGTGGGAGTAGGGTGGGGTGGGATGGTGAAAAAGGGAGACTCAATGATTAAATAATGTGAGGAGTAGGACAAGAACCTCCCACCCTTTCTACCCTCGTCACTGGCTTTGGAATTCTCATTCAGACTCTCTCCTTGAAACTTTGCACATTAGTAGACCCCAGAAGTGTTTCTTGGTTGCTCAATATAGTAGTTGTGGAGACAGAAGGGCAGGGCCCTACCAATATTTTCAAGCTTTCTGAAGGGATTTATGGTGATCTTTCCCCTGGGGAATCTCCTGGTTTTTCAACTAGAAGTATTAATGAGGCCCCCTTAGGATCCCTCCTGGGAATACTGTAGCAAGAACATAGGAGATGTCTTTTGGGGTTTCTAGGTTTGTACTTTCTGCCGAGTACCTGCCATTCTTTCCCCAGCACCAGAAGAAGGCTGATCCATAAGGTCATTTTCCAGGATTGAAGAAAGTTCTGCCTAGGACAAGGAGAGAATCTATAACATTGTGTGTGTATGTCTTCTCCAAACACCTTCATCCAGGAAAAATGTGGTTACAATGAGTATGGAGGCATCTCTGAAGGGAAGGAGATGTCTCACAGAGGAGCACGTAGGCTTAGAGTGGGGCTAATGTGGATGCAGAGGATGCAGCTTCACTTTGTAAGGCTTATATGAGACAAGTCTGGGAATTCTCTTTATGTGCACAAATAACAAACACTTTCAGCTTTAGTTTTTGGGCTTTTTTGTTTGTTTGTTTGTTTTTGTCTTTCTAGATATTGCCTCCTTCTTCTTGCCTGCTCCAGGCTCCCTGGAGGGCTCCTAGAGCACTCTTCTGGCATTTGGGTTAGAAAAAGGGAAGGAAAGAAGTAACCAACATTCCCTCTCATTCCCTCAATAAAGTGCAGAAATTGAGCTGAAAATCCTTACTCACTGTCTGACAGTCAGAAAGGCATAATTAAGACCATGTATCAAAGGAACAAAACCAGATACCTTAAATAAAAGACAAGGCTCTCTTCCCAGGATAACACTTAAAGCTTTATTATTGTCTCAGGACTAAGCAGCCCCTTGTAGTGAATTTAATGATATGCTCACAACTTCTTTGATACTCCTTCCCTCAAGAGGTAGAATGTAAATTCCTTCCCCTTACGTGTAGACTGAACTTAGTGACTTGTTTGCAGCAAATAGAGTATGGCAAAAGTGATGGGATGTCACTTTCAAGATTAGGGCATAACACTGTGGCTTCCATCTTGGGCACTGTGGGGGAATTTACGTCATGAGCAGTCCTGTAGAGTGGCCCACATGGGAAGGAACCGGAGTCACCTGTCAACAGGCACGTCAGGGAGCTTGGGAGCAGATCCTGCAGTTCCAGTGAAGTCTTTAGAGACTGCAGCCATGGAAGACAGCTTGAGTGTGAGTACAACCTCTAAGAGACCCTAAGGCAGAACCTCCCCGCTAAGTCACTCTGGGGCACCTGATCTTTGGAAATTGAATGAGTGTTTTAAGCACTTACATTTAGGATTAATTTAGTAATAGAAACTAATACACTCCTAATACATGCTTTTAAACCTCAGGGATGGAGAGCAGTGTGTTGAGCTAGCTATCTGAGGAAGACTCTCACACAGTCCTGGGTAGCTTTAGGGCTCTGGACTTGGGAAGGATTATCAGTGAAGCTGGAGTCCTCAAATAGAAACTGCTCTCTCTAAACTGGAAGAAATGGGTTATTTTATGGTTTAATATTCCTATTAATACTCATACCAAAATGTTTCCTCATAAAACTAGCCCCCAGGGGGGCGGATGTGGCTTAAATGGCTGGGCGTCCGTCTGCCATATGGAGGGACATGGGTTCGATCCCCGGGACCTCCCGGTAAAAAAAAAAAAAAACAAACTAGCCCCCCACCCCCAAGAAATTCTGTACTAAGAAAGATATGGCTTGTTCTTTTTTCTTTTCTTTTTTTTTTTCTGACTACTTCAACATACCTGACTTTTTGAATTTATCTACGAACCTTGATGACAAATAAGTAATCATAAATTGAAAGATTTCTCTCAACACTCCAAGAGAGCAAACTCAACCCAGAACTGCTTCATTTCAGCATTAGGTGTGATAGTTCACAGCACAGAATTTTAAACCTGGAAGAAATTTAGGAGATGCTCATAGCTTTCTCACAGGAAGATTTCTCACAGGCATCAATTTCTATAGAAGTGAATCATTTAATGCCACAGATAGCCCAAGTGTTTTGGCAGTTTCCAAGTGAGCCTGGAGAGAGGTCACTTGGGGAGAGGGTAAGAGAATACCAGTATATTCATTTTATGGTCCTCTTTTATAAAGAAGACTCTGGGAAAGTGGATTCTTCTGTTATACCATCTATTTAAATGTAGCTAGTAATTGGATAACAGATTTCTTCCCAGAGACCAGATAAGAGTTCAAGTCCTAAAAAACAAACAAAAAAAAACCCCTCTCCCTTCCCATCCCATACGTGCGATACTGTACTTTGTTATATAGCATTATTTGAGCAATGCCACTAAAAGAGCTCACAAGAATCATTTGAGGATTAGCTAATGTACACAGCAAGTCACGTTAGTCTCATACTGTTTGGTCCTGCCAATGGTGTTCTTTTAGTTCTATGAGAGAGGGGCATGGAGGAAGATAAGAATTTCCATCCATTTAACCCCTTCATTCATATGCTTGCACCAAAATACTAAGAGTGCCCATATGACCCCCATTTTATTAATTTTTTGAAGGTTATCTTGAATGCCTCTCCCATTTAGTGTCAACAGGGCAGTACAATGGCGAGTCACAGGGTAGAATCATTCTGGACAATTTTTAAATGCTTCAATGTAGAGTTTAGATTTAGTGAGTGGGTGCCCCCCGAGTTAGGTCAACTGATATTACTACACCATATGGGAGAGGAGTTGAGCAAGTTGTGACAAGTTGCAATTCCAAGACAATGTAAGGTACTCAGTCTGAAATCCACGAGAAAGAGGAAAATTTGATGAGGCTCAAGACCTCCAAAAGGCAATTCATCAAATGACAATAAGGACTGTGAGGACACTTTTCCTCTGCAACATGGGACTAGGGCACCACTCCTTTCTATCAGAGTTCTGGGCAGTGAGTCATAACAAATACTTATCCATTAGTCAACAGTACCCAACAACCACCTCCTGTCCATAAAACACGGGGGTGATATTAAACAGAAAGGGTTAGCAGTAGAACCTTGTTTAAAGTTTGATTATACCTTCTGTGTCCTGCCTCTCCACTTCAAGTAAGTTTATTCAACGCAGTGAATTCTCACTATTTCAGCGCAGTGTGCACTATTTCTGGAAGATATATAAATTCCTATCTCCTTTATGAGATGCTGTATCATAAACAAAGGACATATATGAGATACTATATTGTGTATCTAATGTGCAAATATATACATATGCTCACAAATACGGTGTATGTCTATATTTTGTATATGTATGTGTGTGTATATCTGCATACTAGACTGGATTTTTTTTTTTAAAACAAGTTGGTTGAGCTGAAGGCTTCAAAATGGCAGGGCTCTCAGCAGCCTTAATTGTTTAGTCTCAGTTTACTTGAAGCCTTCGGAATTACATGATGAATTGTCACTTTAGTTTTATAACTCATAAAGCAACATGAGGCTCTTGGCAACCTGAATCCAATCACAATTAACCAAGCAAGTAGACAGTCCCTATTCCATAGTACTCCCTCTCCACTAAGTTTTCAGTGGTACCCTAATATTTGTAGTTAAAAATGGATTCTCAGGTGTGGCTGTGGCTCAAGCAGTTGAGTGCCTACCTCCCACCCCGCTGCCAATGAGCAGACAATGAGCAAAAACAAGAAAAAATGAGCAAAGAGCAAAAACAAGCAAGACAAACAAACGAACAGGGAGCAGATATGGCCCAAGCAGTTGAGCACCCGCCTCATACATGGGAGGTCCTGGGTTCGGTTTCCAGTGCCTTCTAAAGAAAAAAACAGACGAGCAGACAACAAGCAAAAAGAAAAAGAAAAAAAAAAAAAAAAAGGCAGACAATGAGCACAAACAAAGTGCAAACAGATGAGGGAGCCATCTCATGGGGTAAAAAGTGGATTCTTGGGGAGCGGGTGTAGTTCAGTGGTTGAGCGTCTGTTTTGCATGTTTGAGGTGGTGGGTTCAGTGGGTTCAATGCCCGGTACTGCCTTTTAAAAAAGGATTCTCTTTAAGCTCATGGCCTTAGGGTGTGGACAGAGTTAAAACACAACCTAACAACCAAGGCATCACTGGTTTGACATCACCCAGTTGAGCTGCAGACCCATAAAGCTGATACTTAAAAATTATTCAACATTTATGGCACCATGCCAGGTCTGGTGATAGAGTGAGCAAGAAAAACCAACAGGATCCTTCCCTTCATGAAGTTTGCCATCAAAAAGTCCTGTTGATGGGACATCTACTTTCACTGGGATAGCAGGTTATTTTCCAGACTTTGCAACTTATTGGTATAAGGACAGAGCAATACCTGAGATTATCTATGCAAAGCCTTTAGTAAGCTATCTAGAGCCTCAGCACAAAGTATTTAGGAGCTTCCTTTATCCACTACTGTACCAGCCTACCCAGCAGAACAGATCTGGCTTTTAAAATGGAATTCCTGTTAGCTCCATGTCACTCCCCGATTAGCTTATGCTGTCACTTAACTTTTATCCAATAACTGGCAGGATAAAATCAGGGAAATTCCTTGTTTAAAATGGAGAATTCCTTTTCTAACTATTGGTCTGTCTCTTTAAGGCTGAAGGCTGGGCCGTCATTCTGTCTAATCTGTCACTGATAATGTTATCACAGAACCCAGCGTCTGTTAAAATGAGCTATAAAAAACACCTTAGAAATACAAGCGGATTGCACTGCACTGTGCCCTGTAGGTCACAGCCAATTCTAGATGATAGGGTAGAGGTAGAAATATGCTGGTTGTTTCCACTTAAGTTCTGATATTACTTTAGAATTCCTTTTCACGTAATCTTTGTAGGGGAACTGGTTAGAATGAACAAAACATAAAAGTGCCCAGGTCATTGACTCTTCAGTCTAGTGCTTACATTGTGCAGAATATACCACGTCCCTGTAGGAGTGACCCAGTGAAGGGAAGCCATCTTCAACTGGGGAGATGGAAACTGAGCTTCAATTGAAGGGTGACCACATAATTTGTCACCTGAACTAGGAAAGTACTAAGTGAATGAGGGCACTCTTAATTATGTTGGAACAACATGTGTAAAAAACTGGGACCATACCCAGCAATCAATAGGCACAAATCATACCACTTTGAAAATTAAATCATGGCTGGAGTCAACCTTCCTAGGAAAAGCCATTGATATCTGTGGTTAGATAAGACTGGAACAAAATACAATTGCCAGAAACCTTCCCCCATCTCTGAAGAACCCCAGGTAACTCCAAACTGACAGCGCACACTACCTAACTATTGCCCACAATATTTGGCAGATTAGTGAGTGTTGGATGAGTAACTGCTTTTGGCTAATGGTTACATACATAGCACCATGAGCAGGATAAGGCTGAAGAACTACCAGGTCAAGGGCTAATGACAAGGACACTGGCGTCAATACGGAACTTCCAGGGGAGCCACAAGCAAAGCAGCTCACTGTTCTAGTGCAAGGAAAGGGATAAGCCTGGCAAGGCAGGACCTGCCCAGCACAGGCAGCTTCTGAGGGATTTAGCCAGGGCAGCAGTGTGGTCAATATTTACTATTTAGCTGAATCATTGGCAGCTGGGTGGAGGGTGAATAGGAGAAGAGTAGGGATCATAACATCAGTTTACATTAAACACTTTAGGCTGCCATAAAATTAAGCCAGAGGATTTCAAAACAGTGCTGTACCAGGGTATGTCAATACCAAGCACTTGAACACAGGGCAGATGAGAGGTGCTACCATGTTACAAAATTCTAGGGATAAGAAAAAGATTGTGTTACCTAATACTCTTGAGGTGCAAGAACCATAAACCACAGAGATCCCAAATACCTAAAATTAGGTAGAGGACGGCTGGTTGGTAACATAACTCATCTTAAGACTTCTAGCAATTCAGAGCAGATAAAAACCTTAGCTTGTTTTGCCTCTTAAATCTCCCCTTTTGGATAGGAAAGGAATGAAATGGCACATAGGGGTCAGAGTTTAAAAGAACCACAAAGAATCAAGTCAGAAGAAATCTTATAAATGTTAGGTTGATTTATAAGAGCTGCTCTGGGCAGTTACAGTTTGTTTACAAGGAGGAATTATCTGTGAACATACTGTACATGGCAATTAGAAGTCGTCATGGCAAGAGAAAACCACAGCCTACTTGCTGCAGCCAACACAAAGATAACCAGAGAACAGTAGGGGAAAATGTAGGAATTAAGGTAGGATTTTTTTTTTTTTTCATTATAAAAGGAAAAAAAAATGACTTCAGAAATCTTAAAGGAAAGGAATAATCTTGCACTCATGGAAAAAGACACCAGAATACAAAATTACAATTGTGTGACTCCAGGCCTTCCCCATCTCTTCAAAGGGCAGAGATGAGAAGATTTGAAGCCAACAAGCAATTCTGTAAAATGGAAAGACTTAGAAACCCTACAAATATGATTAAAATCTAAACTTGTTTTGCTTTTAAATTTTTTTTAATATATCAAAAGGCCTGCTTTAGTGACATGCTACTCCCACCAGAAAATATCCCCAATACCCTTTTGTTGGGAACATGCTTAAGTTGACCAGCCAACTCATAATGCTGACCACCCCCCCATGTGTGTACAAGCACACATGTATCTTTTAAACCAGAGCCACCAGACTCAGGTGACTGCCACTGCTAGTAACCTGCTCCCACCTGTTAATGGACCCATTTCCATTCCCTTCAGAAAGGTGGACAGGGTACAACCAAACTCCTTAAATGATAGGGAGGGAATAATGGCCCTAAGTAGCCAACTTTTCAAGCAATGTCTCGCCCACCTCCCACTCAAAAAGAGACCCTTATTTCTAATCAGACTTGCATCAAATTTGCCTCCTGGTGCTTAGAATGTTTTTGTTTGTTTTTTTTTCCTTTAGAAAAACACACATATCCACATACCCATATATATAATTTTTTTGTTTTTACATTTAAATATAAAAATACTACTCTGCTTTGTGTTATAAATGGAGGACCAAGTGATAGGAACTTTTCCTTTTCTTAAGGTAGGGATATCCATCAGGTAATCCTTTGAGCTTTGTCTTCAGGCTAGGACATTTAGCCCCAAGTCAGGGAAGCATAACAGCCAAGAGACCAAGGGCATTTTCCTCCCGATCTCCCTAACCTCCTTTCTCTACTAATTCCCACTTCTAAGGTGGTTATAATCTTTTCAAAAAATGGAACTTCCCACCAAAAGGGAGGAGGTGTTCTAACTAGAGACTAGTCAGGCCCCCCTCGCCTTCAGCTATCTCACAGAAAAAGTCCTGCTCTCCCATCACAAACACAGATGCTCTCTGTCCAGGCAGCTATGCCCACTGGACAAACACACCTGATTAAATGGAAGCAGTGGTTAAGTCTCCCCACCCCCCTCCCCACTAATGCACTATTGCCTCAGTCTTCAAAAGCTTCAAGATAGGAAAAAAGGGGTGGGGTGGGATGGGTGTGCAGAGATTAAGAACTTGACCCCTCAACCCTGGCCCAAAAAAGCAAGAGTTATTATTAACTGGGCATGAGGAATAATATTCTGCCCTTTGAGTTACAGCTAGGAGGACAACTGGGAGAGAGGAAAAGTGGGTGAGGGATGAAGAACTGGGAGGAGTTTGATGGCTGGAGGTCTAGTCCACTTAGTTCTTATATTGGAAGGGCTCATCGCCGGTCTCATTGAGAAGACATGTGCGTATGAGGGCTTCTGTCACCGCAAAGGGGTCACAGTTGGCGGATGGGCGGCGGTCTTCAAAGTAACCCTTCTTCTCTTGGCCAACAGTCCGGGGAATGCGGATACTGGCGCCACGGTTGGCCACACCAGCAGAAAAATCGTTGATGTTGGAGGTTTCGTGGAATCCAGTTAGGCGCCGGGCATTGTCCAGCCCCCCCTTGGGATCGTAGGCGCGGATGTGGTACTGGTGCCGCTTACTTAGTTTCTCGATGGACTCCTCAATGTACCTAGAAGGAACAGAAAACATGAGGGGGGGGGTCCAAGCTTGTCATTGTCACCAGGAAACCCACCTGTCAAGGGCAGATGAGCAGGTTTGGACTGAGGATGGTGTGACTAGGATGATCTATCAGACTGTTTTCCAGTTTAGTAGGCTCCAAAATATGGCCCCAGAATGCTCCATGGGGGGCAGTAACTTTGCCTTATTATGTATACGTCCCTGTGCTCAGAATAGTGCCTGGCATGCACTGAAGTCAATATTTGTTGAATAAAAAGACCCTAATTGCTTGGAAGACTTTCTCCCACTCCTAAGTTTACCCACAAGCCAGTACTGTTGCTAATTTGGTTCTTACTAACAATTTTCAAACTTTTGAATCTATTTGTCAACTCTTCCCTATCATCCTTAATTCTATTCTTAGGAGTATTATTTGATACTTCTCAAATAGGAACAAAGTAAGAGGTTGAGAAAGTTTTTGAAGCAAAATACTAAGAGTTAAGGTACTTCTAGATGAGCTAAGAAGCCCAGCTTACCCATCCTCATTACAAAGATTTAGCAAGCCTTCTTGTAAAGGAGACTGTGCTGAGATTGGATAGTCCCTTGCCAACTCTCTGTCACCCAAGAATAAAAATGGCCCCAGCAGGAGAAGGTACTCACTTCAGACCATTCTCTTCTCGCATGGCCTTGGTGCTGAAGTTGGTATGGCAGCCTGCACCATTCCAATTCCCCGGAATGGGCTTAGGATCAAAGGTTGCTATCACACCAAAGTCCTCGCATACACGATGCAAGATGAAACGGGCCACCCAAAGATGGTCTCCCATGTCGATTCCTTCACAGGGGCCTATCTGGAATTCCCACTAGGAAGAACGAGAAGGTGGGCCTTTAATATAAGGCCAGTGGCCCACCCCAATTTTCTTCCCATCCCTGCTGCAACCCATTCTTAGGTTTCAGGTTAGTGGGGGGTGCACCAGCAGCCCTTGTTAGCCAAAGTCCCCACTTGTCTACCCTGTGGTCTTCAGAGCTGGGGAAAGGGAAGGACTAGAGCCATTTACCTGGGCAGGCATGACCTCAGCATTCGTTCCTCCAATCTTGATGCCGGCGTACAAGCAGGCCCGGTAGTGGGCCTCCACGATGTCTCTGCCATAGGCTCTGTCTGCTCCCACACCACAGTAATATGGGCCTGTGGAGGCATTAAGACAGGTTGTTAAGAGAGGGAGGCAATCCAAAAACCCCTTTCCATGTAAGACGTATGGCCCAGAGTCAGAAATCAGAAGGCCCACAGCACGTGGTTCCTTGAGTTGAGTTCCTGCCTTCACTTGGTGGTGGTGAGGGGGTGGGGACAGAGCACAAGAGACTGCTCTTTGCCCCCTCCTCAGAGAAGCTGTAAGTTTCCCCTCAGCTTTTACTTTATACATTTAACACGAATGTTTGAATCTGGGTAATGTGAAGGCTGTACTCTCTTTACAGTATTATGTCAGGGAGTCTCAGGGATACGTCACTGCTTTTTGATTCAGCAGGTTCCATTGCCATCTGTGGGGACAGAGGCTTCTTTGTCAATTAAGCACTTGGGGAGCAGCAGGTTCACTTCTATCCAGAGGGACTTACCTTGGGGCCCAGGGAAGCCGTTGGAAGGCCAGCCAAAGGGGTGCCCATCTGTTCCCATCAGGGTATATTCCTGCTCCATTCCAAACCAGGGGTGCTGGTTGCTCACCATGTCCATTATCCGTTTACAGGTATGCCTCAAATTGGTCTCTAAAAAAAAAAGACAACATGCCATTAGGAACATACACACTGAAACCAGTGCTGATGGGAAAATAGGCCTCCGATTCTACATAACTGAGGTATTCGTTATATAAGCTGAATCGACCCAGTGTAAACCTTTCTGTAATCTGTCACAGGAAGCGGAGAAAATGGAAGAAGCTATAACTGTGCATCTGTGGAGAAAACTCCAGATAGACTAGTTACAAGTGAACTCAGTGACAACCAAGTCACATGGGAATAGACCCAGAACAGAGCACATTTTCACCTTATCTGCACGCTGGCCACCTCCCAAGTACCAAATGCCAGGCACTTAAACCCTTCTTCACAAGACAGCTGCTTCTAGTAGTCTTCTTCCTAGTTTCTCAGGTACTTAGAGCCAAATCAACAAGATTTTATTGAGAGAATCATCAGTCCATTAGGAGTTTACATTCCAGGTGAGAAGATTAAGGACTAAGTTGTATAGTATAGGCTAGTGCAAAAGAAAAACAGAAAAATGAGATGAGCTCAACTGGAAACAATTTCTAAGCTAAAAGGGAACTTAAAGTAAATATAGACTTATTATTGACTGTATTAACTGTATCTCAGGAACCATTTTAAGAACTTCACATTTAAAAAAAAACAAACTCAAGTACAATATAATGAGGGAGGTATTATAAGTCCCCAGATTTATACACGAGAAAACAGACTCAGAGATATTAGGTAACTTGCCCAGGTTACAGGGCAAGCAGTAGAGTCAGGACAGCCCAAGTCACCTTGGTTTCAGAGCCTGTGCCCCTTACTACAATCTAACACTGCCCCTCAAAACAAAGAAGGGTCTGAGTGCCTTGCTAAAGGCTCACTGGCAGGTAGAGGCAAGAAGACTTCATAGAAGGGAGACTTCAACTAGGTTTTAAAAAAATGGACAGAGAAACAGGAGGAATGGGCATGCCAGAAGGCTGCAGGGCACAAACAGGAACCTAAAAGCAGTTACAGCAAAGTGAGGCAAATGTACATTCTTGGGGAACCAAGATGCTCCTCTTCTTGTCAGTGGACAGATAACAGAAATCAAAACAAGTTGTCTGGAATGAAACAGCAGCAATATTTTGATGTACAACTGTTCTAAGTGAACTGCATGTATACACTCATTTAAGCCTCCTGCCAACAACTTTATGGGATGAATTTTATTATTTTCCTCAATTTTTAAATTGGGGAATTGGAGGTACTGGGGTTAAATAATTTGCTAGTAAATAGTACATCTAGGATTCAAAAGCTAGCATTCTGACTCCAGAACCCAAGGTTCGTAAGATCTAAGCTTTAGGGAGCGGGTGTAACTCAGTGACTGAGCGCCTGCTTCCCATGTACGAGGTCCTGGGTTCAATCCCCGGTACCCCCACCCCAAAAAAAAGAAATCTAAGCTTTATACTCCAGGCAGGAATGAGGACTGTGTTATTAGAGACTCACCAGAAAACAGATCTAAAAGAATCCAATGTTGTTTTATGCAACCAATAGAGGAGACCATGAAAAGATGGACCAAGGAAGTTCAAAGTAGAAAGATGGATGTTCAAACCCCCAGACTCCTCAAACAATTGAGATAGTGTATTCTTCCCAATACTGACTTGGGAATATCCCTCCCACTCCCTGAAAGCAGTCATGGATTGGGATGAGTGATCCATATATTTGCTATATGTACCTGCGGGCTTTCGGTTGTACTTGAACACTTCACAGAACACCAGCTTGTTAGGGTCCTTGCGGAAAGGGTCCCGGAACATGGCAACAGGGCTGAGATACATGTCACTGTTGGAACCTTCAGACTGAAAAGTACTAGAGCCGTCAAAATTCCACTCGGGCAGCTCTAGGGTAAAAATGGGGGTGGGGAGAGATTAAGTTAAAAATGCCCAGGAGATTTCCAGGCAAGAATACAGACCCTTACTCACCCTTCCATCTCTAAATATAGTCTTTCCCTGAAAGTTAGCAACACATGAATGCCACTATCAGTATGTAAGTGCTGATGCCTGCACCTAGCTCTGCAGTATCTGAGTAAGATGACTGCATCACTTCCTTCAAGGAAATCATGGTCAAAAGAACTACATTAAGGTTTCTTCCCTATATCTACTGGGCACCAAGGAGACAAACTGAAGTATTCTGACATCATCAGTGAAGCAGTCATTTAAAATACTGAGATAGGGGAAAGACACAAAAATTTTCTGATTCTGCCATTAGGCCATCTGTGTTGCTTCATTCCCCCACTGTCTTTATGGACTGTCCTAGCTCAACTTGATATCCACATCACTTACCCACTCTACCACAGGCAAGATCATCTATCTAGACGTGCTTTTCCCACTATGTTTTTTTTTAATCCAAACTGTTTATTGGGATGGTATCCACTCATCTTCCTTCAGGGTGTTTTAAAGGCTGGTTTCTTTGTCTCCTCAGTTGACAATGGGCTCTCTGAAGACAGAAACCAGACCCTTGCATCCTGGATGCCTAGTCCAATAGCTGCCACAAAGCAGGTGCACAATGTATGCTTTATGTTATGGTAATTCACTTGTTCATTCACTCCAGTGTGAACATTACCAGAAGAATAAGCTATTCTAAAATAGGTAGGAGGTGAGTTTTTTCTTTTCTTTCTCTGGATCTTTTCCAGAAGGGACAGGGCTATGGCTTGTTCTAGAATGAAAATTGAGGGTCACAACTCTAATAAAGCAGCACCTAGTGAGATAAGCAATCAGATGGTTTAGGAATTTCCAAAAGTGGCACCTACTGAAAACAAATGAATGACTAGTTTTTTTCAGAAAACTCTTTAGGGCATGTGCTTCAGGGTAGTATGAGTATGAAACAAGTATTCAAAGTTTGTAAACTAGATGGCATATTCAGGTTAGAATAGGTTTTCAAATTGGGCCCCTTGGGGTGCCTCAACCATGTAGGGATAGCCGAGTCAGCAAAGCCCCCTCCACAAACCAGAGCCTGTATCTTTTTTCTTCAATCTATTGGCTGATATGCAAGACTCTATTTAAATAAAGGGTTCCATTGTTGCCATGCTTTGAGGCAGAGTAAGCACTTAATAAATGCTGACTGGATGAAGTCTAAAAAGGCCTACTTTAGAAAAACTTTACAAACACAATAATAAAGACACCAAATCTAGTGGCCCGGTCTCAGGCTGCTGCCGGCCCCCCACCCTGTTCTACCCAGAATGTCCTACTACCCCCTGCCCAGTTCTCACCTTCTATATACTTAGGCTCACTGTCCAGCGTGCGGGTCTTGCAGCGCAGTCCTTCTCCAGTGCCATCGATCCAGATATACATGGCTTGGACTTTTTCACCCTGAGGCAGGGCCATGTAAACCTGCTTGATGCCTTTGTTCAAGTGGGAACTTGCTGAGGTGGTCATGGTGGAAGGTGTTCTGGAGAGAAAAACAGTAACATTTGGAACAGACTCCAAACTGATCCCGGGCAAGAATGGCTAAAGAGAGACATTTAAACCAAAGGTATGGCAGCTCCCTTTGGAAGTCACACACCCAAAGGTGTATTTATTCATTCTGGTTTCAGGGAGATTAATGTTTTATATTAGTCAAAAATGTATTTATAATAGTAGGCTGTAAAAATCTGATCATCACCTTTTGAAGAGATTAAAAAGTGCTTGCTAGAGAAAATACCAAGTCCTTGGTAATAAGCCTTGAGGCCTCCCTGCATCCTTGGCTCAGAGGTTGAACTTCTGTAGCTATTCCACAACCAAGGCGCCCCCAGGCTAGATTCCAGATTTGGGAGGATTAAGCTCTATTCCCTCAGTGCAGCTGAGGTAGGAGAACTGTTTAAAAACTTTTTTTAAAAAAAAGTAAGATATTAGGGACGAAAATGAAGAAAACACAAAAGTTCTGAAATACAAAGTTTACAATACAGATACCTTCTCCCAGTCAACACAAGTAAAATCCAGCCACAGAAAGGCTTGGCTGCTAGTTTCCAGTGAGCATTCCCTTTGCCTTTCATTTTAGTTGTGAAGTTCTTATAAAAGCTGTTTTGTCCATTCCCCACCCCACCCCACCCCCCCAAAAAAAAAAAAAAAAAAAACACAACAGGCCTACGAAAACCAAACAATGAAACCAGTATTTAGATTTGAGAATTAAATGAGGGGCTTCCCTAGAAGACTTAAAAGAGGAGGCTTCCAGAAAAAAGGACTGCAGTTATTAACATCAAAGATATAAAAAAAACTAATTCAAGTTAGATTTTAGGGTCATAATTGCCATGGTCTGATGCAAAGTTCTTACTTCAGAAGGTGGGCTCAGATTTAAGTTTAAGAATGACAATATTCTCAGATTCCAATGGCCAACTTTTCAAATAATTAGGGAATTCCCACTTCTTAAACCAAAAAGTTCTGGGATTTCAAAAGCTCTGAAGCATGCTAAAAACTAAAAACCACCACCACAAAACCTCTGAAAGAAGAGAACTCTAAAGCCACAAAACCGGCCTGGCCTTAAAGCAAACAAGAGGAAATGTTCTCCATTCTGCCACCCCAGCCCCCAAACCCAAGCCCAGGCTGGCTGGAAAGGGAACACATTGTTCTCCTCCAAAGACTTGGGCAACTTTCTGAAGTACAGTGGCAAAGTTTCTACAGGCAATTGTCCATGTTTGCCCAGCTGAAAACATAAGTCTCCTTCCAACAGCCTCACCCTTCCCGGTGGGGAAGAAGAGAACCTCCTCTGTCAAGCCCTGATAGAGCAATCCCTCACCCCACCAAATGCCCACTTGAAAGACCAGATGGAACAATCCCTGCCTCTAGCTCCCACCAAAAGCTAGAACTTAGCATTCAGTTTTCCTCAATTTATTACATCTCCAACATTAAGGTACACTTCTCTCCAGCCTCGGTGAAGCATCTCGTGCTCTTCCCGGCGAGCCGGGTAGAATGCCAGCAGCCTGGTCTACAATAGCAACTGGTGCCAACGCGGTGCCAAGTTTAAGGAGGAGGGGGGACGGGATTCTTAAATCTTTAGCTGTTTCTGCAGCTGCCACCATTGGCTCCTGAGTCCTCCTTCCTGTCCTTCACTCACCCCAGCCATAGGCTAGCCATATCCACGGCGCCGCCCTCTTTCGGTCTTCTCTTTTTTGACTTGGGTTCACGCCTCTCTTCGTTCTCCGACTCTCGTGGGTCCAAGCACCGGAGCTTTCTGGGTGACGGGGATGGGGATGGGGATGGGGATGGGGATGGGGATGGGGATGGGGACGGGGATGGGGACGGGGTCAGGGACAGGGAAGGGCATGGAGAATGCTCTGACTGTGCGGTGCTGGGATACGCAGGCTGGTGGGTCAGGGTCTTAATCTTGACTCGCGATTTCTCTCCCGAGTTCACCGAATACGCGACGAAGCCGAAGCAGTTGGAAGGGGACTCCGAGGACCGCGACTCTGCATCGTCCTCATCGTGCTTCTTCGCGACTTTGCGGCTGGGGGAGCGTCCCCGCTTCCCGCCCCCGGGGCAGTTGGAATCCACTTTGAGAGCAGCCCTTTCCTCCCGAAGGGTCCCGAACGTCGGAGCCCCGCCCCTCCGGCCCGGGTCCTGATCTCAGGGCCTCACCGAGGGGGCCATTTCCCCTTGAGGGCAGAGGCAGGGGACGGAGGGGGGTGGCGGGCGGGGGGCATCGGCGGGAGGGGCTGCGCGCGGCTGCCGCCTCCGCCGGGCCGCTCCTCTAGCCGCGCCCGCCCGCCACGCTGTGGCTCCCCGCTCGCCATTGTTCGCTCATAAGTGGAAGGCCCAGAATTTCCCCGGGACCCCGTGGCAGGGGCCAGTCGCGCAATCACAACATTCACGGTTATTAGCTTCAACTGAGGCGCCGAAAAGATAACACCACGACGATCTCCCAACACCCGCCACGGCAGAGGAAGAGAGCACCCGCGCTTACCCAGCACCCCTGCGTGCGCTCCCGCAGCGGACGCACAGCCGCTCCCGCAACAAGCCAAACAGCACCCCTAAGCCCAGGGCCCGGGGCTCCACAGCCCTGTCCGCCGAGAGGCCTCCAGGGGCGTCCCTTAGGGCCGCGACCGGAGAAAGGAAGATCAAAACAACCTCCTGCCCTTCTCGAGGGGCGCGCCTCACAGACGCCAGCCAGACCCGCCGGGAATAACCGACGGCGGAACCACGCTGTTGGCTCCGGCGTCTCCGACACCACTGGCCAAGGAGGCCGAAGCGCAGAAAAGAAGTGAGAAGGCGCCGACCGGACAAGAAAGGCCTGCTGCGGCCGAGGCGGCGGCGGGGGCGGGGCGCGTGCCTTTCGTGTTGCACTGGCGCTTACCTGCGCGGTGAGCAGGACCGAGGGCGCGCAGGCCGCGAGGGCGAGGCGAGGCGAGGAGGCCGGGTGTGCAAGTCAGACACCCTACGCTTCTCTCATCCTCGGCTGTGCTGGGCAGCCCCGCCGCCGGCACCTTTTATTAGCGGCCTGGAGCCGCCCCCGGCGCCCTGATTGGCTTCTAGCGGCCGAGAACCGGGGCTGATCAGCTGATGCGCGCCCGGGCGAGGCGGCCATTGGGCGAGGAGGCGTGAGGGAGCCGTCGGGGTGGGGGGAGCGAGCCAGGGAAAGAAAGAAAGAGAAAGGGGCGTGGGGGAGGGGGCGGAGGGGAGGAGAAGAAGGGCTGGCTGGCGGCGGGCGGAGGGCGCGAGTTGCTGCCGGGAAAGGACCCCTCCTGCAGCAGCAGGCTCGTGCAAACAACCGCCGGCCGACCCGAGGCGAGGACAGCGACCAGTGGCGACCACCGATCTGGGGCGGTCCTTGTAACCACCCCACCTCCGAGTCCGGAGGTTTTCAGAAAACTGCCCCGGGGCCCCTGCTGCCTTCAGATTGAATAGTGTTGCAAGGACAGTCCTCTCTTACGAGGTCATACCGCAGATCCCAGAGTTCCCGGTGGAAATTCTGAACCACGAAATCGTAATTTTGGCTTTTGTTGTTAGAGGACCTCCCTGCCCGCCTTCCTGGCGCGCTCTTGTTAGGTTTGAGGGAGATGGCGGGTGTGGCAGGGACCTGGGGTGAGGGCAGCATCTAGAGGGGGCTGCTAAAAGTAGGCCCCGGGTTCCGGAGCCCTAGGACAGGCCCCTCCCCGCTTTTCTCAGTGCGTTTTGGAAACTGAACAGAACTCTTATTTCACATTTTTAATTAACGTGCTGTGTTTATATCATTCCATGCAATGGATCTTGGCGGGTGGTAGAAACAGTCAGGAGACCTGTCTGATACCACCTTTGTCAGGCCAAGTCACTCAGCCTCTCTGGGCCCAAGTTTGCTCATCTGCAAAATAAAGGGGTTCAAGGGATGACCTGTCTAGCCACCCACCATATTTGAAATTCTATGTGCCAGCTCATCCCAAGGGCACCTGAGAGGAAAGGGAGGTCATCCAATACCCCCTTGGAAGCTTAGAGCTTGTCAAACATTTAGAATTCCTTGAACAAATTATTTTTCTGCCTTTCAGGTAACTTATTGTGCCTTCTTTTTAATCCATAAAATGAATAAGTACCCCCATCCCTCCTCAGCCTTGCTGTAATGGTTGAGAAAATGTGTGTGAACACAATCTTGAAAATGGATGCCTGTCAAAGATGCACAATCATCATAAACTATAAAAAAATATTTTGTATTTGCATTGCTACCAGTTACTATTACTTGATCATTCTGTTTTTGCCCCAAATCCACCTGATGGTGTCTAGCCTTTATTGCTCTTTTCAGGAGTCTCAGCATTTGAGACAGAGATTTTTCTGTTTGAAGACCAAGAATTCATGCTTCCAGTGCCTTCGGAAGAGGAAGGGAAGAAGTTTGTTTTTCTGGTTTTTTTTTGTACTGTTTGTACCACAAATAAGGAAAAGAAATGTTGCTGGTGACCGCAAACATAACTTGGCTTCTTTGGTCAATGTCCCTTTCCTTTGAGAGTACGTCTAAGTACTGTAGTGCTTTTAAATGATATTCATATCCAACAAGGGTTTTGGTATATTTCAGTCTGGTGACATTCTGGACTGGGTATGACGTCTTAGAAATGTAAGGGATTCCAGGTTAAATTTTAGTACTGCATGTTGAAGCATTATAGTGCGGTGGTTAAAGGCTGGGTTTCAGGTTGGACACACCTAGGTTCAAATCTGGGCTTTACCTCTTAACAACTTTGTGTTGGCTGAATTAATCTTTCTAAACCTCAGTTTCCTTGCCTATAAATTAGGGAGGAAAAAAACAGCTATTTAATAATATTAGGCATGTTGTTAGGATTAATTGTGATAACATATACAAAAGAGATTGGACTAGTACTGGGAACACAGTAAATGCTTAGAAAACAGTAACTATAATAGGCCCAGGATAATCTGAAGAGATTGGATTATTTCGTTCCCTGTAGTGGCCATTCAGTTGATACCCATCAAAAACAATGTTCTGACTGAGTGTAATGCTTCACCATAAGCTTTATGAAAGGCTTAGACCTGACAAGCATAATAGCAAATGAAGCTTCTGGTATATTTTGCTGGGCCAGTACCTGCTTCCCTTGCTAGGTATCATAACCTCCTTGAGCAGTTTACTCATCTTCATAGCCCCTGATGGTGTCCAAAGTGAGTGTTCAATAAATAATGTTTGTTGACCATACAGAAGAGACAGCGGCACCATCAAGAGAACATGTGCTTTGAGCTGCTTTTCCGGGAATGGAAGTGGATTTGCTTTGATCCATTCATGTGACCAGAGGCATGGTTTGTGAGGGTTAGAAACATAATACATGACCACTCTTTCAGGAGTGGACAAGAGGCCTTGGCCTCCTTGGTAAACCCCACACTTACTTAAACCAACCAAATTAGGGTCCAGATGAGTCCCAAGAAGGCTTGAGAGTGGATAAGAGGGGAAAAAGGAGTGGAAAAGGGAAGAAAAAGCAGAAGAAAGTCTTTTAATTAACTGGTTTGCCCCCAGAAACTCAGATTGTACATTCAGAGAAGTTGAAAGTGGAATGACCTGTTTCATTTAGTTTGATTTTGCCGTATCTGCTGCCCTTTGTTCTCAGTTCTTCTCCTTCCTTAAATTGCTGCCACCCCCATGCCTCTTCCCCTCCATATAAAGCACATTAGCATGTTGAACCTATGAAATTTTCTAGCTCTTGGTACACAATGTCAAAGCCGACACGGGATTCTACTGCATGTGCTTTGAAGTCAAGGCTATCTCTCTCAGAGTAGAGTAACTCTGTCCACAGGGTGGGTGGAGTGGGTCTGCAGAAATGACTAGGGATTAAAATGATTTCTTCAGTGTTTCCCTGCAGCTGGAAATAAATACCTTCTCTTGGATGGACTTTCCCTGTGACTTCTCCTCTCAACTTCTTTCTCTTTCAAGTGACCTCTTCTCACTCCACTGATCTGAAGCCCTGAAGCTAGAGGTCTGAAAGGGCCTTCCCAGGGACTGAGTGGTTGTCTTGCACATGTTCTTCAGTAGAGACAAGATTTGGGATAGGCCTTAAATAGTTTGGGGGGAGCTTTCCCTATATTTGAGCGATTTCAACATGTGTTCAATGAAACTTTGCAGTAGGGCTAAAGAGACATGGCTGAGACTCAGGGTTGAGGAACACCTTGGAAACCCAACCCAGGATTGTAAACCTATTCCATTTTGTTTTTTAACAAACCCAACACCATTTTTTTTCTAAAAGAATAGCCCACAGAATAATCTTAAGACAAAACAAAACAAAAAAAGTGGGAAAAAAAAGGGAGCAGATGTAGCTCAAGTGGTTGAGTGCCCACCTCCCACAAGGGAGGTCCTGGGTTTGGTTCCCAGTGCCTCCTGAATAAACAAAAACAACAAGCAAAACAAATGAAAAAAAAAAAAAAACAACTCAGGGAAGGCTATGTGGCTCAGTGGTTGAGCACTGTCTTCCCACATGTGAGGTCTCAGTTTCAATCCCAGCCCCCAGTACCTCAAAAAACAAACAAACAAAAAACAGTTCTAGAAGTTGATGCCATTACTCTTAAACCATATATATTTTGGGGAGAAGCTGCAGGTGACCTAAGTGTCCAGATTTCACTGCAGTGAACACAAGATAAAATAATAAAAGACCAGGCATAACCAATTGAGGTTGTACCTCAATTCAATACCTAATACTGGGTGCAGAGGAATTTCTCTTTATATACTCTCTGATTGCTGAATGACCTTAAGCTCAGGAAAGGAAATTAGAAGTTCAAGACTCAGCTATGTCTCTTTAGCCCTAATGAAGGGTTTCATTGAGGACCCATTGAAATCATTCAAGTCTAAGGAAAACTTCTTTTTCCAAACTGCACGTTATGGCTGAAGATTTGGGTCGGTTTGAGTCCCTTCTCAGATCTTGTCTCTAAGGGGAAACTACTTGGAGAGCTGGGAAGTATCAAGTTCACCTCAGCAAATAACGTGAGAAAATATAGCCCTACTGAGAAAATTAAAGCCATACTATTTTAGAATTAGATCTTAACATCATCTGCTCCTAAAGAGAAGGAAACCGACCTAGAGAACATGTAACCTGCTTAAGTCACCGTAGTGCCGAATTTCACAGCTTTATGTGTTTCCAACATATAAACCCTTTAAGAGCCTTTTTGTTGTTGTTGTTCTCTTTCCGTTTCCTTGGTCTGTGGGTGATGTGTTCCTGGGTCACCACCTCGAAAATACTGGGATTCCTGTTGTACCTATTGAGGACAAGTACAGAGCAAACGGACCAATCAGTTGACCTCTGAATCCGACATTGCAGTGTACCCAGTGACTTGCATCTAATAGTCATTCATATATATTTTCTTGTGAATAACTGGAAAAAATACTGTATAGCAAGTTTTCTTTGAAGGAATTTTGGAGATTATTTTGCATATCTAATAATCTGTCCCTAGTGTCTTTGTTTTGTGAATCTGAGAATTTCAGAGTTACATTTGGTTCTTTATTCTCAATGTATATACAGATCTATCTTTGTTCTCTAGTTTGATTGTAATGTTGAGACTTATTTGAAAATTTAGGAAATTTAGCACAGTAATCAAAAAATTATTTGGATAGGAGTGTGTCCTTTAGTTGGATTTAGATATTCTCAACAAGCTCCATGGTCCTTCCTCCCTTCTCCCCTCCCCACCCTGTTAGTTGATTTGAATCCCTGTTTATTTCAGGTTCACCTTGCCAAATTTTAAGGGGAAAAAAAAAACCAGCTCCTGGGTATGTTTTCTGGATGCTTGGGAAATACTTAGTTTGGTTCTGTATTTTTCCAGCCCTCTTCCCCCTGCCCCTCCCCCTTCTTTTAAACTGGTTGTTCGGAAACTTGTTTACTGGAGTTGAAGAGCTGGAAACTTGGCTAGGGCATGTGAAGGTGGTGCCCTCTGGTGGAATCTTTTGAGAATTACAAACTCCGCCAAAGCTTTAAGTGTTAGGGTTTTTTTGTTTTTGTTTTTGTTTTTGTTTTTGACTGGCCTTCAAGGGAAGGGCCTTTCTGTTGTGTCTCAAATACAGTAAGTTAAGCTGTATAGGGAGATCCTCCAGCTCCAAACTATCTGCACTTTCTCCAAGTAACTCAAATTCCACCATAGTCATCATACATTTGTTGAAAATGTGAAGGTTCTATGCAAGTTTATTACATAGACCAGATATTTAAGAGATTTTACTATGTTGGGAGTATGAACTGATTGCAAGAGGTTTATCATTATGAAACCAGGCCCTGAATGACTGGAAATGGGCAGCTAGCTGTGTTTGTGTTTTCTCACCATCTACCATAAATGTATACAAGAGAGGTGAAGAGAAAAAGAGGACTCCTGAAGAGTCTAAAGAACTAAGAATAAAGGGGAAATGGGAAGGATTAGAAAACAAGTCTTATCCCCAATCCTCACTCAGATCTGAGCCCAGAAATGTAAGACACAGCCACAAGTTGACAACCTGTCAGATTCTCACTCGGAGGGGAGACTGGGGCAAAAGTTATGATCTAAACATGTCCTTTAGGGGGCGTAGAGCATTTACATTGCTGCTTGCTCCAGCCGGGCCTTCTGGCTGGCCTCTTTTCTGTTTTTAACTACTTCGTTAGGGTCATTCCCTCCCCATTCCCATTGGCAGTGTCATTGGCCCAGAGGACACAGCCCCTGGTTTGAGGCAGACACAACTGCACCCAAATTCCTGACTTGCCTCGTACCAGCTGTGAGTCTTTGGGCAAGTCAACCTGCTGGAGTCTCAGCATTCTGGAGCTTCCTTATAGATACTTGTGAAGGATGGGAAAAAAAACAGTAAACAATTCAGGAACAGGTTAGTGGATTTTATTATGCCCAAGAATGAGGAAGAGAGTGGGCCCGTTACCAAGGAGATGACGCAGGCTTGGGACTGTTGGTGTCACCCACAGTGTTCTCAGGATCTGTCCAGGGATGCTATCTGATTCCGTATTTTGAAGGAACAAGGGTGGGGAGAGAATCTGTAAGCAATTAAACCTGTACTAAGTATCAACTATGTTACATAGTTGGAACATACATAGGAAATTATGTAACCTGGATATGGCAAAGTCCCTTTGCTTAAAGAACCTACACTTTAGTTAGTGAGGAACAACCTCCCCAATGGAGATGATTTGAGGAACAGGACAAAGCAGAGAACATCAGCTGTGTGGACAAAACAACAGACTTAGTATGACTGTTGCAGATTTCCAGAACAAAGGAGTTCTTGGAGAAGGACTGTTTGGAGGTTTTCAGTGGGATGAGGGTGGATGTATTAGTCAGGGTTCTCTCGGGAAACAGAATCAGCAGGAGATATCTGTCAAAACTATGAGATTTTATAAGAGTCTCACACAACCATGGGGATGCACAAGTCCAGGTTCTGCAGGCAGGCTGCAAGCCAGGGGCTCCGATGAAAGGTCCTTCTAGAAGAAGTTGGCTATCCAAAGACAAGCTGGAAAATTCTCCCTGAATGTTGAAATCACTTCCCCTTTCAAGGCTTTCAACTGATTGGATAAAAGCGTCACCCATTGATGATGTAATCTCCCTGGTTGATGCAGATGTAATCAGCCATCCACACAGTAAACTCACTGGTGACCAAAGTCCATAAATGCTCTTGTATTACAATTAGCCCAGTGCTTGCTGGACCTACCACCTGGACACAATTACCTGGCCAAGTTGACACATTAGCCTAACCATCACAGTGGGGATGGATTTTATGCTGAGTATCATATAACCTGGTAAAAAATTTGATTGCTGGGTGGCTTTCTGTGATGTGCAAGAAAGTGAAATTTGCCAAGACCCAAGGGGGGTAGAATCTAATAAATTATATTCTAATATAATTATGATGAAATAAGTAAGCTTTGGCTAGAGTAGAAGAATAATAAGATAGGAAGTTGGAAAATACTGGGCATTGGAATTCTATAACTATTTGAACAAATGAAAATTTGAAATTTTATGTTAAAGTATTAATAAAGTCTTGATTTATGTGTAAAATACAAAATGATGCTAATCCTTCAACCTAGAGTGTTGGGTAAATTGATAATAAATTTTGTTTATGTGACTTCCCTTATTAGTACCACTTTAGTGAGAAGAGTACCTGTTTCTCTTTATCAGGATGAGATTGAATGATTCCAATTTTTAATAGTGAGGAATATTTTTCCATCAGGTAAAATGCAGTCACTTGAGCCTGGTAAATCAGCTGGTGACAGAATGACTGCCAGACTCTGCTCTCCTCCCTTCTTAGGCCTCTCTTCCATTGCATTCTCTTTTCCATTGTGGTTTTTCTTACATATTTTCCCTACAATTTTCCATATCATCCCCTTCACCTCAAGGAATCCCATCAGAATCCCTTTCTCAGGTCCCTTTCTCCCAATCTCCTCAGCAAATACAGGCTCAGGGAAAGGGGTGGAAACAGCAGATGGGGGGCCACCTTCTCTCCTTCAGGGCCATTACCTTCAATAGGGACCAAAGAGGGTACAATGCACATGGCTGAGAAGACCCACAAGGGAAAGAAGATGGGCTCTGTGACAGGCATTCATGGCCCTATCTTAAGGTGAGCTCTTTGAAAGGAGGAGAGGCTGATCATCTTTCTCTGACGGCTCCACTTCCTGCAACAATTTGTAGAGGGGTTCTGGAGTGCTCACGTAATAAGGAACTTCTTTAGACTTCATCGGCTTCAAGCTGGGACCAAAATGATACCAAAAGGAAGAGAAACCAAAGATTCCCAACAGGCATGAGGCATTGATCATCACATGCCAGCAGAAGAAAGTGGTGACAAACATGACATCATTGATGTCATCATCCTGCCATGGGTAGCTGGAGATTGGTTTGAATAGAATAAAGCCCGCCTGCATCAGCCAGGAGCCCATTGTCAGAAACAGAAAGGTCTCAATCAGCCAGAGGTGAGGCATTTCAGGAGCCCACAGCTCTGCTGTCAACACCAGCATCAGCAGGAACACCACCAAGATGAGCAGAGAATGAACCTGCAGCTCCACTCCTCCTGTCCCCTGAGTATGTGACACCAACAGCAGCAGAAGCACGTAGAAGGTCAGGATCCGGATACCTAGCTCCAGGACCACGCATCTCTGAGGCAGCAAGTTCTTGCTCATGATGTCTATACAGCCATTGAGGGTGAGTAGGATGAACATGGTGAGGTGCTGCCACTCTCTGGGATACATAAACCTTGGTGGAAGGTCCCTGTTCATCAGGATCAGCCCCCCTTTAATGCAGCCAATCTCATAAGCTATCAAGAGGGAGCCAGACACCAATTTCAGCAAACCTCCATAGGATATTGTCCACAGCCAGGTCCATCTTCCCTTATTCCTGGGAGGGCATGAAGGATGCAGGAGAGAGTCATTGAATATCACAGCTTTCGAGACCAAAATTGCCTGATATAGTCCATATACAACAAAAAAGAGCCCTGGGCACACATGGCCGATAAAGGTTCCCATTGAACCAAAAAGTTTCTCTAATGGAGAGATGAGCAATACTCAGGCACCACCACAACTACTGGAGCCACTTCAAGGTTTGGACATTGAAAAGAACTACCTTCTACCTATTTTTATCATCTTATCCCACCCACTGCTCTCCCACAGAGAGGAAATGGTTCTTGAGACAAGCCTACACTTTTGGTTGCATATGGCCTCATTGTTCCATTCCATTCTGGTACGTTGGGAATTAGCCAGCTTTTGCCAAGGAAGGAAGCAAGCAATTGTATGCTTACACAGGCTCCACTCTATAGCCCTTGAGGCTGAGTCCAGATATATTTGTTCTTCTTTTCCATGGTTTCCATTGTCTTGTCCTGCCCAGTACCCAGAGGAGAAGGGAAAAGAGGTGCTTGGGGTGGGGGTGGAGATTGCCGTGGTATCCAGAGAAATCCCGGGACATTCACAAACCCTTCATTTTCCTTCAATATTTCTCATACATAACTGGTCCACTGATAAAGTAAAATGTTTTCTTTCTGGACACCTATGCTTATAAACAATTTCATATATGTCCATTTGATATTTAGCACCTATGTGACTTTCCAATCCAACGATAGACCATTTTGAAGACTGCCAACAAAGTTCCCCTTACCTTCTTCTCCTCATTCCCCATCCCCTTCAAAATCTCCACTGCCCAGTAGATGGATCTAAGAAGCCAACTTTGGAGAATGGCTTTAGGAGATGCGGTAGTTTTATAGTGTGTCAACCTAGCTAAGCCTGGACAATGTTTCCTTATGTGCTTCCAAGTTATTGTTGGCCACAAGAGAAGTTTGCATGAAAATCTTAAGATGGAAGTGAAAAGGCAGCCTAAGTACACTCTTCCCTTATTCCTGGGAGGGCATGAAGGATGCAGGAGAGAGTCATTGAATATCACAGCTTTCGAGACCAAAATTGCCTGATATAGTCCATATATACAACAAAAAAGAGCCCTGTGCACACATGGCCGATAAAGGTTCCCATTGAACCAAAAGTTTCTCTAATGAAGGAGAGATGAGCAAAACTCAGGCACCACCACAACTACTGGAGAGACGTAGGGCTCCAGTGCAGTCCTCGCATGTTTGCTGATCTCCTGGCTCACCTTCTTGCAGGCCTGCAGCTCCCCAAGCTTCTCATAGTGGGAAGGGCACCACATTCTTCTGCAGGTCCAAAGCCAATGAGGTTTGAGGTGATGAGGGTAGGCTCAGGCTCCAGTTTGTGCTTATGGGCTGCAGTTTGTCTGTCTTATACACTCCACTTTGTCTTTTTTTTTTTTTAAATAGGAAATTTTTTTTTTTTAAGATTTTATTTATTTACTTTATCCATTTTAAACTCCCCCTTCCCCATTTGCTGTTTTTGTGTCCATTTGCTGGGCAATTCTCTGCGTGTGTTTCCTGACATCTCTTCTCATCCTCCTCCTCCAGTCTTCACCAGGATTCGATCCTGGAGACCTCCGATGTAGGAGAGAGGTATTCTGCTGCCTGCGCCACCTCAGCTCCTGGCTTCTGGAGCTTTCGGAGCATCTCGTCTTGTCTCTCCTCTGTTACGTCATCATCCTGCTGCATGGCTCCCAGGGCCCGACAGCTCAGCGGCACACAGAGCCTGGCAGCCCATGCGCCTTCTATATATATATACTTTTTATTTTACCGGGAGGTCCCGGGGATCGAACCCAGGTCCCTCCATATGGCAGACGGACGCCCAACCATTTGAGCCACATCCGCCCCCTCCACTTTGTCTTTACTCTTTCCTTCTACTTGTAAAACATTTCTTCCTGACCACTCCTCAGGGATCAAAATTACCTGAGACCAAACCATGGCAGTAGAGGCAACAACCTTCACCATTTCCCATAACTGTGAAAGATACAGTTTCTATAAGAAGCCCTTATTCATTATCACCCCTTCCATATCACTGCTTCCATGATTCACCTCAAATTAATATAATGGATTAAAGTGTAATTCCGGTTAAAATGCAGAAACCATTGAGAAGAGATACTCCTGTGAGTTGGTGATCATTTCTGTTTTAATGTAAAATAATGTAAAATAGCCCATCAGCATAACATGTCAGCATGTTATTACTTGTCAAAGGTCTAACGCACCAAGGAAGCCAGACTTCGAGGAATTGGTGACAGGCAGCTGAGGAAAAAGCAAAGGGGATGATGTAGAAAAGGTTATACCCCAGTTTGAAAATGAAACTAGGTTCACAGTAGAGGGTACAGAGTATAATTTTTTCTGAGGTCGACAGGTATGCTAAAATAGAGGAAATTCATCACTAAACATTAACTGTGCTGACTTCAGTTTTCTGTATAATCCTCTTAACCTACAAGGGATCCCATGGGGCAGAGAGGCAGCAGCTGTGAGCAATAGCCTCCCCAGTGGATAAGAGGTCACAGTCCTGCCTCTGAACCCGCACTCTCATCTGGATATCCACCCTTTCCCAAGCCCACTAAATGCCCCCAAATTAAATTCTCACTGCACTTGAAGACAGCAGTGATTCAGATTGCTCTTGCTCGAGAAAGCTGGTGGGAGTGGGTATTTGAGTGTGAAGGCGTGTAGCAGGGGTGTTAAATCTACTTTTTCATTGAACCTGCTTTGCTTAATTTAAAATTTTAATTTGAGATGTTTTTATTCAATTAGCATATATTTATTGTAGAAACATTAGGGAAATATATAAGCAAAAGGAAGAATGCTAAAAATCACCTGTAATACCTTAACCGGGAGATGAGCATTATTACCAGTGAGGTGTGGAAGGCGTCATGAAAAGTGGAAAACCAGTGACAGAAAGGCAGGAAATCTGGATTCTAGTTCTAGTTTCTTTCAACTTGCTGAATATCAAGCCCATTATCTTAGAAAGTGCACGACTTAGTTTTTGTAGCATGAAAATAAAAGGGCACGGATGTTGTTGCACAGAAGTAAGCATGTTTATCTCTTGCCCCTTTCTCACTCTTGGAGAATTTTTGTCAAAGAGTTAGAAAGCACTCTAGAGCTGGAGGCCCACAGGAGGAGATTCAAAGGGAAGATCTGAGAGCGACACTGTCTGAAGTGAAGCAGGGAAGAGAAAACCCCAGGACCGCTCATTTCTGGCCTTGCTCTGGGAGAAGCCTAGGACCCATCACTCCTGCCATCAGCCCGTGAGGGCTGAGGAATTCGTTGTCTGCAGGCCTCAAGTGGGCTGCATTTGGTCCCTCTGAATGTGCTTCCAGCACTTCAGGGCTCTGGCCTAAGTGAGGTGGTGGCCGCAGAGCTCATTGCAGCTCACACATTCACTTCCCCAGCTGTGAGTAGGTGTAGTGGTCAGAGGAGGAGGGTAGAGTGCCAGCGTGGCCCGAAGGCAATGCGAGGCTGAAAGAGGCACGTATCCAGGACAGGTAGCCCCACTTAAGGCCCGTTAGGGGTGCTCACACCCCCGTCTTGGCCAGGATCAAGGCTACATGCTGTTCACGAAAACATTAGCAGCCTGACGCCAGAACTTTGAAGATAGGAATCGCCCGCCCTAAACCGGACACTGACCACAGAAATAGAGAAAGGAGCCAAAGTGATGAATGATTAGCAGAACTGGCAGACAGCTCCAGCGTCTGTGGACACCCAGTACCTGGAAAGCTGTTTTATGAGGGAAATGCAGCTTGACCAATGGAGCCCCTGCAGACCCTTGGTGGCCTGGCTGCACAGCGAGATGCCCCCCATCCCGTCCGCATCCTGCAGGGTCCAAGCACAGCCACCTGTCTAGTGTCATGAAATGCCAAAGTGAGCAAGCAGGTCTCGTGTAACTCAGTAATCATAAATTCTTAACTGCTGTGTCCTGCCAGTGCTGCAGGGCATATATAGGAGTATAAGATATAATTCTTACCCTCATAGTGCTTACAATTTAGTTAAAGGCACCATATCTCTACTCCCACGCCCCAGAAACACACTGCACATACGCATGAGAGAACTCCTAGACTACCGCTATTCCAAAGAAATAAAAGATATCATATGTAAGTTTAAATTTTCTAAGATCCACATCAAAAATATTAAAAACAGGTGAAATTAATTTTAATGTGTAATTATACTTAACCCACTATCTCCAAAACATTTCAGAATGTAAGTAATATGAAAATTATGAATGTAGTATTTTAAAAATTCCTCATTTCATACTAGCTCTTCAGACTCTAGTTTGTATTCTGCACTAATAGCTCATCTCCATTCAGACAAGCTCTTACAAGTACCCAGCCGCATGTGGCTGGTGGCTCCCGTATTGGACCATGCAGATTTGCACAGTATAGAACGGCATGTTTAGTGATAAATGCAGTTTAAATTGTAGTGAAAGGAGTTGTTCAAGGAATAGTTGGAATTGGTGAGAAATGGCATCCAGAGGGCTACAGTAAGAACTTGAAATATTTATGGGATTGTAGTGGTGCTGTCTAAAGCATCTTTTAATTTAACGCCTGCTTAGGAGAGGCTGCTTCTTCATCAACATCATCATAAAATGATTTCACCTCTTCTTGGCTGGGGACTTGGGCAAGGACATCCAAAGAGCAGGTACATGGAGATCAGCAAAAAGTCATGGACAGCTCATCTATTCATGTTCCAAACATTCATCTCATTTCTATTAAGAGATACTGAGCCTTTGGGTTTGTCACTGACTTACCAAAATAAGAGTCACAAAAGATGGGAAGCAACATTCTAATTTCTTGATTTGAAAAGACTTATGTGCTTTGTTTCTCCTGGCACACCAGCTCATAATTTTCTTTTTCAAATTTTCTTTTTCAAATTTCCATAATGTGGGTTTTTATATATCAATGCACAATTGTGACCTATATAATTCATTTCAGATACGTTTTGAGTCTCCCATGGCAATAGCTGCAAGTTTCTTTTTCTCCTGGAAGCTTTTGGGAAGGTGGAAGCACATACTCACCCTACCTCTGTTATGCATATTTCTTCCTGACTATGCTAGTAACTCATGTCTGAGGATAGTCCTTAACCACTCTGAGTCTCTTTTTCCATACATCATTTCTTTTACAAATCAGAACATTCATTCTCAAATAGGGCTTAACCAATACTCCCTCTTTTTCAAGCTTCTACATTCTGATACATTCTGCTACGTGGAAATCGAGTATAAATGTAAAAATTCCACGTGGGAGATACAACTGACTGTCTACCAAATATTCTTGCTCCTCTTCAGCTGAGTAGACATGCTGCTGGAAGGAGCTGCCCTGCTAAAGGCTAAATTTCTTTTCCCCCCATGGACTGAATTTGGGCCCGTGGAGTATGTAGAAGTGATATACACCACGTCTCAGCCTCCCACACCTTTTCTTTTGCCATAATGCTGGGGATTATGGTGGGCTGTGAGGTCTTAGAGAAGGGAAAAGCCACAATATGGGAGGAGCCTGGCTTCTGAAAGAACATGGGGAATCTGCATGGCATTCAACTTATTGTTTGTGATAGCAAAACCTTCTACTGTATTAAGCCAATGAGACTGAGGGGCTTATCTTTTTTTAGCCAGGTAATTAATGTGTGCAGCCTCCAAGGGCCCACTGGGAGCTCATGCAAATGCAGCTCCTGGCCATCAACACTGATTTACAAACTACCTGAGGTGATGAAGATGAAACTCTCACACAGCCCCTTCCTCAGGCTTTCAGTATCTCAGTGGGCTTTGTCAAGCCCATTGACAAAGCCCATTGAGAAATATTAAGGGGCACAGGGGACTAAATTAACAAATCTGCCTTATGTCCATAGACTGGAACAAGAACAGAATGGTCCTAGAGCTACTTATTCTCATGAGGATCCCTGCTTCTTTCTGGAGACAATCTTCCAATGATAGGAACACACATGTCAAGGTGATACTGTGTTTCTCACCAAGTCTTACTTCCCACCTGCATTAGTTTTCTATTGCTGCATAGCAAATCAGCATAAACTAGGAACTTAAGCAACCTAAATTTATTCTCTAACCTTTTCATGTGTCAGGAGCCCAGTTCAGGTTAGCCGAGTCCTCTGCTCCTAGGCTCACCAATCTGAACTCAAGATATTCTAACACTCATTGCAGCTTGGGGTCCTCTTCCAAATTCACTGGCTGCTGGCCAAACTTAGTTCCTTGTAGTTGTAGTATTGAGGTCCCCATTTTTTGCCAGCTGCTGTCCAGTGACGACTCTCAGTACCTAGATGTTGCTTGCAGTTCCTCACTGTGGGGTTCTCATAGGCCATTTACAATATTGCTGTTTTCTTTCTCCCAGGCCAGCAGGAGTACAGCTCTCTGATACTTCAGCTTCTATTAAAGACCACTCTTAATTAGGCCAAGCCTAGTCAGCACAATCTTCCTTTCTATTACCTCAAAGTCAACTGATTAGTAACTGAAGATGGAAGTGATATTCCGTCATATTCATGGGTCTCACCCACACTTAAGGGTATATGATTATGCAGGGCCTGTATACCAGAAAGTGGAGACTTTGGGGACCTACTTAGAATTCTGCCTACCCTACCACCCAATTCTCCTTTTCATTCATTAGCAGACGTTGCAATATCAGTGAGTACATCTTAAATCTTTCTAATCCTTGTATTGCTCTTCCTTGTATAATACCTGGAAAATAGTATATATTTAAAATTTTTGAATGAATTAATGAATCCTTGGGACAGCTTGGTTGAATTTGGAAGATCCCCTTATTTTATTAGCCACATGTTTAAAAATCACTTGTTTCATCCTTTCTGTGTTCATTTTTGTAAAGTTCAGTTTTGACGAAGTTATTTCCTTGTCATTTTTCCAAATATCTAGGAGTGAGTCCTGTTTCGGCTCCTGACCTCCTGGAAAATTACTCCACTGGTGTTTGAGGTAGGGTTCCAGTAGGAAATTGTGGTAGCTTGTAGCTATGTACTCCAGAAAAACATGCTCTTAACCAAAGTCCATTCCTTTTTATGAACCCATTATAAATGGGACTTTTTGATGAAGTTTGTTTAATTAGAGCATGGCCCAACTGAGTCAGAATGGGTCTTAATCCTGATACTGGAGTCCCTCGTTAACAGAATGAAATTCAGACACAGAGAAAACAGCTAGGAGCTGGAAGTCAGTGGGACCCATAAGAGAACAGAAAAGACAGGAGAAGCCCCATGTACATTGCCATGTGACAGAAAATCCATGGACCAAGGGTCTCCAGAAGCCAACCCCAGAATACCACAGTCTTCTGGGAGAAAGCATTGCCTTGATGACGCCTTGATTTTGGATTTGAATTAGCTTCAAAACTGACAGCCAATAAATTCCCTATTGCTTGATATTTGTTTTTGTAGCCCAGAAAAACTAAAACAAAAATAGCACACTCAAATTTGAAGAATTCAAGGAAGGTTTACTAAATCTACATAAATGTAGGTAGGATATAAGGAAACCACATAGGATAGTTGAGTAACATTTAGAGCTGTTACCATGTCTCAGCTTCAAGGGATTTGGAATGGGAGACATTCCTGGTATGTACAAGGATGGTGTCATGGAGAGGAGGAACAGTGACCTTTGGTGGTGTGAACTGCCAACCTGATGTTGAGAAGGAAGAGCTAAGTGACTAAAAACCCTGACTCATTCTCTTTCCTATTCATTGGCTGAGCCCTACCAAAAACAAGAGGATAAGGATGCTTGATGATGTATTACCGAAAATGTCAGCTTCCTGAGAGAGAAAACAGGGTGGCAAAGGCAGACAATGGATTTGGAGGGGCACACTGCAGATATATTGTATACCTCTTTTTAGGATATACGTAGTGTATCTTAGATTCCTGGCTGCTAAAACAAATACCTTACAATGATTAGCTTAACGACAGGATTTTTTTTTTTTTTTTTTTTTTTTTTTTTTTTACCGGGAGGTCCCGGGGATCGAACCCGGGTACCTCCATATGGGAGACGGACGCCCAACCAGTTGAGCCACATCCGACCCCTGTGACAGGAATTTTTTGTTTTACTATATCAGAGGCTTGAAGGGTTGCTTACTCCCAGGCTCAGTATCTTCTCAATGGCTGGCAGTCTTTGGAGTTCCTTGGCTTTTATTATTTATCTATTTTTTTTTTTAAAGATTTTATTTATTTATTCATTTATCCCCCCCTTGCTGCTTGTGCTCGCTGGGTCAGCTAACCACGCTGTGCGGGCGGGCTTGCCTTCACCAGGAGGCCCCGGGAACCGAACCTGGGTCCTCCCATATGGTAAACGGGAGCCCTACTGATTGAGCCACAGCCGCTTCCCATTCCTTGGCTTTTATATCACATGGCAGCATCTTCTTCTTTCTCTTCCAGGTTCTGTTGACTTCCAGCTTCTAGCTGCTCTCCTTCTGTGTCCAATCCTTTGCCTATAAGGACTTCAGCCATATTGGATTAATGGCCTACCCTCATTCAGTTTGGGCACATCTTAACTAATAACACTCTTGAGGTCCTTTTACAGATAGGTTCACATCCCACTGGACCATGGTTTGGGACCTGAACAAGACTTCTGTGTGGAGGACATGAAACCTTCCCCAATTTAGGATAACCATAAATCTAGATTTGTTTGAGCAGTTTGGTTTTTATCTGTTGGCCTGGGACAAAAATTAATGTTGCCCCTTTCTTTCCCAAGTGACCAGATTTGAATGATAAATTATTTGGTCATTCAGTTATAGGCTAAAATTCAATTGTATCACAATTCAAATGAAGATCAAATTTGCTGTTGTGTACTTTAAGTAAGGCAGTCACACAATCTCTGCAAGGGCTCTTCATCAAATACCTCTCTGTCTATTGCTCTATGGTTACAAGCATTCTTGACAGGTATAAGGAGAAAACTTAAGACTTTCTAAAATGACAAGAACAACCTATCTCCATTATTTAGAGCTTGTGACCCATATTTTCTTCATTTAGTACTTTTCCCTTCATCTTGGACATCATTTCATATCAGGAAATAAAGATTTACCTGTTTTTATTAAAAAGAGTTTTATATAAATATTTCTAAAATTTACACTTTATATCTACTGTATAAGTCAGCCAAAGGGGTGCTGATGCAAAATACCAGAAATCTGTTGGTCTTTATAAAGGTTATTTATTTGGGGTAGAAACTTACAGTAACCATAAAGCATAGGTCACTTCCCTCACCCAGCTCTGTGAGGGGTGCAGCTTCCTGGGTTCCTCTTTTCCCAGGGCTTGATTCTCTCCACAAGGCCAGCTGTAGACTATCAGGCAAATGGCTTGCCTCTTTTCCCGGGGCCTTCTCTCCTTCCTCACAACCAAGTTCCTCCGTATGCTTACTTCCCGGAGCTCCAGCTCAAGACTCCAGCATCAGAACTACAGCTCAAAAAAACTCCAGCTCTGTCCTTTGCCATTGTCTTTTATCTTTGAGACCCCCACCCACCAAGGGTGGGGCTCAACGCTCTACTTACATGGCCCAATCAAAGCCCTAATCATAACTTTTTTATTTTTATTTTTAAAGATTTTATTTATTTATTCATCCATCCCCTCCCTGCTGCTTGCGCTCGCTGGGCCAGCCAACCACGCCATGCGGGCGGGCCCGCCCCCACCAGGAGGCCCCGGGAACCGAACCCGGGGCCCCCCACATGGCAAACGGGAGCCCCACCGATTGAGCCACAGCCGCCTCCCCCTAATCATAACTTAATCATGCCCAGATGAAAAGACCAGTTTACAAGCATAATCCAATATCTATTTTTGGAATTCATAACTATATCAAACTGCCAAACTGCTACACTCCACCTTCTAAATTCCAAAAATACATTACAATATTCAAAAAACCTTAAATCAGTAACAATGCAAGTACAAAATCATAACATAATCAGTTTAAAGAAATATTCTTCATCTTGGGGCAAAGTCCTTTCTGCTGTAGACCTCTGAAACTTACAAAATCTTTTATCTGCTTCCAGTACACAAATGGACAGGCAAAGGATAAACATTTTCATTACCATAAGGAGAATTTGGGAGGGAAACATGAGTCACAGGTCCTCTACTGTTCAGTAAACCTGCAGGACATCCTCCATTCGATTTCAAAGTCTGAGAGTCATTCTTAAGATGATGGTTTCTTCTCCTTGGGTCCTCATAGGGACCCACTCTTTCCACAGGCTTGCCCAACGGCCATTTTCTTGGTTCTACCCTCATCAAGCATCTGGGTGTCAACCAAGCTCCAGACCTCACCCTCCTAGAGTATTGGGATGATTGCCACACCTTACCCAATCTTTGGGTTAGAGTCTTAGCCCCCCCTAGTACAGTGAGGTGGAGACAACATTCCCCCTAACCTTTGGCATACAGGTTCAACCCTCTCAGAGCAATGGGTTGACCACCTGGCCTTCTCTAACCTTTGGCGTACAGGTTCAACTCTCTCAGAGCAATGGGTTGATCACCTGGCCTTCTCTAACCTTTGGCGTACAGGTTCAACCCTCTCAGAGCAATGGGTTGACCACCTGGCCTTTTCTAATCCACGGGGGACAGGTGCACCCCTCTCAGACCTACGGGATGCTGACCTTAACCGCTCTAATCATTGAGGAATGTGCTCCACCCTCCCTGTACCCTGGGGCAGCAAAACTCCCAGAACATCAGGCAGGAACATCTATCCTCTTCAACTGCTGGGGCAAAGTCACCCTCTCTGTACACATGGGTGGGGTTCCTTTCTTGACCCAAGGCTATGTCTTAATTCCAGATCTCAGCCTCCATGGTTTTCTTTTTAAAGCTGTTTGTCCTTCAGTCTTTCCTTTCCATATTCTTTTTTGTCCAAGCTGACAGTGGTTTTGTTCATACAGCTCTCTCAAAATCTTTGTTGGTTTAGCATGCAGGAAGCAGGGGTCCAAGCCATCAGACAGTAAGACTTTTCACAAGTCTTTCCTAGATAACTGCATTTTCGATCCTGATTTATAAGTTCCAAGTTTAGGGAAGTCCACAAATGGAGCACTATCATCTTGGATCTTGATTTCCAGCGGCTTGGAATTTCTGGGATCAGTTTGTTTTCTTTGTGCCCAAGAGTTCAGTCCTTAGAGTACTTCTCTCATCTAGCATTTTGCTATAAGCTGCAAGGAGAAGCCAAGCTGCATTCTCCGGGTTTACTGTAGAAAGTTCGTCAGCTAAATGCCCAGGCTCACCATTTTCAAATTCTGCCTTCCATACAATGGCAGGAGTTAATCTTGCTAAGTTCTCTGCAACTTTAAAACATGGATCGCCTTTCTACCAGTTTCCAATAATAGTTTCATCATTTACTTCTAAGGCATCATAAAAAGTCTCTTTAGCATCCATCTCACAATTATTTCCTTCTAAGGTCTTATCAAAAACATCTTTAGGCTCCATATTGTTACCAACAGTCTCTTCAAAGCACTATAGGTCTTTTCTACCAAGCATCTCACGATTCCTCCAAAAAATACCCCTTACCCGTTTTAAAAACCATTCCAACATTTTGGTAATTGCAAAAGCACTTCCCCACTCCTCGGTACCAAATTCTGTGTTAGTCATCCAAAGGGGTGCTGATGCAAAACACCAGAAATCTGTTGGTCTTTATAAAGAGTATTTATTTGGGGTAGACGCTTACAGTTACCAGGCCATAAAGCATAAGTTACTTCCCTCACCCAACTCTGTGAGGGGTCCGGCTTCCTGGGTTCCTCTCCTCCAGGGACTTGATTCTCTCCAGGTTCAGCTGCTTATTCTCTCCACAAGCTAGGTGTAGACTATTGGCAAATGGCTCGTCTCTTTTCCTGGTGCCTTCTCTCCTTCCTCACGACCAAGCTTCTCTGTGTGCTTACTTTCCCGGGTTCCAGCATTAAAACTGCACATCAGAACTCCAACTCAAAATTCCAACTCTGTCCTTTGCCATGTCTTTTATCTTTGAGACCCCACCCACCAAGGGGTCTCAATGCCCTACTGACAAGGCCTAATCAAAGCTCTAATCATAATTTAATCATGCCCAGAGGAACAGACCAGTTTACAAACGTAATCTATATCTATTTTTGGAATTTATAACTGTATCAAACTGCCACAAATTTTATTTTAAATAATGTCCATCCTAGTGGTACCTTATTGGGGTTTTTGGGGGGGTTTTTTGTTTGTTTGAGAGGATTCAATATTTGTTCTTATTTTATTTTTTTAATAATAATTTTTTTTTATTTTTTAAAAGATACTTAGATTACATAAATGTTACACATAAAATATAGGGATTTCCATATGCCCCACTCCCCACACCTCCCACACCCTCCCACATAAACATCCTTCATTAGTGTGGCACATTCATTGTAATTGATAAACGTATCCTGGGCCTTTGCCACTGAGCACAGACCATAGTTCACATTGTAGTCTACACTCTCTCCCACACAGTCCTGCATGTTATGTGATGATATAAAATAGCCTATATCTGTCATTGCAATGCCATTCAGGATGATTCCCAAGTCCCGAAAAAGCCCTTGTATTACAAATGTTTTTCCTTCTCCCTGCCCCCAGAACCTCCAGTGGTCACTACCTCCACATCAATGTTGTACTTTCTTCAATGCTAGAATCACAATAAGTCTATAATAGAATACCAGTAAGTCCACTCTAGTCCACAGTTCATTCCCCAATCCGGAGGATTCTGGGATGGTGGTGATATCCACTCCACCTCTAATTGAGAGGAGGCTTCGATCCCATACAGCTGATGGATGGGACTCTCTTGCTTGCAGTTGTAGGCTCTCTCATTTCCTTGGTGTGGTGGTTGTCAATCTTCACCTCCTTGTTAATTGTCCTGAGTGACTCCAATGAACTGGAGAGTAGGTGTTTTAACTATACTGAGGTTCCGAGCCCAGCTGGCACATAGACAGCCCAAAGATTCCAGTCTCTTGGACGTACACCTACAAACTCCAGCACCAAGTATAGGTTTAAATAGAAGGGACAGATGAGCCATGTGTAGGGAAGCCATAATTGAGTCCAACTCTGTCACTCTCAGGAGCACAAACTCCAAAGTAGGGCTCAATGGCAAGGCACCAAACTCTGGAGCTATCTGCCCTGACCATAGGACCTGGGTGTCTCCAGAGGCCTCAGGAACCCCACTATTTGGGGAAGTATACACTTTGGCAGTCTGAGATACTGCTGAGATGTGCATAAGTGTTACCTCTGGGATGACCTCCTGACTCACTTTGAAGTCTCTTAGCCATATAAACGCATTTGTCTTTACTTTTTCCCCCTTTATTCGAGGTCTTTTTCCAGCTGCACTCCTTGTTTTGATTTGCATTTCCCTAATGGTTAACGATGTTGAGCACCTTTTTATGTGCTTACTGGCCATTTGCATACCTTCTTTGAAAGATGATTCTTCAGGTCCTTTGTTCATTTTTAATTGGGTTGTCTCTTTGTTGTTGTGTTGTAAGAGTTCTTCATATATTCTGGATATTAAACCCTTATCAGATATATGATCTGCAACTATTTTCTCCTATTTTGTAGGTTGTCTATTTACTTTCTTCATAATATCCTTTGATAAGACTTATAAACTAACTTTCTTTCTATATGGAGAGCCATTTAATCCTCACATAAAGAGCCTATCCATAGCATGTGTTTAATTCTCACATTACATAGCTGCATTTCTTGAGTCTCCTTTACACTATGTTGAATTATGGGTTTATTATACTAGCTCTTACACTACCCTGTTTTACTTATTGAATATTTATAGTGTATTATGAAATCTGATAAAGCAATTTCTTCCTCATTTTTTTCTTCTTAAAAAAGGGTGGGGGGTTGGGCTTTTCTCACGTTTCTTGTCTGATATGTATTTAGATGGGTTTGCTGAATTACATTAAAATCATGCTGGGAATTTTTTGATTGAGAGTGCATTTAATGTTTCTGTAAATGCAGTCGTTACCTGGAAAATATATTTTATGTGATATTATGTTGAGAGAAATTCATTAATTACCAGAGATTTGCATAACAGTGTAGAAATGGGGTGCAAATGACTTGTGAAGAGCTACTAGCAAGTGTTTTCTGGATTTCTTCATCATTTACCATGACTGTGTTCAAGACAGGCAATAGAAAACAGATCCCAGAAGAAAAATAATGGGAGAGATCCCAGGAAATAGGTGTGACAGGAGAAATAAAAAGGATTAGAAACACTTAGTTCAAGAAATATCCTGTCTCAAGCTCCACTCTGACGTGCACCCAGAAATGTAATTCTGGGCCTGGAGTAGAGTCTCTCCAGCCTCTCAACACCAAGGTGAGCCTTGGGGCAGAGTCCTACTCTTTAGTTGGACTTGGCGTAATTACGCTCTGCTATTCATGCACTGGGTCTCCCCACTGTTCCCTTTCCATCCATTTCATTTTCCCCAGCAGCCGCTTTTTCTGTTACCTGCAGAGGAGTCAGTGGGCTCCAGACACGAGAAGCAGGGGCTTGACCTTCAGACATACCACCTTAAATCCCTGTCCTATCACAGACCAGCCACCAGGCTGTGGGAGAATACCTCACGGAAATATGGAATAAAGTGGTATGTAGAATAAACAATTCCAAACAAGTGGTTTTTATTATAACAAGTGGATTTATATGGACTAGGAAGAGAGTAGATCCACTGCTGAGGAGATGATTCAGGCTTTACGACCATCCATGTCTCTTGAGATTCACAGAAAGACACAATATTTAAAAGAGACAGGATGGCGAGGCTCTGGAAGCAAATGAGACTTTATTAAGCATTAGCTGTGTACATAACAATGTTATTTGGATATCCTACATGCAAAGAGAATTAGGTAACTGGAAAATGACAAATTTGCAGCCCTTAGGAGCCTATCTTTTAGTTGGTGAGGCAAAACCTCTCAAAGAGAAACAACATGAGAAACGGCAAGACAGAGTGTATCAACAGCGTGGGCAAAATAACAAAACATATTTGGCTGAGTTGCTGAAGAGTTCCAGATCAATGGAATGTTTTAGAATTTTCTGGGAGAGGATTGCTTTATGTTTGTAGTGCAAGAGGATTTAGTGCTGGATACAAAATAACATGACATCATAAAAATGTGAGTGGTGATGGCTTTTTCTAATTTGTAGAGAGTGGTATTTGATGATGGCTCAAGGGTAGGATATAGTAAATTAGGCTCTAGTAATTTGCTGATGGGCTTGGTGGTCGTTAAACAAGCAGCTAAGCACCTTGCATTGGCTGGATTGAAGGTCAGGAATAAGAAATGTGGTGGCATTTAATGAAATTATAGTTTATGGAAATTTGAAAAACTGATATAAAAGTGTTAATTCTCACCTTACATGCAAAATTTGAAGTCATGCTTATTTGCTCAAATTAAAAGAAAAAATGAAATTCTTATCATTTCACCCAGATGAGCTAAGTGAATTGTAGTACATCTTTATTTTTATTTATTTATTTATTTTTAAGATTTTATTTATTTATTCATTTATCCCCCCCTTGCTGCTCGTGCTCGCTGGGTCAGCCAACCACGCCGTGCAGGCGGGCCTGCCCCCACCAGGAGGCCCCGGGAACCGAACCCGGGGCCTCCCATATGGTAAACGGGAGCCCCACTGATTGAGCCACAGCCGCTTCCCTGTAGTACATCTTTATGCTGTTTCCCCATGATGTTGTCACTTTAGCTGGCAAACAGAAATACCTGCCATTGCAGTTTTATTTTTTGTGTGTTTGTTTTTTGCTTTTTCTGTGTATTAGATTTTGCCACTGCAGTTTTGACTTGTGAGAAGTCTATTTCTCAGGTAAAAGGCAATCGGCTATGACTGGGGAGGCAGATGGTGATAGCATGACTTCTGGACTCTTCTTTCTTCCCTTCCTGGATCCCTCTTATTGCGTTCTCTTTCCCCCATTGCATTTCTCACACATTTTCTTACTCCTTTGGACCTTGTCTTCCTCCCCCACCTCACCTTCTCTATGAAATCCCATCAAAATCCCTTTTTCATGTCCCTTTTCCCCAATCTCTTCAGCAACTAAGGCTGAGGAAAAGGGTTTGCCACAGGTGATAGGGACCACCTGCTCTCCTTCAGGGCCATTACCTTCAATGAGGACCAAAGAGGGTACAATGCACATGGCTGAGAAAACTCCAGAGAAAGATGGGCGAGCTATGGGTCAAGCATTCTTGGTCCTATTTCAAAGTGAGCTCTTTGAAAGGAGGAGTAACTGGCCATCTTTCTCTGACAACTCCACTTCCTGCAGAAACTTGTAGAGAGGTTCTCGAGTGCTCACATGATTTGGAGCTTCTTTATACCTCATCAGCTTCATGCAGGGACTGTAACAACGATAACAAAAGTAAGATAAACCATAAATTCCCAACAGGCATGAAGCATTGATCATCACATGCCAGCAGAAGAAGGTGATGACAAACATGATGTCTCTGATGTCATTGTCCAGCCATGGGTAGCCGGTGACTGGTCCATATAGAATAAAGCCCGCCTGCATCAGCCAGGAGCCCATTGTCATAAACAGAAAGGTCTCAATCAGCCAGAGGTGAGGCATGTCAGGAGCCCAGAGCTCTGCTGTCAACACCAGCATCAGCAGGAACACCACCAAGATGAGCAGAGAATGAACCTGCAGTTCCACCCCTGTTGTGCCCTGAGTATGTGACACAAATAATGAAAGAAGCACGTAGAAGGTTAAGATCCGGATACCTAGCTCCAGGACCACGCATCTCTGAGGCAGCAAGTTCTTGCTCATGATGTCTATACAGCCATTGAGGGTGAGTAGGATGAACATGGTGAGGTGCTGCCACTCTCTGGAATACATAAACTTTGGTGGGACATTCATCATGATCACCCCCCCTTTAATGCAGCCGACCTCATAAGCTATCAAGAGAGAGCCAGTCACCAACTTCAGCAAACCTTCATGGAATATTGTCCACAGCCAGGTCCATCTCCCCTTATTCCTGGGAGGGCATGAAGGATGCAGGAGAGAGTCATTGAATATCACAGCTTTTGAGACCAAAATTGCGTGATACAGGCCATATAAGACAAGAAAGAGCCCAGGGTACACATGACCAATAAAGTTTCCCATTGAACCACGAGTTTGTCTAATGAAGAAGAGACACCCAAATCTCAGGCACCACCACACCTACTGAGGTCACTTCAAGTTGTGAACTTTGGAAAGAACTGCCTTCCACCTGTTTTTATCATCTCATCCCACCCACTGCTCCCCCACAGAGAATAATGGGTTCTTGAGACAAGCCTACACTTTTGGTGTATATATGGCCTCATTGTTCCATTCCATTCTAGTACACTGGGAATTAGCCAGCTTTTCCGAAGAAGGAAGCAGGCAATTATGTGCTCACACAGACTCTACTCTATGGCCCTTGAGGCTGGGTCCAGGTGCACTTGGACTCTTCCGTGGCTTCCATTGTCTTGTCCTGCCTAGTACTCATAGGAGAAGAGGAGAGGTACATGGGGTGGGGGTGGAGATTGCCATGGTATCCAGAGAAATACTGGCACATTTACAAACCCATCATTTCCTTCAATATTTCTCATACATAACTGGTCTGGAAAAGTGAAATGTTTTCTTTCTGTTTATAAACATTTTGATATATATCCATCTGATACTTAGCACCTATGTGGCTTTTCTATTCAATGACAGACCATTTTGAAGACTGCCAACAAATTTCCCCTCACCTTCTTCTACTCATTCCCCATCCCCTTCAAAATCTCCATTGCCCAGTAGATGGATCTGAGAAGCCAACTTTGGAGAATGGCTTTAGGAGAAGCGGTAGTTTTATAGTGTGTCAAACTAGCTAAGCCTGGACAATGTTTCCTTATATACTTCGAAGTTATGGTTGGCCACAAGAGAAGTTTGCATGAAAATCTTAAGATGGAAGTGAAAAGGCAGCCTAAGTACACTCTAAGGGTGAGGTAGGGCTCCAGTGCAGTCCTTGCATACTTTGCTGATCTGCTGGCTCACCTCCTTGCAGGCCTGCAGCACCCAAGCTTCTCGTAGTGGGAAGGGCACAACGTTCTTCTGCAGGTCCAAAGCCAATGAGGTTTGAGGTGATGAGGGTAGGCTCAGGCTCCAGTTTGTGCTTATGGGCTGCAGTTTGTCTGTCTTATACACTCGGCTTTGTCTTTACTCTTCCCTTCTACTTGTAAAACATTTCTTCCTGACCACTTCCTCAGGGATCAAAATTACCTGAGACCAAACCATGGCAGTAGAGGCAACAACCTTCACCATTTCCCATAACTGTGAAAGATACAGTTTCTATAAGAAGCCCTTATTCATTATCACCCCTTCCATATCACTGCTTCCATGATTCACCTCAAATTAATATAATGGATTAAAGTGTAGTTCCAGTTAAAATGCAGATACCATTGAGAAGAGATACTCCTGTGAGTTGGTGATCATTTCTGTTTTAATGTAAAATAATGTAAAATAGCCCATCAGCATAACATGTCAGCATGTTATTACTTGTCAAAGGTCTAACGCACCAAGGAAGCCAGACTTCGAGGAATTGGTGACAGGCAGCTGAGGAAAAAGCAAAGGGGATGATGTAGAAAAGGTTATACCCCAGATTGAAAATGATACTAGGTTCACAGTAGAGGGTACAGAGTATATTTTTTTCTGAGGTCGACAGGTATGCTAAAATAGAGGAAATTCATCACTAAACATTAACTGTGCTGACTTCAGTTTTCTGTATAATCCTTTTACCCTACAAGAGATCCCATGGGGCAGAGAGGCAGCAGCTGTGAGCAATAGCTCCCCCAGTGGACAAGAGGTCACAGTCCTGCCTCTGAACCCGCACTCTCATCTGGATATCCACTCTTTCCCAAGCCCACTAAATGCCCCCAAATTAAATGTCTCACTGCACTTGAAGACAGCAGTGATTCAGATTGCTCTTGCTCGAGAGAGCTGGTGGGAGTGGGTATTTGATTGTGAAGGCATGTAGCAGGGGTGTTAAATCTACTTTTTCATTGAACCTGCTTTGCTTAATTTAAAATTTTAATTTGAGATGTTTTTATTCAATTAGCATATATTTATTGTAGAAACATTAGGGAAATATATAAGCAAAAGGAAGAATGCTAAAAATCACCTGTAATACCTTAACCGGGAGATGAGCATTATTACCAGTGAGGTGTGGAAGGCGTCATGAAAAGTGGAAAACCAGTGACAGAAAGGCAGGAAATCTGGATTCTAGTTCTAGTTTCTTTCAACTTGCTGAATATCAAGCCCATTATCTTAGAAAGTGCACGACTTAGTTTTTGTAGCATGAAAATAAAAGGGCACGGATGTTGTTGCACAACATCTCTTGTCCCTTTCTTACTCTTGGAGAATTTTTGTCAAAGAGTTAGAAAGCACTCTAGAGCTGGAGGCCCAGAGGAGGAGATTCAAAGGGAAGATCTGAGAGGGACACTGTCTGAAGTGAAGCAGGGAAGAGAAAACCCCAGGGCCGCTCATTTCTGGCCTTGCTCTGGGAGAAGCCATCCCGTGAGGGCTGAGGAATTCGTTGTCTGCAGGCCTCAAGTGGGCTGCATTTGGTCCCTCTGAATGTGCTTCCAGCACTTCAGGGCTCTGGCCTAAGTGAGGTGGTGGCCGCAGAGCTCATTGCAGCTCACACGTTCACTTCCCCAGCTGTGAGTAGGTGTAGTGGTCAGAGGAGGAGGGTAGAGTGCCAGCGTGGCCCGACGGCAATGCGAGGCTGAAAGAGGCACGTATCCAGGACAGGTAGCCCCACTTAAGGCCCATTAGGGGTGCTCACACCCCCGTCTTGGCCAGGATCAAGGCTACATGCTGTTCACGAAAACATTAGCAGCCTGACGCAAGGACTTTGAAGATAGGAATCGCCCGCCCTAAACCGGACACTGACCACAGAAATAGAGAAAGGAGCCAAAGTGATGAATGATTAGCAGAACTGGCAGACAGCTCCAGCGTCTGTGGACACCCAGTACCTGGAAAGCTGTTTTATGAGGGAAATGCAGCTTGACCAATGGAGCCCCTGCAGACCCTTGGTGGCCTGGCTGCACAGCGAGATGCCCCCCATCCCGTCCGCATCCTGCAGGGTCCAAGCACAGCCACCTGTCTAGTGTCATGAAATACCAAAGTGAGCAAGCAGGTCTCGTGTAACGCAGTAATCATAAATTCTTAACTGCTGTGTCCTGCCAGTGCTGCAGGGCATATATAGGAGTATAAGATATAATTCTTACCCTCAAAGTGCTTACAATTTAGTTAAAGGCACCATATCTCTACCCCCACGCCCCAGAAACACACTGCACATACGCATGAGAGAACTCCTAGACTACCGCTGTTCCAAAGAAATAAAAGATCTCATATGTAAGTTTAAATTTTCTAAGATCCACATCAAAAATATTAAAAACGGGTGAAATTAATTTTAATGTGTAATTATACTTAACCCACTATCTCCAAAACATTTCAGAATGTAAGTAATATGAAAATTATGAATGTAGTATTTTAAAAATTCCTCATTTCATACTAGCTCTTCAGACTCTAGTTTGTATTCTGCACTAACAGCTCATCTCCATTCAGACAAGCTCTTACAAGTACCCAGCCGCATGTGGCTGGTGGCTCCCGTATTGGACCATGCAGATTTGCACAGTATAGAACGGCATGTTTAGTGATAAATGCAGTTTAAATTGTAGTGAAAGGAGTTGTTCAAGGAATAGTTGGAATTGGTGAAAAATGGCATCCAGAGGGCTACAGTAAGAACTTGAAATATTTATGGGATTGTAGTGGTGCTGTCTAAAGCATCTTTTAATTTAACGCCTGCTTAGGAGAGGCTGCTTCTTCATCAACATCATCATAAAATGATTTCACCTCTTCTTGGCTGGGGACTTGGGCAAGGACATCCAAAGAGCAGGTACATGGAGATCAGCAAAAAGTCATGGACAGCTCATCTATTCATGTTCCAAACATTCATCTCATTTCTATTAAGAGATACTGAGCCTTTGGGTTTGTCACTGACTTACCAAAATAAGAGTCACAAAAGATGGGAAGCAACATTCTAATTTCTTGATTTGAAAAGACTTATGTGCTTTGTTTCTCCTGGCACACCAGCTCATAATTTTCTTTTTCAAATTTTCTTTTTCAAATTTCCATAATGTGGGTTTTTATATATCAATGCACAATTGTGACCTATATAATTCATTTCAGATACGTTTTGAGTCTCCCATGGCAATAGCTGCAAGTTTCTTTTTCTCCTGGAAGCTTTTGGGAAGGTGGAAGCACATACTCACCCTACCTCTGTTATGCATATTTCTTCCTGACTGTGCTAGTAACTCATGTCTGAGGATAGTCCTTAACCACTCTGAGTCTCTTTTTCCATACATCATTTCTTTTACAAATCAGAACATTCATTCTCAAATAGGGCTTAACCAATACTCCCTCTTTTTCAAGCTTCTACATTCTGATACATTCTGCTACGCGGAAATCGAGTATAAATGTAAAAATTCCACGTGGGAGATACAACTGACTGTCTACCAAATATTCTTGCTCCTCTTCAGCTGAGTAGACATGCTGCTGGAAGGAGCTGCCCTGCTAAAGGCTAAATTTCTCTTCCCCCCATGGACTGAATTTGGGCCCGTGGAGTGTGTAGAAGTGATATACACCACGTCTCAGCCTCCCACACCTTTTCTTTTGCCATAATGCTGGGGATTATGGTGGGCTGTGAGGTCTTAGAGAAGGGAAAAGCCACAATATGGGAGGAGCCTGGCTTCTGAAAGAACATGGGGAATCTGCATGGCATTCAACTTATTGTTTGTGATAGCAAAACCTTCTACTGTATTAAGCCAATGAGACTGAGGGGCTTATCTTTTTTTAGCCAGGTAATTAATGTGTGCAGCCTCCAAGGGCCCACTGGGAGCTCATGCAAATGCAGCTCCTGGCCATCAACACTGATTTACAAACTACCTGAGGTGATGAAGATGAAACTCTCACACAGCCCCTTCCTCAGGCTTTCAGTATCTCAGTGGGCTTTGTCAAGCCCATTGACAAAGCCCATTGAGAAATATTAAGGGGCACAGGGGACTAAATTAACAAATCTGCCTTATGTCCATAGACTGGAACAAGAACAGAATGGTCCTAGAGCTACTTATTCTCATGAGGATCCCTGCTTCTTTCTGGAGACAATCTTCCAATGATAGGAACACACATGTCAAGGTGATACTGTGTTTCTCACCAAGTCTTACTTCCCACCTGCATTAGTTTTCTATTGCTGCATAGCAAATCAGCATAAACTAGGAACTTAAGCAACCTAAATTTATTCTCTAACCTTTTCATGTGTCAGGAGCCCAGTTCAGGTTAGCCGAGTCCTCTGCTCCTAGGCTCACCAATCTGAACTCAAGATATTCTAATACTCATTGCAGCTTGGGGTCCTCTTCCAAATTCACTGGCTGCTGGCCAAACTTAGTTCCTTGTAGTTGTAGTATTGAGGTCCCCATTTTTTGCCAGCTGCTGTCCAGTGACGACTCTCAGTACCTAGATGTTGCTTGCAGTTCCTCACTGTGGGGTTCTCATAGGCCATTTACAATATTGCTGTTTTCTTTCTCCCAGGCCAGCAGGAGTACAGCTCTCTGATACTTCAGCTTCTATTAAAGACCACTCTTAATTAGGCCAAGCCTAGTCAGCACAATCTTCCTTTCTATTACCTCAAAGTCAACTGATTAGTAACTGAAGATGGAAGTGATATTCCGTCATATTCATGGGTCTCACCCACACTTAAGGGTATATGATTATGCAGGGCCTGTATACCAGAAAGTGGAGACTTTGGGGACCTACTTAGAATTCTGCCTACCCTACCACCCAATTCTCCTTTTCATTCATTAGCAGACGTTGCAATATCAGTGAGTACATCTTAAATCTTTCTAATCCTTGTATTGCTCTTCCTTGTATAATACCTGGAAAATAGTATATATTTAAAATTTTTGAATGAATTAATGAATCCTTGGGACAGCTTGGTTGAATTTGGAAGATCCCCTTATTTTATTAGCCACATGTTTAAAAATCACTTGTTTCATCCTTTCTGTGTTCATTTTTGTAAAGTTCAGTTTTGACGAAGTTATTTCCTTGTCATTTTTCCAAATATCTAGGAGTGAGTCCTGTTTCGGCTCCTGACCTCCTGGAAAATTACTCCACTGGTGTTTGAGGTAGGGTTCCAGTAGGAAATTGTGGTAGCTTGTAGCTATGTACTCCAGAAAAACATGCTCTTAACCAAAGTCCATTCCTTTTTATGAACCCATTATAAATGGGACTTTTTGATGAAGTTTGTTTAATTAGAGCATGGCCCAACTGAGTCAGAATGGGTCTTAATCCTGATACTGGAGTCCCTCGTTAACAGAATGAAATTCAGACACAGAGAAAACAGCTAGGAGCTGGAAGTCAGTGGGACCCATAAGAGAACAGAAAAGACAGGAGAAGCCCCATGTACATTGCCATGTGACAGAAAATCCATGGACCAAGGGTCTCCAGAAGCCAACCCCAGAATACCACAGTCTTCTGGGAGAAAGCATTGCCTTGATGACGCCTTGATTTTGGATTTGAATTAGCTTCAAAACTGACAGCCAATAAATTCCCTATTGCTTGATATTTGTTTTTGTAGCCCAGAAAAACTAAAACAAAAATAGCACACTCAAATTTGAAGAATTCAAGGAAGGTTTACTAAATCTACATAAATGTAGGTAGGATATAAGGAAACCACAGAGGATAGTTGAGTAACATTTAGAGCTGTTACCATGTCTCAGCTTCAAGGGATTTGGAATGGGAGACATTCCTGGTATGTACAAGGATGGTGTCATGGAGAGGAGGAACAGTGACCTTTGGTGGTGTGAACTGCCAACCTGATGTTGAGAAGGAAGAGCTAAGTGACTGAAAACCCTGACTCATTCTCTTTCCTATTCATTGGCTGAGCCCTACCAAAAACAAGAGGATAAGGATGCTTGATGATGTATTACCGAAAATGTCAGCTTCCTGAGAGAGAGAACAGGGTGGCAAGGGCAGACAATGGATTTGGAGGGGCACACTGCAGATATATTGTATACCTCTTTTTAGGATATACGTAGTGTATCTTAGATTCCTGGCTGCTAAAACAAATACCTTACAATGATTAGCTTAACGACAGGATTTTTTTTTTTTTTTTTTTTTTTTTTTTTTTTACCGGGAGGTCCCGGGGATCGAACCCGGGTACCTCCATATGGGAGACGGACGCCCAACCAGTTGAGCCACATCCGACCCCTGTGACAGGAATTTTTTGTTTTACTATATCAGAGGCTTGAAGGGTTGCTTACTCCCAGGCTCAGTATCTTCTCAATGGCTGGCAGTCTTTGGAGTTCCTTGGCTTTTATTATTTATCTATTTTTTTTTTTTAAAGATTTTATTTATTTATTCATTTATCCCCCCCTTGCTGCTTGTGCTCGCTGGGTCAGCTAACCACGCTGTGCGGGCGGGCTTGCCTTCACCAGGAGGCCCCGGGAACCGAACCTGGGTCCTCCCATATGGTAAACGGGAGCCCTACTGATTGAGCCACAGCCGCTTCCCATTCCTTGGCTTTTATATCACATGGCAGCATCTTCTTCTTTCTCTTCCAGGTTCTGTTGACTTCCAGCTTCTAGCTGCTCTCCTTCTGTGTCCAATCCTTTGCCTATAAGGACTTCAGCCATATTGGATTAATGGCCTACCCTCATTCAGTTTGGGCACATCTTAACTAATAACACCCTTGAGGTCCTTTTACAGATAGGTTCACATCCCACTGGACCATGGTTTGGGACCTGAACAAGACTTTTGTGTGGAGGACATGAAACCTTCCCCAATTTAGGATAACCGTAAATCTAGATTTGTTTGAGCAGTTTGGTTTTTACCTGTTCGTCCAGGGCAATAATTAATTTTGCCCCTTTCTTTCCCAAGTGACCAGATTTGAATGATAAATTATTTGGTCATTCAGTTATAGGCTAAAATTCAATTGTATCACAATTCAAATGAAGATCAAATTTGCTGTTGTGTACTTTAAGTAAGGCAGTCACACAATCTCTGCAAGGGCTCTTCATCAAATACCTCTCTGTCTATTGCTCTATGGTTACAAGCATTCTTGACAGGTATAAGGAGAAAACTTAAGACTTTCTAAAATGACAACAACCTATCTCCATTATTTAGAGCTTGTGACCCATATTTTCTTCATTTAGTATTTTTCACTTCATCTTGGACATCATTTCATATCAGGAAATACAGATTTACATTAAAAAAAAATAAAAAGTGTTATTTAAATATTTCTAAAATTTACACTTTATATCTACCAAGCAACAACACCCCTCCCCCATTTTTTGGCAACCTCTAATCTACCATGTCTCTATGACTTTTTCTAGATATTTCACGAGTGAAATCACACTATGTTTGTCCTCATGTGACCTGCATATTTCACTCCACATAATGTTTTCAAGGTTCATCCATGTTTCGGCATGTCTCAGAACTCATTCCTTCCTACAGATGAATAATATTCCATTGTGTGTATGATATACCTCGTGTTTATCCATTCATCTGTTGATGGACACTTGGATTGTTTACACCCTTTCAATATAAGAATAATGCTGCCATGACCATTGGTATACAAGTAACCATTCGTGTCCCTGTTTTCAATGTTTTGGTGGTCTTCATCTAGGAGTGGACTGCCTTGTCTACTTGTCATTCTATATTTCATGATTCGGTCATTTTATATTTAACTATTTGAGGAATTTCATACAGCTTTCCTCAATAGCTCTACCATTTTACATTCCCCCAACAATGCAGAAATGTTTCAATTTCACCACATCCTCTCCAGCTCCTTCCCCCGTTTTAAGTTTAAATAATGGTCACCCCAGTGGACATGAATTGGTGTCTCGTTGTTTTGATTTACATTTCCCTACTGGCTTATGTCAATGAGTATATTTTCATGTGCTTATTGGCCATTTGTATACCCTCTTTGAAAGATGTCTATTCAAGTTCTTTTTCCATTTTTAATTGGGTTTTTGTCTTTTTGTTGTTTAGTTTTAAGTGCTCTTTTTATATTCTGATATTAAACCCTTATCACATGTATGATTTGCCTCTATTTTCTCCCATTTTATGTTGTCTTTTTACTTACTTGATAATATCCTTTGATGCACAAAAGTGTTTAATTTTGATGATGTGGAATTTATCTGTTGTTTCTTTTGTTACTTGTGCATTTGGGGTCATTTTTAAGAATCCATCATAAATCCAAGGTCCTGGAGATTTCCCCCTGTGTTATGTTCTAAGAGTTTTATGGTTTTAGTTCTTAATATTTAGTTCTTTGTCCAAGTTTTTTTTATATTTAGGTCATTGATCCTTGTTGAGTTAATTTTTGTGTGACTTTTTTTTTTTATTTTGGAGGTACCAAGGCCAGAATTGAACCTGGGACCTCATATGTGGGAACATGGCACTCAACCACTGAGCTACGCCAGCTTCTCTTTTTGTGTGTCTTTTGAAGTTGGGCTCTAACTTCTTTCTCTTGCATGTGCCTATCCAGTTTTTTCAGCACAATTTGTTTAAAAGACTATTCTTTCCCAATTGCATGTATTTGGCTGCCTTGTTGAAAATCAATGGGTCATAGATGTGTGGGTCTATTTCCGGACTTTCAATTCTATTCCATTTATCTATTTGTCTTTCTGATGTCCACACCACATTGCTTTGCTTACTTTATCTTTGCTGTAAGTTTTGAAACTGTAGAGTGTGAATTCTCCAACTTTGTTCTTTTTTTTCAAGATGGTTTTGGCTATTCTGGGACCATCAAAATTCCATATGGATGGACATGGAATGTCTGCCATTTATGTAAAGGTCTTATTTCATTTCTTTCAGCAGTGTTTTGTGGTTTCTGTATAGAAGTCTTTTCCCACCTTGTTTAAATTTATTCCTAGATATTTTATTCTTTTAGATGCTACTGTAAATGGAATTTTTTAAATTTCCTTTTCAGATTGTTCATTGCTAGTGTATAGAATTGAATTTTGAGTGTTGATCATGTGCCCCACAACATTACTGCATTTGTTTATTAATTTCAATACTTTAAAAAAATGAATTTCTCTGGGTTCTCTCCACACAGGATCATATCATCTACAAAGAAAAATAGTTTTACCTCTTCCTTTCAAATTTGGTATCTTTCATTTTTCTTGTTGAATTGCTCTGCCTAAAATTTCTCTTACAATGTTGAATAGCAGTGGTCTTGTTTCTGATCCTAAGGGAAAAGCTTAGCTGTGGGTTTTTCATAAATGGCTTTTATCATGTTGACAAAGTTCCCTTATATTCCTAGATTATTGAGTATTTTAATCATGAAAGGATGTTGACTTTTGTTAACTGGCTTCTCTGCATCTATTGAGATGATCATGTGTTGTTGTTTTTTTCCCTTCATTTTATTAATGTTGTGTATTACATTGATTGATCTTTGTATTTTGAACCACTCTTGCATTCCCAGGATAAATTTCACTTGGTTATAGTGTATAATCCTTTTAATATACTGTTGGATTCAGTTTACTAGTATTTTATTAAGGATTTTTCTATCTACATTCATGAGGGAATTGGTCTGTAATTTTATTCTCTTTTGCTGTCTATCTGATTTTGGTTTCAGACTACTCCTGCCTTCATAGAGAACACTTAGGGAGTGTCTCCTCTTTTGACTTTTTTTTTTTGAAGATTTTAAGAAGAATTGATGTTAATTCTTCTTTAAAGGTTTAGTAAAATTCACCAGTGAAGACATCTGGTCCTGGGCTTTTCTTTGTGGGTATTTGTTTACTGACTCAATCTGTCTCTTGCCCTTTGATATATATTGTTTCACTTGATGGTGTCCCATAGGGTCCTCAGGTTATGTTCATTTTTCTTTACTCTTTTTTTCTTTCTTCTCTTCAGACTAGATAATTTTTATTGCTTTATCTTTGAGTTCACTGATCCTTTCTTCTGGCTGCTCAAATTTACTATTAAACTCTTCTATCGGGAAGCGGCTGTGGCTCAATCAGTGGGGCTCCCGTTTACCATGTGGGGGGCTCTGGGTTCGGTTCCCGGGGCCTCCTGGTGAAGGCAAGCCCGCCCGCATGGCGTGGTTGGCTGACCCAGTGAGCACAAGCAGCAAGGGGGGGATGAATAAAAAAAAAAAAAAATTTTTTAAAAAAAAAAAAAAAAAAAAAAAAAAAAAAACTCTTCTATTGAATTTTTCATTTCAGATAGTCCTCTTTGGCTCCAGAATTTCTATTTGGTTTCTCTTTATAATTTCTTATTATTGAAATTATCATTTTGTTCATATATTGTTTTCATGATTTCCTTTAGTTCTTTGTCCAAGTTTTTCTTTCATTCATCGATCCCATTTAAGAGAGTTACTAACATCTTTTATTAGTACTTCCAGTGACTGGGCTTCCTCCAGGATAATCTCTGTCAAAATAATTTTCCCTGTGACTGGGCCATGCTTTCCTGTCTCTTTATATGTTTTGGTATTTTTTTGTTTTTGTTGAGAACTGGACATTCTGAGTATTATATTATAACCACTCTGGAAATTTAGTTCTCCCACCTCTCAGGCCTCAAGGATTCATGAGTTTACATATTGAGGGCTGGAACCATCTGTTTTTGTTTTGTTTTGTTTTGTTTACTTTTTCTCAGGGATCCATGAGACTCTCCCTCCCTGCCCCCCCAAAAAAGGGTGCACTGCCTTGCCAAGTCTTCTGATAGATGTTGGTATGAAGCTACTGCTATGGAGAGCTTAGACACTAAGAAACCAAGGCCAGGATCTGTGCTGGTCCTGCCGAGATCTGCTAAATGAAAGGGAGAATGTATTAGTCAGCCAAAGGGGTGCTAATCCAAAATACTAGAAATCTATTGGTTGTTTTTTTTTTTTTTTTTTTTTACCGGGAGGTCCCGGGGATCGAACCCGGGTCCCTCCATATGGGAGACGGACGCCCAACCAGTTGAGCCACATCCGACCCCTATTGGTTTTTTTTTTTTTTTTTTTTAAGATTTTATTTATTTATTCATTTATGCCCCCCTTGCTGCTTGTGCTCGCTGGGTCAGCTAACCACGCCATGCGGGCGGGCTTGCCTTCACCAGGAGGCCCCGGGAACCGAACCCGGGGCCTCCCATATGGTAAACGGGAGCCCTACTGATTGAGCCACAGCCGCTTCCCCCTATTGGTTTTTATGAAGGGTATTTATTTGGGGTAGAAACTTACAGTTACCAGGCCATAAAGCATAAGTTACTTCCCTAACCCAGTCTGTTGCCATGTGTTGGAGAAAGATGGCTGCCGATGGCTGCCAAGTGTTCCTGGGTTCCTCTCTTCCCAGGGCTTGTTTCTCTCCAGGCTCAGCTGCCCTGCTCTCTCCACAAGGCCAGCTGTAGACTGTCAGGCAACTGGCTCTGTCTCTCTCCCTGGAGCTCGATTGTCTCTGGGCTCAGCTGCTCTGCTCCTCTGTGTGCTTACTTCCTGGGCTCCAATCTCCTTTCTCTGCGGTGCGGTTTCTCTGTGAGTCCCCACCCACCGAGGGGCGGGGACTCAATGTCCTACTGACATGGCCCAATCAAAAGCCTTAATCGTTATTTAATCAAGTAAAAGTAAAACCTCTGAATCCCATACACTCTAATATATCCAGAGGAAAAGACCAGTTTACAAACATAATCCAATATCTATTTTTGGAATTCATAAGCAATATCAAACTGCTACAGAGAGAGAGAGAGAAAAAGAGAAGGGGGGGGAGGGAGGGAAGGGAAGGCTGCCTCTACAAATTTCCCAGTAGATGCCAGTGGGAAGCCAGAAGCTGTTGTTCTGAGAGGCCTGAAATTGAGGCTAGTGTCTGCCTGGTCCCTCAGGTATGTGCCAGATTTACCTAAAATGGCAACACCAACTTTTTGAAGAACAAGGTTTCCTCTGCCCACCCTGGGTCACTGGCCACTTTCAGAACCTGGACCATTATTTCCCCAGCCTCTGGCATGGGGCTGAGAAATGGAGGATGGCTGCTGGCTTGTGCATACTCTCACTTAAGAAAGCTTGAAATATCGGAAGCTACTCCCTTTTTCTGGCATTCCCAAGGTTGTTATAAGTTTCTAGTCTGGTTCCAGGATTTCTACCTAGTTAATTCTAATCTCTTTTCCCAGGCCATTCAAATTTCTAGTGGAGAGAGTGATCTGTTGAACTTTCCACCCAACCATTTTTCCAATTTGCCTCCCCAGTTCATTTTAAATCCTATATAATGCTTCTTAATTTATTTAGCCATTTCTCTATTGACTAACATTTTTTATTTCAATTTCTCTATGGAAACATTGCTTCAGCGACCATTCTTGTAGATTCCTCTTTGTGTATGTGTGTACTTCTAGAATAGATTCTGTATTAGACTTCTTTGCTGCAACAACAGAATCCGCTTTGGCTAGTTTTGGAGAAAAGGAATATAAGGAAATAGGTTATTTAGTTCATATAATCATTGGGAGGTTTGGAGAAAAAGGCTTCAGGTTGAGTTTGAAGGACCAAAGCTCAGATGCTCACTGTTGAAGTGGGCTGAGGGAGCTGCCTCTGCTGGCAATGACAGCAAATGACACAACTGCAAGCTGGTATGATGAGGAAGTCTCTGATGCCTTCTTTGCCAGTATGTGTGCTGCAGACGAAGCCTCCTGTAGGCCAGTTTCCTCACATTTCTCATTTCTGAGTTGAAGTCTTGAGTGGATGTGTCCAGTCGGTCACATGTCTGTACGCTACCTACAAGGTAGGCTAGGAATTTAAATACATTCAGCAGAAAAGCAGGTCCGATAATGTGGAAACTGATCTACTATAGGGAGAGAGTTTTAAAGATGTTCTTAGGCCCCCAAAACAAATGTCCACTACAGACATCAAGAAATGGAGTTGTTTGCTTGAAAGATACGTGCTTTTTAAATTTTGATACATTCTGCCAAACTGACTTGAAGGAAATGTGGGTCAATTTACATTGCCACCTACAGTGTAGGATAATTCCCTTTTCCCCACGTATTCTTCAGCAATGGGTAATAACATTTCTTTGATATTTTTGACAATTTGACAATCAACCTGATGGGGAAAAATCCCACTTTATTTAAATATGCATTTACTCATAATTAGTTAGTTAAGCATATATTTCTTATATTTATTTGCCATTTGTTCTTCTTCTAAGGATGTCCATTTATAACCTTTGTCCATTTTTTTAATAAGGTTGCCTTTTTTGTTTGTTGGTTAATGTTTGAACATCTTGTTAAATTCTGGGTAGTAACTTTTTTGTCTGTTACATATGTTGAAAACAGTGATACTTTTTTTAAAAATCTTGTCTTTCTTGAATCTTTTAGCTATAGGAAATTTAAATAAGAGCCATAGTAAAATGTGTAATCTTTCAGAGCTTTTCTCTTACTCAAGAATATTTTCATGTATTTTATTATAAAATGTTCTCCTTCATTTCCTTCAAAACACTTTTATAGTGTTGTTGCTGCTGTTTAACTTGTCAATCCATCTATATTTTTTTTGTGTGTATTGTGTGAGGTTTAAACTAACTTTTATTTCCCAAATGGAGAGCCAGTTTGTCCTCACAAGAACTGAAGAGCCCATCCATAACCTGTATTTCATTCTCACATTATATGGATGCTTTCTAGAGTTTCTATTATGCCATGCTGATTTACGGGCTTATGGTACTTGCTCCTACCTGCTTTAATTATTGAATATTTATAATGTATTATGAAAGCTGTTTAAGCAATTTTCTCCTCATTTTTTTCTTCTTTAAAAAAAAAAAAACCTGGGTTCTTCTCATTTGCTTCTTTTCCAGATATGTATTAGGATGGGTGTGCTGAATTCCATTAAAATCATGTTGGGAATTTTTTGATTGAGAGTGCATTTAATGTTTCTATAAATGCAGATATGTTACCTGTATTATTTATATATATATATACATTTTTTTTTTAGGAGGTACTGGGATTGAACCCAGGACCTCATACATGTGAAGCAGGTGCTCAACCAACGAGCTACACCCACTCCCCTGGAAGATATATTTTATGTCATATTATATTGAAAGAAATTAATTACCAGAGATTTGCATATCTGTTTAGAAATGGGGAGCAAATGACTTGTGAAGAGCTACCAGCAAATGTTTTCTGGATTTCTTCATCATTTACCAAGACTATGTTCAAGAAGGGCAATAGAAAAGAGGTCCCAGAAGAAAAATAATGGGAGAGACCCCAGGAAATAGGTGTGACAGGAGAAATAAAAAGGATTAGAAACACTTAATTCAAGAAATATCCTGTCTCAGGCTCCACTCTGACGTGCACCCAGAAAAGTAGGTCTGGGCCTCGAGTCTCCCCAGCCTCTCTACACCAAGGCAAGCCTTGGGGCAGAGCCAGAAGGTCTGTTAAATACATGCTCTTTAGGAGGACTTGGCGTAATTACGCTCTGCTATTCATGCACTGGGTCTCCCCGCTGTTCCCTTTCCATCCATTTCATTTTCCCCAGCAGCCGCTTTTTCTGTTACCTGCAGAGGAGTCAGTGGGCTCCAGACACGAGAAGCAGGGGCTTGACCTTCAGACATACCACCTTAAATCCCTGTCCTATCACAGACCAGCCACTAGGCTGTGGGAGAATACCTTATGGAAATATGGAATAAAGTGGTATGTAGAATAAACAATTCCAAACAAGTGGTTTTTATTATAACAAGTGGATTTATATGGACTAGGACGAGAGTAGGTCCACTGCTGAGGAGATGATTCAGGCTTTACGACCATCCATGTCTCTTGAGATTCACAGAAAGACACAATATTTAAAAGAGACAGGATGGCGAGGCTCTGGAAGCAAATGAGACTTTATTAAGCATTAGCTGTGTACATAACAATGTTATTTGCATATCCTACATGCAAAGGGAATTAGGTAACTGGAACATGACAAATTTGCAGCCCTTAGGACCCTATCTTTTAGTTGGTGAGGCAAAACCTCTCAAAGAGAAACAACATGAGAAACAGCAAGACAGAGTGTATCAGCAGCATGGGCAAAATAACAAAACAAATTTAGCTGAGTTGCTGAAGAGTTCCAGATCAATGGAATGTTTGAAAATTTTGAGGGGAAGGATTTCTTGGTGTTTGTGGTATAAAAGGATCAAATGCTGGGCACAAAATAGCATGATATCATACAAATGTGAGTGATGATGGCTTTTTCTAAGTTGTAGAGAATGGTATTTGACAAAGGCTCAAAGGTAGGATATAGTAAATTAAGCTCTAGTAAATTGTTGATGGGCTTGGTTGTCTTTAAAGAAGTAGCTAAGCACCTTGCTTTGGCTCCATTAAAGGTCAGGAAAAAGAAATGTGGTGACATTCAATGAAAATCTGGTTTACAGAAATTTGGAAAACTGATATGGGAAAGTGTTAATTCTCACTTTACATGCAAAATTTGAAGTCATGCTTATTTGCTCAAATTAAAAGAAAAAGGTGAAATTCTTATCATTTCACCCAAATGGGCTAAGTGAATTGGAGCACATCTGTTTATGCTTTTTCCGCATGATGGTGTCACTTTAAATGGCAAATAGAAATACCTGCCATTGCAGTTTTGATTTGTGAGAAGTCTTTATTCCTCAGGTAAAAGGCAATCAACTGTGACTGGGGAAGCAGCTGGTGATAGCATGACTTCTGGACTCCTCTTTCCTCCCTCCCTAGGCCCTGTTTTATTGCATTCTCTTCCCACCATGGCATTTTGCACATTTTCCAACTCTTGGACCTTGTCTTCCTCTCCCACCTCCCTCCTCTATGAAATCCCATCAAAATCTCTTTTTCATGTCCCTTTCTCCCCCATCGCCACAGCAACTAGAGTCTCAGGGAAAGGGGTGGAAACAGCAGATGGGGGGCCACCTTCTCTCCTTCAGGGCCATTACCTTCAATAGGTACCAAAGAGGGTACAATGCACATGGCTGAGAAGACCCACAAGGGAAAGAAGATGGGCTCTGTGACAGGCATTCATGGCCCTATCTTAAGGTGAGCTCTTTGAAAGGAGGAGAGGCTGATCATCTTTCTCTGATGGCTCCACTTCCTGCAGCAACTTGTAGAGGGGTTCTGGAGTGCTCACGTAGTAGGGAACTTCTTTAGACCTCATCGGCTTCAAGCTGGGACCAAAACGATACCAAAAGGAAGAGAAACCGTAGATTCCCAACAGGCATGAGGCATTGATCATCACATGCCAGCAGAAGAAGGTGGTGACAAACATGATGTCTCTGATGTCCTCGTCCTGCCATGGGTAGCCAGTGACTGGTCTGTATAGAATAAAGCCCGCCTGCATCAGCCAGGAGCCCATTGTCAGAAACAGAAAGGTCTCAATCAGCCAGAGGTGAGGCATGTCAGGAGCCCACAGCTCTGCTGTCAACACCAGCATCAGCAGGAACACCACCAAGATGAGCAGAGAATGAACCTGCAGCTCCACCCCTCCTGATATATGAGTATGTGACACCAGCAGCAGCAGGAGCACATAGAAGGCCAGGACCAGGACACCTTTTTCTAATACCACACATCTCTGAGGCAGCAAGCTCTTGCTCATGACGTCTACACAGCCAATGAGGATCAGGAGGATGAACATGGTGAGGTGCTGCCACTCTTTGGGGTACATAAACCTCGGTGGCACCTGCTTGGTCATCAGCACCATCCCATCATCAAGGCAGAGGACCACATAAGCTGTTAAGATGGAGCCAGTGACTATCTTCACCAAACCACCAAAGGATATTTTCCACAGCCTTGTCCATCTCCCGTTATTTTTGGGATGGCATGAAGGATACAGGAGAGAGTCACTGAATATCATAGCTTTGGAGACCACCATTGTCTGATATATTCCAAAAGAGAAAAGATATAGCCCTGGGTAAAAATGACCATTGAACTTTCCCATGGAATTACAGGTCTGCCTAAGGGGTGCAGAACAAAGCTCAGGTCCTTCTCCCTTTTTCTCCCTCAGGAAACCCTCAAGTTTTGGGCTGTTTATAGAGAGCTAATGTCTACCTATTTTTATCATCTCCCTCTGCCCACTACTCCTCCACAGAATGGAAAGTTCTGGACAGCATCCTACGCTTTCCTTGGAGTGGATCTCATTGTTCCATTCCATTTTGGCACACTGGGAACTAACTGACTTCTGCTAAAGAAGGAAGATGCATATTTCCAAGTGCACATCTGTGGGAATGTTTGCTCTCAGTGGCTTGCTTTTGGACCCTTGGGTGCTTCTGGTCACAGTTGTCTAGTTGTCTGTCTCTCCCATGGCTTGCTCCCCTGTGCTCCTTCCCAGAGCTTAGAGGAGCAATGGAGAGCTGTGTCAGCATGGGGATTATCTAGAGAAGGCCTGGGTTACTCACAGACATTTGTATAACCTTGAAGACTCCTTACTTATATTTTTTTGTCATTTCCTAAGTTAAATATATTCTTGAAACATGAAAGTTTATAGACATCTGCATATGTAACTACATATAAACATACCCAGCACCTACCTGGCCTCTTCATTCTTCTGTAACAGACAGATTTTGGGACCACCAAGAAAGCTCCTCAGCTGCCCCCAAATCTGTCTTCACTAGCCAGTAGGTGAACCTGAAAAGCCATCTTCTGAGATCAATTTTGGGATGTTAAGGTGTAATATCTTATCAAAATGTAGATATGTTGAAAGGAGTAGTTCCACTGAGCCACTTACATTTTAATGTGAATTAGCTTCCCAACTTTTTTCTCTCTTCAATTATCATTTGTTACATATAGGGAAAAAGAATCCCTCCTATGCACCAGTTGACAGTCAGCTGCACATGAGGGATTGCATCCAATGCAAGAATCTTCACTTAGAGGGTATGATAGAGAACCAGTTACTGGCAATTCAAAGTGTATCCTGGACACACAAATGGTTCTGGGTTCATTGCAGAGGGTACAGAGAACAGGAGTTTCTCTGGAGGTGACAGGTGTGCTGAAGGGAGAGGAAGTTCATTGCTAAAAATGAGCTGTGCTGACTTCACGATATTCTGCATAGTTGTTCAGTTCTCATGGTATAAACAATGCTGTGGGGTGCAGAGGCAGTACCTATATCCTGATGGCTCCTGTAGTAGGGACGAGGACAGTTTACACTCGGGTGACAGCCCTCCCTCTCATACAAATGTTTATCTTTCCCAAGTCTACATAGTGCCCCCAAAATCCAATCTCTCTGTCCCTTTGAGGATGGAGTTCATTTCTTGCTCATGGGAGAATGGGACTTGAATGTAGAAACGCCATAGGAGAGAGCTTAATATAGCTTTATAGGGGATTTGTTTTCCTTGTTTCATTTTCACTTGAACTTTCTTTTCTTTTTCATACACAAGTGTGACAAAAACGAACTTACAATTCACCAAATTAATTTCCTTTTTTTCTCTGGTGTACAAATAGACCACATTTCCCACTCTGCCTTGCAGGTAGATGCAGCATTGCAACTGTGTTCTAGCCAGTGGAATGTGAATGGAAGTGTTATCTATTACTTCCTGGTCTTGCCTATAACATCCTCCCTCCTGTACTCTTCCATGCTACTTTCCTTTCTTCTGGCTTTATGCTTATTTGAAAGTCATATGTTGTTGAGAAAGGGGGAGCTCCAATAGGTAAGGAACAGGGCTGTCTGGATTACTCCTTGCAGGAGACCTGTGCACTTGCCAGAAAAACCCATCTCAGATTAGAGTCAACAAGAACAGACATGATTTGGTTAACTAACAGAAATCTTTGTGTTCATTTGTTACAGTAGCTAGCTCACCCTAACTAATATAAAAATAATAATAGCCATTGTAGAAAAATTTGGAAAAACACATAAGCAAAAAATGGCCATTGAATTTTCCCATGGAATTACAAGTCTGTCTAAGGGCTGCAGAAAAAAAGCTTAGGTCCTTCTCTCCCTTTTTCTCCTTCCTGGCTTTAGGAAGGCAGGGCTGTGAAGTGCAAAGAAAATTGGAAACTAAGAGACCAAGATTCCAGTCCCAATTTCCTCCAATTAGCGAAGTTTCAGTTTCTCTTTTAGAAAAAAGAGAATTTTGGTAAGTGTGTGTGTAAGAGAGAGAGAGAAAGTAAGAGGATAGAAATATGGGGATTGTTGCATAGATGGGAGTGTATTTATTCCCCGATCTTTTTTTCCTTTTAGCCAGTGGTCAAAGCACCTGAATAATCTCAAAGAGCTGAATGATCAGGGAGAGGAGGTAAAAAGGAGGATTGTGAGAGTGAAACTGTGATGGTTTTGCCTTTTTCTCTAGGAAATTATTGAGCACCTCTGAAGGGAAGTGATCCTTGGTGCAGCAAAATGTATTGCTCCACTATGTTTTTACCATCAACAGAGGGTGCACATGTCTGATTAGCCCAGTTCTACCTACAGTGGACTGCAGTTCTCAGAAAGGGTTGCATTCACTCACTTGTAATATTATGTATAGTACCAAATGGTTGCAGAGCTAAAGGACGTGGTAGAGGTTTGGGAACAACAGATACCATTAATCTCCTGACTCCCACATTCATGTCCTCCTCGGCTATCCTGACTGCTGGAAATCAGAGGAAGAGGGCAGAAGTACACCAGAGTGTACAAATACATCAGAAGGTCAAGGTTGAAAGTGGCAGTATGCAGGATGGGTAGCTCCACATAGGGTCCTATGTGGGATGCTCAGGCCCCCGCTTTGGCCAGGTATCAAGGGTACATGCTGTTCATTAAAACATGAGCACCCTGATCCCAAGACTTTGAAGATAGGAATGGCCTATCCCAAACCAGATACTACCCTAAAGTACAAAGCGGAAAGCCAAAGGCAGTGAATGATTAGCAAAATTGCCAGACAGCTCCAGAGTTGGTGGACACCAAGTACTTGGAAAGCTGTTTTATGAAGAAAACTCAGTGTGGCCAACGGAACCCATGGAGGTCTGTCATGGCTGGGCTGCTCCATCCCACTTCCCCAACCCACCCTGCACTCCCAGGGGCCTCAGGCACAGCCATTTGTTTGGCATCATGAAATGCCAAAGTGGGCAAGAAGGTCCTTGGGGATACACTGAACATGACTTCACTAACTGTGGTGATATAATCTTGAACTCACAGAGTTTACAACATAGTTAAAGGTGTAGCACACACACACAAATACATGGAATACATAGATATATATTAATTGGAGAATTATTTAGAGTCAGAGACTGTCATGCTGAGTGGTGTGTAGAGTGCATTTTAGAGGATTTCAGTTGATAGTTCACAGGGAGGTACAAGTTCAGTCAGAATCATCTCTAGATAGATCCTAGAAAAAAAATGCCAGTAACTGAGGGACGGTTTTAGTGTGGGGTTCTTTCTTTCTTTTTTTTTTTTTTTACTTTTTTTTTTAACTTTATTTTGTACATTTAATAATTGAAAATATAAACAATTAAAAACTAAAAAGTAAACACAGATGAATAAATATATACATTTCTCAATTAAATGTAATGGATACATATAATTTTTTTTTTTTTTTATCAAACAATATGTTACACAATATATTTGGTTCATGGTAACGCATTCATACAGTATTTGTCCTTTTGTGTCTGCCTTGCTTCACTCAATATAATGTCTTCCAGGTTCATCCATGTTGTCATATGCTTTATGACTTCATTTCTTCTTACAGCTGCATAATATTCCATTGTGTAAATAGACCACAGTTTGTTTATCCATTCATCTGTTGATGGACGCCTGGGTTGTTTCCAACTTTTGGCAATGGTGAATAATGTGGCTATGAACATCCGTGTGCAGATGTCTGTTCTTGTCACTGCTCTCTGTTCTTCTGGGTATATACCCAGTAGTGGTATTGCAGGGTCATGTGGCAAGTCTATATTCAACTTCTTTAGGAACTGCCAAACAGTCCTCCATAATGGCTGTACCATTCTGCATTCCAACCAACAGTGAAGAAGTGTTCCTATCTCTCCACATCCTCTCCAACACTTGTAGTTCTCTGTCTTTTTTAATAATGGCCATTCTGATAGGTGTGAAATGATATCTCATTGTAGTTTTGATTTGCATTTCCCTAATCATGAGTGATGTTGAGCATTTCTTCATGTGTTTTTTTTGCCATTTGTATTTCTTCTTCAGAGAAATGTCTATTCAAGTCTTTGGCCCATTTTTTTAATTGGGTCATTTGTCTTTTTATTGTTGAGTTGTAACATCTCTTTATATATCCTGGATATTAAACCCTTACCGGATATGTGATTTCCAAATATTTTTTCCCATTGAGTTGGCTGCCTTTTCACCCTTCTGACAAAATCCTGTGAGGTGCAAAAGTGTTTAATTTTGAGGAGGTCCCTTTTATCTACTTTTTCTTTTGTTGCACGTGCTTTGGGTGTAAGGTCCAAGAAACCACCACCTATTACAAGGTCTTGAAGATGTTTCCCTACATTTTCTTCTAGTAGTTTTATGGTCCTGGCTTTTATATTTAGATCTTTGATCCATTTTGATTCTTGTATAGGGGGTGAGATAGGGGTCCTCTTTCATTCTTTTGGTTATAGATATCCAGTTCTCCCAACACCATTTGTTGAAGAGACTGTTTTTTCCCATTAGCGTGGGCTTGGTAGGTTTGTCAAAAACCAGTTGACTGTATAGGTGAGGTTATATTTCTGGATTCTCAATTCTATTCCACTGATCTATATATCTATCTTTATGCCAGTACCATGCTGTTTTGACCACTGTAGCTTTGTAATATGTTTCAAGGTCAGGTAGTGAAATTCCTCCCACATTGCTCTTCTTTTTTAGAATGCTTTTGGCTATTCGGGTGCACTTACCCTTCCAGATGAATTTGGTACTGGCCTTCTCTAATTCTGTAAAGTAAGCTGTTGGGATTTTGATTGGTATTGCGTTGAATCTATAAATCAGTTTGGGCAAGATTGGCATCTTCACGATATTTATTCTTCCAATCCATGAACATGGAATGTCTTTCCATTTGTTTAGGTCTTTTTAAATTTCTTTTAGCATTGTTTTGTAGTTTTCTGGATATAGGTCTTGTACTTCTTTGGTTAAATTAACTCCTAGGTATTTGCGTCTTTTTGTTGCTATTGAAAATGCAATTTTCCTCCTGATTTCCTCCTCAGATTGTTCAGTACTAGTGTACAAAAACATTACTGATTTTTGCGTGTTAATCTTGTATCCTGCCTCTTTGCTTAACTCATTTATTAGTTCAAGTAGCTTTGTTGTGGATACTTCAGGGTTTTCTAAATACAGGATCATGTCATCCGCAAACAGTGAGAGTTTTACTTCCTCTTTTCCTATTTGGACACCTTTAATTTTTTTGTCTTGTCTAATTGCCCTAGCTAGAACTTCTAGTATAATGTTGAATAACAATGGTGACAATGGGCATCCTTGTCTTGTTCCTGATCTTAGGGGGAAAGCTTTCAACCTTTCCCCATTGAGTATGATGTTGGCTGTGGGTTTTTCATATATGCCTTTTATCATATTTAAGAATTTTCCTTTTATTCCTATCTTTTGAAGTATTTTTATCAAAAAAGGATGTTGGATTTTGTCGAATGCCTTTTCTGCATCTATTGAGATGATCATGTGGTTTTTTTCCTTCAATTTGTTAATCTGGTGTATTACATTGATTGATTTTCTTATGTTGAACCAGCCTTGCATACCAGGAATAAATCCTACTTGGTTGTGATGTATAAGTCTTTTGATATGCTGTTGGATTCTATTTGCAAGTATTTTGTTGAGAATTTTTGCATCTAGATTCATTAGAGAGATTGGTCTGTAATTTTCTTTTCTTGTGGAATCTTTATCTGGCTTTGGTATTGGGGTGATGTTGGCTTCATAAAGTGTGTTGGGTAATTTTCCCTCCTCTTCAATTTTTTGGAAGAGTTTAAACAGGATTGGTGTTCTTTTTGAAATGCTTGGTAGAATTCACCTGTGAAGCCATCTGGTCCTCGAGTTTTCTTTGCTGGAAGATTTTTTTTTTTTTGCTGGGAGATTTTTTATGACGGATTCAATCTCCTTAATTGTGATTGGTTTGTTAAGTTCTTGTATTTCTTGTTGTGGCAGTGTAGGTTGGTTATGAGTTTCTAGAAATTTATCCATTTCATCTAGGTTGTCTAGTTAGTTGGCATATAGTTTCTCATAATATCCTCTTATGATTCTTTTTATTTCTGTGAGGTCATTTGTAATTTCCCCCCTTTCATTTCTGATTGTATTTATTTGCATCTTCTCCCTTTTTTTCTTTGTTAGTCTAGCGAGGGGTTTGTCAATTTTATTGATCTTCTCAAAGAACCAGCTTTTGGTTTTGTTGATTTTCTCTATTGTTTTTCTGTTCTCATTTTCATTTATTTCTGCTCTAATCTTTATTATTTCTTTCCTTCTTTTTGCTTTGGGATTGGTTTGCTGTTCTTTTTCTAGTTTCTCTAGTTGTTCAGTTAACTCTTTGAGTTTAGCTCTTTCTTGTTTTTTAAATAGGCATTTAGGGCTATAAATTTCCCTCTCAAGACTGCCTTTGCTGTATCCCATAAGTTTTGATATGTTGTGTTCTCATTTTCATTTGTCTCAAAATATTTACTGATTTCACTTGCAATTTCTTCTTTGACCCATCAAATATTTAGGAGTGTGTTGTTCAGTCTCCACACATTTGCAAATTTACTTTTTTCCTGTCTGTTATTGATTTCTAGTTTCATTCCATTATGATTTGAGAAGGTGCTTTGTATAATTTCAATCTTTTTATATTTATTGATAGCTGTATTGTGACCTAACATGTGGTCTATCCTGGAAAAAGATCCATGGACACGAGAAGAATGTATAACCCGCTGAGTTTGGATGCAGTGCTCTGTATATGTCTGTTAGGTCTAACTTGTTTATCATATTGTTCAAGTTCTCTGTTTTCTTGTTGATCTTCTGCCTAGTTGTTCTATCTAATGATGTGAGAGGGGTGTTGAAGTCTCCAATGATTATTGTAGAGATGTCTATTTCTCCCTTCAATTTTGCCAGAGTTTGTCTCATATATTTTGGGGCACCCTGGTTAGGTGCATAGATATTTATGACTGTTATATCTTCCTGGAAGATCGTCCTTTTTATTAATATATAATGGCCTTCCGCATCTCTTATCACTTTTTGCATTTGAAGTCTGTTTTGTCTGATATTAGCATAACTACCCCTGCTCTTTTCTGTTTACTATTCACGTGGAATATCTTTTCCCAACCATTTACTTTCAGCCGGCTTGTATCCTTGTGTCTGAGGTGAGTTTCTTGTAAGCAGCATATGGATGGCTCATGTTTTTTTATCCATTCTGTCAGCCTGTATCTTTTTTTTTTTTTTTTTTAACGGGAGGTCCTGGGGATCGAACCCGGGTCCCTCCATATGGGAGATGGACACCCAACCATTTGAGCCACATCCGTCCCCCAGCCTGTATCTTTTGATTGGGGAATTTTATCCATTCACATTCAATGATATTACTGAAAATGCACTATTTATTTCATCCATTTTATCCTTTGGTTTTCATATGTCATCTTGTTTTTGTCTCTCTTTTTACTCTTTTGGTTATCCTTTCTGCTTTTCTTTCTTCTATACTCTCCTCCAAGCCTCTCTCTCCTGTCTTTTTCTTTCAGGTTCTAAGGCTTCCTTTAATATTTCCTGCAAAGGTGGATTCTTTTTTGCAAGCTCTCTTAGTTTCTGTTTGTTTGTGAATACTTTATATTCACCTTCATATTTGAAGGACAGTTTTGCTGGATAAAGAATTCTGGGCTGGTAGTTTTTCTCTTTCAGTTTCCTAATTATATCATACCACTGTCTTCTCGCTTCCATGGTTTCTGAAGAGAAATCTGCACTAAGTCTTACTGGACATCCTTTGTACGTGATCGTTTGCTTCTCTCTTGCTGCTCTGAGAATTTTCTCTTTATCTTGTACATTTGACACTCTGAATAATATGTGTCTTGGCGTAGGTCTATTTGGATTTATTCTGATTGGGGTACGGTATGCTTCTTGGACATGTAAGTTCATTTCTTTCATGAGAGGTGGGAAATTTTCGGCTATTATTTTCTCAAATACTCATTCTGCCCCCTTTCCTTTCTCTTCCCCTTCTGGAACTCCCATGACACGTATGTGTTGTCATGCAACTCTCTGAGCCCCTGCTCGATTTTTTCCATTCTTTTCTCTCTCTGTTCTCTTCTCTCTTCAATTTTAGCTGCTCTGTCTTCAGTATCACTTATTCTTTCTTCTATCATTTCGAGTCTGCTGTTCTATGCCTCAAATGTATTTTTTTTTTAATTAGGCCAGTAATTTATTAAGGAACTGAGGAGAGAAATGGGAGAAATAACAGATTAAGCCTCAAATGTATTTCTGACTTCACTTATTGTGTCTTTCATTCCCATGTACTCCATTACTTTTCTGTTCAGGATTTCAAATTCTTCTATGCATTCGCTCAATGACTTCTTGATGCCATTTATCTCTTTAACTATATTCTCTTTCATCTCATTAATTTGATTTTGGAAATTTGTGCTCATCTCACTGATTAGTTCTCTCAAATTCTGCATCTCTTCTGGGACTTTGCTGTATTCCTTTTCTTGGGCCATGTCTTCTATTTTCTTAGTATGGCTCATAATTTTTTGCTGGTGCTTAGGCATCTGGTTAGTTTGTATTTTAATTAGATGCTCTATCTCTTTCTCTTTTATGGGGTTTTAGTGGCAGGAGGCTGTGAGTTACCACAGCTCTTTGATTTTTGGCTCAACCTTGATTGTTAGGATTGTTCTGCTGGTTGCTCAAAACTGGGCACTGGACCCAGTAATTGGTTGTAGAGCCATTTCCTAGGGCCTTGGGCAGGGAGGCTATAGAGCCCAGGAAAAGCCTCTTCTACTTATTAATTTTCTTATGTGCACTTCCTTGGTCTGCCAGGAGATGATGCTTGTTGGCAGCTCTCAATTTAATGCCTGGTTGGAGCATATTTGTTGTGACACAGACCAGACCAATGTGATAGAGCTTCCTGTCTGGGGGCTAAGAGCCCTGTGATGCAAACTTTCTGAGACAGTTCTCCAGACTTCTCTCGTAGCGCCCCCCTTTTCCCAGCTAGGAAATATTTCCACTCCCTTCTGAATCCTCAACAATCAGTCCCTGTTAGTAGCGGAGGAGATTGGGAGGTTTGTATATCTTTAGCCCCTTGCAGGCTCCAAGGCAAACAATGGTGTAGCCCCACCCAGCCTGGAAGGGCTCTGGGGACAGGGCAGACCAAACCTGGGAGTCAAAAGCAGGGTCAGCCCCAGGCTCTCTCTCCCCTCTCCTGTGGAGTCCTCAACAATTAGTCCAGGCTAGAATATAGGGAGGTTGTGAGGGTTGGATTTCTCCGGTCCTTCCTAGGCTCTCAAGGCAAACCGCCGTGTGGAAGGGTCCGTGGGGCTCCGCAGCCCAAATTTACAGGTCAGAACCTGAGTCAGCCTAAGGCTGTGTCCCTCTCTCTCCCCTTTCCAGGACTGGTAGATCCCTGGAGCCCCCTTTGTCTGTGGTCGCAGGCCCAGAGGCCCGAGATTTCTAAAGAGTGTAGGGGAGGGTGCCAGCAGCAGCAGAAACTGCTACTTCCAACTCACGGTTCTGTCGTCGCGGTTTCCCTCTTCTGTCCCTTTCTCCTCTGGGTGGTATGCAGCCTTCACCTGCTCTCCTAAACCCCAGAAGATCTTTTTCAGGGCTGTTTCAGCCTGTCCTCTAGCTATTTTTCTGGAGAAGAGATTCCCATGTCTTACTAGTCCACCATCTTCCCGGAAGTCCATCGTGGGGTTCTTTCAAAAGCACCTTTTAATGTGTTTCTCTTTGGTTGCTTAGGTCATAATCAATGTCTTCCTCCTCATCATCATCATCATCAATGTTTTTAACTCACCTGGTTTCATTGAACAGATCTAGTTCCAGGAGAAGGAAGATTAGCTGTATGGTCAGGGGTTTGGTTAGGACCTCACAGGCTGAATTTCTATGGGGGAATCATTACAAGGTCAGAGTTTTTATCTCATCTGGCCTAGATTTATCTCATTAGGTCAAGCAGGGCTGTGAAAGATATTTTTGTTTGCCACTCCAGAACCACAGTCTGTCTTTATCCACTCTATGCCTGGGAGGCTGAGAATTTCCTTTCTGATGAAGGAAACCCTTCCATCTGAAAGAAAAAGCCTTCTGCATAAAAACTTTTTGATGACTACATCTGGAGAGTTGCATTACTAGGGATCCCCAATCTTTTTTGGACCCCCTCCCACCACCCCTTGTCACCTTCAGGTCTATAATAAGATATGGACCAGACAAAGATATACATGACCTGGTTTGGGGTGGCAAAGATAATCTGCACACCAAAATAATTATAAGATCTCACCTATCAGTATTGGCAGGAGTGTTGGGAGCATGTATGTGAATGAATTCTAAAGATGTATGACCAAGTAAAATGAAATTTAAGGGCTGATTAAACGATAGTTGCCAATATGAGTTTACTTACCTGAAATTCTGAAATATGATATGAGCATCTAAAATTGGTGTACATAGTCTGCCAGGTTGGCCAATTGAAACATGGACTCAATGGTGGCCTACAGTCAGTGAAGGTGACATAATGGAATTTTCCTAGTAAAATCTAGAGAAACACTACCAAATTTAACTTTCTAAATGATGGTAATTTTCTAGAATCTGCTCTGTCCAGTACAATAACTATTAGCCACAGGTAGCTAAGGAGCACTTGAAATGTGACCATTGCAACTGAGGAACTAAATTTTAAATTTTATTTTATTTTAATTAGTTTAAATTTAAATAGATACATGTGGCTAGTGGCTACCATATTGGATGGTGCAGCTCTGAGTAAGAAGTCTAAGGCTCAGAGGAATGGCAATGTTGGAAAGGATCTATAAAAGACAACTTTCTCAGTCATCCCTTAATCATAGCCCAACAAGGGTCTGGCAGAGACTTCCTTTTTCACCTGAGTCCACTGTGGCTTCATCCCACAGGTTTTGATATATATTGTACTTTCATTATCATTCACTTTTTTTTTTTTTTTAATTAAGGAAGTTGTGGGTTTACAGAACAAGCATGCATAAAATATAGGATTCCCATATACGACACCTTGCTTTGGTGTGGTACATTTGTTGCAATCAGTGAAAGCCCATTTTTTGTTTTGTTTGTTTGTTTGTTTGTTTGTGGTACGGGGGCCGGGGACTGAACCCAGGACCTCGTAAGTGGGAAGCCAGCACTCAACCACTGAGCCACAACTGCTCCCAGCATGTTTTTATAATTATACTATTGACTATTATCCATGGTTTAACTTAGGGTTTATTGTTTGTATAGTATAATTCCATGGATTTTTAAAAAAATTTTATTCTGTTACCATATTTATTTGCGACAACATGTATAAACCTTGAAGACATCTTGTTGAGTAAAATAAGCCAGACATAAAAGGACAAATATTGTACATTCTCACTAATATGAAATAATTACAATAAGCAAAATCATAGAGTCAGAATCTAGAATATGGGTTACCAGAGGACAGAGTGGAGATAGAGAATAGGTGTTTTTGTTTTGTTTTGTTTTGTTTTGGGTTTTTTTTGGCCAGTAAAAAGAATTTATTTGGAAAATGGGGGAACAGAGCTGGCTGAGAAATGAGAGAAAGACAGAACACACCAAGATTCAGTGCAGGCCCCTCTAGGCAGGAGAGCCAGGGAATAGGGTTTTAAGGTTTAAAATGTACAGAGTTCCAATTTAGAACAATGGAAATGTTTTGATAATGAATGGTCGTGATGGTAACACAACACTGTGAATATAATTAACAGCATATATATATATATATATGAATGTGATTAAAAGGAGAAATGTTAGGTTGTATCATTTACTTTTGAATAGTTTTTCATTTCTATTTTTAATTTTCTCTTTAACCCAAAAGTTATTTAGAAGAATATCTTTTGATTTACAAATAAACTTTTTTTTTTAATCTTTTACTATCCTTTTTTTCCCCTTATTTCCCCTACTACCTTTTTTTATGTTGATGTTATTTCTGCTTTTTTTTTGGAATGTGTTGGATTTTTCCCCATAAGTATTCCATGAGAAATATCCAAATGTTCTATATTCTTAATAATTTTTTCTTATATGATATGTTTATTTTGAGATTTGTGTGTTATGTTCTTTGATTATGATGTGGATTTATTAATTTCTCTTTATATTTCTATCAGTTTTTATCTTATGAATATAGATGCCACATTATTAATGCATGAAATTTCATTATTGGTTTATCTTCTTGGTAAGTTGAATATAATAGAAAGAGAAAGCATTGTCCCTGTTAATTGTTAATGCTTCTCACCTTGAATTTTCTTTTGTCTGATATTAGCATTATAACACCTGCTTTTTAGAATTATATTTCTGGTATATTTTTATGCCTGTGTTTTCAGCCTTTCAGTGCTTGTTGTTGTAGACTTATCTCTTGTAAGTAGCATACAGCTTGACTTTGTATTTTAACCCATTCTGAAAAATCTGGGTTTCTTTGATATGGGAATTTAAGACACTTAAATTTATTGTCATCACTGATGTGTTTGGACTTATTTCTGACATTTCATTTTATGCTTCTCATGTTCCTTTTTTAGCCCAAAGAGGAACTAAGTTCCTCTTTTAAAAATATAAGGTGTAACTTATATTTACTAGAATAAAAGTTTCCATAGAAACAAAGATATGTCTGTTAGATTTGAAGGTTAGGGGAATTTGAAATTGAAATTTGTGCTACATTACTGTGTTGCTATGTTCTCCAACTTTCCCCAGCTCATCAGTTCTCTTACTTTTGTAAGTTTACAAACAGCTCTGCTGAATCTTAAGGATTTTGACATGCCATATAGGCAAATGTGTCCTTGGTTTCTCCTAGCACTGAGAGTTTATATGATGAATTCTCATCCATTTGTTTCTCAAATAAGTTAATTATTTATATTTGAGATTTATTAAAACCAAGGTCTCACCTCACTGGCACTTCATTCAGAGCAGTGTCATTGAATGCAGCAATTATTGCTTAGTGTCTTTCCTGCCTGCTAAAAAGGACTAGAACATTAGGGTATTCTGTGAAGCAAGAGGGTGAGACGGTTTATAGTATAGACCCTGAGAATACTCTGCCATAGTTGCAATCTCAGCTTTGCCACTTTCTTTGCCACTCACAAGCTGTAAAATTTCAGTCTGTTCCTTAATTTCTCTAAACCCCATTTTCCTCATGTGTAATATGGGGTTGATAAGAGTATCCCATCAGAGGGTTGCTTTGGGAATTAAAGGAGATAATCCATATAAAAACACTCAGCACAGTCCTTGGCACTGTGAAATTGGTAGCTGATGTTATTAGTAATAATTATCTTTAGTCCATGACCACGACTCAAGGTAAGATTATTTTCACTTGAATTGCCCTTCTTTTAATCCCCCAAAAAGGAGAGCTGTGCAGTTTCTTGAAGGTTCATAATATCTTTGTGATGAAACATTCTACTTCCCTTGGTATTCTAAACATCCCAAAGGTGATTGGAGGTGTCGGTTTGTGAACAGGGGGCCTGGGGTTTAAACAGGTGCTACATTCACTGGCCTTGAACTGGTGACCTCTGCCTTATTTCTATCTATTTGTCTGTAGCTGCTGCATCAAGAAGACCTGGCCTTAATGAAATATTCAGTCCTGGATCTTTTCATGTCCCAAATTAACTTTAATGAACAAACATGGAAAGATCAAGAGAGCTGCGGCTGGGTCTTAGGGGAAACTTTGAAGCAGAAGCCAGGATGGGGTAGATGCCCTCTGGAAGTAAGCCAGCGTTTGCTTTTGATGACAGCAAACCCTCAGATCTTGTTCATCTGATTTGCAAACAAGGGTCTCTGCTTCAGAATAACTGATATTTCACCTTTTGCAATGTCCGTGTTCCTCATTCAACAAACATGCACCAACTGTGAACAAGAAACTTGCTCTAAAGCTTTTATTAAGTGCTTTGAGTAGTACCAAAGTAAATTAGACAGTTACTGCCCGCAAGGACTTTCCATCCTAGCAGAGAAAATAAGATGTACACAAACAGCCACGTTAAGAAAGGGATTTTGACGTGTCATAAAAGAGGTGCAGTTCCATCAGATAGAGGAAGGAGCAACTGCCTTCACCTTGGAGGGAACAGACACAGCTCTAAGGAAGAAGTTACCTGGGGGCTGCCTTTTCAGAATAGACAGGGATGAGCAGTGGTTTTCAGGGAGAGCACACGGTATGAAGATTGGCAGGGAAGTCCAGGGAATATTCTGGTTCTTTCACATGCATTTTCATAGGAGAATCTCTTAATCAATCTTAATCAGTAAAATGGTTAGTTCTATCTACTCCTCTGAATATTTGTAAAGATTAAATGACTTGTATGTGCTCAAATAATGATAGGTAGTATCTACTTCTCCCCTTTATTCAAGTCCCCAAGAATTTCTACTGGGGTATGAGGCTCGGGGAGCTGCAGATCCATGCCGATGTTTAAAGAAGGAAGTTGACAATTGGCAGGGGCGACACCCACCAGGGGCAGTTCCTTCTATTATAAAAGGGCCCGTGTGTCCTGTATAGAAGGCAGCCTGGACTGAAACCTCAAGGCTGGCTCTCCTCGCGGTTCCCTTCCCTGTTACAAACAGATGCTCTGTTCTGAGCAGAGTTCACCTTCTGGATGAGCCTCAGTTAGAGTGTTATATTGTCTTTTTCCAGTTTTGGTTCTCACCTGAACAAATGTCTGAAACAGGATCTTAGCTGTAACTGATCTTTTTGTCTCCAAGTTTCAGCAGAGGTTTGAGAGCATCGATGGGAAGTCCCATTGGCATTCCAAGGCCAGGAGCTGGAATGTCTATGCAGGACTTTCAAAGGGGAGGCCTCATGCCAGCCTGCCAGCCTTTGCTCATCAGCCAGCTCTAGCCCAAATAAGAAGGGAGGTTTACAAGGAATTTCTTTGCAGAGAATTTTCAATGCATTGTACATTCTCTGCATCCCACCCCCACAATAAATAAGGGGGGGGGGCTGAAGTGAGGGATACCCACCTCCTCACCTCAAGCCAAGTCAGAGACTATGTGGAGGACAGGGTATATGTTCTCTGGAGTTTAAGAGACCTAGGCATTGTGTCTGACTCTCGCCTGGGGAGTCCAAAGGCGAGCACTCTCATGATTCTGCCCCCGCCTGCTGCAGAGTGAGGAGAGGCTGCCGGGGGGAGTGAGGTGTACACACACTGATGCAGCACTGGCTTCTGCTTCCAGGGTCTGCAAGCAGAACTGGGGTCTTTTTCAAGGGTTCTGTCCCCGGAGGACCACATGGAGGGGTAAAGGGGCCTAAGAGGTTGAGAGGAGGAGTCAAAAGATAACATCTGGAGGAGGGGCATCCTGACATTGAGATAGAGGATCATCCTTAGGGTGGTGTCCTGAGGTCCAGTGAAGACAAGGTTTCAAAGAGGAGGCAAGGATCAGCTGGTCAAGCACTGCTGTTAGATCAAGGAAGAAGACTGAAAGTGACCATTGGAGTTAGCCATATAAAAATCACTAGTGACATTGAAGTGAGCAATTTCAGTGGAGAGAGGGGTTTGAAATTGGTTCCAAAGAGAAAGAGAGGACAGGAATTGAAATGGTTTTCTGTAAAGGAGAGTGGGGAAATAGAGTGGTGTGCAGAGCACTTAGTGCAGTGCCTGGCATGTGGAAACTGCTTAGTAAATGTTGCCCAAAGAGGGGCTTGATGACCCATGGGAGGTACTCCTCAGTAATGTTGGTCAGCTGAAGAAATGCTAATAAAAAGAATTGTAGGGTTGGGGGCTGGTCAGGAAAGGCTTGGAATCTTTCTTCTGAATCTTAAAAGACATGATGGAGGCAGAGGAGGAACATTGTGGTGAGAGGGTGTTTCAAGTATGAGCCGAGGCCCAGTGATGGGCAGGAGATTAGGGAAGTGGGGAGTGGTCTGCTTGCCAATCAGAGGGCTTTGGAGGGTGTGATGGTTAGGTTATAATGTGTCAACTCAACCAGGTACTGGTATCCAGTTGTTTGGTCAAGCAAGAACTGGGCTAATTGTAATACAAGGGCATTTCATGGACTTTAATCATCAATGAGTTGATCGCATAGATGGCTGGTTACATCTACAATCAACTGAGGAGATTGCCATTAGCAATGAGTGATGTCTCATCCAATCAGCTGAAGGCCTTGAAAGGGAAAGTGATTTCAGCATTCAATAAGAGAATTCCCATCTCTACTTCAGACAGTCAGCATCTCCTGGGGTTCATCAAGGACCTTCATCGGAGTCCCGGGCTTTCAGCCTGCCCTATGAAATTTGGGCTTGTGCATTCCCACGGTCACATGAGACAATTTTATAAAATCTCATACTATTTCCATACATCTCCTGTCAGTTCTGTTTCCGTAGAGGTCCCTGCCTAATACAAAGGGCAACAAGGCTAGAATAGAGGGCCCTGAAAAGAACCCTCTAGAGGGACCCCATAAGACCCTGATTACTAGATTGTGGCAGTTATGTTGGGTCTGATGAATCCATAGGGAGCCAGTGATCTTGAGCAGTTCAGGCATAAAATGGCAATGTAGCTTTGATTGTACTTTTCAGACTATGCTGTGTGCTTCTGTGCCAAAAGCTGAAGTTGGGCAGGTTACAACTCAGGCTCCAGACAATCTAATGAGAAGCATGTGTTTTAAATGCTAACTCCAACACTCGATTTCTTTTCTGAGCTTGGACAAACCTGGGAATAAAATCCTTGGAATAAGGATGAATGGGAAATAGAAACTCACTTTCGAGGGATGAGAAGGAGGGACCCACCTGCATGAGTGCACTTGATGCTGGCTTTAAAATCAGACTGTCTCTGCAGGAAGCCAGGCATCGATGACTCACCTGGCTATTAGCAGTCTCGTGTTTCTCAGGCAGGGGTGTGTATATCTCAGTGACGCTTCTCACATTTCCATGAAGTCAGGGTGAGACCTGCCGGGTATTTTATTTTATTTTTTAAAGATATATTTATTTATCGCCCCCACACACACCGCCCACCTCTTATGCTTGCTGTGTCAATTCGCTGCATGTTTTTCTGTGTCTGCTTGTCTCCCTTTGCTGCATCATCTTTCTCTGCTAGTTCCGCGCCGTGCGGCTCGGGCCAGCTTGCCTTCACCAGGAGGCCCCAGGAATCTAACCTGGGGCCTCCCATATAGCAGGTGGGAGCCCAATCACTTGAGCCACATCCGCTTCCCCCCTGCTGAGTATTTTGGACACAGGGTAGTTCATCTTGTCACATATGGTATCAAGATTCTGACCAGGCATGGTTAGCACAGTGCTTTCACCAGGGGTTCTGGTGGTGAGGGTAGGTCCGAGAGGCAGTGTGGCCAAGGAGCAAGGATTCAGGCTTACCCAAGTTTGAGGAATCCCCATCTCCCACCTCCTGGTTGTGTGACCTTTGCCAAGTCTCTGAATTTCATTTTTCCATCTGTCAAAATAAGGATGATGCTTATTGTGAGGATTAGCTGCTTATCTACAGCATTTTGTGCATAATTGTTTATTATTGCCATTATTTTTAAAAACTAATTTCCAGTCTGGCCAGTCAGTAAATGGTAGAGTACGAAGAGCCGTGGGAGAGAAGCAGTATGATACTTTCTGGTCTGAATGTGGCAGTTCCGCCTAGTTAAGCCCTGCCTAGCCTCAGACAATAGTCCAGTCGACTCTTTGGCAATCCTGTTTTGTGCATGTGGTCCAGGTTATAAGGAATGCTCTAATAGGAGGTTACAGTGATTTCTGATTTCTTTTTTTGATCATGTCTTCTGTGGGGCTTTGTCCCAGAGAGGTTGGGCTGCTAGATGCAAATCTGAGAGGATGAGCAGGCAAAGGAAAGGTTTTACACTGGAGACTTAGCTTGAACATCAGCTCAGAACTATAGCTTTCTATTAGATTATCACCTGCTTTCTTTCTTTTTTTTTTTTTTTCTTTTTAGATAAGCCTGTTGGACATGGAATGAAATATCTAAAGCTACAAATCGTTATCATGAGTGAAAAATTTGAAGGCTCTTTCAGTAGCTAGGCTGTGAAGAGGCTGTACACCCTAGCTGGGATGCTGGAGACACCAGCATTGTTTCCCTGAGTGTTATGGCTTTGCTCGCTCCACTCCGCCATGGAAAAACTGTGATGCCAGCAACATATGGGAAGCCATAGAAATGCAGGTCTGACACCAGTCTGGAAAGGAGTTTGAATAATTCCTGAACTGGAACTCTGAAGGCTGACCTTGGGGCCCAGAGGCCAAGGCTGCCTCTCGGGTGTGGTCTGGGGGGGCCTATGTTAATCTCTTACCCCCAAATCACCCTTTCTCTTTCATGGCCCCCTCCAGCTGAGATGTAAATTCTCTCCTTCTTTGGAGGTTCAGAGTTGGGATCTGAAATCAGCCTGCCTGAGCTTAAACTCTAGTGGATCCAATACTCACTAGCTCTGTGAAGTTGGGCTAATTTCTTAGGCTTTCTAAGCTTTAGTTTCCTCACTCTCAGAAAGGAGGAAAATAATAATTATTATTAGCATAAATTAGGATTTGGGGGGATTAAATGAGAAAAAAACATATACAGGCAAACTCAGTGTCACAGAGTAACTCAATAAATATTAGCAATGTAGTTCAAAAAGCTTCTATTAATACTAATAAACAAGGACTTGTGAGAATATTGGGTAACTTATATTTTTAGAAAATGTTTTAATAACTATTATCACTTTTTATTTTTATAACACCCTAATAACTGAGAATTATCAATCTTCTTTAAATTGATGATGATTTTGAGATTCAGAGCATCTTTGTGACGTTTCAAGTTTAAGTAGTAAGAAAAATGAGGAATTTAGCCTAATTTCAAAAGCACGTGTTCTTTCATTACAATATGCTGTCAGCAGGGTTGCTTGGATGGAAGGGGACAAGGAAGATTAGCTGAGAGAGGGAGGGTACTCAGGAAGGAAAAATGAAAGGGTGCCAAAATATGATCTGATTTACACTTTAATGCATGGAATTAAGTATTAAATATCCAAGGAAGAAGCAAAAATCACCCTTAAAAACCTTTGTTAGAAACAATAATCTAAAGTTCAAGCATTGAAAATTATGCATAGTTCATCCAGACCCTCATTTAGAGGTAAATTCACTGTTATTTTAGACACAATGTTAATAAATTTCTCTTGATTCATTCCCTGGGCCATAGGAGATTAGAAGCAGCATGTTAGTTGGAGAAGAGAAGGTAAATCTGCTATAAATTTGCATATTATAGTGATAAGAAATAGCTGGCAAACTGACTAGAGAAAAAACTCTGACAAGCACAACAAAACCTAAAAGTGTTTAAAAGTTTAGCGCTAAGTATAGAATATTCACAGCAGTCCCCCTACATACCACTCTGTTCCTAGATAAGAAAATGGGACAAAGGACTGAGCCATAAAAAATTAAATTTTACACTCTTATTTACCATACCTTACTCAAGGTGGCCAAGATGTTTCAACACCATTTAGCAATGTCTAAAATGGCTTTTTAAAACCTGAAACAAGCAATTTAATGGCAGATAAACTGAGGTAAATTGTAACAAAAAATTTTTTCAAACTTATAGACATTAAGTGCAGAGAACTAGCAGAAAAGTCAGATCTCAAAATCATGGCACATGCTTTTCTGGTACAATAGAGTAAGTCACTAAAAATGTAACTAGAATTACCTGTTTCAGTGTATCAAAAAAACCCTCTGGGACTTTAAGCTTGTGTGTGTCCATGTGCACATACCTGCTGTAGTATCTCCCTTTCTCTACTTGGAAAAGAGATGGTGACTCACCAGGAAAGAATAAAAGGTATTGTCCACACTGCACTCCAAGGATGGCAAATAGACTTTGAGTTCCTCACATATGGATCCTCTCTGTCTCCCTTTTTTGTCCCTAAAATGTGGGCACTTCCTGGTGGTACTCAAAAGGTTGAAGGACAAGGGGTCAGGATGGATCCTTTGAGTGTAAGGAAGTTAAAAAGCAAGCACCAGCCCAGTCTTGGGGGAAATCCCAGGCATTGGGAAAAGCATGAGGCTGCAGGTTTGGCTGGAAGTAGATGCAATCTCTCATTCTCCCACAGTTGACACAGCCCCTCAGAGAACTGATGGGATTGGATGGAGGTCCAAAGCCCTGGGCGCGTACAAGGAGCACCACTGCACAGAGTGCATGTGGTCACTTGCCAAGGCTTCTCCTTCAAAAGACCCTGCTGGTTTGTACAGGGTCTAGGCTGGGCCAGCCTGGTTACCTTCCTGGGCTGCAGCATGGAGAGAGGCTGGAGACTCAGTCCCCAGGGAGGCTGGGGAGGAGAGAGGAGCAGATCGTTGTCATGGCAACAGCAAGCAGCACTACATCATGCCTCTTCCCTTTCTGAGAATGGCTGTTTGACAGATCTTCTTATAGAACTGCATTAGCTCAGGGATTCTTGGAGGAAGGGGGAGATGGTAGTGGGGGATGATGAAGGGTCCATTTCCTGACAATCTGGTAGATTGGGGCTGGAGCCAGTCTATGTTAATTTCAGAAGTAACAATATTTGGTATCGGGAGAGTGTGAGAATGTTTATGGATAATTTTTTACATCAGTATGCACAGGACCCCAGGAAAAAGGGCTAGGTCCTCTCCTGCTGTAGGCTCTTAGGACTGTTCAAAGAAAGTGAGCTATTTTGATGTAACTGGGTCTGCTTTCAGGAATGAACCTAGTAACTGCAGATTGTTGCTCCAAGCCATATGGGAACTCTTCACATCTCCTGATGGGGATGTCAAACAAATTTCCCCTTAGAGGCATGTCTGGAGCCCAGGCCTGACTTTCAAAGTGGTGGAACACAATGCTGCTCTGGTACATCTTGGGCTGGCTGACTGGCCGGCCAAAGCATGAGAGCCAACTCTCACTGATGCAGATGGGGTTGCTAAGACAACTTAGGGGGAACTTCAGGTGTCAAGAAGGCCTTAAAGTAACAGACTCACCCCTGCTTTCCTCACCTGTGAAACTGGGCTACCTCTTATGGACTTGAGTATTGTTAGCTCCGGATGGAAACAATGCTAATGAGAGGGGGCAGGTTCTCTTAATTATGACCATTAACACAGATTATAGATTTAGTGGGATAGTTCTGATGGCTCTAACATTGACTTAAGTAGCTTGGAGTTTCTGTACTTGACTCTCCCAAGGAGAGGAGAAATCAAAATCCTTTTCAGGTGGCCTAGGACTCAGTTCCAGATCAGCAATGTTTTCTGATTTCTCCTGAATATTTAAGGCTCCTGACAGGAATGGTTGAAGGAGGGAAGAGGGTTACACCAAGGTCTCTTCCTGTGAGATGAACCTCAATCCCCAGAGGAGGCTCTTTCTGGACCTTGGAACACCCTTTCCCCAACCGCAGGGACAAAGTATCTCTGCAGGACAAGGGCCTCCTTGCCCTGGGAGGAAAGCCAACGTGAGAGCTGCCCCAACTCAAGCACCTATACTCCATCTACAGAATGGGCTCCTCTTTAGTACCAACTACAAGGACTTATGTTTTCAGCGACTTGGTAGAGTGAACCAAAGAGCACCCACCCCACCCCCAGCCCTAGCCCTCCAGAAAAAAATACTGGACAAAATAAAAATATATAAGATGTAACAGAAAAAAAATGCTAATTTATAACTCTTTTTAAAAAGCAAAACAAAATCCCCAGGTGCTAAAATATAAAATAGACTTTTAGTTTTTATAAATATAGCTAGATAACAGGCTCATCAGTTGATTCTGTGGCAGGCAGGGTGGGACTGGACCCAGATACGGGCCCTAACAGCTGGGGTTTTCATGCCAATAGGGAGTGCAGGAGATATAATTTGGAGGAATTAAAACACAGATTCCTGCTTAGCAGCTGGATATGGAAGTATAGCCCCTTCAAGGTAAGGGAGACAAAACAGTTCGGTATGCTATTCTCTGCTTAGAGCTCAGGGTAGAGAAAGGCACTCCAGAGAAACTGAAACCTCTCCAAATTCACACTTCTCAGGTTTAGGGGATGCAGGAATCCCAAGCTAAGAGATTAATGTAAAATCTAATATTGGATGAGTAAAATTTGTGGGGTACCCAGTAGAAGCAAATGAGACTCCCAAAGGAAAAAGCAAACCAGGCTGAACTGGGTTCATAATCAAATTTATAGCCCCCTGCCCTAGGAAACAACCTACAAGTGGGAGGATCACTGGGCACACACACCCCATTAGAGAAATGCACCCCAAGAACGTACGAGAGGCTCTTAACCTCTCTGAGATTCAGTTTCCTCAGGTGTCCCAGGGAGGGAGCCCCAGCCCCTCATGTGACATCAGGAGGAGCAGACGAGATCATATTTGTGAAAGTGCCTTAATTGCGATATACTATACTAATGTTAGTTTTCATTTTTATTATTTTACAGACAATAGCTACCATTTATTGAAAGCTGTGTTAAACTCACATTATCTCACTCTATTACCATAACCAGTGGTAAATACTGTCATATTTATTTTTAAGGAGACTAAGGCTTAGATAGTTTGTCATTTGCCTGAAGCCACACTGCTAGTGAAAGACAGAGCAAGGATCAAAACTCTGGTCTGTCAGGGACCAAAGTCTGAGCCCTTACTTATTTTTGCATATTTACTGGGTGTATTAGTCAGCCAAAGGGGTGCTAATGTGAAATACCAAAAATGGGTTGGTCTTTATAAAGGGCATTTATTGGGGGTAGAAGTCCACAGATACCAGGCCATAAAGCGTTAAGTTTCTTCTCTCACCACAGTCCTTTGCCATGTGTTAGAGCAAGACAGCTGCCAGCGTTTGCCAGGGTTCAAGCTTCTGGGGTTCCTCTCTTCCCGGGGCTGCGTTTCTCTCCGGGCTTAGCTCCTGTTTCCTCCACAAGGTCAGCTGTAGGCGATCAGGCGAATGGCTTGCTTCTCTTCAACTGGGCCTTCTTTCCAACATCAAAACTGCTTTTCAAAAGACTGCTTCAACTGTCCTTTGCCTTGCCTTTTATATTCGATTCCCCACCCACCAAGGGGTGGGGCTCAACGCCCTAATCCTAACCTAATCGTGCTCAGATTAACAGATCAGTTTACAAGCATGATTCAATTATATTTTTGGAATTCATAATTACATCAAACTGCCACACTGGGTGTTAGAGCTAATTTCTGGGCAGTAGCAAGAGTGAGGAAGAAGCAAAAGAAAGGAAGTATGCTCCATACTGAGAAGGAGACTTATTTAAAAAGCAAGTAGGGATGGCATTAGAGGGTGGGGGTTAAAAGGGAGATATGCCCTGGAGGAGCTTGGGAGAGGCCATTTTAATGTTAGAAGCGTGCAGGGGAGCCTGGTGACCCCAGATTGACTGACCAACTGGGACAGGATGACAGGGAAGGCTGCAGAGCTAAGACCACGTTTGCCCTGATTTGGAATGCACCGGAGTGTGGGTTCATTTTGAATCCTAGCTCTACCACCACCAAGTGAGACCTTGGGCAAGTTACTTAAATTTTTTAAAAGCTCAGTTTCTTAAACTTTAAAATGGATATAACTTTTTACTTCTTAACCACATGCCTCTGTCTTCCTACAAAACACCTTTTTTTAATTTTTTTTTTTGTATCTACCTTCTTTCATCTCCTGTGCATCAGAGGAGCTGGACATGTGCACCACCATGGCTTCAGGGCTGAAGCAGGCTGAGCCCAGCAATGGTGGTGATTCCCCTTGCCAGTGATAGGTTTCAGTGGAGGATGTAATCCAGGTCTAGTCAGGGAGACATGGGGGGAAGCCTGCTGAAGGGTTTCTGGGTGAGGTTTCCCCCTCATGAAAAATATAAAAATAAAAAGAATACAAAGTTATATATATATATATAGAGAGAGAGAGAGAGAAGAGCTCTTTCACCTCTGGACAATACTGTGAGGATGTGGTACTCTAGGGTGGCAGCCATCTTGAAATCATGATGGTCAGTAATCTGGACAAAGAGAATGGAAGAGAGAAAAGAAAATACAAATAATCTGGTTCTGATTCCTGGATAACTTAATTCAGCCACTGAGTTAACCAGCTTTGAGGCTACCCAACCTCAAGAGTTCTTGCTAAGTGAGAGAATAAATTTCTTGTTGCTCAAGCCAGTAGAATCGGGATTTTCTGTTATTTATAGCCAGAAGCATCCTAAATGATTTATTTCCTCATAGACTTATGTGGAATAAATGAGGAAATACATATAGTGTTTAGTACTGTGAAATGTTAACTCCCAACATTAACTGAACAGTTTAATATGGAATTATATACTGCTTTCTTCTTTTCTAATATGTGTTATATTTCTCCAAATACACATATGAGAGCATTTTATGCCAGGGCCCAAGTTTCTGCTTCTTTGGTGCCCCACTCAGCTGCCAAACAAAACACATAGTAGATGTATAATATCTATTTTGTGATTAAGCAATATATTTAATTTTTCCCCCCTAAATGTAACCCTGATGGACAATTTAACATGGATACCCTTGGGATTTGAGTGGGGATCGTGTCCTCAACAAGCATGTTTTATTTTGCCACTGGAAAGTGAATTCCAAGAGAATCTAAGTAACTTATAAAAGGAGAATACTGAAGACCTTTCTAAAGCTGTCTGGAAACTGCCACAACCACAGGCTATCAGGACTGGAAAGGACCCAAGAATCTTCTAGTCAAACCCTGTCATTTTACACATGAGACCCAGAGACTTCCTTACAGTGCCCTGACTCCTACCCTTAATCCTTTCCCTCCCCTCCCCTCCCCTTCCCTCCCCTCCCCTCCCCTCCCCTCCTCTCCCCTTCCCTTTCTCCAGTCACCTGCCCTTACAACCTGAGTGAGGGGAAGCCCTCTTCCCAGAGGCTCTTTGGGCTGCTGGGAATCCGTGTGAATATGTGCACCCACTTCTCCCAAGGTCGCTCTGCAGAGTTGCTGCCAGGCACCAGGTGACCTGGCATGAGATCTGAGACTCAGCATCCTTTGCTGACTACAGACATCAGCCCCTCATCCCTGATGGTCACTGAGGACTAGCAGCCGGGAGGGGGCCTTTCCCTGCTTGTGTGCTAATCAGCAACTAGCGTGGAGTTCTGGTAACAAGGGTAGCGAGAGACACACCATCTCGGTCAGAGCGAGGAGAGCACAGCCCTGTGTCCTGCACATCACCAGCAGGCTGGGCTGGACGGTCCATCCCAGGGTAAGCTGGCAGGATTTGGGGCCTCTTGAAAGACCTCTACTCCAGTTTTCCCCACTCTGGCTCTCCACATGGCCTATCCATCTCCTCGATGGACATTCACAGCTTTGTTTTTGCTCACCTGCTCCCCAACCCCAAGTTGGAGGCCTGTTCAATTTAAATTTCATTGCAAATACCTTCTGCTTTTTGAGGATTTTCCTGATCCCTCCCTCTTCAAATTCCATCACACCCTCCTTTATGTTTTCACCATACTTTGTTTATATACTGTGTTAGTTTTCTGGCTGATAAATCAAATACCATGCAAGAGGTTGGTTTAAACAAGAGGAATTTGTCAGCTCATGGTTTTGAGGCTAGGAAAGCCCAAAATAAAGGCATCATCAAGGTAATGCTTTCTTCCAGAAGACTGTGGCATTCTGGGACTTGGGTGCCAGCGTGATCCTTGGTCCTTAGCTTTTCTGGCACATGGCAATGAACATGGTGGTGACATTTCTTTTTTCCTCTGTTCCCTTGACTTCCAGCTTTTGCTGCTCCCTGCGGCTTTTTCTCTGTGTGTCTGAATTTCATTCTGCTTATAAAGGACTCCAGAAATAGGATTAAGACCCTCCAGATTCAGTTGGGCCACACCTTAACTGAAGTAATCTCAAAAGGGTACAATGGGTTCACACCAACAGGAATGGATTAAGAGTAAGAACATTAAAAAAAAAAAAAAAAAAAGGTAAGAACATGTTTTTTGGGGTACATAGCTCCAAGCCACCATATATACCATTATAAAATTTAATTCAAGGTGACTTTAATTGGACCTTTTCTACTAAATCAGTGCTTCTTTTTTTTTTTTTTTTTTTTTGCTATAATATTTTCTTTATTAAAAACTACAATAGTACATTTTAGTTGTTAAAATTTTTGAAATAAGGAAATAGATAAGGGGAAAGGATGTACTCAAGTGGTTGAGCACCTGCTTCCCCATGTATGAGGTCCCAAGTTCGATCCCCAGTACCTCCTAAAAACAAAACAAAACAAACAAACAAACAAAAAAAAAACCAACTAGTTGGTGTAGTTCAGTGGTTGAGTGCCAGCTTCCCATATATGAGGTCAAGGGTTCAATCTCCAGCCCCAGTACCTCAAAAAAAAAAAAGATAATGAAAATGGAAAGTCATTCCTCAAGCTCTGTTTCACAGCCTGAGCTACCTACTGTTTACAGTTGCATATTTTGTTTTGGATCTTTCTCCGTGCAGTTACTTATGCAGGTGTGTGTATGGTAATGTTTGCATGACACCTAAATTTCTTGATCAGTGCTTCTTAAACTTTCTGTGCATACAAATCACATGGAATTGATAAAATACAGATTTTGATTCAGCATCTGGTTTGGGGCCTGAGAGTCTGCATTTTTAACAAGATTCCTGCTGGACCACACTTTGAGTGACAAGGTGCTAGCCTCCTTGAAGGCAGATACCATGTCTTATTCATCTTTGTAAAAAGTTTTTAGCACAGTGTCTGGCTGATAATAGGCAATTGTTAAATATTTTGAATTGGAATGAAGCAGGTTAAGGCACTGGTGTTCTGGTATGTCCCTTTTAAATGCATATATGCTCTTTGGGCAGTATTAGCATTCTCTTGTAACTGACATAGCAGAAAATGGGGGTGAGGTGGGGCCCACAAGAAGGCAGGATAAATCCTGAGCAGGACCAAGTCCTCAGCTTTACAGATCCAGAAGCTCAGTTTTATCAGTCTGCTTAGATTCTGCAGGACTGAATTACACTAATATAAAAGCAGAAGGCCAATTTACTCAGTAACATTAAAGAATATGTCTCTCCAGTGACTCAAATGCTTGTACCTGCTTAGGAGACCCCCACCCTCTTCCCCCTTCTTGCATTCCCTCCACCCCATCAAGGGAGCTAAGGATAACTTAATTAGTACCTTCTGAAGAATGTCACAGTAAATAGATAACTGGATGAACTTGTAGGAAAAATAAAGCAGGTAACAGCAAAGCTTAACAAATTATTCTTCCTCCAAAAAGATTTTATTTCTCTAATGATTAGAGTACTCACCACCACCCCCCAAAAAAGTCTTTCTCCTTAGATTGTGCTAGAAAAAGACAGATAAATTCTTGCTATGAATCTGTGTTTCTGGACTCCATATTGACCAGTCTCTCCCCCTTCTGCCCAAACATCCTTTTATCAGGAACTCCAGCTTCAGAATAACAGATTTGCTTACAGCTGTTTCCAGCTATGTTCTATTGAGGATACACTATGGGCTCTTTTTGTTGTTATTAACTTGATTTATACTTTTTTTTTTTTTTTGAGCTGCAGCAGTAACACCATGATGATAAACAGTTGCAAATTTGTATCAAGAAGCACACAACTTTAAAATGTGCTTTTTTTTTTTTTTTTTTTTTTTACAAGCAATTAAGTCTAGCATTATTATTTGGTACCAGAGTGAAAGATGACATTTAGATTCTTCTGCTTTGGGGCATTTAATAATATTAAAATGGTTGTCTAGTTAGGCAGAGCTAAGAAATTCAAAAGCGGTTTCTTTTTCTTCTGCCAGTTCCTTTGCAGTAAGATCCATCTTCTCATGTGAGAAATCATTCATAGGGAGACCCTCAGCAAACTTCCAGGTCTTATTCTTGATCACAACAAGGAATGAATAGAGCAGATCGTCAGGAATGCCATAGGAGTTGCCATCAGAGATAACACCCATGGACACAAACGCCCCCTCTGGGGATCCAAACCAGATACCTCTGGCCACAGACGGCTTTTCCAGCAGACATTGCACTGGATACTTTCTGAGCCTTGGTGACGGCAGCACCGCGCTACGGCACAGTCATGATGAAGCACCCCTTAAGCCAGCTGTCATCTCTCAGAGCTCCATGAACACCCACTTCCTTTCCTTGCCATTTCACCTTGGCCTGGTTGACATCTGGATACCGAGTTGAGGAATGGTTTCCCCAGATGATGGCATTCTTTACGTTATCAGCAGTCATACCAAGTTTAAGAACAATTTGAGGTTTAGCTCGGTTTTGGTCCAAACGTGTCAAGCAACTGAAGTTTTCTTGACGATGGATGGAGCTGACTTTGAGGCAGTCAGGCAGTTAGTATTGCCTGGTTTCCCCCGACAATAACCTTAACTGACTTCTTGGCATATTTTTCCAAGGCTGCACCTTGGACTTTGAATATTTCACATTTGCTTTCAGTCAATCTTTCCTCTCCATGCCATCCTTCTTGGCATGGAACCCGTGAGAATGGCCACATCCAAGTCTTTAAAGGCAACTTCTGGGGGACGGAAGTGGCTCAAATGGTTGGGCATCTGTCTCTCATATGGAGGGACCCGGGTTCGATCCCTGGGACCTCCTGATAATAAATAAATAAATAAAATAAATAATTAAAAATAAATAAATAAATAAATAAAAATAAAGGCAACTTCTTCTTTATCTGTTATGATGGCATCTTTCAATAAGAGGAAGTGCACAGTCTTGCAATTCCATAAGGACCCCGTCCAGGACCCCTATCCAAAGACAGAGCCATTACTAATACTGTGCAGCAGTGAATATGTCATTTGACCAGCTGTTCCAGGAACAAGGACTCTGATCGGTTCAGACATGGCTAGGACCTGCACGGGCAACGTCAGCACCTGCAGAATCAGCCTCGCAGAGTCAGGTCACCTCTACCACAAAACTGACTCCACTGTGGGCTCTTTACTTGTGGGTGGGTGTGTGTGTGGTCCAGGGTATCTCTCAGGGTGGGCAGCTTCTGCAGAGTCCATTCCTCTCATTCAGTGCTGACTGTGCTTGTCCCCCTATTCTGGGGCAGCCTCATTTTGGCCCATCCTCCTGACTGTACCTCTGAGGGGGTGGGCAGAGTGGGACAGAACAGAAAGACAGCCTGTGGGCTGGGTGGAGGTAGCCGGAGGGCTGGGCTCACACATGAGCGGGGGGCACTGAGGACTGAGGGAACGTGCAGGGGAAGGAGGGCTCACAGGCTGTGGTGACAACCTCAGTGTGTCCATTTCTGCTTTGGGCTGACCTGGGATTTTCTCATGCTTCTTGTTGACAGCTTGTGACTGAATATCGAGTATCTTCATTACCAGTGAACCCACTGACCACGTGACATCCTATGAGCCACTTCTTTTTGGGCTTCAGTTTCCTTTCCTTTTTTTTTTTTTTTTTTTTTTAATAAACTTTTTTAAAGCTAGTTTTAGGATTACAGAAAAATTGCCATAAAGTGTAGCTAGTTCCCATATACTGTCCCCATTCCACATATAGGTTTGCTTATTATTAATATCTTTCATTAGTGTGGCACATTTGTTACAATTGATGAACAAGTACTGATACATTATTAGTAACTGAAGTCTATAGTTTAAATTAGGGTTCACTCTTTGTGTTGTACACTTCTATGGGTTTTGACAAGTTATGTCATGTGTCATGTATGGTATCATACAGAATAGTTTCATTGATTTAAAAATGTCCTATGCTCAATGTATTCATCTCTTCCCTCCACTACACCCCATAAACATATGGCAACCACTGATCTTTTTACTGTTTCTATAATTTAGCCTTTTCCACCATGTCACATAATTGGAATTGTACAGTATGTAGATTTTTCAGACTGGCTTCTTTCACTTAGCAATATGTATTTAAGGTTCTTTCATGGTTTCTCATGACCTGATAGCTCATTCCTTTTTATTGATGAATAATACTCCATTGTATGGCTATGTTACAGTTTGTTTATCCATATACCTGTGGAAGGGCATGTTGGTTGCTTCCAATTTTTGGCAATTATGAATAAAGCTGCTATAAACATTCATGTTCATGTGTTTATGTTTATGTGTGGACATAAGTTTCCAACTCCTTTGGGTAAATACCTTGGAGCACAATTTCTGGATCATATGGCAAGTTTATATTTAGCCTTGTAAGAAACTACCAAACTGTCATCTAAAATGGCTGTATCATTTTGTATTCTGATTAGCAATGAATGAGTTCTTATTGCCAGCTTTGCTTTTTTCATCTGTAAAAAGAGGGACTTGGAAGAAATGATCTCCGTGGTCTCATCCAGTCCTAAGATTAACAACTTAAAATACTTTATATTTATAACCTGCTCTAAAATAAAATATATCATGGAATGCCCACAACAATTCCACATTTACATATGAAATTGAGTCTTAGAGAAGATAAAGTAACTTGTCCCAAAAGAGCTATTTAAGAAATGACCAAACTAGGTCTCAAACACAGAGCAGACTCATTTGCTTAATCACTAAATGAAAATGACTTCTGTTGCCTAGACAAGGAGGTTTTTTTTACTTAGTCACCACCCTTGGACTTCATCCAGGACTTGGAAGAAGCAGCAGAGCCTTTAGGAATGGCCCAGTGTTGCTGGGGAGAGTCTGTGCCTGCTCCCTCCACAGTCTGGGCCCTTTGATCTCTCATGCTGATTAAGCTCATTTTTGATTCTCCCTTTCCCCGCCTCTTCCCTTTTCAGGGTCTGGGCTGCTTTCCCCCTCTTTGTGTTCTTTCTGTGTTCTCTGTATTCTCTTTTGACCTTCTTTATCTCTCTTTCTTTCCTCCACCATCCTTTACCCCTTCCTTCTCTTCTTCCCCTTCTTGTCCTCCTCTGTCTCATCCTCCTGAGTGCCAGCTTCTAGGGGTAAACAGTGCTGGGCTTGCTTCAATGAAAATGCCACCCACACTCTTGGGTGAATCTTTAAGTCTGTGAGGGCAGAAGGATGGTATCTGGATGTGGCCTACTGACCAGGGTGTGGTTTAGTCTGGTGCAGGGGTTTCCAAGAATCAGGGGAAGAATGGCCTTCATTGGAATCACCACTTGGGAGCAGGGGCATAATGTTCAGAATGCAGATTCCTGGGCTCTATTCACTAGGCCTGGGATGAAATTTGGTAATCTGTATTTTTCAAAAGCCCCTCCAGTTATTCTGATGTGTTGCGAGGTTCACGTTTTATATTGGGACCTGAGCAATCAAGGCCTGTCCCTGGGGTGGGCAGGGTAGGCCAGCAAGTGGCTAAGTGTCCATAGTGGCATCAAGAGGATTGTCTCAGGTGGAGGCCATCTTGAAAGTCACTTCAACATCAGTTTATGAGTTCAACATCTGCCCCATCCCCATCCCAAGTAGATGTTCAGTCAGTGGTGCATTCAGCTCTATGGGGAGAACTCCTTGCTCCTGCCATATCTGGGCAAGCAGAGTCTCCTGATTTGCTTTCCATCTATTTTTGGCCACAAACCCACAAACCAGAGATGTGTCCATTCCTTTCATCCTTTGGGATAACACTTCTTTTTTTCACCAGTTGTCTTTTCCTGCCCATCACTTGTGAGGCACCATTGGCTGGAGAAGGGTGAGGAGAATGTTTCTCATTTAAATCCCTTTAACAAAGCACACATTTCCTATTTATAAAAACAGGACTTGCCCCCATGGGTTCTCTGGGATCTAGTGCCACACATGAGAAGTTTGATAGGCACTTTGAGTCCATCTAATCTCTCTCTCACCAATGAATCCTTTCTGCATATCCCTGAAAGACAAATGTTTTCTGAAGATGAGCTATGTGCTGGGTCACTGAGCTCTTTCTTGGGATCACACTGTGCCGTTAGTTTATGCCATGCATTCTCAACAGGGGCAACATGACCCCCAGGGAGGTGAAAATTGGTGATTGGGGGTAAAAATCTTAGATATTACAGTGGTTTGTGGCCCTCTGAAAGGCCATAGCACATAAGAAGATATGTAATGTATCTGTGGTATTAAAATTTCATGGGAGTAGATGATAAGGGGATTGACAAAAAAAGGCTCCCCAAGGAGGGAAATAGTGAAAAAAAAAAGTTGAGAAACACTGGTTTATGCAAAGGGGTCTGTGTTTCTGGCTGAGAAGTTAGAATTATTCTGACTCATCTTCATCCTTTCATTCTGCCTTTCTTGTGCCCATGGATAAAGGAGTCAAAGATGAAGTTTGAACCACATATCTTGGTATCTTCAGCTGTTATTTGGGAATGATCACATTTACCCTAACCCCTCTAGCTGTGAGTGAGCTCTCTTCCCTAATTGCACAACCTGGTAGTTTGTTCCACAACTTTGGCATTTAGCACTTAGCATTAGTGACTTTGCACCATTTGTATTAGTGACTGCACCATTTGTATGTATAACTAGATTATAAAGCCTTTTATGGTAGAGACTATGTGTTCATTTGGTAGTTCATTCATTTATTCATTTATCCATCAAATATTCATGGACACCTCTAGGCATGGGGCTAGATTCCTCAAAAGAGAGGAAGATGAAAAGATATGATCTCTGACGTCAAAGACTTCCCAGTAAATAAACAGTTCTGAAACATTGTGACAAGTGCGAAGATAGAAGTGTGTACCAGGTTCCGTAAGGGCACAGAAAGTGTCCTGCCCAGGTGGGAGGAGGCATTGCTTGAGCTGAACCTTGAAGGAGAAGAGAGAAAGAGGAGTTTTCCAAATGAAGAAGGGGTGGGAGACAGGAAGACTATTCCAGGCTCACTGGAAGCCTCTGGTATACCTGGAGATATTTAGCATGGGACTGAAAATGAGGCTGGGCCATAGCACAAGATTTGAACCTATACTAAAGGCCTACATCCAAAAAGCAGTGGGATGCCACTGAAGAATTTAAATTAGCAAATGACTTGATTAGATCTCTATTTCCAAGCTCACTCTGGCTGCAATAAGGAGAGGAAAAGTCAAGGGTTGGAGCCCAGGTAACAGATGTTACAATAACACAGAGTTCATGATGCCTGAACAAGAGCAGTAGTTGAGGATGGAGTGAAAGGAACTGACCAAAAGTTACTTGAGAAAGAGAATCTGAAGAACTTTTGATTAAGAGGCCATGGACTATGGTCATGGCAGATAACTCCAGAGTCTGGTGCCTTGCCAGTGGGCCCTACTTTGGAGTTTGTGCTCCCAAGGATGGCAGAGTTGGACTCAGTTGTGATTTCTCCACACATGCCTCTTCTGTCCCTTCTATTTGAACCTAAAGTCAGTGCTGGAGTTGGTAGGTGTACACCTAAGAGACTTGAATCTTTGGGCTGTCCATGTGCCAGCTGGGCCCTGAGCCTCAGCAGAGTTGCAACACCTACTCTCCAGTTCATCAGACTCACCCAGGACAGCAAACAAGGAGGTAAGAATGGACAACCACCATACCAAGGAACCAAGAGAGTCTACAACTGCAAGCAAGAGAGTCCCATCCATCAGCCATATGGGATTGAAGCCCCCTCTCAATTAGAGATGGAGTGGGCATCACCATCCCAGAATCCTAAGGATTGGGGAATAAAATATGAACTAGAGTGGACTTACTGGTATTCTACTATAGACTTTTTGCAATTCTAGCAATGGAAGAAAGTATATCATTGATGTGGAGACAGTGGCCACTGGAGGTGCTGAAGGCAGGGAGAGGGAAAAACAGGTGTAATATGGGGGCACTTTCTGGACTTGGAATTGTCCTGAATGACATTGCAACGACAGATACAGCCCATTATATATCCTGCCATAACATACAGAATTGAGTGAGAGAGAGTGTAAACTACAGTGTAAACTATAATCTATCCTTAGTGGCAATACCCCAAAATGTGTTCATCAATTGCAATGAATGTACCACACTAATGAAAAAAGTTGTTAATGTGGGGGAAAGTGGGAGGTATGGGGTGTGGGGCATATGGGAATCCCTTATATATTTTTATGTAACATTTTATGTAATCTAAGTATCTTTTAGAAAAAATATACTTTAAAAATTGAATTACGGAAAAAAAAAAAAAAGAGGCGATAAAGGTGAATGAAAATTGGTGCCACCATTTTGAAGGGAGATTTGTGTATATTTATTAAACTAAAAAAGAGAATAGTCTATGACCCAGTAATTTCATTTTTTGGCATCTATTCCAAAGACGATTATTTACCTCAGCATTGTTTATTAAAAGAAAATCAAATGGACCAGCATGTCCGTTGATAGGGAACTGGGTAAAGAAACTGACATTAAAAGGAATAAGCAGCACTGCTATATAACAAAATTGTTCTGTTCCCAGCAAATTATATGACTGAGCGAAAAAAGTCAATTATAGAATGATACATGCATTATAAAACATTTATTTCTCACACACACAGCAACACTACATATATTCATGTAGAATATGCAGAGATGATCTGGAAAAAATATTCACCAAACTCCTATGTGGTCACCTTTGGACAGGCAGAAATAAGGTGTTGATCAGGACTATCTTTAACTTTTAGGTCCTAATTCATTTTTAATGGAGAATATATTCATCTATTACTTCTGTAATTAAAAATTGAAATGAAAAAAAAAAAACAGGAAAATAAATCAAAAAGAAAACAAAATGAAGCAATTGATAAAAAGAATTGCAAAAAATTTTAATGAAAAACAATGTCATTGATAAATAACTTGAAGAACTGCTTAGACTAAATCAAGATAGATACACCATTGTTATATTTGAGGGATCAAAAATATGCATGGAGATCTGGTTCAAATGGGTGGTCTCCATCCATATTTGCCTTTTTTCCCTACCTGAGACCCCATTAAAATAATAGTAAAGAGATTTGTGCAAAACAGAAAGATGATGCAAGCAGGTTCATGGCCGAAATGGAGCTGAGGCAGTTGCGTTCTGTTGCTGGCTGCGGCAATTTTTGAGGCTCCTTAGTTTGTCTGCCTCCTGCCATGTGGTGTTGTCCTCTCTTTTCTGGCTTCTGTATCTTCCCAGTTCTCTATATAAGGTCACCATTAATCTGGCTAAAACCGGCCCTCATTCAGCCAGACCACACCTTACCTAAAAATAACTTCTTCAAGAGGTCCTGTTTACAATGGGTTCTCACCTGCAGGACTGAGGATTAAGATCATGAATATGTGTTTCTTGGGGCACATAATTCATCTTCCCCCAACACGTAAACCATGCAGAGAGTTGTGAAATGGTCAGGACTCCTGTACTCACCACAAAGCAATTGTAAGAAGAGAGAAACATTGTCGTCATTTTAAAAATTGTATTGTGGTAGCATATACATAATATATACAACATAGAATATCCCTTTTTGACCATTTTTATGGGTACAATTCAGCAGTATTGATTACATTCACAATGTTGTGCTACCTTTACCACCATCAATTACCAGAAATTTTCCATCACAGAAACTCTCTACCCATTAAGCAATAGCTCTCCATTGCCCCTCCCCCAAGTCCCTGGTATGTCATTATTTTTTCATGCCCTGTGTCTCTCTCAAATCTAATTTTCCTCCTTTTCTCAGGGATAACCATCTTCCTGAATTTTTTTCTTTCCCTTGGTTTTCTTTTAAGATTTACCACATACGATTTCACATTGTTTGGTTTTTTGTGTTTTAGAACCTTATATATATGGAATCATAGGGCATGTATTCTTCTGTGACATGCTGTAAAATTATATTTCTGAGATTCCCTGTTGTTGTTGAATGTAGCTGTGATTCATTCATTTTCACTTCTATATAGCGTTTCATTCGATGTATGTTACAACTTTATTTACACATTTTAATATTGAAGGACATTTTAGTTGTTCCTCTTTCTCTTTGCCAATTATAAACAGTGCTGTTATGGAACATTCTTGAATACGATCCTGGTACATATGTAGGAGAGTCCCTGTAAAGTATATACAAGCAAGGATGTATATCTTTACCTTTTACCAGACAATGCCAATTATTTCCCAAAGTGATTGTACCAATTTACATTCCCACTAGCAATGAATTAATTGTTCTATTCACTTCATATTCTTGGTATAGTCATACTAATTTTTGTCAATGTGGTGGGCATGAAATGATAGCCAGCAAGAAAATGATTAATTTCTTACACTGGTTGTAATCAGTATTTGATTCAAAGAGAGGAGAATTTATTGATATACGTTGTGGACCTTTTTTAAATTCTACCCTTTACAAATTATCAAGATTGGGGCCACTGTAATTATATTTTTATCATGGAAAAAAATGCTTCATTCCCCAAGCCTCAATGTTGAGCAGAATTGGAGTATTTTCTTTAAAATTGCTTGAAAAAGCAAATGAAAGTTTATTATAGAATTCTTGTATTTTCTTTACTCTTTCAGAACTAATACACCATTAAATTACTGGCAGCTGTTATATTTTAAAATACAGTATATTTTCCCTATATAAAAAGGCAATTAGTGAAGAAAAAATATCTAAAGGAAGGACATAACTTTTTCATTATTGCAGGTAATCTGATTATATAAAATCAGCTGAAAAGATAGTAAGATCAGCATGGCACTCCAATAAGATGATTAATATGAAGATCAATATAAAAGTATACTTTAATACATTGATAATAATTATAAAATAAAATGGAAAGTCCATTCAAAGTAACAACAAAAATTTTCCAACATGTAACCCCCCGTGGAAGTCTGTAGTATTTATATTGTCTTAGTTTGCCAGGCTGCTGTGACAGATACCACACACTGGTTGGCATAAGCAACAGGAATTTATTGGCTCACAGTTCGAGGCTAGAACTCCAAATTGAGGCATCAGGCCATGCTTCCTCCTGAAGTCTGTAGCATTCAGATGCTGCTTGCCATGCTCCTTGGGTTCCTTGGCTTGCCGCTGCCTCCTGTCACGAGGCGTGCTCTCCCTCTCTTTGTGCCTGCTCTTCCAGTTTTGCTCGCTCTGGCTTCTTCTTGGAGCCTTCTCCTGTCAACTGAAACTCAACTGCCTCTCTTTATGAGGCCTCCAGTTATCCAGATCAAGCCCGCCCTGATTCAACCTGGCCACACCTTCACTAATAACATCATCAAAAGATCCTATTCATGAATAATGGGCTCAGCCTCACAGGAATCCAGGCTAGGATTTGAACATGTCTTTTGTGAGGGACATGATTCAGTCTACTACATATATAAACCAGACTTTAATTTGAGACATTCCCTCTATTTGGTGAAGGATCTATCTGCCATGAAGGATCATATGCCCATTGCATCCTAAATAAATGAGAGAATTCTCACTAAGATTGCAGCATGACTGAGTTTCCTTTCTTACCAGTACTTACATTTTACTCATTGATTCTCAAATTTTAATGTGCACAAGAATGGCCTGGGAGTCTTTATTGAAGTGCTTATTGCAAAATACCACCCTAAGAGATTTCGATTCAGTACCTCAGGGTAGAACATGCTCACCTGCATTTTAATTTAGAAAAACACTGCTTCAACCCAAAAGGAGGAATCTCAGATGGTAGCATCTCTGTTCTATCAGGAGATCAGTGGAAGCAAGATTCTTGGAAATGAACTTTTTCTGGTGGTCTTCAAATTATGGCAGGATAATTGGACACTGTGTAGGCTTACTTGTGGCTCTGGGAACTACTTAGAACCAGGGACTACAATCATACTAGTGTTTTTATGAGTTTATATGTGAGGAAACTTAAATTATATACCCAACTTTGTGTGTCTTCCATGTTTTCTCTGGGTTCTCCCTTATGGTTGTGAATTTGGGAGGGAAGTTAGGAAAGTAGCAAAAGGGTCAAGAACAAATGGGAAGAGAGGCAAGGCAGGCCCTATAGCATTGTCTCTGAGAATGGAAGATGCCCAGACATTATGCTGCAGATTGTGCTTATTTCAGTGTTTGGTAGAGGTTAGTTAGTTCTCAATGGACCAGAGCAGAAGAACAGAACGGAAACCATGACACCCACCCCACCATAGGTTTGGGCTTCCTCCAAAACCATTTCCCTTCTGTATATGGATGCAGTGGGCTGAGTAGAGGATATAAGTAGGCTGCAGGAACTCCCACCGTACTCTCGAGCCTTCAGAAACCCTGAATGAATGGCCATTGCTGAGCCTCTTGCCTCTGCTCTTGATTAGACCTGCCTTCAGTTCCATGGGAGGCTTTGAGGGGCATCTATTCCCAGGGCTGTCTATCTTCTTCTATGGACTTTATCATGCCCGACTGGTGTCCAGGGCCTTGATATGCAACTATCCCATCCAGTATCCGCCACGCTGTCCCGGGAGCAAGGGAAGATGGGCCAGGCTGCGGCAAATATACTACGTTGGCATGATGAAGATATTGAGTGCCTGCATTTTAGTAGCTCAAGAGATGCATAGCATTCATGGAAAGTTGGTACTTATCAGCAAGATGTATCATCAGAGAAACTTTTTGTACTGCAAGCAATGGCAGCATCTCACAATATATGCGACTTACTTCCTGAGTGGGTGTGCAGACATAGTGAGCCAGAACCTTCTGCCCCAGAGGTGTGCCGCTATGGAACAAGGTGCCCAAGTCCTGGGAATATTTGTGTTTATTCCCCTGATGGTGTCTCACATGCAGGACACAGAAGGAGTGGAGCTGCAGGTTCACATCCTGCTCACCCAAGCCTTGTTTCTGCTGTTGCTGGTCGTGACCGCGGAGCTGTGGGCTCCCAATATGACTCAGATTTGGATGATGAAGGCTTTTTTTTATATGATGATCGGGTCTTGGCTGGTGCAGATCGGCTTTATGCTGTACAAACCGATCTCTGGCTACAAATGGATGGATGACGACAAAAATGATATTATGTTTGTCACCACCTCCTTCTGCTGGCATGTGATCTTTGTTGCCATTTTGATGACCTTGATCTATGGCTTCTCCTTTGTGTGGTATCGTTACATTTGTTAATGCATGAACCTGGATGAGCTCCACATGGTTCCATCTCACCTGCCCGCTCTGGGACATCTGAAGGAGAAGTTATGAGGAGTCCAGCTGTCAGAGAGGCTGATCAGTCATCCTTCTTTCAGAGAGTCCACACTGAGTTAGCAAACTCTGCTAAGGCAGGGCACACCTCTCCACACCCCCCCCCCCGCCCGCTTCTGGCTTCTCTCAGTCTCATTTGCTAAGAAGGATGCGAAGGAAAGGCGAGTAAAGAAAGAGGGGCATATAATTATGACCCTCATTCCCACTCCTAAGTGTTTCCCCAATCTCACCTCTGTATCCTCTACTCCAAACAAGATAATCTGCTTGTTCTGCTTCTCTCTGCACCCTTGTACTCCCCTCCCATGGGAACTCTAAAATAAATTTACTATATCTTGGCCTCTTTATAAATACCTCTCTCCCCACCACATAAAATACCAACTACCAAACACATCCTTTAGTGCATCAGACGATTTACACCTGTCATAACAATTGTGTCCTCAAACTTTCTAGTTATAGATCTCTTCAATGTTCCTACTAAACCCCAACTGTTATTTTGATGATACATAAACACATAGATATGCTCTTGAGTTCTTTCACTTGATTACTTTATGATTCATTAACAAAAAGTCAGATCCTTAAAGCTAGTTTCCTCTGCATGATCTAGTAGGGCAGAATAACACCCTGGATGTCGTGAGGGCTCCAAAGGGCTTGTTTGCTTCCGGAGATTCTCTACTGCTGGCTCCCTGAGTGCACTCTGTCAGATTCTTCTTCCAGGACAGAGCAGCCCATTGGTCTATACATGCCTGAATTAATTTCCAAGCTTTGGACTCACCTGGGCCCACTCCCTTCTGGTTCTTATGTATAATAAAATCCAATGGCTTGCTTATTCTGCATATTTTTCTTTTTAAACCTCATAGCTATCCTTTTGGGTATGTTAGAGATGAGTAACCTAAAACTCCAAAGAGTTAAGAAACTGGCCTAAGGTAGCCATATATTTAGTTATGTCACACATGCTATAGCTGGGTGTCATGGGTGGGGAGAGTACAGTTACATTAGTGGGGACCTGCAAATGAATGTCTTTATGTCATTCCTGTTGCTTTTCTCCCTGGTCTTCTCAGGATATAAAGAATCTGTCAAGCTTTTCTCACTCCTGGTCACAGCTAAAACATCTGGGTAAGGACAGAGTGGGGCTGGGGCAGGGGTACTGGAAGGTCATCATGCTTCTAGTTTCCCTTTTTCTTCTAGTTCCTGGAAGAACTAGATGTAGCCTTGTTCCTGTGGTTCTGGCTCCACCTTTCCATGATCCATGTTCCTTGGCAAAGGGGAATGAAGGTTGCTAATCAATTGATCTTGAGATGGGGAGATTATCCTGTACTATCCCGGCAGGCCCAGCGTAATCACAAGGCTCTTTACAGGTGGAAGATGAACCAGAAGAGCCAGGTCAGAGTGATGAGACGTTAGGAAGACTCAACCAGCCACTGCTGGCTTTGAAGATGGAGGAAAGGGGCCATGAGCCGAGGAACGCGGATGGCCTCTAGAAGCTGGAAAAGGCAAGGAAACAGATTATCCCCCAGAGCCTTCAGAAAGGAATGCAGCCCTGCCAATATCTTGATTTTGGTCCATGAGACCTGCGTCACAGTTCTGACCTACGGAGCGATAAGACAATACATTTGTGTTGCTTTAAACCACTACACTGGTGGCAATTTGTTATAGCAGCAATAGGAAACGAAACACTCAGGCAATAGTTCAGCTTCCTTGCTGCTCCCTGCTCTACAGTTTCCCCATGTGGGTTCTGCCCCTTTCTGGTTGTCATCTCTGGGTCCCATTTCCTTGTCTCTCCCCAGCTTCCCCACAACCCTGGGTATCTTTTCAGGCCTTGACCTAGGCTTATAGCAACTCCTTCCTCTAGCCAAGCTGAACTTTCTAATCTTCTCTATTGACTTTGGAGTTGGGGCAGTGGGGAGTCTGTTCTTCCTCTAGACTCTTTCCAATTTTATTTATACGGAAAAACTCTGTTTTCTGCTTTACTCAGGCCTCCTTTTTATATTAAAAGCATAGCATGGATTTTTTTAGCCTAAAAATTGATCCTTTTTTTTTTTTTTTTTTTTTTTTTTTTTTAATTTCTGGTCTGTTTCTGCTTTTTTTTTTAATATTTTAAAAAGGTATTTAGATTACATAAAGGTTACATAAAAAAATATAGGGGATTCCCATATGCCTTGCTTCCCACACTGCCCACATTTACCCACATTAACAACATCCTTCATTAGTGTGATACATTCATTGCAATTGATGAACACGTTTTGGAGCATTACCACTAAGCATGGATTATAGTTTACATTGTAGTTTTCATTCTCTCCGGCACAATTCTGTAGGTTATGGCAAGATATATAATGGCCTGTATTTGTCTTTGCAGTGTCATTCAGAACAATTCCCAAGTCCTGAAAATGCCCCCGTATTACACCTGTTTTCCCTCTCCCTGGTCTCAGAACCTCCAGTGGCAACTGCCTCCACATCAATGATATAAGTTCTTCCAGAGACAGTATCTTTTGACTAACTAGGAGGGAAGTCATAGGCAAGGTGTGGAAAAGTGAAGCCCAAATTTTAAGGTTTCAAGATAATCTCTCCACAAAGGTAAAAGTAGTAAAGATGCCAAAGTCACTTGTTAACCCTTGGATCTGTTGAATTTTGGAGTACTTTTGAGACCCTATTAAATACTAATATCATATAGTACATTAATGCCTACAAATGTTATGGTGTCTCACAACATATATTTTCCAGAAAAATAATAAATAATCATCTGAGACCTTCAAAGCCACAAAGAATTATTACTAAGGCCTGATATAAAGTGAAATGGAGGAGTCTGCTGTTTGGATGATAAGGGCCTTTCTATACTCATATCACCATAAATATGAGAGCTCTGTTGGTAATCCTAATAACTTTGGAAAGTAAATTTTGGGGAAAAAACAGGAACAAAAAACCCAAATAGAGATTTGGGGAGAGAGGTGTAATTTTAGCATACTCCACCAGAGGGCCATCTTTACATTAGCCTGGAAAGGTCTCTAGGTTTCCGTTTGGTTGATTCTGGGCGGCAATTCTGATTATCTGAGTCCTGTGCTTGCTGCTAGGGTCAGGCAGGGAGACAGTCCCTCTAAGACTCAAACAATAATTTTTCACCCCAAATAGGAAGGTACAAGGGAGTTACTTTCAAATTTGTTAAACTGCATTTTTTGAAGTAAAAAATACAGGCATATTGGAAACACTAGAATATCTGAAAAAACATAGACTTTTGAATCACAGAGGCCAGGGCCAAATCTCAGGGTTGCCACTTAGTAATTTTCAATGAAAAGGGGATGATGATAATCTATTCTTCAGGGCTGAGAAAATTATAAAACATAGTTTAGGTTATGTCTCGTGGAAGCATTCAGCTGATGTTCTATCTCCCCTCAAAGCTAATGGATAATAAAGTAATCCATAGTCAACCAGCAGAAAATTATTTGAGAAGAAGGAGAGGGAATAGAAAACAAAACTTTGTTGTTTCAGCTTATCTGAGAGATAAGTCATTAGACATTCATTGAGTACCTTCTAAATTCCCTGAAAAATTATAGATCAAAAGGACACATTAGAAAAAACTTCACAGATCCCCACTCCCCTGAAGCATACCATTAAGTTAAAGAGACAGAACTTAAACCCCGGACCTGGTAGTTATAAAGAACCTGTCAATGCATGCAAAATAGTACAGACCAAAGGCCTTAGTATAGGAAGAGACTGGTAAGTTCAAGGGGAGCCAGGAGATGAGGTAAGATAAAACTGAGGTCTACATCAGAGATAAGGTCACTGCCTGATGGAATCTGGAACCTGTTGGAGGAGGTTTTATTGTGCATTCAAAAGTGGTGGGGTTCTGTTGACTGCAGGCTAATTCTGCTCCTAACCAATCACAGTGGCAGGAAGGGCATAGCAACATGAGCAATGCTGGTGAGTCTCTGAATGAGTGGTGTCGTCAAGGCACCACTTTCCCAATATTAAGAGGCTGATTCACTCAGGGACATCATATGTGGTTTTTATGTCATTCATGCTCTCTGCTTCCCTTCACTCTTCTTCTTGCCTTCCTGCCTTCTGCCACCAGATCTTTGGGGGTAGGATAGAGCTGCATTCATAAGTCAGCTAAGGCAGGAGGAAGGAAGTGAAATGCCAATCAGTTTATTGTGTGCCCTACTTTCTCTAAGGAGAAGACCAAAACGAGGTTTGGGGTTATCCACTGATTCTTTTGTTCTCAAGTCAATATCATTGTTGTGTGTAATGAGTGCTAAAAGCCTTCTCAGTTTATTAGGAAGTTTGAAATCAGAACAGATGAAAATGGAAAAACAGGAGTGAAGAAATGGAAGGATAGGGGAAGGAAAGGATGTGGAGAGCCTTACTCCCATTAAGGAACCTCAGAGTTCATCAAGAGAGTCTTGTCAATGGCAGGGCCCATCACAGTAAAGTCCCTTGTCACCAGCACTGTGGGTGGCTATGGAAAACAGAACCATTTGGGAAGATCCTGCCAAACCCAAATTGCCTATACTCAGATGGTCTAAAATAATATAGTCACTCAACAAATTCATTCTAGGCTCTGTGAATGACAAAAAGGATTGAAGATAGTCTTTTGAAATTCCAATAATTCATTGACCAATTCACTCAACACTTACAGAACTTAGACATTGCACAAACACTGTTGGCGCCTAGATAAAGATGAAAAGAGAATCCCCTCTTCTCATAGAGCTCAGTCTAGTGATAAAAGACAGATACGTTAATGGATAAAAACAACCTGATTTGTTAATTATAACAACAGATGTACATGATCCTACAGGAGGTAGTGATCAATTTTACCATTGTGGGGTGCTTCATCAAGAAAATTATATGTAAACTAGTTTCTAATGGATGACTAGTAATTTGTAAGGCAGACTAGGATTGGGGAGGACATTTCAGGTAATAGAGTTCAAGTGGGAACAAAATCATGGTGGTTTGAAGTGAGAGCCTGTGGCAAGTGCAGGATATAGCAATGCCTTGATTTGGCTGGTACACAGGAGGCAGCATGGGTGAGGGTGGAGTGAAGTGGCAGGAGATGAGGTTGGGAAGAAACCCAAAAACCAGCTTGGGTGGGGCCTCATATGCTGTATTAAGGAGAATGGACTTTACCTTGTAGGACATTAAGGAGTTTTTAAAGGGACCTGGGTTCGATCCTTGGGACCTCCCGGTAAATAAAAATAAATTAATTAATTAAATTAAATTAAAGGGTTTTACCAATCACAGTATGAGCATATTGAGTGTGCTGGGAAATGGAAGAGACTGGGGAAAAGGAGACCATTTAAAAATGGATGCAATATGGGGTCGGATGTGGCTCAACTGGTTGGGCGTCCTTCTCCCATATGGAGGGACCCGGATTTGATCCCCGGGACCTCCCGGTTAAAAAAAAAAAAAAAAAAAAAAAAATGGATGCAATAGTCTAGGTGAAAGATAATAGGGAACTGAAATAAGAGAGTGAGTCTACAGATGGAGAGGAGAGGACAGATTCCAGAGATATGTGGGAGAAACCATACAACATGGTCCTTCATTGCATGTGGTGGAAAGAGGGAGGAATCAAAATCAATTCTCAGGTTTCTGGCTTAGACTATTGGATGGGTGGTGTTTGCATGAACTGAGATTGGGAATATGTGAAAAAGAGCAGGTTGAGAGGCAAAATGATAAGATCAGTTTTGAACATGTTGAGATGAAAGTGTATAATGGATGTCCATATAGAGAGTCCCATTGCTCATCAGACATTTAGAACTGGAGTCAAGGAGAGAAGTCTGGACCAAAAATACAGATTTTAGAATCATTCACGTGTGTACAGATTGCATAAATTAGGAAATGCTCAAAAAAGAAGAAGAAAAAAAAAAAAGGCTGTGGAGGGAAACAGAAAAAACACACATGAAACTTTACAACACTAGAGAACAAGAAAAAGGAGATCTGTGAAACAGAGGACACAAACTGACATTCACCTCTGTTACTCACAATAGCCTTTGATTTTCTGGGTTTCTATTTATATAAATAGAATAAATCACTCCCAGTGTCATCAGGAAAAGCGATGAAGGGAATTGTTTAGTTATTTTTATGTTATTATAACTGCATTCTAGGGTGAGTGGCACTTACTCTTCTCACCAGATGCTTAACATGACTGAGAGATCATCTAGTGAAAATTATTAGGATGCTCATTTTACAGCCTTTTATTAAAAGCTTCAGTATGATGGAGAAATGCTGGGACATTGATGGAACAGTTAGTTTGTTATCCTCTAGTTGAATGTAGTGCTCTAAAAAGCATAGGCAGTGGACTAGAGTAAACTTAAAGAGAGAGGAGTCTCCTAGTCCACCTGCCAGCTCTATGCTTAGCTTTAGGACATTCAACATTTATCTCTTTGGACAAACTTGGGCAATACGATGAGCAAATCCGAGAGAACTAGTGATCATGTTGCATGACCAAATTAATATTCAAAAAAGCTGTTGTCAGGCTGTGATGGATGTTGGATCATAACCAATAAGTTGAAATTTAACTGGAATAAATGTAAATTCCTGCCCTTCGTTTTTGAAACATGACAGCATAAATAAAGGATAGTGGAGTTAACAGTATAATGTGAAAGCCCCCAGAGCTAAACCCATTTCATGCAACACTGATATAACATGCGGTGTAGGCAATTGCTCTATTATTTCTGCCCCTGGAAAGCACTCAGAGAGCTTCAGCTGTGGGTGCCCCTCCAACCAACAAGAGAAGAACCAGAATGGTAATGAGGCCATGAATGGAATGGTTGAAGAACTGCCTAGTGACTAGTGGAGAGGGGCTGGAAGGAAGCAGAGGAAAGCTATGATGGCTTTACAAATGGAAGCACTGTCCCATTTAAAAGTACTTAGGTGCATTCTGTCGGGCTGCAGAGCACAGAATTATGACAAATAGGAAGAAGGTAAAGGATGCTGGGAAGAAATTCTTTCTAACCATTTCATCCCTTCATAAATAGACCGGGTAGCTTTGTGAGGCGGTGAGCTCCCAATGACTAGAAGTATTTAAAGTGAGCCTGCATAGAGGAGTCCTGGGGGGGGGGGGGGGAAATTGAGCTAGATGACCCTGAAAGCTGTCGTCATGCCAAGATTTGGCCATATGAAATGATTTGTTGAATAGCTTCATTTTCTCATACTGAATGCAATCCTGATTCATGAGGTTTTTTTCTCCCCATCTAGAGATAATCGGTTCTACAAATCTTATAATTTTGCTAGAGGATGAAATCTTTGCAGATTTTTTCAACACATTTCTATCTCTCCCGGTAAGCATTCTCAGACTTAAATCCAAATGTTTCATCAAAACCTGAATGTCAAATCTCATTGAACTGAGAGCCAAAAGTTTTGGTTTTTTTTTTTTTTTTTTTTTTACTAAATTTGCTACCAAATAAAAACCATTTCAACCAATTTGAGAAAATAAATATGAACCAGAACCTCCTCTAAAATCTCCAGGAGATTCCCTTTATTGACATAATCAAACTCCAAATCTCAGCCTCCTTAATTGCCTTTGCCTCCATCATGCTCTGCTGGTAGCCAGTGTTTTAGCAACAGAAACTCTGCCTACTGAGCAGACCTGATGTCGCCCCCACCTCTGCCCCTCTGCTTGGGCTGATTTCTCTGCCTTTAATGCCTTCCTCATTGTTCCATCTACCAAACTGTTACCATTCTTCACATTTCTACTTAAATGCTATTCTCCTTAAGGAATTCCTAGGTTCTCCCAATCAGAACTTATTTCTCCCTGCCTCTGTGCCGCTCAGCACTTTGCATCTGTCTTGTGGAGTGTGTGTATGTGTGTGCACATGCGTGTGTGTGCATTGTGATGTCTACCCCACTTGATTGTGAGTTCTGAAGGACAAGGGTCATGGATTATTCGTTCTGCTCCCCTCACGAGATATCTGACACATAGCAATTGTTGAATTGTTGAATCTATGCAACTAACACAAATCTCAAACATCAGAATATTCTTAAGCCCAAACCTACACAAATCTTGCATCTTTTCTGATTTAAATCTCTGGTTATATTTCAATGCTTGTGTGTTATAAAGTGTGACTTAGCTCAGTGTGACCTTTCCTATGGGAATGCTAACTGTAAAAAGGTGAAATTTCAGACAAGTGGGCAAAAACACTTGACTGCTTGCCTTCGAGCCTTTTATTGGTGTCAAACCATGTCTCATCCCACAAACACTTACTGGGTGGTTGCTCTCTGCCAGACAGGGGGCTTTGTGCTGGTGATGCAGATTTAACGGTACCATCCTTGTCCTCAAATAATTCCTGGTTTAATCTGAAAGATGGGTATTTAAGGTGAGTGCAAAAAGGAGTGTGGGTAACATTATAGATGTCTCTAGGAGGCAGTGGAAATACAAACACGTAGAGGGAGAGACAACTCCAAATTGGAAGAGGGAAGAAAAGGCTTCATTAAAGAGGTGACATGACCTAAGCCCTGTAAGAAGAGCAGGCATTTCACAATTGCAGGGGATGGAGGAGGGAAGAGTGGTTAAAGAAGTAGGTAGAAAAAGACTGGGGCTTGGGATGGCAAGAGAAACAAAGCCCTGACAGATAGCAGACAGACAGAACAGAGTAAGTAAAGGCACCAAGGAATGTAATCCTCTGACACTTGGGGGGAAAGCCTAGGTAACTCAGCAAGGCTGAAGAAAAAGCTGTGAGAGGTGAAGTAAAAAATAAGGCCACACAAAGCAGGCAGACTGTGTTTAGGAGTTTGAGCATCCTCCTGTAGGTGATAAGGAGTCATTTTAAGTACAGGACTTACATGATCAGACTTTCGTTTGAGAAGGATTATTTCTGCAGAGGCTTGACAAAGGGGTTGAGATGGCAGGACACCATTCTGGAGGCAGGGAGACCACGTAGGAGATTGTTTCAGTCATCAGTAGTCAAAGTGAGAGATGATGAGGGTGTAAAGGGAACAGGGTGAAGAGTAGGAGACAAATCAAGATTTTTAACAGAGTAAAATTTAGGACCTTGTCACTATTTGAAGTGACTGAAAGGGAGGAAAGAGTCAAGGGTAATAGGTTTGGGTGCTTGGATGGATGATGGTGCCAACCACCAAGATTTAGAAAGGAAGGAAGGGACAGAGGGAGAAAGGGAGGGAGGGAGGGACAGAGGGAGGGAGGGAAGAGAGAAGAAGAAAGGGAGGGAGAGAGGGATGAAGGGGGGGAAGGAGGGAGGGAGAGACTGCTCTGATGAATAACAGTTCTTTAGGGTGATTCTCACTCATACTGACGTCTCTACCACTTCCTTAATGAAAGGCTTCAGAAGTAATCATAAGACATTTTAGTTAGCCAATTTATCAACACAATTTGAGTCCACAATAATATTCTAGAAATAGAGAGAGGGATGTGGGAAGGTGGAATTCCAGCAGAGTATAAGGAAATCCTGAACAATAGCTGTGATCTATTTAGAGACTAGTATTCACATTTTTTAAAACTTTATTTCAAATTCAAAAAATTAAAATAACAGAAAAAGGCAGTTCAACAAGTTAGGGAAGCATTACTCCTAAAAACTTCTTCCCAGGCTCCTTTATAGCCTCTAATTCCAACTACTAACTCAATTGTTCCTCTAGCATTCAGAAAGATACACAGATAAACACAGATCAGTTAAATGACATAGTCAAGGTCTCCTTATTAATGACAAAAACGAAGAAGAGAAAAATGCTTAATCATATTCACATCTCACAAAACCAAACCTCGTATTCTTTTTTTACCTTTAGCATTAATATAGTACCCTTTTTGCTTTTGCTACAAAAACATTACAATGTTAACTATAGTCCATAAATTACTTTAGTTATATTCTCCCATGTATCACCACATTCTTGACACCATGTTCTCTGAAGAACATTCCTGTATTTATATTATTAACCACAATCCTCATCTATCACCAAGATCATTGTTATACATTCCCTATATTAACCTCCATCTGTTCTCCAACTAATAGTAATCTCCCTAGACTATTTGTTTTAGCTACAATCCCATCCACAAATCAACCGTGTTTGTTACATTCATTATAATATGTTACCATCAAGTCCATCCATTACCACGTATTTACATTTGCTTTATTAGACATTCTATATACATCCATAATCATCTCCCCCTTCTCATCCCACATTCTGTCTCCCACCAACCTACACTTCATAGTCCAACTCCATACATTTACTCATTGTATTTAGTTTATATTAGTGAGACCATACAATATTCGTCCTTTTGTGTCTGGCTTATTTCACTCAACATAATATCCTCAAGTTTCCTCCATGTTGCCATGTGATTCCCCAACTGATTTCTTCTTACAGTTGAATAGTATTCCATTGTATGAATATACCACATCATGTTTATCCATTCATCGGTTGATGGGCATTTAGGTTATTTCCATCTTTTAGCAATTGTGAATAATGCTGCTATGAACATCAGTGTGCAAATATCTTTCACGTCTTTGCTTTCATTTCTTCTGAGGAACTGCCAAATAGTTTTCCACAGAGGAAGCACTATTTTACAGTCCCACCAACAGTGAAGGAGTGTTCCTATTTCTCCACATCTTCTCCAGCACTTGTAGTTTTCTGTTTTTTAATAATGACCATTCTGTAAGGTGTGAAATGATAGCTCATAGTTTTGATCTGCATTGTCCTAATAGCTAGTGATATTGAACATCTTTTCATGTGTCTTTTGGTCATTTGTATTTCCACTTCAGAAAATATCTATTCAATTGTTTTGCCCATTTTTAAATTGGGCTGCTTGTGATTTTGTCATTAAGTTGTGTGATCACTTTATATAACATGGAGATATATCTATCCCTTATCAGATTTATGATTTCTGAAGATTTTTTTCCCTTTGAGTTGGCTGTCTTTTCACCTTCTTAACAAAATCATTTAAAATCATTGAAAATACAAAAGTGCTTAATTTTGAGGCAGTCTTCAACAAAAATTTTTTCTTTCGTTGCTCGTCCTTTGGTTGTAATGTCCAAGAAACCACCACCAACCACAAGATCTTGAAGATGCTTCCCTACATTTTCTTCTGGGAGTTTTATGGTTCTAGTTTTTATATTTAAGTCCTTGATCCATTTTGAATTAATTCTTGTATAAGGTGTGAGATAGGGGTCCTCTTTCCTTCTTTTAGATATGGATATCCAATTTTCCAGTCACCATTTGCTGAATAGATAGCTTTAAACCAGCTGGGTGGGCTTCACAGCCTTGTCAAAAATCACTTGAAGATAGATGTGCCTATTTCTGAGTTCTTGATTCCATTACATTCTTCAAACTGTCTGTCTTTATGCAAGTACCATGCTGTTTTTACCACTGTAGCTAAGTAATATGATTTAAAGTCAGGAAATGAGAGTCTTCCAACTTTGTTCTTTTTAAAGACATTTTTGTCTATTCAGGGCCCCTTACCCTTCCAAATAAATTTGATAATTGGTTTTTCCAATTCTTCATGAAGGATATTGAAATTTTTATTGGGGTTGCATTAAATCTGTATATGTGTTTGGGTAGAATTGACATCTTAATGATATTTAGTCTTCTAACCTATGAACACAAATATCCTTCCATGTATTTAGATCATCCATGGTTTCTCTTAGCAATGTTTTGTAGTTTTCTGAATACAGGTCCTTTATGACCTTGTTCAAATTTATTCCTAAATATTTGATTGTTTTAGTCACTATTGTAAATGGAATAGTTTTTCTCACTTCCTCCTTCAAATGCTCATTAGGAGTGTATAGATATGCTATTGATTTTTGCATATTAACCTTGTATCCCACCACTTTCCTGAAATTGTCTATAAGTTCTGGTAGTTTTGTTGTGGACTTTTTGAGATTTTCTAAGTATAGGATCATTTCATCAGCCAATAGCAAAAGTTTTATTTCTTCTTTTCTATTTGGGTGCCCTTTATTTCCTTTTCTTGCCTAATTGCTCTAGCTAGAACTTCTAGTACCATATTGAATAATAGTGGAGAGAGTGGGCATCCTTGTCTTGTTCTTGACCTCAGCAGGAAAGCTTTCAGTCTTTCACCATTGAGTACAATGTTAGCTGTCGGTTTTTCATGTATGCACTTTACCACATTGAGAAAGTTTCTTATCTTTTGAAGTGTTTTTATCAAGAAAGGATGTTGTATTTTGTCAAATTCCTTTTCCACATCTATTGAAATGATCATGTGATTTTTCTTCTTCAATTTATTAATATGGTGTATTACACTGATTTTCTTATGTTGAACCACCCTTGCATACCTGGGATATAGCCCACTTGATCATGGTGTATAATTTTTATTTTATTTTATATTTTAGTTTTCATTCCTTTTTTGTTGTTGTCATTGTTAATTTGTTTTATGTACAATTTTTTAAATGTATTTTTGGATTCAGTTAACAAGTATTTTGTTGAGGATTTTTGCATCTATATTTATTAAAGAAATTGATCTGTAGTTTTCTTTTTTTGTAGTATCTTTATTTGGCTTTGGCATTAGGGTGATGTCAACTTCATAGAATGTCTGGTAGCATTCCTTCCTGTTCAATTTTTGGAAGAGTTTGAGCAAGATTGGTATTAGATTGTCTTTAAGTGATTGGTAGAATTCATCAGTGAAGCCAAATGGTTCTGGGCTTTTCATTTTGGGGAGGTTTTTGATAACTTTTTCTAGTTCCTCCAGGTATGCAAGATAGGTCTTTGGTTTTAAGTTAGATTTTTGATTTTAGCTCTTTCTTCTTTTCTAATATAAGCAATGTGGGCTATAAATTTCCCTCTCAGCACTGCCTTTATTGTATCCCATAAGTTTTGATACATTGTGTTCTCGTTTTCATTTGTCTTGAGGTATTTCCTGATTTCTCTTGCAATTTCTTCTTTGACCCACTGATTACTTATGAGTGTATTGTTTCATCTCCATGTATTTATGAATTTCATCTTTTTCCACCTGTTATTAATTTCCAACTTTATTCCATTATGATCAGTGTTTTGTATAATTTCAATGTTTTTAAATTTATTGAGATCTGACTTATGTCCCAGCATATGGTCTATCCTGGAGAAAGATCCATGAGCACCTGAGAAGAATGTATATACTGCTGTTTTGGGGTGTAATGCTCTATAAATGTCCACTAAGTCTAGTTCATTTATCATATTATTCAAGCTCTCAATTTCTTTATTTATCCTCTGTCCAGATGTTCTATCTTATGCTGAGAGTGGAATGTTTTTGTAGAGACAGCTATTTCTCCCTTCAGTTTTGCCAGTGTGTGTCTCATGTATTTGGGGGCACTTATGTTAGTTACATAAATATGTATTATTGTTATTTCTTCTTGGTGAATTGTCCTTTTTATTAATATATAGTACCTTCTTCATTTCTTACAACAGTTTTGCATTTAAAATCTATTTTATCCAATATTAGTATTACTGTACCCACTCTGTTTTATTGCTTTTTGAGTGGAATATTGTTTTCCAATCTTTTACTTTCACCCTGATTGTGTCCTTGTGAGTAAGGCAAGTCTCTTGTAGACAACAAATAGATGGCCCACATTTTGTTTTGTTTTTTTTATCCATTCTATCATTCTGTGTCTTTTAATTGGGAAGTTCAGGCCATCGATATTCAGTGTTACTACTGTAAAAGCATTAGTTACTTCGTCCCTTTATCCCTTGACTTTCTGTTGCCACATCTTACTATTGTCTGTCTTTTAACCCTTTCAGTTTCTCTTATTGATGTTCTTCATTTCTACACTCTTCTCCAGGGCTCTTGCCCTTGCCTTTTTCTTTTAGCTATAACACACCATTTAATATTTCTTGTAGATCCAGTGTCTTAGTAACATACTCTTTTAGTTTTTGTAAAGACTTTAAACTTGCTTTCATTTCTGAAGGATTGTTTTGCCAGATAAAGAATTCTTGGCTGGCAATTTTCTCTTTCAATACCTTAAATACATCGTACCACTGCCTTCTCACCTCCATGGTTTCTGATGAGAAATCGGCGCTTAGCCTTATTGAGGCTCGCTTGTAAGTAATACATTGTTTTTCTCTTGCTGTTCTCAGAATCCTCTCTGTCTTTGACCTTTGAGTTCTGAATAGTGGATGTCTCAGAATAGGTCTGTTTGGATTTATTTTATTTGGAGTGTGTTGCCCTTCGAATATTGATATCCATGTCTTTCATAAGGGTTGAAAATTTTTCAGTCAGTATTTCCTCAAATATTCTTTCTATGCCTTATCCATTCTCTTCTCCTTCTGGGACACCTATAACATGTATGTTTGTGCATTTCATGTTGTCATTCAATTTCCTGAGACCCTGTTCAATTTTTTGCATTCTTTTCTCTGTTTTCCTATCTTTTCAGCTTAAAACGTTCTGTCTTTAAATTCACTTATTTGCTCTTCTAAGATTTCAAATCTGCTGTTATATATGCCTCTAATGTTTTCGTTTTTGTTGTTGCTGTTTGTTGTTGTTGTTTAGGTTTTTTTTTTTTTTTTTTTCCCAGTATCGGGGCTGGGGATTGAACCTGGAACTTTGTGTGTGGAAAGCCGTTGCTCAACTACTGAGCCACACTGGCTCCCCTGAGTTGGTTTTTTCATTTGCTTGTTGTTTGTTTTTGTTCTTTGTTTTTTCAAGGAGGCACTGGGAACCAAACCCAGGACCTCTCATGTGGGAAGCAGGCGCTCAACTCCTTGAGCCCTGTCTGCTTCCTCTAATGTATTTTTTTTTTTTACATTTGTTTCTAATGTATTTTTAATCTCATCCACTTTGTCTTTAATTCCTATAAGCACTATTACTTTTTGGGGGGGGCCAGGCTTTCAAATTGTTCTTTATGACCACACAGTGTCATCTTAATATCCTTTATCTCTTGAGTCATATTTTCCTTCATCTCCTTAAATTGATGAAGAAGGTCTGTATGAATTTTTGGTGGTACTGGGGATTGAAATCGGGACCTCATAGGCCCTCAACCCACTGAACTACATCCACTTCCCTATTTACTTTTTTTGTTTGCTTTTTTGAGGTACCAGGAATGGGAATTGAACCTGGGATCGCGTATGTGGGAAGCCAGCGCTCAACTACTGAGCCACATTAGCTCCCCTGAGTTGGTTCTTTAGTATGTTTGCTTGTTGTTTCTTTTTTTGTTTTGTTTTGTTTTGTTTTTAAGAGGCACCGGAAACCAAACCTGGTACTTCCCATGTGGGAAGCAGGTGCTCAACTGCTCGAGCCACATCTATTTCCTGTTTCCTAATTGTCTTAAGTCCAGTGTCTCATCTGGATTCTTGGTTTGTTCCTTTGGCTGGGCCGTATCTTCCTGTTTCTTAGTATAGGTTATCTTTTGTTGATATCTAGGCATCTGATTGTGTTGGTGATTTTGCTCCTTTGATCAATTTCTTTCTCTTGCCTCATGACTTTATTTCACAGCTCTTCTTTGATTTTTAGTTTAATTTTTCTAAAACTTTAATATTGCCCTGTTTAAGTAATCAAAACAGGGCCAGGGAGCCTCTAATGGGACTGACTAGATCTACCGTGCCTGGGAAAGAAATGGGAGACAAATCTGTCTTCTTTCACTTTCCCAGATGGCCAGCAAATGGTGCTCCCTGACAAACCCTTCCATGGAGATGAATCCTTCAATTTCCACTAGCTCTTCTGAACCAGCAAGTTATGATAGTTACATTTGTCAAAGAGAAACTACACTCATCCTCCTGCCACACCCTCCCTCGGACGGGGGAAGAATCTGTCCTTTCCAGTCTCCTTTGGCTGCAGATTTTACCAAGGCTGTTTGACTGGGAGGTGGGAGGTGAGTGGTATTTCCAGCCTCGGGATATCAACTCACGGTTTTCTCCTTGGCCTCTCCGACTCAGCTGTCCATCCCTAGACCCTCCCAGATGATGCATGTGGCACTCTCTAAAGCGGCTCCCTCAGATGACCTATGCCTTCTCCTCTATTTTGCAAGAGAGCTGCGCCCTTCCTGAGCTACTCCTATGCCATCTTGGATCCTTCAGTAATTCACATTGAATACTGTTATCAATTTCCAAACTGCTGCCATTTAACTTCCATTTAATCCCCGCAATCCTCTTGTGAGGTGAGCAAGATTCCCTTTTTACCTCAGAAGCTAAATGACTAGCCTAAAATGACACAGTGAAGCGGTCCCTCACCTCCTGCCCTCTATGGTGCAGCTGTCATGGAGAGTCTCATGACCTCACAGTCTACCACACACCTCCTAGCATATCCCTAACTACCGCCACTTAATATACCAAGCAGGCCATGGTGTGCAAATACCCAGTGTAGAGCAGGAGGGATCACCAAGGACTGAGCCTCCTTCATAGACTTCGCTTTGTAAAATGTAGGCAGCACTGTCACCTTCCCTCATTACTTCACAACCAAAGACAAATGGGATAGAAGTTGGGGTGGGGGCAGGGCACAGACTGCAAATGTTTGGGCTCTCAGTTTTGGGGAGATGGACAGACTGACTGGCATGATGTGCTCAAAGCTCAGCCAGAAGCTGGGCCTTCAGGCCCTCTAGTTTATCCCCAGCACTTCTGGGGCACTTGGAGGCATTTCAGAGCCCACAGTGAAACTGCTGAGCTTAGATTCCTTTAAACCTAGAAGCCCTTTCCTATCCCAAAGCTGGTTGCCTAGGTAACGGTCCTTCTCCATGACAAAAGAGGACAGTAGCCTGGAATTACCCATCAATTTTGGACATGTTCAATGGCCTCATAAGTGACTTGAACCCTTGATTCTCATATCCTCCATTCTCCCCACTTTCTCCAGCTCAAGAGTTTATGAAAATATAAATCCACTCATTATGAAAAGGTTTTACATCCTTGCTTTAATTTTCTAAGTCCAGGGAGAAAGTGAATAAAGTAATCCACAAAGCCAACTGGTATTCTTATCACAGACTTTGGCCTTTGCACAAGGCAAGATAGCTCTCAGGTTGGAGGCTGGGAGAACCAAAATATAAATGTATCTTGCAAATCAGTCTCTCTGGGGTGTTTCTGTGCAAGATAAGGTGATTCAGTGGAATAAATTTAAAAATTCACATCCCTTGGAATAGGAAAGCAGTGGAACCTGTCCTACCCAATGGCTGCAGATGGACTGTGCCGTATATATGAAGAGAAGCACTATCCCCTTGGCTGTTTCTTAGCTTTCTTTTACAGGTCTTTGGTCAGGTACCATTTTACACTGTTGAAAATTCACAGTGGAGCTTGTGGCCAGAAATACCATATAACTTGGTGAGTAAGATTCTTTAATGGTGGGGCGTTTGGCGGGGGGTGGGGGTGGGGGAAGAGCTAGAAGTTGAAGTGTGGAGAAGGAGAGGGAGCCCAAACGGTGACTGGAAGAAACTGTAAATCAGGTGAGTAGAACAAACAGCATCAAGCCATGTAGACATTTCTCTGTTTAATGTTTTTAACTCTTTAGCAACCAATTGCTGGTGAATTCTTTCTTTTATATTCTAGTCCATAGTTAGCCAATGGGATTCATCCCTCAGGCCCATGCTGATAGTCGGGTAATATGTCTGAGAGACTATGTTGGGAAGAACTTTGAGGGCACATTAAGAGTCTGAAAATTGATTGTCATCGTCTGCCATGAATGTGGGACAGGAAATGGCAGCCCCTGTGCAGTGTGTATATCATTTGCATTATAAGATGTAGTTCAAGTTCTGCAATTACTAATGGCTACTTGATCATTCACCTCCAGAAGCACACCTTTCTCCTAATAATTTTTTCTCTTTATACCTTTTCCTCTTCTTTGTTATTGTCTTTCTCTTCTCACTGTCCCCCCTTTTTGTTCCCTTTTTCCACTTTGTGGAACTTAGATGTACCAGTGGCTTCTATATACCTTACCGGTGACAAATGGGACCAGAAAGATGGCTCTCAGCTCTGCTTATAACAAGATTTTGTTCCCCAGGATCTGGAGAGCTGAGAAAGACATTCCACTCTTATTATTATATTTGGTTTCCTTAGAACCTTGAAACATAACTTTAAAAAAAATTTTCTCTCTTTGGTGGCTCGAGTCCTTGGGGATCCATGCTATAATCTGAATGATGTCATGTGTGAGTCTTTGTGTGTTCTCGTACATTTTTTGCAGTTTAGATTGGGGGCTTTTGAGACATTATAAGTGTTTACAAAGAAGCAGGCTGGATAGAGTTATGACCTGACAGCACAGACACAAATCTCACCTGCTTTTTCTCTGTCAAGCAGGTAGTAGATCTTATTTTAAACAACTTCACCCAGGATTAAGACTCTTTTTTTTTTTTTTTTTTTTTCAATGAAAGACCAAGACTGTCCTTCCCTATCAATCCATTCTCTTCTTTGGGAGCCTCAGCCCAAGCTGCCTCTCTTCTTAGATCCTATTTTTCAACATTTCCTCTCCTCCAGGCCAAATACTGTGAATGTGTCTATTAATTGCTCCCTTGATAAACTGCATTTCTTAACCTTTCCACATCTCTTTTCCATTCTATTTTGTTTGGACTAGATTGCCAAGTACAAAGGATTATTGACGTGGTTGGAAAAATACCGGTTACCTTTTTTCTGTAAAACCAACTTATGTTTCCAGTACATTCTCTGTCAGGAACTCATCAGTTTCATTAAGTCCCCAGAAGGAGGTAAGCATGTGTGCCTCTCTGTGTGCATGTGCACACACGCATGTGTGTAGAAACATGGGAATCCAGCCTGTATAACGATCCCTGTGCCTGTCAGTTCTACCTTACGGTAAACATTCTGGCTGCCTTTGTAGCTTTAGACATGCAGGTCACCCAGCTCATCTTATAGTGACAGGTGAAAGCTTGGGCTGAAAAATTGGTACCTAGAGCAAAAGATAGGAGTCAGATGGGCTGGGTTCTTTGTCTCTCTGCAGCCAGAAATGAGAGTATTATTGGTGGCTAAAGAATATGGTAAAATTGCCTGAAATATATCCAGAACCAACCGAACAAATCTCGCCACCATCACTGCTACCATTCTGGTCTGAGCCACCTTCATTTCTCACCTGGGTACTGTATTCATCTCTGAATTAGTCTCCCTGCTTCTACTCACACTCCTGCTCAACAGCCAGAGTGAGCTTTTTTAATGGAAGTCATATCACGTCACTCCTCTGCTCATCCCCTCAACCCTCACCAATAACTCTTATCTCAGAGTGAAATCCAAACTCCCTGCAACAGCCTTCAAGATCCTAGAGACTTAGCCTCATTTCCTCTTGGACTCCATTTCCTACTCGCCCCCTGGCTCACTCCATCCATGCACATTGGGCTCCTTGTGGTTCCTCAAATAATACCGGACACATTCCATCCCTAGGACGTTACACCGGCTGGTCCCTCCCTCTGCAATGCTCTTCCTCCAGATATCCACTTGGCTCCCTCTCTCACCTACTCGAATCTTGGTGCAAATTTGCACCCACCCCAATGACCCTGTTTAATACTATATCCTACCCACTCTTCCAGCCCTGCCCCCAGCATTCCCAATTCCCTTTACCCTGCTCTACTTTGTCTTTTTTCTGTAGTACTCATAACCTGCAAAACTTAGTAGATAACATAGTTATTTTATTATGCTCACTGCTTATTGTCTGTTTCCTTTACTAGAATGTAAGCTTCTTGCGGGCAAGGATGTTTGCTTATGCATCCCAAGCATTTAGAACAGTGCCTGACACTTAGTAGGCATATAACAAATATTTGTTAAAAGAAAGCATGAATAAAATTCCCAACCAGGGTTGCATTAGTAGCCTGACCATTAGCCAAAGGAAAGTAAGTATGTTCGGCACCAAAAGTTAAGATTCAGGAGCATCCATGGAGTAAAATGTTATAACAAATCATTCCTTACACTCAGCTCCCTGCTTCAATGTAAGTATTAGGAAAAATGGATTAAATGCACCCTAAGGGCCAAATTGCTGTCAGGTGGGGTGCATAGAAGGGAGGGTCTTGGGAGGACATTTCTGAGCAGTGGGTTGCATGCACACTTGTTGGTCCCTCTCATGCCACCTAGCATCATGGCAGAGGGGACATCTGATGCCTAGCTTCAAAAGCACTTCATAATCAGCTCATCTAAGGGGCCACCATTTTTCCTCATTCACACTGAGCAAGTAGGGGTGTGGCTGTGTGCAAGGCTGAGAGAGGGGCTAGGAGAAGAGTTCAATCTTGCTCTCTTACTGTGGGCTTTCCTGACAGCCAAGATGATAAGATGGAGAAAGGCAGACCAGTGGCTACTCCAGAAATGCATTGGCGGGGTCAGAGGGATGTGGCGCTTCTGCTCTTTCCTGAAGGGCAGTGCAGGTGGGTGCTCAGAGGTGTCCTTGAGGCCTCTTCAAGTCCTTAACAGTTTCCAGGATGCTTGGAACCCTGACTGGCAGTGAGGTATGTTTGTGGTAAATATTTTTAAAATGTTTAATAATGTAGTTTGGCTAAAAATCTGTGAAAACTGAGGTTCAGAGTGTAGGTTAGGTAAAAGCAGTCAAGGTTCCTGTCATTCACTTATTTCACACTATCTATTGAGTCCCACTATGGCATCTTGCTGGTAGCTAGGGATACAGGGGTGAACAAGAACGGCAAGTCGGTGCCTCGTAGTGTTGAGAAGCACTGGTCAGCAACCTTCTACTTCCTGTTCTGTTCTGTTGGTCCAGCAGTTGCTAGAAAGCTGGCACCTGGCTCTGGCTGACACTACAGTTCAGCTACTTTAAGCTCCACCCAGGGACGGGCCCTACTTTAAGGGTAAAATCCTGGGTTCCCAGGGAGCAGATAGGGAGGAACTGAACAGATTGTACCTTTCAGTTTGTCACCCAGAGGTTAGCCCTGGCAATGCTGAGAAACGGGGATAGCCTTTGGCACCAGTGTGCTTCTGCAGGCTGCTCTGGACCCATGATCCAGGAAATGTTTTCTCTTCCTGATCCTCATTTTTTGGACAAAACCCAAATGTCTCATGATCCATCTCAGAGCCCTGCAGGTTTCTAATTTAAAAGTCCACAAAAGAGCTCTATCCTTTAAGTCCCTGACATGTTCTTTCCCTGCACCCTCAAGCCCCCATCTCCCACCCCCACACGCATTAGGGCTTTTCTGAAGATGAGGCTTTAACCCCAAAGAGTGACTAGTGATGTTTGAGGCAGTACAGCAGGCTGGTGGGGGATATCATTTGCTCCACCCAGATACAACTGCCAAAGGAGCGAGATTGGGGTGCAGCTCTGTGCCTTTCCTGTCTGATCTGTAGGTGAAGAGCTGTTAGATTTCTGGATCCTTGCTGAGAAGATCCTGAGCATAGATGAGATGGACCTGGAACGGAGGGACTACTACCTGTCCCTTCTGCTTGTGCTGAAGGCCACCCACCTGCAGGAGGGTTCCAAGGTGGTGACTCTCTGCAACATGAACATCAGTAAGATTATAATGCATATTAGAAAGGAAATCTTTGGGGGGTAACAACAAAAAAACAATCTAGCATCTGATAACCCTCAGCCTTTTGCTTTGCTGACCTGCCTCCTTTTCATTTTCCTGTGTATCAGGACAGCCAGAATCCCACTGGCTGCACCTAGGCTTGCACTTTGCTTCTTCATGAGTTATTGGCTGCCAGTGCAAGTTGGCTGTGGGGAGTGAAGAGGAATTGGGATAGGAATAGGATAACTTCTGAGTCTGCATGGCTCTGTAATTTTTAAAAATTGGGGTTCTGTAGAACAAACTAAAGCCCATGGCCCAAATGTGGTCCATGTGGCCTGCATGATAAGAATGTGTGTTTTAGTTTTAGGGTTTTTTTTTTTTTTTTTCATTTTTAAGGGGTTAAAAAATAGAAGAAGACTATGCCACAGAGACTGTATGTGGTTCACAAAGCTTAAAATATTTACTATCTTGTTCATCATATAAAAAGTTTATCAACCCCTGCTCTAGACATTCTGATTCATCCAAATTTAAATTTATTAAGTGAGGAGACATTCCTAATCTGAATACTAATATGTTCCAAAAGATCTGCCATTTAGGATTAGTCGCAGTCCTCTCTATTCATGTAGGTCTTTTTGAATTGATGACATTAAATTCAGGGCTAGTAAGGCTCCTTCAAATTATCCAGTCCGAACCCCCTTCTCCAGTCAGATCTGACCCTGAGGAATCCCATTCAGAGGTACTTGTCTCTTGTTCTTAAACATTTTTCCTTGTGGTTTTTGCTTTTCTTTTCAATAACATCCAATAGTCTAAAAAAGAAAGAAAAAGAAAAAAACCGCAAAAAGCAAACAAACAAAAAAAACCTCCAGGACTTCCATAAAATGGCTTATTTCTATGAGGGCAAGTAACTAGAGAAAGTGACCACTGTATACTGGAAAACCCTAAGAAGGTGTCATTGGTGTATTTGACTATCCACATCCCAGAGTTGAGTGAAGAATTAATGAAATGCCATACACAAAAACATTTAGAAAAAATTTAGAAATCCCTCTAATATCACCACCATTACCACCATCCCATCATTTTCACGCTTCATCTCTCTACATTGTTTTCAGAGACCCTCCTGAACCTCTCCACCTGGCATCCAAAACAGTCAACCACCAGGAGAGAGCTTCTGAGTCACATGCAGAAAGTGGCTCTGTTCAAACTCCAGAGCTATTGGCTCCCCAACTTTTACACCCACGCAAAGACAAGCATGGCTAAGGAAGAATCATGCCAGGGTCTGATGCAGGAATATGAGACTCGCCTGTGCAGTATTTGCTATACCCACACAGGAGGACTCCCTCTGAACATGAGCATCAAGAAGAGCCACCATCCACAGAAATGGTACTCGAGCAGGAAGAACAAAAGGAAGCTGTGGCAGTTGATAGACTACGGCTCTTGGTCTTTGGAAATGGAACAGCCACCCATTCACTCCAAGCCAAACACTGCCAGTCTGCCCCCACATGAGCTAGGTCCTCAGGAGAAGGTGATTAAACAAATGCCTTCCCTGAAAGTGGCCCATACAAAGGAGAGAATGAACAGTCCCCTGGAAAAGAATTTTCTCTGTGCCAAGAGATCCAGCATGAAGAAGAAAGCCAAGAACCACCTCCACATGGAGGGCCTCTTTGAGACAAAGTTCTCTACCCACCTGAGGACTGTCACCCCCATCATCAGTCACTCTTCCCCAATGACACTCAAGAAGGCAATCAAGCAAAGTCTGTCTTTAAGGTACACCCACTGGGCCTTGTGTGCTGATGCCTTTGCAGGGAATCCCTTCCGTCACCACCTGAAGAAGAAGAATTTGAAAGTAGAGACCCAACTCCTGGACCTCTGGCAAGATCTGCACTATTTCCTCAGTGTCCTGATGAGTAACAGGCAGAATGGGAATGCTGTCTATCGGCACATGCTGGGCGACAGGATCTGCAAGCTCTACCTAAATGAAGAGATTGGTTCACACCTACCACTCAAATCCCAAACCATTCAGGGCCTGAAGGAGATGCTGCCTTCTGGGGATGTGAATCCCTGGATTCCCAAAGTCCAGAAGGAGATCTGCAAGGTAGGCCAGGCTTCTCAGAAATGGGTTAGTATCTGGCAGATTAGGTCAAGACTGACCCCAAATCCTGCCTGCTCATCTATACTGGCTAAGTTAACTATATAATTACTCACATAATCCTTCACATTGAAGGATTGATCTCTTAAGAGCAAGTCATACAAATTCCCCAGAACTGATTAAAACTCCAAAATAGAATGACTTGGGGAGTTGGAGAGAGATGGTCTATCCACCTTCTATTCTTTCTTCACTTCCTCCTTAGACAAAGTCTTCCAAAACCATGACCCTGAGAGTGCTCTATCAAGAGAAGCTTTGAAAATTCAGTTCCAAGCATCATGTATTGAAATGCAGGGTCTCTCTTTCTTTGACTAGCCAGCAAGGAAATGGTCAGTTTGGAGTCATTTATTCTTATCCCAAAACATTAGATAAAATATCTTGAAGACTCACTGGAAGTGAGACCCACACACAGCACTGAGTAGTAAAGCCTGACTATTGTAGAGTCTGCAACTGCAAGCAAGATAGTTCCATCCGTCTGCCCCATGGGATCTAAGTCTCCTCTCAATTAGAGGCAGAGTGGGCATCACCATCGCAGAATCCTCAGGATTGGGGAATGAACGATGGACTAGAGTAGACTTACTGTTATTCTACTATAGACTTATTGTGATTCTAGCAATGGAAGAACTTTTATTATTGATGTGGAGCAAGTGGCCACCAGAGGTTCTGAGAGGAGGGAGAGAGAAAAATAGATGTAATATGGGGGCATTATTGGGACTTGGGAATTGTCCTGAATGACATTGCAATGACAGATTCAGGCCATTATATATCTTGTCAGAATTTACAAAATTGTGTGGGAGAGAGTGTAAACTACAATGTAAACTATAATCCACACTTAGTGGCAATGCTCCAATATGTGTTCATCAATTGTAACAAATGTACCACACTAATGAAGGATGTTGTTAATGTGGGAAAATGTGGGAGAGGTGGGAGTAAGGCATATGAGAATTCCCTATATATCCCCCCCACCCCCATGGATATACTTTTTTTTTTTTAACTTTATTTTGTACATTTAATAATTGAAAATATAAACAATTAAAAACTAAAAAGTAAACACAGATGAATAAATATATACATTTCTCAATTAAATCTAATGAATACATATAATTTTTTTTTAAATCAAACAATATATTACACAATATATTTGATTCATAGTAACGCATTCATACAGTATTTGTCCTTTGGTGTCTGGCTTGCTTCACTCAATATAATGTCCTCCAGGTTCATCCATGTTGTCATATGCTTTATGACTTCATTTCTTCTTATAGCTGAATAACATTCCATCGTGTGAATAGACCACAGTTTGTTTATCCATTCATCTGTTGATGGACACCTGGGTTGTTTCCAGCTATTGGCAATGGTGAATAATGTGGCTATGAACATCAGTGTGCAGATGTCTGTTCTTGTCACTGCTCTCAGTTCTTCTAGGTATATACCCAGTAGTGGTATTGCAGGGTCACGTGGCAAGCCTATATTCAATTTCTTTAGGAACTGCCAAACAGTCCTCCATAGTGGTTGTACCATCCTGCATTCCCACCAACAGTGAAGAAGTGTTCCTATCTCTCCACATCCTCTCTAACACTTGTAGTTCTCTGTCTTTTTAATAGTGGCCATTCTGATAGGTATGAAATGATATCTCATTGTAGTTTTGATTTGCATTTCCCTAATCATGAGTGATGTTGAGCATTTCTTCATGTTTTTTTTTTTTTTTGCCATTTGTATTTCTTCTTTGGAGAAATGTCTATTCAAGTCTTTGGCCCATTTTTTAATTGGGTCATTTGTCTTTTTATTGTTGAGTTGTAACATCTCTTTATATATCCTGGATATTAAACCCTTATCAGATATGTGATTTCCAAATATTTTTTCCCATTGAGCTGGCTGCATTTTCACCCTTCTGACAAAGTCTTGTAAGGTGCAAAAGTGTTTAATTTTGAGGAGGTCCCATTTATCTACTTTTTCTTTTGTTGCACGTGCTTTGGGTGTAAGGTCCAAGACACCACCACCTACTACAAGGTCTTGAAGATGTTTCCCTACATTTTCTTCTAGTAGTTTTATGGTCCTGGCTTTTATATTTAGATCTTTGATCCATTTTGAGTTGATTCTTGTATAGGGGGTGAGATAGGGGTCCTATCTTTTTCATTCTTTTGGTTATAGATATCCAGTTTCTCCCAACACCATTTGTTGAAGAGACTGTTTTTTCCCATTAGCATGGACTTGGTAGGTTTGTCAAAAACCAGTTGACTGTATAAGTGAAGGTTTATTTCTGGATTCTCAATTCTATTCCACTGATCAATGTGTCTATCTTTATGCCAGTACCATGCTGTTTCGACCACTGTAGCTTTGTAATATGTTTCAAGGTCAGGCAGTGAAATTCCTCCCACATGGCTCTTCTTTTTTAGAATACTTTTGGCTATTCGGGTGCACTTACCCTTCCAGATGAATTTGGTAATTGCCTTCTCTAATTCTGTAAAGTAAGCTGTTGGGATTTTGATTGGTATTGCATTGAATCTAAAAATCAGTTTGGGCAAGATTGACATCTTCACGATAGTTATTCTTCCAATCCATGAATACGGAATGTCTTTCCATGTCTTTAGGTATTTTCAAATTTCTTTTAGCATTGTTTTGTAGTTTTCTGCATATAGGTCCTGTACTTCTTTGGTTAAATTAACTCCTAATTATTTTAGTCTTTTTGTTGCTATTGAAATGGAATTTTCCTCCTGATTTCCTCCTCAGATTGTTCAGTACTAGTGTACAAAAACATTACTGATTTTTGCATGTTGATCTTGTATCCTGCCACTTTGCTGAACTCATTTATTAGTTCAGGTAGCTTTGTTGTGGATACTTCAGGATTTTCTAAATACAGGATCATGTCATCTGCAAATGGTGAGAGTTTTACTTCCTCTTTTCCTATTTGGACACCTTTAATTTTTTTGTCTTGTCCAATTGCCCTAGCTAGAACTTCTAGTACAAGGTTGAATAACAATGGTGACAGTGGGCATCCTTGTCTTGTTCCTGATCTTAGGGGGAAAGCTTTCAACCTTTTCCCATTGAGTATGATGTTGGCTGTGGGTTTTTCATATATGCCTTTTATTATATTTAGGAATTTCCCTTTTATTCCTATCTTTTGAAGTATTTTTATCATAAAAGGATGTTGGATTTTGTTGAATGCCTTTTCTGCATCTATTGAGATGATCATGTGGTTTTTTTCCTTCAATTTGTTAATGTGGTGTATTACATTGATTGATTTTCTTATGTTGAACCAGCCTTGCATACCAGGAATAAATCCCACTTGGTCGTGATGTATAAGTCTTTTGATATGCTGTTGGATTCGATTTGCTAGTATTTTGTTGAGAATTTTTGCATCTAGGTTCATTAGAGAGATTGGTCTGTAATTTTCTTTTCTTATGGAATCTTTATCTGGCTTTGGTATTAGGGTGATGTTGGCTTCATAAAATGTGTTGGGTAATTTTCCATCCTCTTCAATTTTTTGGAAGAGTTTAAACAGGATTGGTGCTAATTCTTTTTGAAATGCTTGGTAGAATTCACCTGTGAAGCCATCTTGTCCTGGACTTTTGTTTGCTAGGAGATTTTTGATGACGGATTCAATCTCCTTAATTGTGATTGGTTTGTTAAGTTCTTGTATTTCTTGTTGTGTCAGTGTAGGCTGGTTATGAGTTTCTAGAAATTTGTCCATTTCATCTAGGTTGTCTAGTTTGTTGGCATATAGTTTCTCATAATGTCCTCTTATGATTCTTTTTATTTCTGTGAGGTCATTTGTAATTTCCCCCCTTTCATTTCTGATTGTACTTATTTGCATCTTCTCTCTTTTTTTCTTTGTTAGTCTAACGAAGGGTTTGTCAATTTTATTGATCTTCTCAAAGAACCAGCTTTTGGTTTTGTTGATTTTCTCTATTGTTTTTCTGTTCTCATTTTCATTTATTTCTGCTCTAATCTTTATTATTTCTTTCCTTCTTTTTGCTTTGGGATTGGTTTGCTGTTCTTTCTCTAGTTTCTCAAGTTGTTCAATTAAATCTTTGAGTTTAGCTCTTTCTTGTTTTTTAATACAGGCATTTAGGGCTATAAATTTCCCTCTCAAGACTCTTGATATCACCTCTTTCTCTCACACCCAAGTCTGTTCTAACCATGTATTCTGTCCTGAAGAGGTCAGATTCCATATCCAGATGCCCTTGCCCCATCAACAGACATGTGTCTGCACCAGCTACTTTGATGCTGTTAAAACATACATCTTGTAATTGACTTGAAAACAGGCAAAGAAAGTGAGACCTTGAAAACAGATGGCTTTTTGTCTCAGTGTAAATTCCAAAGTTCTTACAAAGGCCTGACAAGGGCCTACATGTTCTGCATTCCACCTCCCTGTCTCTAGCTCCATCTGTTTCTCTCCCCCTCTGCTCTACTCTCCGGCCATGCCAGGCCTATGGCCACCTCAACTGAGCTGCATGTGCTGTGTGTAACATGCAGATGCCTGCACCACTGGGTCACTTCCTAAGTCTTCACCCAAGAGTCACCTTCTCAGTGTGGCCTTCCATGGCCACTTTATATAAAATTTCAACCCCACCTCCTGATTTTTTCTCCTGAGAATTTCTCTCTCTCTCATACCTCTCGCTCGCTCGCTCTCTATCTATATAATCTATCGTCTATCAATGAGACATGTACAATCCTTACAATGTACATACATGCATATGTGCATATAATATACATCATTGTATATACATATAATATGTATTACATTTCTAATAGCTATGTAATATGTACATATGTTTATATACGTACATATAAGTGTGTGTCCACAAACTTTTGTTTATTTATTTTCTCCCTATGATATGAGGGCAGGGATTTTTGTCTATTTTTTTCAAGACCACTGCCTGGTTCAATAGACATTTATTGAATGTATGAGTCAATCAATCCCAGTTGGAAATGACCCACTTTTCTTCTTGTGCCAAAACTCTCTTACCTAGTTTGAGATGAGTGACTCTGTGAAACCCTTGATTTTTTTCCATCTGTTCATCCTCCAATTATTCAGTAAACCTTTATGGAGTGCCGATGGCATGCCACCCAATATGCCTATCTTCTGACTTCTGACTCATGGATAGAGAAATGGCACCTGCATGGAACAGAGGGAAAAGTAATGGTTTAAGTCCAGGCTCTGTCCACACTTAGCTGTGTGGTCTTGGATAAACTCATATTCTAAGTGCTTTAATTTCTCTAGGCTTCTTTGTCTTCATATGTAAAATGAAGGTTGGGACAAAGATCATATTTTATGATTCTATTGTGAATTTAGAAAGTTTATGGATATGTTCAGGATATTGTATTGGAAGGGGCAAATAGGTAGAGAGAAGAACATGTGAACCTTGAAGCCAGAGCATCAGCCTAAATATCTGCGGTCTGTTCTAACTGAGGAGGGGAGAACTGAGAGAAGGTGCTAAAATAGCCGGAGTAAAGAGTTCCAGAGAAACTGGCAGTGACATGCAAAAGACTAAATTGGGTGACAAGAAATTAAACTAAAAATTCCTTAATTTAATAAAGAGAAAGTCTGAGATGAAGGTGTAAAGGACACAGATTTAGTGAGAAGTGCAGACAGAAGTTAGTTTGAATTTTCAGTTTCTCCACTTCCAAATTGTTTAATCTTAGCTAGAAAGTTGCTGGCCTCTCTGATCCTTGATTTCCTCATTGGTATGTGAGGATTATAATGCTTCGCTCAGAGAAAGACACTGCATGTCTGGCAAGCAGAAGAAACACAAATGTTTGTCCTCTTCCAACTCTTGATTAGACCCGCAGAGCTTTAGAACAAGACAGGATCTTAGAGGGCCCCTCCCCTTCCCTTGTCATTGTCCAGATGATGGACCATGGTCTAAGGTCTCACTGCTTTTTCCTGACAAATGCTGAACTAGTGTCCAGATTAATGCTCCGTCTATTGCAGCGTCAGCAAGCTATCACCCATAGGCCAAATACAGCTCACAGTCTATATTTGCAAGGCCAGCAAGCTAAGAAAGGTTTTACATTTTTAAATGGTTAAAAAAAATCAAAAGAATATTTTGTGATACATGGAAATTATATGAAATTGAAATTGAAATTCTCCAAAACAATTTAGTTTTATTGGAATACAGCCATGCCCATTTCTTTGTGCACTGTCCATGGCAGCTTTCATGCTACAATGTTAAAGTTTAATAATGAGACCATGACCATATGGCCCACAAAGCCTCAAATATTTACTACCTGGCCCTTTACGGAAAAAAAAAATGCAGACACTTGGTCTATTGCGTCATACACGGCTCTGAAAAGGGACCGGGAAGGTTTACCAAGTGACAGATAAGCTAATTCTGAAGAGAGCCCTAATGAATCCTAAAAAAAACAATTACAGGGTTTTTAGATACTGTTTTATCATAGCTATGAACTAATTTGTTACTATTAGTTTGCTGTATATCTGATTATTTTCTCTAATGGAAATCATCTACGTACTCTTTCTTAAAAAATCAGTGTAATCATTTATTTATTAGTTATTAGATAGTCCTAATTTTTTTTAAAACTCAAAGAGATATTTATCGAGTATTCATTTCACACATATCTATTTGTTATTCATATTTTTATATATCGAGACTTATCTATTAGTCAGTAGCATTATATTACATTATATATTTCTAATATTCAGTCATTGAGCTGAATTCTCTCAGGAACATATTTCACTCCCAGTTCCCCAGGAACCCTGGAGATCTGACAAAGAAATAAGACTCATGTCCTTAAACTCACCTCTTGGCAGCATGGCTAGGGATGCTTTGTGGATATGATCTTACATTCTTTCAAAATTGTTTGCAACTCATTGCCTACAAAATCATGACTACTTAGCAAGGCATTAAGTCCCTCAAGTATAGTGCCAACCAACCTTCCTAGCCTCATTTCTTGCCACTCATCCATATCCCATGCTCTTTTCAAGAATAGTACATTTCAGCCACACTGGGGTGCTCAGTGTTCTCAAATATATCCTTTACCATTTCTGTGCCTTTGCATAAGCTCTTGCACTGCCTGGAATGCTGTTACTCAGTTTCCACATGGTGAGCTTCTACGTATCCTACAAGCTCCAAATTCTAGTTAAGATCTTCTTGCCTTTATGGATTCTTCCTGAATCTCCCTGATCCGAGTAGAAATCAGTGTTCCCTCCTCTCTGCTCCCAGAGATCTTTGTTCATATCCTATCATAGCATGCTATGAATTCATCATGCTGGAAGGTGAGTTCCTTGAGAGTAAGGCTTATAGTACATTGATCTCTATATTCCCAGCAATTTTGGTACATAAGATGCACTTGGAAAATACATGTCAAATAAATAGCAAAAGTGAAACTATGGATAAATAAATCTAGCTAAGCACCAACTCATAGGTTGTTTTATATTGTTTTAATGTAATGAGTTGTTCTTCACAAATGGATAAGATCTTTAAGTGGGAGATATAAGAGTAAACACATACCCCAAAAGGAGATACTTGGCTTTCAGAGCTGTTTTGAGAACTAAATGAGATAGTACTTTGGAAAGGAATGAAGCACTATACAGATGTCAAGTAATTGTCCTTGAGTAAATTATTTGTTTTATCTCTTCTTAAGTAAATATTGATTACTGTTCTCTGAGATAGTGAGAGGTTATGTGAACTGCCATATTCAGAGAGGGAAAGGAATGGCTCTTGGTTGATCATGGCTGATGTTTGATATTTCACTGAATCTCCAAATTAGAGTGTCCAAAATCTGTAGCCTACTCTGCTCTGAAATGACACAAGCTGGAGAGATGAAGTGCGCTGAGCACTCAATGTCATAACCTTGTGTTGTGTTTGGGTTTCAGATGCTCAGCCCTAGTTATGACCAATTCCTGGAAGAAGAGGACTACTGGTTTCTCCTTTTTACAGTAGGAAGGACTTTGGATTGGGGAGGGATCATGAGGTTGAGGGAAGGAACGTAAAGAAAAGGAACTGCTCTATTAGAAACCTCATTTGTTAAAGTAAATGAAATTTTTATTTTTCCTGGAATCAATGGGTTCAAAAAACATTAGGAAAGGACTCAAGGGTATAAGCTGACTTTGAAGAATTCACATTCATATGGAATTCCTCCCTTATAGAAAATAGGCTTGGGGGGCGGCTGTGGCTCAATCAGTGGGGCTCCCGTTTACCATATGGTTCCCGGGGCCTCCTGGTGGGGGCAGGCCCGCCCGCACGGCGGGGTTGGCTGACCCAGCGAGCGCGGGCAGCAGGGGGTGGATAAATGAATGAATGAATAAAATCTTTAAAAAAAAAAAAAAAGAAAATAGGCTTGAATAGAAAAGGGCGGGGGTTGGATGTAGAGAAGCAATCATTCTTAACAAATTGAAAGCAATCAGCATAAGTCTGTGTGACAGGAAGGCATAGAAGGAATGAACTCTTACAGAAATCTTGCTGCTGGCATAGTTCCTGTAGCAAATGCTGGGTGCCTCCAAACGCTACCCTCCTTCTCTTAGACTCAGAGTAGGATCATCAAAATCAAGCAGCATAAAAAAGAGTCTCCCAGTAAAGAGGAGAGCATTCTTCTATTTAAGAGGATTCATGAATCTCTGGAGTTAAGCCAGGCTTTAGCTAACATGGAGGAAATGGAGTCTCTACAGTGGCAAAAAATAGCAACTGAGGACCTGAGACAAGGAGGATCTCTCCAGGTAGAACTGATGTCTCAACTGTTTCTGGAAGGTAAGGGCACTTATTGTAATGTTTATAATCCTTACTTAGAGGCAACTGGGAAATATTAATATTTAACATATAGTCATTATTTTCTGTGCATCAGTACTGTGCAATGCAACTATTACCTCATTTGATCGTCACAATAATCTATGAGGTAGGTACTGAGTAATTGAGGCCCAGAGAGGTGAAACGACTGCCTAAGGTCACATAAAGTGGGAGAGCCAGGATTTGAATCCAGACAGACTGTGGAGCCCCCAACTGGCTCAAAGGCAACCAGAGCACTCAGGTTTGGTCCAACTCATGCCCACCAAAGCACTGTCTCAGTTACACTAGATACTTCACTCCATGCATCTGATAAGTATATTCTACCTCACCACACCTCTCTCAGAATCAGGCATTTCTGGGAATATATTTTTTAAAACTTTTATTTGGGATATATATATATATATATATATATATATAAATTTGGTGGTATTAATTATATTCACAATTTTGTGCTACCATCACCACCATCCATTACCAGAACTTTTTCATCACTCCAAACAAATTCTGTGCTCATTAAATATTAACTCCCTAACTTCCTATTCTCCCTTCTCCCTGGCCCCTGGTAACCAGTATTCTACTTGCTGTCTCTATGAAGTTGCTTATTCTAGCTATTTCATATAAGTGGAATCATGCAATGTTCGTCTTTTTGTGTCTGGCTTATTTCATTCAGCATGATGTCTTCAGAGTTCATCCATGTAGTGGCATGTATCAGAATTTCATTCATTTTTAATGCCTGAATAATATTCTACTATATGTACAAACCACATTTTGTTCATCTATCTGTGAATGCATTTTTAATAGCCATCCCCACATGTAATACCAGCTCACCCCCGGCAGTGGAAAGCAGTAGTTAGGAGCACAAGACTCTGCTGTCTCAGAGGTCTGGGTTTATATACTAGCTTTACTATTGACTGTATAAACCAGAGCCAGTTTCTCATCTGTAAAATGGGAATGTAACAGGCTTGTTGTAGAGATGAAGCAAGATAATCTATGAAAGCTACCAGCACAATGTTTGGTAATAGTAAGAATCCCATAAATGCTAGCCATTATTATTCAAATTGAACAAACTGCTTTAATTATCTATGCAGGGGCATATTTCTCAAACTTCAATCCACAGCAAGAAATATATTTGAGATCACGACCCAGGGAACATATACCTGGGTATGTGCATATATAAGAAATACAAATTTTACAGAGCAATACTTGCCCTTATTATATAAGATGATGCATGCTAATAATCTCTATTCCATTCTATTTCATTTTTTAAAAGCTGAAAGTGACTTACTAAATTTCTTTTTCAACATAATAATGAGTTATGATGAACAGTGTTTGAAAAACACTGATAAAGAAAGCATAAGCTTTGAAACTTCAGTTTCACCACTCACTAGCTCAGGGGGCTTAGGCAAGTTACTTCACCTCTCTGGGCCTCATTTCCTATAAAATGAGGATAATGGCACCTACTTTGGGGGATTGTTGAGAGGATTAGAGGTAATGTGTTTACATAGCAAAGAGGTGCTCAATAAATGGGAGTTGTTGATTACACTAAAAAAATGTAACACAATTATTTTAAAACTTCAATGTGCATTTCATATACAAAACAAAATGTCTTTTATTCTTGCCCATTTGAGGACTCATATTCATGCTTTATGAGTATGAGTTGGTTACATCTAGAATGAAAGGCTTTTCACTTAGAGGTTCCATATTCTCCCCAAAATCCAAGCATTCCAGAATTTCTCCTAGAAATCAAGGGTAAATTTCACCATGCACATGTTGGGTAATGGGCATTATTTTGGTGGCCATGGAGTGTCAGGGGGTGGCTAGAAAGAGTGTGAGCCACCCTCCATGGAAACTCCCTCTCTTTCCCCTGCTCCCCCACATCATTGCTTCCTCCACCAATGCTTTATCTCAAGGCAAGTCTAGCCATCTTGCAAACACAAATCCTATGCATTTGCAAGCTGGACCCTGACTCCCAGGTGGGCTGATGCCTCTCCTCAGGCTGTAACACTGTTTATCACAGAACACCAGAGCTAGAATAAGCTCATCTTTCATGGGAGAAACTAGTTGCAGAAAGGTGAAAATTCCAAGATTGCTCAGCTAATGAGTGAGTGATCCAGAACTAGAAGTCTGAGTCCACTGCAGAAGCAATCCACTGCTCTTTACATTTATGGCCAGATTCCTCTGGCTGACAGATAATAATGATGATGAGGACCATGATGATGATGGTGATAACATAGGATGATTGACATTTGTGGGTCCACATCCATCTAGACTCCAAAGTATATGTTCAGAAAGTCCTAGACTGCCCTGAGAGTTCTGGGAGAACTGCATGCTATTAGATTTGCACCAAACCCCTGAACACACAACACAAATGAGTATTTTTACCTTGGGAGGAGGCAAGACACTGCCTTTCGACTTCTATTTCCCAGAACACTGTTAAACCTTCCCTTGAAGTCTTGACCATATTGTTCCACCTCATTTGGGATATAAAAGGGTCTTCCCTCTTAATTTACCACACATAGGTAGAGATGACATTTGGCTATTTTTAGAAAAAATTATTCACCTTTAAAGGACAATAATTTGTAACTATAGGTGACATTCATATATTTGAGCTGTTGATTCCGAAAGTAATTCTCAAAGGCAGAGCCAAGGAAGAGAAAGGTCCTAACAGATTATTTGCCATGCATTACCCCTAAATGCATCGAGTTCTTTGAAGCAGTAGCAGAATGTTTGAACTGCATTTCTACATCCTTCCTACAACAGATGGCAGCTTTGAAAGGGTCAGCATTTACTTGGATGAGTTACTTCTTGTATGTCTGTTAAACAATTAGTAGCTCTTTTACAATCTTACTTCAGTTACCCTAGCATCCTTCAAGCTGTAAACTTTCATGGTCAGATTTCCCTGAGAAGGACAGAATCCTCTACTCTGGATGGGAGTGGAGACTGTATTTCCTTGCTTCCTTCCTTTGTCCTAGGGAAATTGCATTCCTTATGAAAACATTCCATTAAAACATTATTGTTATGGGGCGGATGTGGCTCAAATGGTTGGGCGTCCATGTCCCATATGGAGGGACCCTGGGTTCAATCCCTGGGACCTCCTGGTAATATATATATATATATAAGTTGTGGGCCTCCAGTGTCCGCGCAGGTATGCCAGGCCCCGCCAAGACACGCAGCAAGATGATGACATAACATGAGAGAGATATAAGGAAGAGACAAGATGAGACACACCAAAAAACCAGGAACTGAGGTGTCACAGGTGGCAGAATGCCTTTCTCCCACACCAGAGGTCCCCAGGATCGAATCCTGGTGAAGACAGGAGGAGAAGGATGAGAGGAGCAGGCAGGAAACAGACACAGAGAATTGCCCAGTGAATGGACACAAAACAGCAAAAATGGGGGGGGGCGGGGGAGAGGGGAGGGTTAAAATGGATAAGGTAAATAAATAAAAATAAATCTTAAAAAAAAAAAAACATTGGGAAGTGGCTGTGGCGCAATTGGTTGGGCTCCCGTTTACCATATGGGAGGCCCCAGGTTCGATTCCCAGGGCCTCCTGGTGAAGGCAAGCCCGCCTGCGCAGTGCAGTGAGCTGACACAGCAAGAAGACGCAACAAAGGGAGACAAGCAGAAACAGAAAAACGCACAGCGAGCACAAGCAGCAAGGGGGCGATAAATAAATAAAAATAAATTTTAAAACAAACAAATAACAACAACAAAAAAACATTACTGTTCTATTTCAATAACATTTTATTTTTGTTTGTTTGTTTGTTTTGTTTTTTTACCGGGAGGTCCCGGGGATCGAACCCGGGTCCCTCCATATGGGAGACGGACGCCCAACCAGTTGAGCCACATCCGACCCCTCAATAACATTTTAAAGGTAAACTCTTCGACAAGAGAATATGAATCTTTGAACTCAGAGTGGGCAACTAGACTCTACCCCTGTTTTTCCCTAACAGACTTAAGCAAAATGACCTTTGAGGAACTGTGCTATAAGAATCCAAAGTTGGCCATAGAAAGAATTAGTGATGACTATAAAATATATTGTGAAAAAGCACCTTCAATAGGTAAGTGTTTAAACTCAGGGAAAGATTTGAGACAACCAGATAAGAGAGAATCTCCAAACTCAAAGGGCATAAGCCAAAGGGGGAACCATGCTTTGTTTGAAATGAAAGGATGGTCAAGGTGTAATTGCCATGTCTTTTTCCTCCTACAAATCCCTAGAAGGGCATTGTGAAAGTGAGATGCAAATATAAATTTTTGTTCTTGATAATGATTGTTCATTTCTACCTTCTTACCTAGTTATCACTCTGGGGTTTCAAATAATATGTATTTATCTTCTGGATTTCTTGGAATCAGCTATCTGTGGCAGGAAATTTGTTAGGGGGTACCCTTAGAATGACCACCCATAAGGGAGTGAGGACAGCAGGACTGAGTAGAGGGAGGTGCTGAACTGTGAGGCAGTCAGAAGAGGCCTCTGCAGATCTCAAAGGAAGCTCTGGAGTTGGGGTGGCCTTCTAGAGTTTTCCCTTGTTGGGGCAAGGGGCCTGTGCCAGATTGACCCATATGGGATGTGGCTGCCTTAGAAAGGATGTAACATGGGGTAGGGCAGGGCCCTTTGGCCAAGGCTTCGCCCACAGAGGACCTCAGCTATGAGTTGTCAGCAGCCGACGCTCCAGGCAGCTGTGGGAATGAGTACTTCAGTCCTAATGTGGGACACGGGGCCATGCGCCACAGCAACCACTACTGTCCACTTGCACTGTTTACACATTTCACTCCATCTTGGAACAGCGCCTCCAAGAGTGGGGTTGGTTTCTTTTCCTAGGGAACATATATGAGAAAGGTTAACCCACACTACTGCAGCTTGTTTGGAGACCACAATTAATAGCCTCCTGTCCCTTCTCTACCACCTTTTCTACATTTCCACCATGCGCAGCTAGTCACTCTGCTGGCTTTGGTGGCTTACATGGTCCATGAGCTAGACTCTCCTCCCTTAGGGCCTGAGCCACTGGTCATCGTGCCTTCTCGGGCTGTGGCTGCCGCACTGGTCAATTTATCATCAAAACTGGACAGGGGAGTACCAAGAGTGCCAAACGAATTATTTCCTGCCCCCACTGTGTAAATGATGATCTTGTTGATCAGGGTCAATTATGCCTGCTAGTATAGTGACTTCTCTCCTTGCTTTCTGGCCTCTTACCATGAGGAGATAGAAGAGATGGAGCACTTCTGTGTTTGCAAGTAGAAGCATCCCCTCTCTGGGAACCAGGACCTCTAGACCAGCGCTGTTCAATGCAAGAGTCACTAACCCTATGTAGCTATTGAGCACTTGCTACATGGCTAGTATTTCTTAAGATACAGTCAGTCCTTATAATTCACCAATTCCATATTTGCAAATTCGCTTACTCACAAAAATCATTATACGGCACTTTGCCGTCTTTCCTGGACATGCATGGAGCAGTAAAAAACGTGAATTGCCGGCTCTACATATACATTCCCTGCTGAGGTTGAACAAGACACAGCTCTGCCTTCTTGTTTCAAATGTCATACTGGTAACAAGTGTCTTTATCATAGCATATTTAGCACCATGTTTTTGCATGTTTGTGCTTTATGTTGGTGATTTCATTATTTTAAACTTCCAATCTATAGATCACTTTGGGGAGATCTGATATCTTTGGATCATTATAACTTTTTTATTGAGATAAAATTCATATAACATAAAATGAATCATTTTAAAGTATAAAATTATGTGGTATTTCTTAAATTTGCAATATTCTATGACCATCAACTCTATCAGTTCCAAAACATTTTCATTACCCTAAAAGGAAACCCATATCCATTAAGCAGGCACTCCCCATTCTCCCTCCCCTCAGCCCCTGGAAACCCGAATCTCCTCTCTGTGTATAGATTTACCTATTCTGGACATTTCATATATATGGAATCATACATGTGGCCTTTAGTATTTGGCTTCTTTCACTTAACATAACGTTTTCAAAGTTCATCCATGTTGTAGCATGTATCAATACTTCATTCTTTTGATGGCTGAATAATATTCCATTTTATAGGTTTATCCATTAATTTATCCATTAATCAGTTGATGGACATTTGGGTCATTTCTACCTTTTGACAATTGTGAATAGTGCTGCTACGAATATTTGTGTGCATGTTTTTGTTTGAATACCTGTATTCAATTCTTTTGAGTATATACCTAAAATAGAATTGCTAGGTAATATAGTAACTCTATGCTTAACTTTTGGCAGAACTGCCAAAATGTTTTTCATGGAAGCTGCATCATTTTACTTTCCCACTAGTAATATATGAGCACTCCAATTTCTCCATATCCTCAACAGCACTTATTTTATGTATTATTATTATTATTATGGCCATCTTAGTGGGTGTGTAGTTGTATCTCATTGTGCTTTTGATTTGCAGTTCCCAAATGACTAACGATATTGAGCATCTTTCCAGGTTCTTCTTGGCCATTTGTATATTTTCTTTAGAGAAATGTCTGTTCAAGCCCTTTGCCCATTTCTAAATTTTTTAATTGTGTTGTTTTTTCATTATTGAGTTAAGAGTTCTTTATATATTCTTTGTACTAGACCCATATCAGATATATGCTGTATCAGTTTATTTTTGGACTGTCAATTCTATTCCATTGATCTATATGTCTATCCTTTTTCCAGCACCACACTGTTTTGATTACTATACCTTTATAATAAGTTTTGAAATCAGGGGTGTAAGTCCTCAAAATTTCTTTTCTATTTCAAGATCATTTAGGCTATTCCATGTAATTTGCAACTTCATATAAAGTTGTAACCTTGAAGGTACTTTTAATCTCATTGTGTGGAAAATGGCATTCACATTGAAACAGTTGTTTGAGTCTGCATAAATGCAATTAATATTTTCCAATGACATCTCTTTTCCTTCTTTTAGAACTAACTATCCATAAGCTAAATAGAAAGAAAATATTTCCATTTCCACAAAAATGGTCATTGGGATTTGATGGGGATTACATTGAATCTGTAGATTGCTTTGGGTTCCTTTGCCTTATTAACATTAAGTCTTCCAATCCATGAACATGGGACATCTTTCCATTATTTAGACTTTCTTTAATTTCTTTCAGCAATTTTTATAGTTTTCCATGTAGGTCTTACATGTCCTTGGTTAAATTTATTCCTAAGTATTTCATTCTTTTTCATGCTATTGTAAATAGACTTTTCTTTTGTTCATTGTAATTGTTCTTTGCTAGTTGTTTTAGTTTGCTAAAAGCTGCTGGAAACAATATACCAGAAATGGCTTGGCTTTTATAATGGGAATTTATTAGATTAAAAGCTTACAGTTCTGAGGCTGTGAAAATGTCCAAATCAAGGCATCATCAGAGATGCCGTCTCATTGAATTTCGGCTGCTGGAGATCCTGTACTCCTGCTACATGGCAAGACACCATGGCAATTCTGCCAGTCTGTGTCTCTGTTTTCTCTTCCAGGCTTACTTTTTCCCCAAACTCAGCTGCAAGAAATCAGGTATATGGCTTGTCTCTCCCCTCTCCTTTGGGCTTCATCTTTTTCAGCCTCTTGGGAGCCGCTTTCCATGCTTCTATGCTCCATTGATTCCAGCCTCTGGCCTCCATGGCCTCTGTCTCAGACTTTTGGGGTTTCTCTATTTCTGCCACATTTTTGTGTGTGTCTCTGTATGTTTCTCCCATTTATAAAGGACTCCAGCAAGAGGACCAAGACCAACCACCCTGGGTCATGCCTCACTGAAATAATACAATCAAAGGCCCCCAGCTGAATCCAATCAAAGGGTCCCACACCCACAGGAATGGATTAATTCCAAAAACATGATCTTTTCTGAGATCCATGAAAACTTCAAACTGTCACACTAGTATACAAAAATACAACTGATTTTCATGTTGATCTTGTATCTTGCAACTTTGCTGAATTTATTAGCTATAGTAGTTTTTTGTGTGTATTCTTTAGAATTTTCTGTATATAAGGTCATGCCATCTGTGACTAGAGATAGTTTTACTTCTAACTTTCCAATTTTGATGCATTTTCTTTCTTTTTCTTACCTAGTTGCTCTGGCTAGAACTACCAGTACAGTGTTGAATAGAAGTGGTGAAAGCAGATATCTTTGCCTTGTTCCTTATCTTTGAGGGAAAATTTTCAGTATTTCACCACTGAGTATAATGTTAGATGTGGGTTTTTCATAAATACCCTTTATTATGTTGAAGTATTCTTCTATTCCTATTCAATAAAAATATCTCCATTTGTAAGAATTATTGATCATTTTTCTCATAAAAGGGTGTAGGACTTTGTCAAATGCTTTTTCTGCATCATTTGAGATGATCATGTTTTCTCCCTTTCATTCCTTCAATGTGGTGTGTTACATTTATCAATTTTCATACGTTGAACCACCTTTGTGGTTCAATGGATAAATACCATTTAGTCACGGTGTATGATTCTTTCAATATGCTGCTGAATTTGGTTTGCTAATATTTTGTTGAAGTTTTTTCATCTATATTGGGTGTTTTTAGGAATTTGTCTATTTCATCTGAGTTATCTAATCTGATCTCATACAGTTGTTCATGGTAGATATTCTCTTATAATCCTTATACAATCTGTAATCCTTTTGTTCTCTATTTTATCTCTAGTCTATTCTGCTTTTATTCGCTATTTTATTTCCCTCTTTATACTACCTTTGAGTTTAGTTTGCTCTTCTTTTTCTAGTTCTTTAACATATAAACTTAGATTATTGATTTGAGAGCTTCTTTTAACATAGGCATATACAACTATAAATTTCCCTCTGAGCACTGTTTTTACTGTATCCCATACATTTTATGTTGTGTTTTCATTTCTATTCATATCAAACTATTTTCTAATCTCTCTTTTGATTTCTTTTGTGACCCAATGTTGTTTTAAAATGTGTTTAATTTCCTCACACTTGTGCATTTTGTTTGTCCTTCTGTTATTGATTTCTTGTTCATTCCATTGTTATTGGAGAAGACATTGTGGTAATATGATTTCAATCTTTTTAAACTTATTGAGACTTGTTTTGTGACCTAACATATGGTCTATCATGGAGAATGTCCCATGTGTACTTGAGAAATTGTGCATTCTGCTGTTGTTGGGTAGATTGTTCTATATATGCCTGTTAGGTCTAGTTGGTTTATAGTGTTATTTAATTCTTCTATTTCCTTCTGCCCAACTGTTCTATCAATTAGTGTAAGTTGGGTATTGAAGTACGATAGCTGCCTCAGCTCTCTTTTGGTTACTATTTGCATAGACTATCTTTTTCTATCCATTTACTTTCAAACTCTTTGTGTCTTTTGAATCTAAAGTGAGTTTCTTATAGACAGTTGGTCATGTTTATTTTATCTAATCGTCCAATCTTTGCTTTTTAACTGGAGAGTTTAATCCATTTACAGTTAATGGGACAACTGATTAGGAAAGACTTATTTCTGTCATTTTGCTATTTGTTGCCTATATGTCTTAAACCATTTTAGTTCCTCAGTTGCTCCGTTATGGCCTTCTTTTGTAAGTAATTGATTTTTTTTCCCCTAATGTACCATTTTGATTCCCTCCTCAATTCCTTTTCTGTATAGTTTTAAGTTATTTCCTAGTGGTTACCCTGGGAATTACAGTTATCCTAAATTTATGACAACCTAGTTTGAATGATACCAACATAGTTTCAATATTGTACAAAAACTTTGCTCTTTTACAGTTCAGATCCCTACCTCCTTTTATGTTATCACAGACTGTATCTTTATACCTTATATACCCATCAACATAGATTTATAATGATTGCTTTATGCACTTGTCTTTTAAATAATATAGGAACAAAAGAGGAGTTCCAAACCGAAAATACAGTAATACTGGCTTTTGTATTTACCTATGTAGTTAGCTTCACCTGTGTTCTTTATTTTTTCATGTAACTTCTAGCTACTGTCTACTGTCCTTTCATTTCTGCCCAATAGGCTACCATCAGCCTTTCATGTAGTCTACTACTAGCAAGGGCCATATACATTTTTTCTATATTTACTTTTTTTCTTCTATATCTTTCAGTCTAGATATTTTCTTCTGATCTAATTCCTAGTTCAAAAATTATTTCTTTGTGTATAATCTGTCATTAAATTCATTTAGTAATTCTTAATTCCAGCCATTACACTTTTTATTTCTTGAATTTCTATTCTTTCTTTTTAATCTTCATTTCTATGCTGAAATTTTCCTTTTTGTCTTTTAATTCATTGAACTGCATTAATAATAGTCATTTTAATTGTTTGGTGTTTTTTTTGTTTTTGTTTTTGTTTTTAATTTTACCAGGAGGTCCCAGGGATCGAACCCAGGTCCCTCCATATGGGAGATGGACGCCCAACCATTTGAGCTGCATCCGCCCCCAATAATAGTCATTTTAAAGTACAGGTTTGATAACTCTGTAAGCTGCATTTCCTGTGTGTATTTCAAATATCAGGTTCTTCCCCCTTGGGTTTTTGTTCAAATCTGTTTAAATATTTTATTGTTTCTGATTGATCTGTGAACATTGTGAAAATTTGTGGAGATAATTAGAGGCTCTGGATGATGTTATTTTCCTCAAGAGATTTTCTTTTGGTTCTGACATACGCTAAACTTGAGGCATCCAGATAAGGGATAGGAGGTGAATAAAAGTTGATTTTTCATTCCCTTAGAGTGATGGACTATTTCCAATTCCCTCTGACTCCTTGGAGACCCAATTAAAAGCCTGAGGTATTCTTAGCTGTCCCCGAATTCCAATTATTGTCCTCTCCTGTCCCAAGAGTCTGCCAATAGCTCTGCTAAATTTCTCAGTAGCCATTTTCATAATTTGCAAATTCCTTGAGAGTAAAAGCAGTGCCAAAGTTTTGTCCATTTTCTAAAAGCCTATGGCTTTGTCTTCTATTCCAATGTGGCTTTAACATCGCAGATGCTTCTAGGACAGCTGAATTATTAGTGTCAGCTTATCTTTCTGGTTTACGACATCCTCTTTGTTTCTACTCTATGTTTTATTTTGCTTTGTCTTAATTTCTTGCAAGCTTACTTGTGACTTTAAAAGTGTGTTGTTGTTTTTTTAATCCAGCCTTTCCAGGTGTTTTGTATTGGAAAGTTTTGTTTGGTTTTCGTTTTAGGATATCTAGTCTTCCATAGTCAGGATTTTATTTGTACACCTATTCTATTGCATTTCTTTAGATTTACTATATATTTCTATTGTATTGACTCCTCTTTCTATGCTGTTTGTCACCAATCCACACAAAAATTTCCTCTTAGAGTTCATTCACCCTATTTAATAAACATTTGTAAATAATTTATTTTATAACTAGACCCTGTTCTAATTTTTAGTGGTTGTTATAAAGATGAATAAGACATCAGTCATGCCCGTAATGAGTTTATAGTCTATTTTTTCTTCTGCAACATTAACCTCTAAGGGTTCTTGTAATACTGAGATCTTTGGAATCTGTTATTCCTCAATATTAGTGGTTTAAAATATTATTTTGGAATAATGGTTTCTGATGGCAGTAGGGAACCAGAACACTGACTCTGAATTGTGGTGTGATAGAATAAACAACCAACAACTGAGAAGCTGCCAGTGTAAGAAGCATCCTCAGGAAAGAATGGTTTGAATGGTTTCAGTTAAAGCAAGAAGGTAGAGGGAACCCTTGAAGAAGGGGTCAAGAATATAAAAGAGTTTACTGATTACAGAGAAAGAGTTCCAGAGGGGAGGCGGAAGGGATTAGAAGGATAGCAGAAGTGTCAAGGAAAACAAAATGTCAGACCAATATGGCCCAGAACAAATGGCTGGTTGGGGGAAGGATGACATTTGGTGCTGACTATGTAGTAAGGAGGAGAGATTGATGGACTTGGTCTCAGCAGTTTTTCTAAGGAAAGATGGGGCTAGGCCTAGTGGCCAGCAGACTTACATAACACAGCCTGGACTGATGGAAATTGCAGGTGGAAATTATCTCTATGCCTTTGTTCTCAGCATTAATGGCCTGAGATGGCAGCAGTTACGGGGACTGCAGTTTTTCCACCCGCACTTAATGTCTGATACATTCCTTGCTACTTGGGCCCTTCTTATGCTCTTCCTTATAATATGATATTCTCCAACTTTTTTAATTTTTCATTAGATTTTACAGTAGAAATTATCAAGGAACCAAAGATGGTTACACGTTCACAAAGGAAATTGTCCTTACTTAAAAGGACAGCTTCAAGAAAGCCCTCGACGAGACCCAGGTAAGATACAGGATCTGATTATAACCACATCTCTTTAATTTCAACACAGCTAATGCTGAATTTACCTTACTCTGTATGGGTTTCCAGACCATGTTCCATACATCACACATATGTGCACACTTTGTATTTTAATCATTATTTATTTCCTAAAACTGATATCATGTAATATATATTAGGCAATAATGTTTTGTGTCAATATACATAGATCTATTTCATTCCATAGTATGTATAAAGCATGATTTATTTAAACATATCCTTTTTCATTTACATTGCCTATAATTTTTCATTATTATAAATATCACCCCAATAAACACCTTTGTATTTGTGTTTTTCTGCATAGTGTATGTACTACCGTGGTAGCCTTCTAACTGGCTCCTTACTTCCTGTCTCTTCCTTTATCATCAGTCCTGGAGTTAGCCTCTGGTAAGGTCCCACTGCTAGGCAAAGACTCTGTGGCCTGGTCTTCCAGGACTGTTCTTTCTTTCCACTTATCTTGGCACAAATGTCACCTCTACATAAAAGTTCTCCACATTTTATGTCTGCTATGATTTCTTCCTCCTCTGAAATCCTGAATCCCTGAAGATGCCAAGCACCTACAATGTACTACTTTTTAGGTTATGTTTCACTTCCCCAACTTGACTATAATTTTTTGAAAGCCTTGCCATTCTCTTACTCATTTTAAATTCAATAATTATATATTTTTCATTAGAACAGTTGTAGGTTTATAGAAAAATCTTGCAGAAAGTACAGAGATCCCATATCCCCCCACACACACACATGCAGTTTTCCCTGTTGTAAACGTTTTGCATTAGTGTGGTATCTTTGTTGTTTTTGATGAGCCAAAATTATAAAGTAATTATCTATTAATGACTAGCTATGTGAAAGGTACACTTCTAGATTATGGGGATACAGCAGCACATATAAATGGGGTAGACCTGGTCACTGGCAGAATCTTTTGCATAAAAAAATTTCCACAAGAGTATTTTCAGTTACTGATAATATTCATTGGGGGTAATGTGTTCTCTGTCTTTCCTCAATACTCTAGTCTTCTTCCCATCCAATAACTGAAATTATTCCCTGTGGTTCAATCATTTCTCTTTTGGCATTTCCAATTTTTACTACTCACCCCTCTCCACTATGTCCACAGAAATATTTATTGCCCAAACATTTGATCATGAGTGTCATAGAAGTCTTTTCTAAATCAATGTTCATAAGTTCATTAATTTCTAGAGGAATATGCATGGTTATATAGTAAGTCCACTTTTATGCCTTCTGTTAAGAACATAATAGAATGATCCAGGGATATAACTTACAATTCTCTTAAATCCTATCCCTCACTCTTATTCATGGTAATAAATAGTTCTTGATCATATGCAGAGTCCCAGACACTCTGTGGATGGTAATGATACAAAAATAAATCATAATCTCTCATCTTAATCTACTACATAACTAAATAAAATATAAGGAAGACCTTTAAAATGTTATGATAAAATTTTAGCTAATTCCTATGAGGGAAAGGAGAAAGGAATCTTGAATGAAGATTGGGAAAAGTTAGAGTATCACAAGAGACCCGGAACTGCTTATAGGAATTCAATTGCAAATAAATGGGAGAATTTTGTGGTTAACACTTAACTTTCCAAGCTGAAAGAATGACACAATGATATGAAATTATGAATGTGAAAGTAACATTCAAAAACTTGAAAATAGTTTAGTGGTATTTAAGAATAGAATGCATAGGGTGAAGGGATATAAAACATAAGTTTCAAAAGCTATGTTGAGACCAAAAACCAAAAACAAAACAAAAACAAAACAAACAAAAAAAAAGGCCTTGATTTAATTATTAAGGAATTTGTATTGATTCAATGGCAATGTGGACACATTTTGTGATCTGTTGGAACAGGAGGTAGCAGGTTTGGATTATAAGGCTTTAAAAAATATTATTCTGGCAGCAATAGCAATGATATTAGAGGGTATTAGAGATCCAGAGACTGAAGACAGAAATGACAGAAGGTTGTTGCAGTTATTTGTTATATATTAAAGTGATATTAAAGGTCTGGATTAAACAGCAGAAGTGGGATTGGAAGGGAGGATACATATTTAACAAAACAAAACAAAACAAAAAACCCTGAAGAATCAGACTTTTGGAATGGTGGAGTGAGAATTTGCTAATCTCCTCCCCAGAATGATAAAACCTGGAAAACAATGGGAAAACCATCAAAAACAATTTTAGAACTCTGTAAATTATCTAAGGGTATATGAAAAATTTAAGAACATTTAAAGAAGAAATAATCCAATAGTCCACAAACTCTTCAAGGAACTAGAAGAAGGAAAACTTCCCAACTTATTCTATGAGACTAGTAATCTTATACCAAAGATAAAGACATCATTAAAAAACTACAGACCAATAGCCTCATGAAGATAGATGCAAAAATTCTCAAAAAAAAAAATTAGTAAACTGAATTTGCAGGAACATATAAAGAGGACTAAAAACCATGACCAAGCAGAATTTATCCCGAGAAGGCAAGGTTGCTTTAACATTCATAAAGCAATTAATGTAATATACCATATGAATAGAATAATGGGGGGAAACCATAGGTTATCTCAATTGAGGCAGAGAAAAGCATTTAACACCTGTTCATGATCATCACTCTCGATAAACTTGGAATAGAAGGGAACCATATCATCCTGATAAAGGATATCTGTAAAAAAAACTAAAGCAAACATCATACTTAATGGTAAAAGACTAAATGTTTGCCCCCTAAGACAGAGAACAAGGCACGGATGTCTGATCTTACCATTTCTATTCAACATTGTACTGGAGGTTTTAGCCAGTGCAATCAGGGAAAAAAATGTAGATCGGAAAGGCAGAACAAAAATTGTCTTATTTCACAGATTACATAAGCCTGTATGTAAGAAATCCACAAGAACACCTATTAGATCTCATAAACAAATTCAACAAGTTCACACAGGATACAAGATAAATATACAAAAATCAATTGCATATCTCTAAACCAGGAATTAACAATTCCAAAATGAAATTAAGAAAATTGCATTCATGATAGCATCAGAGAGAATAAAATACTTAGAATAAATTTAAAGAAGCGTAAGAGTTGTACACTAAAAACTATAAAATATTGCTGAGGGAAATTAAAGATCTAAATAAACAGAGATCTAAATAATTAGATCTAAATAATAATTGGTCATGGATTAGAAGACTCTACAATGTTAAAATGGTAATTCTCAAATCAACACAATCCCTATAAAAATTCCAGCAAGCCTTTTTTTCCCAGAAATTGACTAACTGATCCTAAAATTTATATGGAAATGCAAAGGTCCCAGAACTAATTTTTTTATAAGAAAGTACAATGTGGGAGGACTTTCACGTCTTTATATCTAAACTTATTATATAACTACAGTAATTGAGACAGTATTACTGGCATAAGAATAGACATATAGATCATTAGAACAGAATTGCTACAGAAATAATTCCTTTTATTTATGGTCAATTAATTTTCCACAAAGGTACTGAGGCACTTCAATGGTAAAAGGATAGTCTTTTCAAAACATGGTACTGGGATAATTGGATGCCCACATATTTAAAATAAAAATAATTTTAAAAAGCACCTAGGCCATTATTTCACACCAAACACAAAAATTAACTCAAAATGAATCAGAGCTCTAAATGTAATAGCTAAAATTATAAAACTTTTAGATAAAAACATAAGAGAAAACCTTTATGACTCTAGGTTAGGCAAAGATTTCTTAGATACAACACTAATCATAAATCATAAAAGAAAATAAATTGATAAATTGGACTTTATCAAACTTCAAAAACTTTGCACTTCAAAAGACACCATTAAGAAAATGAAAAGCCAAGCTATGGGTGGGGAGAAAATATTTTTAAATCATGTATCTAAGATAGGACATATCCATTATATATAAAGAACTCTTACAAGTCAATAATAAGTTAAAAAAAAAAAAAACTAAAATATAGTTAAAAGACTTAAAAAAGACATTTCACCAATAAAAATACATGGATAACTATTAATCACATGAAAATATGCTCAGCATTATTAGTTATTGGGGAAATTAAAACCACAATGAGATATCTCCTCACACCTATTGTATGTCTATAATTAAAAAGACAGATTAATGACAAATGTTAATGAGGATGTGATAAAACCTCATCCATTGCTGATGGGAATGTGAAATGATACGGCCACTTTGAAAACAAGGTTGGGAGTTTCTTAAAAAGTACACATACAACCTGAAGTTTTTCAAGGCATTTCTCAATAGGACCCAGCAATTCCACCTCTAGTATCTACCTAAGAGAAATGAAAGCATATTTCTACTCAAAGACTCGCACACAAATATTCATAATAGCATTAGTCATAATTTCCAAAAATGGAAACAACTCAAATAGCAAATGGATAAACAAAATATATTATGTCCATACAATGCAATATTATTCAGCAATAAAAAGGATCAAACTACTGAGATGCTACAGTTGTATGAACCACAAAAACATTACACTAAGTGAAAAAGCTACACACAAGAGGTCATATATTTTTAAATTCCATTTATATGAAATAACCTAGAAAAGACAAATCTGTAGAGACAGAAAGTAAATCTTGGTTGTCTGGGGTGTGGTTTGGGAACAGGGATTAACTGTAAACAGGCAAAAGGGCTTTCATTAGGGTTATGGAGAAGGGCTAAGTCTGGAATATGGTGATGGTTGCACAACTCAATAAATTTTCCAAAAAATCTTTACATTGTGACTTTATTATATCTTAATAAAGTTTTCTTTTTTTTTTTTATTGTAAAGGTAGAATCAATTGAACTTCATGACACTTAGATGTGTAAGTTGGTAGTGGCTAGAAAAGGAAATGTTAAATATAATTCCTGATTTTCTATTCTGAGAAATTAGATTGATAGTGACACCATTCCCTGATATAGGTAGATTAAGGAGGAAGAACAACTTGATCAATTGCAGATATGTATGTAAAAGTTTACAAAACCAGTATCACCTAAATCTGAGATTCAGTGGGCACTTGAAATTTGGAAGTGGAGCTCAGGGAAGGCATTTGGAACTAGAGATATAGCTTCACAAACCTTCCTCATATCAATGAAAATTAAAACCACAGAGTAGGTGGAGATACCCAGGGAAAAAGCATAAAACAAAAGAAAAGAGGATTGAGGATGAAACATTAGCAGCCTACAGTGAAAGAAGTGTAACAAAGAAAGTTTAAAAATATTGATCAATAACTGTCAGATCAGCCATGCTGTGCCTCTCAGATATGGCTGCCAATAAGGAACTGATTTAAATCTATGATGCAAAAAAAGAGAGGTCCCTTGAAAAAAAAAAAAATCCCCTTTTAAATACTCCCCGATCCACTCTTCCATTGGGGTTGTCAATGATTGGACTAAGCCTAGAAAGGATATATAAAGGTTCAAGTTTATTTCCAAGGAAATAGGTCAACCCAACTCATCCACTGTTGCCTTCACACATGGCTAAAGGCCCTGCAGCCCGGGAGATCCCCTTTCCCATTTCCTAATGAGAGCAAAAGCCAGGGTCACCATCCCTTTCTCTCCTTCAGTGATGCTTTCTTGTTTACCAGAAACTTAATGGAAGTCCTCCTAAGTACACAGCACTTGGACTTCTTCAAGGCATTCCTCAAAGAACGGAAGTCTGAAAACCCATTGCAATTCCTGATGGCCGTACAGAAGATCACTATTGAGACCAATGAAAAGCTTTACAAGTCTCTCCTTGAAAATGTAATCAAAACTTACTTCCATGGCAGAATCCCTCCTGGTATGCACCCCATCTTCTGATACTTCTCCCCTTAGAGCCTGAGGAGAGTCGTTCCAGAAAGAGTCTGTCTCCTGTGAGACCCCTGAAAGAGCAGAACAGAGCAGAGGCCGTGTGGGGGGCAGTGTTGAGAAACAGGAAGAGGGACAGAGAAAGCCGAGAATAACAGCAAAGATAAAGCCAAAGTAGTAATCCTGTAAAGGGAGCCAAGGGCAAGGCACTTTCACACATGTCCTCTCGTTTAATCTTGTTAAATCCTGAAAATAACCTTGTAAGGTAGGGACAAATGGCTCTATTTTATTAATGAAGAAGGTGAAACACAGAAAAGGGGTTTGCATTCAAATCCAAGTCTTTTGACCCTCAAATTTACTAGGCTGGAGTTTGGTACAAAAGCAAAGTTTAACTATGCAATTTGGAGGGTCCACTGTCCACAGGTTGTGAAAAGAGTTGGTCTGGGAAGGAGAATTCTCTGCTTGAAAATCTTTGTTTCATGAATTTTGTCTTGTTTTCTAGTTGCCTAGGGTGGGAGGGTAAATCTGGCCCGTGTAAATCCATCTTGTTAGGAAGCAGAAGTTGCAAGTCAAGTGTTGACTTGTCATTCTGGAGGGGTAAAAAGAGGGTGAGCGTGATCCCACCTTGGAGGTAAATAAATTTAGAGGAACAGCGGTGAGAATAGAGCCTCATCTTTTCACACAGATGAATAGATGGGGAAGCGAAATGGTTTTTTGTGCTTATTAATTTGTTTTTTGTTTGTTTGTGGTAAACCAAGATAAGGTTATACATTTTAAGAAAATAGAAAAAGAGGTAAAATTTGCAAGTCTTTATTTGTAAGAAATATTTATTTGTTGAGTCAGGATAAGTTCTGTACATGAATGGGATAGAAGAAAAAAGAGAAGTACCAGACCCTGCCCTTGCTAACTTTCCAAGTCTTATTGCACATAGCAGTCATTAGACACCCGGAGAATCATATTGCCATATGGTACTTATTTGTAATCTTGCATTCTCTACCTGCCCAGTGACTCCCCTACCCTCAAAAAACAAAAAAAGTCAAACAAGCTGCAGAAATGAGTCTCTTAAAAAATTTATTTTCCCTTAAGCACTCATCTTTGACATTCTGATGGAACTAGTCCAGAAAAGTATTTGCCTTACAAATACACTTGCACATAACTTTCTAAATATGCTTGTGGACATTGTGGATGGCCCAGAGAGTAGCTGGATTGAGAATAGGGGGCTGTGAGGCTCTAAAATTAAGAAAACACCAGCCACCTCAGAAATGGTAGACAAGAGGATGATGGCTTTTTTCTCTCGCATATTTTTTAGAAGAAATGCTGCAGTGCAACGTCCCCTTTATCAAAGAAATCAGTCACATGCGGCATATCAGCACAGCCACACTGTTAACAGTCCAGAGCTATGTCATGAAATCTCTGGAAGAAAAGTGGTGAGTATGCCTCGTGATGATAATATTCTTTCTGGAGCTGTTCATTGGCTTCTGAAAATCACATAGATCCAGGAGTCTCAGAATCCATTCTCATAGCCCATTGCCAGAGCCTCCCTAGAAAAGAAAAAGTCAAACTTATCTTGAACCCTACCACCTACCTACCTACCCACCTACCTAGCTACCTAGCTACAGACACACATAATCACACCCACACCCACACACTAACACATATTTCCATTAATTTGCTTTAACAAAGAACAATACAGTGTTGCTCAGGAAAGATAGGCTGGCATCAGCAAAGGATTAATGATAGCAAGAGTGGTTTTTAATATCTCACCAGCACCCTTCCCACTTGACTTCCTGCTAAAGCTGAGGTGTATTTTCTGTAATATCCTTCATATGGCAGGCTTTCACCCTCTTTGATATTCTCAATCTCCTGCTGGCAGGTTTAAAGATTACCAAGAGCTCTTCCCACCTCGTCCTCTGGAGATGGAAACTGAAGCACATGTTCCCCATAGAAGGCTCTCCAAGACAGCAACAACTTACCTGCAGGAATCACAGGTCAGTGAGGAAAGAAGTGAAAACAAGACATCGGGGGCAAGAAAACCGCTGCCTATGCATTGTCCACTGTACAAATGATTCTTAATTGTCAACTATTTAATCACGAAAACAATTACCCTTTGGGGTAGGTCTTTAAATCGCTGTTTTCCCAAAGAGGAATCTGAGGCTCAGAGAAATTGTTAGACTGGGAACTTAAGGGAGCCAGTCTCTTCTCTCTCCGTGATTAGAACCAGTTGAGAGAGAGGCACAGGAGTCAGATACATGGAAATCAAACTCAGTTTTATTACTGCTAGAAGCTAGTTTGGAGGACACAGATTGGCCATGAAGCCAAATGGGGTTTGCTAACCATCTCTGTGCCCTAATTAGACTGACTTACCCATCAAGTCACTGGCATAACCGAACAATTTAGGCCTCCCCTTGTCAGGCTGAGCCCCTGAGTATATGACGAAGGGTAGGCTGAACACAAATGTCCCGCAGACAAGCACATGCCAGAGAGGGAATGCAAAGGGCCGAGCGCCGAACATGCCCATTTCCTTCTTGGGTCTTAGAGAAGAAAAGAGAAAAGGAAACCAGCAGTTACCAAATGCCTTCTTTGTGCCAAGCACTGCTTGTCGGGATTTACATATGTAATCTCCTTCTGCAAGGGAGGAGAGAAGAAAGGAAGAAAGAGGCAGGAATGTTATTCAAGTCTCTTCACATGGTATGAACAAAGAAAAAGAAATGTCCCCCTATATAGTCACCCCCTCAGTTTGCTCTAGGGGAGCCCAGCTCTGCCTGACTCCTAAATTCATCTAAGATATCTCTGAAAATAGTGTGAGCCCATTTATCCCATACCCCAGAGACATGACAATGTGCTGCTCCACGCCTGCCCCCTTCTCCTCCATTTTTCCTCCACACACAAATCCGCTCCAGGCCGGGGAGTCATGAATGGTCGTGTAGGAGATTTAAAAGATGCGTATACCTGGAACCAGGACACTTAGTTTTAATTTCAGGCCTGCCATTTGCTCTGTGGTCTTAGAGAAGAAAAGAGAAAAGGAAACCAGCAGTTACCAAACGCCTACTTTGTGCCAAGCACTGCTTGTCGGGATTTACATATGTAATCTCTAGCTCTCACCACAACTCGAATGCTATTGTTTTGATTGAACACATGGAGACACTGAGACACAAGTTAAGTAAATTGGCCCAAATTACACAATTAGGGAGAAGACTCAAAGTTTCTGATTCCAAATAGTGCTTTTCTGCTTCACCACTCATTCACTTAAGTCATGCTGAGATTTGGTTTCCCTCTCTGTAGGATGACACAACTGAACTAGATGAGCTATTAGGTTCTTTCTGGCTCTGAATACCAATTTTCCAAGGAAAAAAATGAACTAGGTAATGGTAAATGTGCACCTATGAAGAAGCAGGAAGAAACTTACAAAATGCATTTTCAAGTGTGTGTGAGAGTGTGTCCATAAGATTATATTTTTCATTTTTAAATGCTTAGAAGTGGTTGTATGCATTTTCTTATTTCTTCATTGCATTTCAAAACCTGCCTGAGCCATTACTGTGTTCTTGTGGGTCACACTTAACTCTGTCTTCTGATCCTTCCTGTTTTTTCACTCCCACACTCCCTCTGCCAATCAGAAATCCTCCCTGTTATGAGGCTGGTGGGAGGAGCTTGGGCAATGCCCCACGCATGCCTGATTTAAGCCTGACCCTTCCACCCATAAGCAGCTTTATCTGGGCCAAGTCATACAAGCTGTCTGACTTGAGTTTCCTTACCTTGAAACTGGAGCTAAGAATTATTCCTGTATAGGGACTTATGAGGATTAAATGTAAAGAATGTCAAGTTTCTGGCACTCGGTAGACTCTCAGGGCACAGCAGCCCTGCTATTGAATATGTCCTACCCCTCTCTCTTTCCTCAGAAGAGGGGCTGGCTGAAAATGGTCAGCTTTATCAGGAGCTTTTGCAAGTACCGCCGATTTATGCTGGATCCCTCTAAGCGCCAAGAATTTGAAGAGTATCTTCACATGGAAATGCACAATAACAAGGACAGTAAGTCACTTCATTTTGTAGTCCCCTTCCCTGTTGATAGTTCAGCCACAAGGGCTAGCCCAGATAAGAAGCTACAGAGCTCATTGCTTCGTGTGGTGCCTCTGTCAGCCTGGGGACTAGCAAGAACTTCTGCGTGCAAAGTCAAGCCCCCGCCTGACTAGAGAAGGGTGCCATCTCAGCAGCTTCTGCTTGGGGAGCCAGCACAGGTGGAAAGATTAGTCTAAGGGATAGCTAGATCTCCCATTTTGCAAAGCTATTTCCTCATGTTGTATAATTTGGTCTTTAGGAAATTCTTTTAAAAATGTTTTCCATTTGTAAAATTAACACATGCTATTAATAAAGAGGAAATAAAAATTATAGGAATATATGGTGTAGAAGTGAAAATCTCTTGAGATAACATTAAGTGCTTTGTGAACTTGTCTCCTGATTTTTTTTCTCTATGTGTTTTAACATATGTATATAATTTCTCATATTTCCATCATATAATTTAATTATGGTATTACATAATATAATTTCTATCATTTTTATCACTATATGTTCTATTTGTAACTTGCTTTTATACATTTAATAATGTATCTTGGATATCAGTTCATATCAGGACACATGTATCTGCTTTGTTGTTTTTGACTGCCATAAAGTGTCCATTGTATGAATTTATTCAACTACTTCATTCATTCACTCATTCATTCATTCATCATGCTTTTCTAGAATCTGCTCGATAGCAGGCACTCTGCCAAGTGCTGGGGATACAGCAGTGAACGTGCAGCATAGGATCTGTCTTCATGGCACCTATAATTTTGTGGGTGAGACAGAAAACAAGGGCACAAACGTCGGGACCAGATTCCTGGGTCTGAATCTGTCACTTTCTAGTGGAATGATGTTGGGAAAGTGACTTTGTGCCTCGATTTTCTCGTTCTGGAAATGGGAATAATAGTTGTGCCTATCTCCAAGAGTTGTTGTGAGGATTAACTGAGTTAATATATGTTTTAGGACAATGCTTGGCACATAGTAAGTGATGTAAAAGGATTAGCCATTATTATTGCTATCATTTTATAATTTTGAGGTGTGATCCTAACGATAACTATAGGGAGACCCTAATTAGTTAGGTGGGTTATGGAAGAGAGTTCTTCCAGAAAATGACATTTCTAGATATATATAGAGTCCTAAAATAAGAAAAAGGATGGTCCAATTCAAGAACTGCAGTCAGGCCAGTTGGACTAGAGATTAATGAGATGGGGAAAAGGAACTGAGATGAGGCTATGAGTCGTGTCTGTCTTGATAACTTTTGATTTGTTCCACCTTTCACTTTAAGAAACAATGCTGCAAAAAGCATACATATTTTAACATTGTATGTTCCTAAAAATAAATTTCTCAAAATGGAAGTACCAGGTAAAAGGTTTAGAAATGTGAAATTTTGGGCGCGGATGTGGCTCAAACAGTTGGGCGTCTGTCTCTCATATGGAGGAACCTGGGTTCGATCCCTGGGACCTCCTGGTAAAATAAAGAAAAATATAGAAGGCGTGCAGGCCACCAGGCCCTGTGCACGGGTACACTGCCAGGCCTGACAAGCGGGTGAGCCCCCAGGCCCCGTGTGTGGGTGCGCCACCAGGCCCCGCAAGCCATGCAGCAAGATGATGACATAACAGGAGGGTGACACGGGAGAGCCAAGATGAGACACGCCAAAAAACCAGGAACTAAGATGGTGCAGGTGGTGGGACACCTCTCTCCCACATCAGAGGTTCCGAGGATCGAATCTCAATGAAGACAGGAGGAGAAGGATGAGAAGAGAGGGTAGGAAACAGACACAGAGAATTGCTCAGCAAATGGACACAAAAACAGCAGCAACGGGGGGGAGGGGGCGGTTAAAAATGGATAAAAAAGTAAATAAATAAATAAATCTTTAAAAAAAACAAGAAATGTTAAATTTTGTCCCTCTGACAACATTGTACCCATTTTTTACTCTCACCAACAATATCAGTCAGTGTCTGGTTCCTCACATATGCACCAACAATGGGCATTGTTCACTTTTAAGATGCCAATCTAATAGATGAATAACAAAATGCCATTCTTATTTATAGTTCTTTAATTAGTAGCTGAGCATCTTTTGATATATTTATTGGTCATGCATATTATTGTTGTTTTTGTGTGTGTTTTTTTTGTTTCTTTTTTTTGAGGTACCAGGGCCAGGGATTGAACCTGGGGCTTCCTATGTGGGAAGCCACTGTTCAACCACTGAGCCACATCAGCTCCCCGAGTTGGTTTTTTGTTCATTTTGCTTATTGTTTGCTTTAATTTTTAGGAAGCACCTGGGACCTCCTGTGTGGGAAGCCGGCCCTCAACCACTTGAGCCACATCCGCTCCCCATTTGTATTATTTTTTTGAACTGTTCATGTCCTTTGTCTATTTTTCTGTTGGAATTTTAACATTATAATTACCTTTTTATTTGTAAAAACTTATATATATATATATATATATTTTTATGAGCTGCTTCATGACCTATCATTTAGTTGCAAGATATAAGTTCTTTTATATAAAATCAGCTCATGCCCCAGAATGACAGGGAGTCCAGTTTCACCCTTCTTTGACTTCCAACTTCCCCCTCATTGTATGAGAGCCCACGAGCAAAAGTGGTTGTGCAGCCCCATGGAATGTCTGCCTGACTTCCAGTTCCCCTTCGGTGCAGGGAGGAGCCTGGTGACTGCCAGTCTGCTGGTTCAAGTCTTTTGCTGTGAAGTAGAGTACACGTACAAATGAGTGTACCCTGCAGCCAAGTCATGAAATTGCATAACCCAGACAACCTGGGGGCTGTTCTTCAGTCACGCCCCCCACCTCCCCCGGATGTTCCCACTATCTTGACCACAGGTGTTCATTTCTCCCTTCATTATCCTGACTCAAATTTTTGAGCCCCATTGGGACTTCCACTTCATTAATCCCATTGATTTTCTCCGGCCAGAGTGTGTTTTTATTTTCCCTGAGAAAATAGAAGCAATCAGAAGCGAACTTTCACAGCTCTTCACCACTAAATCGCCCAAGCAACCTCCCCTGACCTCATATACTCTTGTTAGAGGGAGTAGTAAGCTGCCTATTCTTGCTCCTAAGTAAGCAACCATCCCCTCTACTCAAGGGCATCACTCCAAGCATTTTGCTTGTCCTCCTGCGTCATTTTAATTATCTCTGTTGGATTATTCATTCGGCACCAAATATGGTGTAGTGCTTCTCAGCTAAAAAATAGTTCACACCTTCTTCGAATCCACATTCCCCTGCAATTATCTGAAACATTTTTCTATTTCTCATTAGAACAAAAATCCTCAAGAGCTGTGCATTCTTGCTGGTTTTTTTTTTTTCTCTTGCCATTTTTTATTCTGATTTTTATAGACTTTATTTTTAGTGCAGTTTTAGGTTTACAGAAAAATTGTATAGAAAGCCTGGTGTTCTCATATCCTCCTTTAACTAAAGTCCATAGTTTACATTAGGACTCACTCCTTGTGGTACGGTTCCATGGGTTTTGCAATTGCATAATGTTTCACTCTCTTAAAAATGGCCTTTACTTTTGCCCTGACGCCCCTTCATTCAAGAGGGTAGAAAAATTACTAATACCATACAACTTCTTTCCTGAGAGGTTCATGAAATTGCATCAGTGGTGATTTAAAAATAGAGCTTATTTTGTTATAATACTCACCAATTGAAGTGCAACATATGTTGCTTTAGGGAGAAAATGTTTTATTTACATCCTTACATACCACTCTTGTATCATTAATATTATTTAAAAGAAATGAAAAAGCAGAAAGAAACCATGAAACTTGTTTATTTGGTCAATACAGGCAGGCCTCATTTTATTGCATTTCACTTTAATGCCTTTTGCAAATATTGTGGCTTTTTTTTTTACAAATTGAAGGTTTGTGGCAGCCCTGCATGGAGCTAGTCTACTGTTGACATTTTTTCCAGCAGCATTTGCTCACTTCATGTCTCTGTGTCACATTTTGATATTTATCGCAATATTTGAAACTTGTTCATTATTATTCTGTTTTTTATGGTGATTGGTGATATGAGAACTTTGATGTTACTATTTTAATTGTTTTGGGGTGCCATGGACTGCCCATACAAGAAGGCAAACAATAAGAAAAAACAGCCTTTACTCACCACTTCATCCCGCTCCATCTCTTTCCCCTGAACCCCTGGCAGCCACTGATCTTTTTTCTATAGTTTTTTCCTTTCACAATGTCATATAGTTGGAATTTTACAGTATGTAGCCTTTTCAAACTGGCTTCTTTCACTTAGCAGTATACAATTATGTTTCCTACACACCTTTTCATGTTTTGATAGCACATTTATTTTATTGTTGAATAATATTCCAATGTACGGGCTTACCACAGTTTGTCCATTTACTTATTGAAGGACGTCTTTCAAGTTTCGGCAATTATGAATAAAGCTGCCATAAATATTTGTGTGCAGGAATTTTGTATGAGTCAGTTTTCAATTCAGTTGGGTAAATGCCTCAAAGTGCAATTGCTAGATCACATGGTAAGCCTACCTTTAATTTTGTAAGAAAAGGCCAAACTGTTTCCAGAATGTACCCATTTTCATTCCCATAGCAATAACCATAGCAATAAATGAGAATTTCACTTGTTCTACTTCTTTGCCAGCATTTGGTGTTGTCAGTGTTTCGGATTTTAGTCAATCTAATAAGTATGTAGTGATATTTCAGTTTTGTTTTAATTTGCACGTGAAATTGGCCTCTAATTTTCTTTTCTTGACATTCTTGTCAAGTTTTTTTTTTTTTTTTTTTTTTTTTTT
>JAKSZT010054304.1:22173200-22231605 GCA_026826555.1 Tolypeutes matacus
TTTTTTTTTTTTTTAAGATTTATTTATTTACTTTATCCATTTTAACCACCCCCCTTCCCCATTTGCTGTTTTGTGTCCATTCACTGGGCAATTCTCTGTGTCTGTTTCCTGCCATCTCTTCTCATCCTCCTCCTCCAGTCTTCACCAGGATTCGATCCTGGAGACCTCCGATGTGGGAGAGAGGTGTTCTGCCACCTGCGCCACCTCGGTTCCTGGTTTTCAGAGCTTTCAGAGCATCTCGTCTTGTCTTCCCCTGCGTCTCTCTCCTGTTACGTCATCATCTTGCTGCATGGCTCCTGGGTCCTGGCGGCTCACCGGCACACACAGCCTGGCAGCCCATGTGCCTTCATATATATATTTTTTATTTTACCGGGAGGTCCCAGGGATCGAACCCAAGTCCCTCCATATGGCAGATGGACGCCCAACCATTTGAGCCACATCCGCCCCCTCTTGTCAAGTTTTAATATCAAGATTCTACTGAAATCATGAAATAACTTAGAGGATCTTTATTTTCTTTCAGTTTTTTAGAGGCATTTTTGTAAGATTATTGTTAATGTTTTGTGGAAAGATTTAAAAATTTGGATTCAGTTACATTAATCATTATAAGGTCATTTGAATTTTCTACTTCTTGTGTTAATTTGGTTAGTTGAATTCTTCTGGGAATTCTTCCATTTCATCTAAATTTTTAGTTTGTTGGCATAAGGTTGTTCATACATCTACTAATGAGCCTTTTATTTTTTTAATCCTTTATTTCACCCCCCATTGAGATGGCTCCTCTATTAGTCAGCCAAAGGGGTGCTAATGTGAAATACCAAAAATGGGTTGGTCTTTATAAAGGGTATTTATTTGGGGTAGAAGTCCACAGATACCAGGCCATAAAGCATAAGTTTCTTCTCACCAAAGTTCATTGCCACGTGTTGGAGCAAGACAGCTGCCGACATTTGCCCGGGTTCAGGCTTCTTGTGTTCCTCTCTTCCCAGGGCTGCGTTTCTATCCGGGCTTAGTTCTTCTGATTCCTCCACAAGGTCAGTTGTAGACTATCAGGTAAACGGCTCACTTCTCTTCTCCTGGGGCCTTCTCTCCAACATTAAAACTCCATCATCAGAACTGCTTCTCAAAAACTGCTTCTACTCTGTTGCCTTGCCTTTTTATATTTGATTCCCCACCCACCAAGGGGTGGGGCTCAATGCCCTACTGACCTGACCCAGTCAACGCCCTAATCATAACTTAATCATGCCCAGATTAACAGATCAGTTTACAAGCATGATCCAATTATGTTTTTGGAATTCATAATTACATCAAACTGCCCAACGGCCACAGCTCCCTTGTCTGTCTGCTTGTTGTTTTTGCTCGTTGTCTGCTCATTGTCTGTTTCTTCTTTAGGAGGCACTGGAACTGAGCCTGGGACAACCCATGTGGAAGGCAGGTGCCCAACTGCCTGAGCCACATCTGCTCCCAGAGGCTTTTATTTTTTATTTTTCACATGTGACTTATTTTTATCACATTCTATCTACCAATCAACAGAATGATCCAATTTTCCTTAAAGACTTGGATTTCTATATTTCTCTCTACTCCATTTACTTCTATCGCTGTTTTTGATCACATACATTATTTTCTTACTTTCAGTAAACCTAATTTCAGTTCTAATTCAATAACCTAGATGCAAGACCGAGCATTGGCCCTTATCTGCCTCTGAAGTGTTTTGCTCCTTCTGACACAATCATCTCTCCTACTGTTGCCATGTCCCCAACTCCCTGTAAACTCTGCCATTTTATTGACCTCTAGGGCCTTGCTCTCTCTAGCCCACTCTGCCATTCTGTCCTGAGTCCTTTCTACTTAGTCCGACTTAACCAATACTTTAAATTTTTTTGTCCTTTTTGACCAGCCTTGCATCATATTGACCTTGCCAATCTTAAAACTCTGATAGAACATCCTTCATTAGTGTGGTACATTTGTTGCAATTGATGAACCCATATTAAAGCATTGCTACTAACCAATGGACTACAGTTTACATTATAATTTACACTTTGTCCCGCACAATTTTGTAGGTTATGACAAAATATACAATGGCCTGTATCTGTCACTGCAGTGTCATGCAGGACAAATCCAATGTCCTGAAAATGCCCCCATATTATACCTATTCTTCCCTCTCCCATCCCTCAGAACCTCTAGTGGCCACTGCCTTTACATCAAAACTGTAGTCCATGGTTAGTAGCAATGCTTCAATATGGGTTCATCAATTATAACAAATGTACTACATTAATGAAGGATGTTATTGATGTGAGAAAGTATGGGAGGGAGAGGGAGGGGGGCATTTGGGAATCCCTTATATTTTTTATGTAACATTTATGTAACCTAGAACTTCTTTAAAAATAAAAAAATATTTAATTATATATATTAAAAAAACAAAGAGAATACAACCTGTAGGTTTTCCCCAGAGCTCACCTGGACATATTGCATTCATATATATATTTTACCTTTTACTTGTCATCACCATTTGTTTCTTGGAGGATTTTGGATAAAATAGTTCTTGCTTTAATGCTATGTAAACAAATGTTGGGAAATAAATGTAGTTAATGGTTTGGGGTCATGATAACAGATGATAATAATGATATTGATAGCATACATTCATTGAGGTCTTAACATGTGCCCTGCTCTAAGTGCTTTATGTACATTACTTAAGTTAAGGCATACATTACCTCTATAAGTCAGTGACTCTTCTTATCCCCATTGTACAGACAGGTAAACTGAGTTGCTGAGTGATTCAGTAAGTTCTCAAAGGTCTTACAACCAGTAAATGGAAGGGCATACAGTCTAATTTATTTTAACCATTGTGCCATTGTTCTTTCATTTTGCTATTTGTCATTATTGTATTTTTGTAAAAATTAAATCCAAAACTCGAAATCACCTCTAACCCTCTCCTAATTGGAAAACTAATAATAAAATGAAACAATGGCTTCTGAAAAAAAAAAAAAAAAAAAAAACACAACTCTGGTAGAAAAAGCCATGTAAGATGTTGGCTTTTCCCACTAGAAATCAAAACACTTTAACCTAGTTTGGATCTTCAATAATATCATCTTATATTTATTTTTTCTAGTGTGGTTCTATCATCTGCATCCAAGTCCTCATATCCATTTTATTCATCTTAATTCCCATAGATTTTCTTGTGAATTTTCTCATACTCAGAACAAGGCCATCTGACATGAATTACTATTTCTTGGCTAGAGTTATACTTATTTTGTATCACTGTCTAGTCTCTCCTCCTTTCCTTCAGATTCAGAAAAATGAATGTCTCATTATTTTCAATGTTAAATACCTACACTTTGACCGATTACATTAACATTTCCTGTAGAATCCATCAATTCCTTTTTTTTTTTTTTTTTTTTTTTTTTAAGGTGCCGGGGTCAGGGATTGAACCGGGACCTCATAAGTGGGAAGCCAGTGCTCAACCATTAAGCCACATCAGCTTTGCTGAGTTGTTTTTTTGTTTGTTGTTTGTTTTTGTTTTTAGAAGGCACCGGGAACCGAACCCATGTGGGAAGCAGGTGCCCAACCACTTGAGTCATACCTGCTCCCCCCACCATTCCATTTTAATCATTATGTTCATGTTTTCATTTAAAACTTTGATTAAATTTATGATAGTTGTTTTAACTTCTTATCTATCAATTCCATCATCTCTATAATTTCTGGGTGTGCTTCTGTTCACTGATTTTTCTGCTGGTTATAGGTCATAGTTTCCTCTTCTTCACGTACTTTTTGGTAAATTAGTGGACAATACAGACATTACATTGTCAGTGTCTAGATTTTGATGTCTTTTTAAAAAAGAATATTAGCTTTTGTTGCATAATCATTGTTTATTTCTCCCTCCCCTCATGGGTAATTATTTTGTTGTGTTATATTTTAAACTTCTGTGGATATGTATATATGTTCATGTATATGTGTGCAAATTTATCCCCTTCTTTTTTAAACAGTTACATACATTACACATTTTTCTCTACTTTGAATTTTTTTCATTTCTCCAATATCCTGGAGATTAGTGTACAGTAATTTATGAAAATTCTCATTCTTTTTGACAGGTGCATAGAATTCCATTGATATAACATAATTTATTCATGGAGTCCCCTAGTGATTGGTGTTTAGGTTGTGCCCATTCTTTTTCTATTACAAGTAGTCCCTATAGTGAATACCTTGTATGTATAAATTTTCATATATTGCCAGTGTCTATGGAATAGACATTTACAACAGGATTGGCATGATCAAAAGATGATTATATTTGTAATTTTGGTTAATACTGTTTATCTCTTCCATTGGAGTGATACTATTTTGCATTTCAACCAATAATACACGAGAATGCCTGTTTCCTATAATCCTATCTTCAGAATATGCTGGCAGACTTTGGGATTTTTGTGATCTAATTGGAAAGCAATGATACCTCAGAATATTTTGAATTTGCATTTCTCTATTATGAGGGAAATGGAACATCTTTTCATATACTTGAGTCATTTGAGTGCTTTTTATTGTTAACTCTCTCTAATTTTTCTAGCTCATTTTCTTAAAATTTTTTTCTTCTCCACTATTAAAAGTTTTAAAATATTAGAGATATTCACTTTTTGTTATATAATCACAAATTATAAATTACAGGTTGCAATGTATCTTTTTACTTTGCTTATTGTGTATTTTGTAGTGAAAATAGTTTTTTAAAAAATTTTTATGTAATCAAATTTATCTTTTTCTCTATTGCATATGGGTTTGGGGAAATATATGTGTGTGAACATTTTCCCTTTCTCAGTCATACAAGAATTCACATGAACTCTTCTAAAACCTAAAGAATTTTCTTATTTTCATAGATATATACATACATACACACACATATAATGATCTTTTATTATATATACTATCCATAGTAATATCACATCTTTTGATCTTGACATTGGTTATTTGTGTTTTCTTATTGATCAGTCTTGCTAATTCTATTAGTCTTTTCATAAAACCACCTTTTGCTTTTTAATCACTTTGGCACTAGACTAACTGTAAAGAAGATTTCTGTGATCTGAGATCAAGAGTAGAGCACCCTCTGCTGTCTGAAATAGTTTGGATGATGAGCAAAGCCATTTTTTAATCTGCCTCATGTATAATTTCTGGGTCTAACACCTTAATTCCTCCCATAATTGGCTTTCTCACCTTGTGTCTGAAATGTACCCCTTCTCAGCCTCCATGCTGCTCCCTGAGGATCTCCCATGATCCCTGACCCTCTTTATTGTCCATCTAGAAGTAAGCCACCCCTTATTGATTCCAAAAGTACTTGCCTCAGTTCTACTAAGAATCTGTATGGTTCATGGGTCCTTGAGATCCTGCACTTACTTTTAGCACACCTTTCTACCCTATTTTGTGTCCCTGAAGTATGCAGATCAGCTAAGTTGGTTTTTAAGGCATTCGTGCCTTTTAGTATCCAGGCTCAGATTTCAATGGCAGTTTATTTATTCAACAGATATTTATAAATTACCCTTTATGTGCTAAGCTCTGTGCTAGATTCTGAAAATAAAATATAAACAAGACAGATAATGTCCCTGCTTGGATGGAACAACCATTTCAGAGGGGGAAATAAGCAAAACAATAATAAAACGTTTTCAGTATTAGTTAAGGGAAGTACACAGTGCTGTGAGAATCCGTGACAGACTAAACACAGACTACCGGCTAATGGAAGGCCTCCTGGAGGAAATGGCAAGTAAGCTGCAAGATGAAGGATGAGGGAGAGTAAATCGGGGAAAGGATGAAAAGACTTCCAATAAGATGAAATGGCACATAGGAAAACCCAGAGGTAAAGGAAAGTGTGGTGTATTAGAGGAATTATAAGATCAGTATGGTTGAAAGATAGAGTAGGGAGGGCAGAGGAGTGAGAAATGAGACTGGAGGGCTTATTGGAGCTTAGAGCTTAAGGCTTAGTGGCCTTATTTGGCCACTTGAGCAGTTTTAGCTTTATTTCATGCGCAAGGAAAAACTAATAGGTGAGTTCTTTTTAAAGCATCTTTATTGAGATATAATTAAAATACAGTGAACTGCATAAATTTAAGGTGTACTATTTGAGTTTTGACACATACATACATATCCGTGAAACTACCACCACTATCAAGATAGTGAACATATACATCACCCTCAAATATTTTCTCAGGCTCTTTTGTCATTCTTCCACTCCATCCTTTCTCACCTTCCCCACCTCATCCCCACCCTCAGCAGCCACTGATCTGCTTTCTATCACTATAGTTTTCATTTTTAAGAATTCTATATAAATAGAATCATACAGTATGTACTCTTTTTATAAGGCTTCTTTTAGTCATTGATTATTTTTGAGATTCATCCATGTTGCATGTATCAATAGTTCATTCATTTTTGTTACTGAATACTATTCCAGAGTATGTATATGCTACCATTTGTTCAGCCATTCACCTATCAATGGATATTTGGGTTGTTTCTAGTCTTGGGCAATTACAAATGAAGTTGCTATATAAATAGCTATATAAAAGTCATTATATGCACATATGCTTTCATTTCTCTAGGGTAAGTACCTAGGAGTAGAATGGTTGGAACATATGGTCGGTGTATGCTTACACTTTTTCAGAAAACTGCTAAACATTTCTCCAAAGTGCTTGCACCATTTTACATTCCTATTACAAGGTGTAAGAGTTCCAATTTCTCCATATCCTCATCAGCACTTGGTTTTATCCGTCTTTTAGATTTTGGCACAGTCTAAAAGGTATGTAGTTTTATCTCATTGCCATTCCCTAATGGTCAGTTTATCACTGGCTTATTTGCCATCTATTTATCTCTTTTTGGTGAAGTGTTGTTCAAATCTTTTGCCCATTTCTTTATTGAGTATTTGGGTTTTTTATTATTGGATTGTGAGAGTTCTTTATATATTTTGGGTATGTCTTATATCATATATGTACTTTATAAATATTTTATAATATTTTTAAATAAATATAGACAGGCTGTGGCATGTCTTTCCATTCTTTTAATAGTGACTTGCAAAAAACAGAAATTTTAAATGTTGATGAAGTCCATTTTATCAATTTCATTTTTTATGGCTCTTGCTTTTGGTGTCATAGCTAGGAAATCTTTGTCTGATTCAAGGTAATAAAGATTATCTATCATGACTTTTTACTAGAATTGTATAGTTTTAGGTTTTACATTTAGAAAAATGTTCATTGTGTGGATTAAAGTTTTTTTTTTTAATGCATATTGATATCTGATTGTTGCAGTATGATTTGTTGAAAACACTATCCTTTCTCCACTAAATTATCTTTGTATCTTTTTTAAAAATATGTTGTCCAAAACTGTGTGAGCTTTTATCTGGACTCTCAGTTTGATTCCGTTGATCTTATCTTATGCCAATACCACACTGTTTGATTATCGTAGTATTATAATATGAGTCTTGAAATCAGATAGTGTTAGCCTTCAAAAGTTGTTCTGCCATTCTAGGTCTTTTGCATTTTCATACAAATTTTAGAATCAGATTGTCCAAAAAAAGGCTATTGGTATTCTATTTGGATTGCATTAAATTTATAGAGTGATTTGAGGAAAATTTGCATCTTGACAATAGTCTTCTGACCTATGAACAAGATCTACTTATTTCTATTTTCTTATATTTCTCTCAGCAATGTTTTATACTTTTCTCATATATGGCTCTGTCTTAGTTTGTCAAAGGGCTGCCAATGCAAAATACCAGACATGGGTTGGCTTTTACAAAGGGAATTTATTTGGGGTAAACACTTACAGTTCCGAGGCTGTGAAAATGTCCCAATCAAGACATCATCAAGAGGTGATTTCTCAGCAAAGGTCAGCTGCTAGCAGATCCTGGAGTCCTGCCACATGGTGAGGCAAGATGGTGGGTCTGCTCTCTCTCTACTTTGGTCTCTAGCTCAGCTGTGGGAGATCAGGCATCTTTTCCTTGTCTCCATGAGCCTCTTGAGGCTTCTCTTTCTTTCTGCAGCTGGAGGCAAACCTGGAGTCCTCTCTCTCACATGACAGGGTAAAAATGGCAGAGCTTCCTTTCTCTGTGTCTCTTCTTTCTCTCTGTGTGTTCTCAGTTTATATAAGACCCAGCAAGACAACAGAAATCCAACCTGGGTGACGCCTCACTGGTGTAATTCAATCAAAAGCCCTAAAGCGATCTAATTAAGTGCCCCCTAACTGAATCTTATCAAAAGGCCCTATCTACAGTGCATTTATAATAACATTAAGAAATATGATATCCTTGGGAATAAACATGACAACATAAATTAAAGACCTTGCCCTGGTTTGTCTTTTGTGGACCCCAGAAAATTATGTTCTTAAGTTAATCTCAGTCTGCTGCCAGCATATAAAATGCAATTGATTTTTGCATAACGATCTTATATCCTACAACTTTGCTGAAACTACTTATTACTTCTAGTAGTTTTTGTTTTTTGTTTTTTGTTTGTTTGTTTGTTTGACTCCATTGAATTTTTTAAATGGCCAATCATGATATCTGTGAATAAACAATTTTACTCCTTCCTGTAAAATCTGGATGCTTTTTATTTCCTTTTATTGCATAATTGCACTGGCCAGAACCTCCAGTACAATGTTAGAAATAAAGCAGTGAGAGCAGACATCCTTATCTTTTTCCTGATCATAGGGAGAAATTAGTTTTCCATAGATGTTCTTTATCAGGTTGAGAAGTTCCCTTCTTTTCTTAGTTTGCTGAGAATTGTAATCAGGGGTGGATGTTGGTTTTGTCAAATGTTTTATCTGCATCTACTGAGATAATCATGCTTTTGCTTTTTTAGTTTGTTAATATGGTGAATTATATTGGCTCTCGAATATTAAGCCAACTATTTATTCCCAGGATAAAGCCCACTTGGTCATGATGTATTATCCTTTCTATATATTGTGGGATTTGATTTGTTAGATTTTGTTTAGAATTTTGTCAGCCATGTTTTTGAGGGTATTAGTCTGTAGTTTTCTTGTAATGTATTTGGTTTTGCTATTAGGTTAATGCTGACCTCAAAGAATGAGTTGGGAAGTATTCTCTCCTCCTCAATTTTCTGGAATAGTTTGTTTAGAACTGATATTATTTCTTCCTTAAATATTTGGTAAAATTCGCCAGTGAAGCCATCTTGTGTAAATGTTCCATATTCACTTAGATAAAAAATGTGTATTCTACTGTTCTTGACTATAGTTGTCTATAAATATCAATTAGATCATGTTGGCTGATAATGTTGTTCAAGTCTACTATATTCTTGCCAATTTTCTGTCAACTTGTTTTATCAATTTTTGACAGAGGGGTATTGCAATCTCCAGTTACAATTGTGGTTTTATCAGTTTCTCCTTGCAGCTTTATCAGTTTTCACGTATGTGTTTCAAAGCTCTGTTATTAGGGTCATAAGTGTTTAGGATTGTAATGTTCTCTGATTAATTGATCCATTTATCATTATGAAGTGAACTTTATCTTTCATAATATTTTTTTCTCTAAAACCTACTTTGAAATCAATGATGGTGGAGAATTTACACTATAGAAATTGATAAGTAATACAAATTAGCACCATCACCTGCCTCCAGCCAATTTGTGAGCACGCCACTGCTCACAGGTTTCTTGGGTGAATTTAGCACCCTCTTTTCCTAAAATCTCTGATGATCATATATACTTCCACTGTTAGCCAGACTTATTTTAATTTTTCTACAAACTCAAGTCTAAGAGAGAAAGAGAGAGAGAAATTGTAACTCTAGTACCTAACATGGTATCTGGGGACATAATAGGTGTAGACATTTATTGAATGCTTTCGTTACCTTCCCATCTTACATGTAACCCTGCACCAAAAGGAATCCCATTTACACCATAGGGAGCACCATTCCCACATCAATTATTCCTAAAACAGTACCTGAAATAAAGGATTTAAAGGAAGAATAGTAAATTTTAGAACTGAATTGGGCACTTTTCTTAAATCCAGGCAGGCAATTAACCTAGGTATACCTATTAGATCCAGCCCCAAACTGTTCTCTTCTCATCCCAGAATCCATATGATAGTATTTATTTGGATATACTCTAGTCAAGAAACTTCCTAGGGAAAAAGACGTAGCTCAAGCGATTGGGCTCCCATCTACCATATAGGAGGTCCAGGGTTCGATTCCCGGGGTCTCCAGGTGAAAGACGAGCTGGCCCAAGTGGAAAGCTGGCTCACGCGGAGAGTTGGTGCTGCAAGATGATGCAACAAAAAGACACAGAGGAGAGACAATAAGAGATGCAGCAGACCAGGGAGCTGAGGTGGCGCAAGAGGTTGAGTGCCTCTCTCCCACTCCAGAAAGTCCCAGGATTGGTTCCTGGTGCCACCTAAAGAGAAGACAAGCAGACACAGCAGAACACACAGAGAGCAGACAGCGAGCACAAAACAATGAGGGGGGAGGGGGGAAAGGAAAAAAAAAAAACTTCCTAAAGTAAGTGTCTAATTTTTCTGACACATGATCCAAACCTTCTAGGGCCTTCAATGCTCTCCTCTACTCATTCCTGTCTCTTTTTTTGCTCTTTAACTCCCTGCCTTCAGTTTCTTTAACAATCTTCTTCTATACTCATGTTTCAGTTTTTCCTTTGTGCTGTTTTCCCAGTTTATTCCTAAATTAATTCTCCAATAAACCTTGAATAACCATCTTCAGAACTATACCCTCCACTGTGAAGGTCACATCTGCAGATTAAGTTTTTCTCAGTCTCCACAAAAAGGTTAGGGATTAGCATAACTGCAATGTGATTATATTTCTATTAGAAAAGCACCAGGCAAATGCCTTTTAGTATTCTGGTGGTTTTGTTTTTATACGTGTATTTTCATACCAGCTGGGCAAATGGCCTTTTCAGCAGTGCTTTTACTAGTCAATCAAGTCAAAATGAAAGGTTGAGTCCAACAATAGAGAAAGACAATTTCAATAGATCCATAGTGTGGATCCCCAGTTTCCTTTCTTCATTTCGCGATGCCCAAGTTGAAAACTTCAGGCTGAAGAGTGGCTTAATCAAACCCGATTTAAATTTCTTCTTCTTTCTCTTTCAGATTTCAGTGCAACACCCAACGTAGCTGGACGTGGCGTCCCATACCCCTCTAATGTCCGGAGTGCAGATCACGAGAATGAAGACATAATACTTCTGAAGCGGCGCATATTGGGCCATAGGATTATCACTGTCAACTACCTGGTCAATGATTTATATTTCTTTTCTGAAATGGAGAAGTAAGTTTCCCACCCCCCACCCCTCTTCCCCTCTTGGCTTTCCATCTTTACTGCCTCTCAGCAAGGACTAGGTTGGCTTGTAAGTGGCATAGTGGTTTCTGGTCTGCCAGGCAGGAGTCTGTATCTGAAAATATCACTGCATGTCACGACTGTAGCAATTTCCACCATTCCTTCCTTTGGATCCTATAAGTTCTTCAGTATTCTGGAAGGCCCAATATTGAAATTCACTCACTTAATCCCAGGAAGTAGTGCATTCCCCCTCCCCCAGCCATTATTTATATATATGATAGAAAGGTTCTTAAGTAGCACCATTGGACCAGTAGTTCTTCAGTTAAAGCCAGGAATTATACTAATAAACATTGTGTGTATGTGTGTATGACATTAAACAGATACCTTAAGTGCAAACATATCAGTGTACATTCATTTACCTACCAAACTTCTGATGTAAAGCCAAAGTAATTTCATGGATTAAAATGATCTTTCTTGTATCAGTGAAACCCAAAATGCTATCTATTACTTCTAATTTTGCTTTCTTTAAAATGGAGCAAGAATTCAAAGATTACTGCAAAGTAATGTAATCCTTCTGGATTTTTATGCTTGTTTTTTTTCAACCATTTAAATTGTCTTGCCACATGATTCAACAGTAATTTTTTTAAAGCAACCTTACCTGTATTGGAATGATCCAAAGCATTTAAATTTACCTTCAGAGAAATACCAACTACCTTTTCTTTTCATGTTCATAATTCATCAAATTACTTAAATTGTGAATTATAGTAACAAGGACAACAGAAAAACATGACCAACACAGGGTAAACATCGCCTCAACTAGTTGGAGTAGAGGCGCTAGGACACTCTAGGGATGGCCTCAGCAGCGTATGCCGCCTCTGCATGCCATGGGCACAGTCCATCTGTTCTTCAGAAGAAATAGAGAGCACCAGATGACCCAGAGCATCAATCAGGGCAGTTTGGTTAAGAGATCCTCCACTGCACAGGGCTTTAGTTCTGTTCTGCAGATGTTTATTGATTGCTTACTCTAAACTGAGCAGTGGGTTTGGCTTTGGAGATACAAAAACAACTAAGGCATGTTCTCTACTCTCCAAGATCCCACAAACATTAGGGGATGGCAGACAAGATGCAAATAAAAATTGGGAAGTGGTCCAATATGTGCTATGGTAGAGTCAGGAACAGGAAGACCACTTAGACAAATGTGAGGCCTCAGGTAAGGTTTCCTGGGAGACAGGTCACTTCAACTGAATTTTGGAGGACGAGTAGTCAGATAAAAAGGTGTGTCAGGGCAAGGAAAGGGGGGGATAGAAAGGGAGGGCAGCGAGAATGAACGACTTCCACTGCTGCCACTCGAGTTCCCGGCACTGGCACCTCTCCTGACTGGCTCCTCTGTGTCCTTGCTTGCCCTCTACAGACTATTTTCTGTGCAGCAACCAGAGTGGTCCTTTAGAAATGTAAACCACACCATGTCACTCTCCTGTCTAAAATGTTCCAATAGCTTCCCATCACTACTAGGATAAAGCTCAAACCCACTCCCATTGCCTAAAGGGCTTTGTGAATGGGACCTGCCTGCACCTCATTGCCACCTGCTCCCTTGGCCTAGCTATGTGGATCTCCACTCTGCCCCTCACGCAGGCCAGGCCTAGTGGGAGCTTGCTTTGCGCTTGCTGTTTCCTCTGTGTGAAGGACGCCCTGCCCTTGGCTCTTCAAAGGACTGGCTCTTTTATTCTCATTATTCAAATTTCACTTCCCATTTCCCTCCAAATCACATCATCTTTTGTTGTCTTCACTGCACTTTATTGGACATTTAATTATTTATTTACTTATTTATGCATCTTCTCCCCTTCATTGATTGTAAGCTCCTGGAGAGCAGGACTGTGTTCATGTTTACTGCTGAATCCCTGCTCCTGTAAGAGTGTCTGCCACAGAGAGACCCTTAATAAATACCTGGCAATTGAACTAAATGAATGAATGTGCAAAACATGCTTACACGGGAAAGTCATTAGTATTCTATTAGGGAGATGTAAAATGCTTAAGACTTAAAATTGTGTGAGAGAGAAAAACTGTGTACTTAAATCATTTTACATAAGGTTTAATGACAGATATTTGATGGTTAGAAAAAAAAAATATGCTGCTGAAGAGGGTGGTGGTGATTTTGGGGTTCAGCAAAGGAAAGGGAAAGAAGGTAGCCTTTAGCCCTTGAAATAGGCAGAGATGAAACTGCTGCAGGGGCCAATAGGGGTAAAGAAGGGAGGATGGGAAAAATAAGGGGTTTTGCAGTAAAGAAATACATGTTAAGGAGCACTTAAGCATATTTTCTGACATGTGGTCAGTGCTAGATTAATATTTGCCCATGGGTGAATTCTAATTGAATGAATGAAGTTGCAAGCCAGCCCAGGATTGGCCCTGCCTTTCCTTAGGCCAGGAGCTAGATCTGGGCCTGGCACCCTGTCCAGTCACTGCTTTCATCCTTTTCTTGCTGATTCCCTTCATGTCTCTTTTCAGATTTAACGATTTGGTGAGTTCCTCTCACATGCTGCAGGTCAACCGGGCATACAATGAGAATGACATATTCCTAATGAGGGCCAAACTCAGCATCATCCTAAGGCTCTTCTTGCAGTCTGACATCCCCCCAAAGCTGAGGGTAAGGGGGATTCCCACTCTGCTCCAGCCTTTTGCCAAGAAGCATTTCCCCCCAAAGGACCCCGAAAGCTACTTGTCAGGCACCTCCTCAGTCCCGGGCCAACCTAGCAGCTCCACGAAAGGCTTCTCCTGCCTTCTGGAGGGGGGTGGTCTTGAGGGTCCTGGGGGCCAAAAGAGGTCGTGTGCCTTCCCTGGAGCCCCTGCCAGTGACAGGCTCCCACTCTGTGGGTAGGTGAATATCTCTGAGTCCCAGAAGGAAGCCATCCTTGCTGCCATTTTGGAGGGGCACCTAGATCGGAGCATCTTCCACGGGGCTATCATGTCTCTCTTCCCCATCATTATGCACTTCTGGAAAAGGTAACTATCTCCCCTTACCCGGGGGCCATGAGCTCAGGAAAACACCTGGCGCTTCCTAGAAGGTGTTCTTTCTCCTGCCCTGTATTTCATGGTCTCCAGACTCATGGGGGAGCTAAAATGCTGCACTCTTAACCGACTTGCCCCTCACACTCTTAACACTGAACACTGAGTCAAAGGTGGAAGGCAGAATAAGACTGGGAGACAGAATGCCGGGTTCGTCTCCTGTTCCTGGGCTTGCTTGGAATGAGGGGGTCAGGCTCTCTTAGGCCCATTCCCCCCGTGAAGAGTGAGTGTTGACCCCAGCTACTTGGGGAGAAAATCTATCAAGGCTAACATAACTGCATGTGTTTAAGAACCATCATGGAGGGAGTAGTCCAAAGAGTTTTTGCTGAGCTGTGTCCAAATTCCCGCAATTACCACTGAGAGGGCACAGTAGTTAGATATTCCCATTTTCAACAGGAACTAGAAATTCAGAATTTATGTCATATCTCCAAGGTTAAAGTGGCAAATGTGGCAACTAATTCAAAATTAAAACATAGTGGAAACGTGTGAAGGCCAAGAAACAAAAACAAAAATGAAACAAGCAAACAAAATACCTGCAGGCCAAATGCAACCTTTGGCTTTCTGATTCCTAAAAAGTCCTTCAAGGTTTGGGCCAAGAGAATGAGCCTACGTTTTTGCAGCTGGTTATTTGCCCCTCTGCTCCACCATGGCTCTGATTCATATCTTCTCCCTGGTGAATGGCAATGTCTTGGGTGGTGGTGGCCAGAGGACAACTGGCCAAAATTTTTCCAGACAAAGCTAAGTGGAATGTTTGGATTATTACATGGCCAGATTCTTAGGGTTCTCCCTCCTCTACCAAAAATATTACTTTATTAAAACAGAAGTGTGAAGGTCGCTTACCAGCCACCAACCTTTATTTTAAATCCCTAAGAGAATACATTATTTAATACAGGATTGAAAGAAATACAAAAACCTCATTCCAAGATAAGGAGTTTAGCCTTTTAAACATGAGTTGTTATCTAGCACTGCTTGACTTAACCGTAGTTCTCCTAACCAGGCCTAGATAGAAATTGTTTCTGAAACATTTTTGGGGATCAAGAATAAACCTACAACTTCTCTAATTAAAAATTAAAAAAATTATTAAAAAGGAACCTCTGGGAACTATATGCTGCTCCTGGCTTGAGTCAGTGCTCTATTTCCCTTTATAAGTATTTAGGAAGATTAGAGGCGCTTCATGCAGCTCTATGAATTCCTAATCCTCATACAGTTGGCCCTTCAATTGCTTCTGTATCTCACTTATAAAGAGTTTGATATTTTGTTCATGTATATCTCAGATGACTCTCCCAACAACCCTATGAAGTGGATGAGGCAAAGTACTATTATCCCTACTGCAGAGGAGGAAACGTAGGTTCAGACTGGTTAAGGGACTTGCCTAGGATCACATACTTGGTAAATGGTAAAACCAGGATTAGAAACCAGGTCTGTTGGCTATCATAAGGAACACAGCCATGGCATACTGGGAGAACCGTGATGGGAGGGAGACCCATTTCAACAAGTAGAATGGAAGAAGCCAACTGTGATAGAACGGTCTGCCCTTCAGGGAGAGCGCAGCAGTCAATACCACCAAAGCCACGGCAGCATAGAAATTAAATCCAGTCTTAGCCAAGACTGACCTCCAAGGGGTCCAACCTAAGGGCAGGCTGAGGATAGGGACAGCAAGGGGTTGGGGGAGAAGGGAGGAAGGGAAAAATAAATAAATAAATAAACAAACAAACAAACAAATAAATAAATAAATAAAAAAGAAGGGAGGAAGGGACAGAGAGTGTTGTGAGGGCCTCCACGGAGCAACAGTTCTCAAGATGCACTAAGTCCACAAGTCTGCTTTCATGTGAGGAACCAAGGTCTATTCCAGGGAAAGGGACTGTTGGGAATGAGGTGAGGGAAACAAGGCTATCAGGAAGGGACAGCATTGAAACCCAGGATGGGGACCTCAGGGGAAGCCAGTCAGATCCTCTGGTTTGCCAGGTGGTGTTAGATAGGGATGCCAGAGCCTGAGGACCAAGCAAGCACCCCAGGGGCTAACACTACCCCAGGCATGGGTACAGCAGATCTTTTACAGTCTGTTCACTGGTGGCTCCAGAAAGAAGTCCTAACATACTGCACATGTCAGGCCCTCACAGGAACCAGTGTGGGCAAAGAGGAAGCCTGAGAAGTAAGGCCCCTGGCAGGCAGCACTCTGAGGCCAAGACCCTCTCCTCTCTGTGAGGGCTGGTCCCTGCCGGCTTCCCCATGTACTAGTGTTCCAGTCCCCTCAGGGGGTTTTCTCCCTGTGACCAGAAGCCATTCTTCTCACAGGTTTTGTTCCTGGAAGGAAAAACGATCTTACTTACTATCCAGGGGGAAGAAGTTCAAGGAGAAAAGAAGTCCCCCTAAACCTACATACAAGTGCCCTCCTTGGAGTGCAGGTAAGTGCCCCACCCCCACCCCCATGACCCTCAGCCCCTTTCTTTAGTAAAGGACGTGTGGAGAAAAAGCGAGGGCCCAGAAGAACAGCCGTAAGACTTCACAGAGCTTGTTTGCTGGCAGGGTAGGCATCTAACTAACTTGACCCTCACAGTAGCAGCAGCACTCCAAGTAAAGGATATTCTATCTGTGGCTAATAGTCCTAGCAAGAGGCCACCCCTTCTATAACTCCTCCCTAAAGTAACTCCCACGATGCCTCTGGGCATGCTTGTCACAGTCTATGTGATGGGTTACAGAGGTGGCAACTTGGTTTACTGCTGTTTAAGAAGTCCCCTGCTTAATCCCCATTAAAGCTATCATTTCATAAGCATTTACTGTGATGACAAGAAGAAAATAATAAAGGATTAAACAAAGAGTGTAATTATAAACACACATATATGTGTGTATATATATATGTATCATTTTTATGAATGCATAGGAAAGAACTTGGAAATACAGAAGTGTTAATAGAGTTATCTCTGGGTGGTATGACTGAAGGATAGATGATAGATAAATAGAGAGAAATTTACTTTGCCACCTTTTCTAAATTTTATACAATGAGTATAAATTGTATAACCAGAGGGAAAAAAAGTAAGAGAGAGAAAGAGAGAGATCCTTTTGGTGAAGAAGTATTATCTGTAGAAGAGTTAACACAATAAAATCAATGTCTGCATGAACATCTTAGTTCAGATCAGTGAAAACCCAGGGCTTGAGCAAAAGGGAATTTTGATGAGAGGGACAAGATGGACAGGGCAGTGCCTGGTGAAGGCCAGGGTGTCTCTGCAGCAGAAAGTTCTGGAAGCCAAAGAGAATAGGACCTGTGGACAGTACCAGCATCAGAACAAAATATGGAGATAGGGTAGAAGAATTTAAAACAACAACTAACTCCACCATGATGGAGCTGAGCATTCCATTGCTTCAGCTCAAACCTGTCTCATTCTTGTGTCCCTGTGTTGGATATCTACCCCTAGCTCCACACCCAGCTCTTGCGAACAAGCATTCTACCTCCTTCTTGGAGTGCACACAAGGGCCCTTGAGATCTAAATCAATCTCTGCCTTTCCTGAAACATGGCAGAAGCAACTCTGACTTGTTTTAGAGCTCAGCCCAGCCCCTGCCCATCTGAGAGGGTGCTCACCTCCACAGCAAACAAATCACCTGCCTCCCTGGCTGCAGCATCCCTGATGATCAATGAACATTATTTAGTGTTCTTGTCTCTGCCTTGAGAAATGTCATGTCAGCAGACAGAAATCAGCAATCTCTTTGTCATGTGGGGCTAAATGTCCCCGTGGGTGGGAAAGCTTATTTAGGATGGGAGTGAGGCTGGAGAAAGAGGAGGGAAATAGTAGGAGAAAAAGGAGAGGGAGGCAAGCAGGCAGGGCAGGAAAACAATACTCATTCCAAGGAGTATTCCAAAAATGTTCCTCATTCTGAGAAGTATTCAAAGTAGCTCCCAACCTTTGGCTTATTTCCAACATCTGAGCTCCAGGGAAGTAAATTCCCAAACCTCTCCTGGTATTCAAAAGGTGGAAGAGGGTAGTGGGATGGCCTGAATTAAGGAGTCAGGCCACTTGGCTTCCAGGTCTGAGACCCAATCTGTATAAGCTGAGTGCCCTTTCCCAGGGTGCTTCCCTTCTCTTAGCCTCTGACCCCTTATCTGAGACACAAAGGTTTGGATTTAGATAGCATTCTAGCATTACCATCCTATAATCTAAGGAATATTAAACAAGAGCCTTCTTGCTTATTTTGGAGACTTATTTTGTCAGATGTTGTCCTAAGGGTTTTTCATGGCTCCTCCCCTCTTCTTCCCCAGGGGACCACGCCACCTTAAGGTTCACCCTGCTCAGAGGTGTGGAATGGTTGCGGCCTCAACAGCGGGAAATGATAGCAAGTCCACCCCAAAACTGTAAGTTTGGAGTCAGAACCCCACTAATATCAAAAGTCCACTACTCAGAGGGTGACTGGCTGTCCAATCCCCTTATTTACCACAAGGAAACTAAGATCCCTGAAATGTCAAGGGACTTGCTCAGGATCACACAGCTTATGGGTAATAGAGATGCGGTAGAAAGTGGGTCTCCTGACTCAACTTCCAGGTCTCTCTGTCCACAGCTCTCATTGAATAATGTTATCTTCTTGGTTCTTTTGTAGTCCCTTAGAGGCAGGTAAGCTTCTCTATATCCTGGCTGACCTCTTTCCTTAATGGGGGAGACCACCATGAAGCCCATAGTATCCCACCAGCCCTAAAGTCTCATGATTCTAATGTTCACCTGGCCCAGTCTCCTTATTTTAATTCTCTGGGTCTCTGGGGATTGGCATCATGGCCTTTGCATTTAGAGGAATTGTTGCTTGGGACAAAAAAAAAATATTTCAAAGGATGAATCAGGTCTCCTGAATGTCCCTTGAACATCCCTGCTTCACCTTCACTTTCCCAAAGCCTGCCCTGGACGTGTTCCCTGGAAGCTCTTTGGGATAGCCCCTCCCAAGTAGGAGGCCTTCCAGTGACCATGTCCCTGCCATAGTTTCTAATGTGGTTTCTCTCTTTCTTTGTCTTTAGCTTCATCCAGCAACCTTTCCCAGCCAAGACGTGCACTGTCTCCCTTGCAGCTGAGTCCTCCCTCAGGGTAGGCAAGAGCTAGAAAACCTCTTCAGTTCAGAGCTGTTTTATCCAAGTGTACAGTGGGAGACAGGGGGAAACTTTCCAGAGAACCTAGCTTTACATCCTGTCATTCCCCTCCACATAGGACTAAGAAGATAAACTTGCTGTGTCCAAAGAGCCCTGAAGTTGGGGTAGATGGTTAGGAAAGTATTTCTCTGTGGTGGTCCAAGCCAACCTCCCATCTAGTTGGGGCCCCTGACTCACCCTAAAGTTGAAAAATACTGCTTGGGGAAGAGTGTCCCAGATGGTCTTTTATTGCTGGCCTCCCTGACACTCCAGCCCTTTAAGGCAAGGTACATACAGTGGGAAAGAAAGAGGAGCTGTTCTTCTGTCCAGCAGCCTGGCGGGATATTGGCAATAAGAACAGAAAGGATTTGAACCTGTCAGATCTGATTCATCCTAACTCATTTCTGCAGAAGCATATAAGTGGGATTGATACTAAATGAAGGCTTTAGGAGAGAATCTCCAGGGGGTTACAGAAACCACAGCAGGGAGTGCCAAGTTGCTGCTTAAAGGTCAAAGTTATAGACAAAGGCTCCGTGGATGGAAGCCCTCCTACCTTCTCAGACTTGCCTCAGGCCAACAGAGACTTGGAGCTGTACAGACATCATGTGCCAGTCCTGGCTTCTAGAAGACAAACCAGATACCTTGGAGCTCTTTATACTAGAAAGGCAATGCAGGACTTCAGAGGTTATAAGCTCTTAAAGAGGAAAATGAGAATAAAAATATGAGGGCCTGTCCTGAAGGCAAAAGCCTTCGGTTTTGACTATTGTCATTCCTAAAGGAAATGACAGCAACAAACCAGCAGAGTGTAATTCCAGTTACCTCATCACCATTGTGATACCTGGCTATTCTCCTCTCTCCCCTCAGATTGAAAGTGCTCCACCCCAAAAGGGAGAAGAAGTAATCAAGCTGGGCCCCCAACAGAGGCAAACCATCTCTCAGAAGCCTCGTAACACTGACAGAATATTTTCTGGTCAGAAATGAAATACCCCAGCGCCATCTGCCCCTGGAAAGATCAAGAAGGGGAATGAATGGGGTGACAGCCCAGATATGGTGGGGCTGGATTGCAGTGGGTAAGACGCAAGCAGAGAGTATGAGCAGAAGCACCTCTGCCCTCCCTGAGCCCGGGGGTCTGTCGGAGGTGGTCTTCAACAGTGGGCATATAACAGAACACCCACTCTCAGGGTCAGGTGAACCTGGGTTCTAGTCTCCCTCTGCAGCTGCGTGGCCTTGTACAAAGCCCTGCTGCCTCAGGGTTGTTGAAGAATTCCACAACAAATGGATGTAGAAGGTCACTGAACATTATAAGAAGCAAAGTGTCATTACAATAAGCAGTGCCAGGTGATGTCTTTTAATGCTAGACTCTCCCGTTGGTGCAATGACACACATCCATTGACTCAGTAGAGCCTCACAACTCTGTGACAAACCATGGCAGATATAATTTATTTTTAAACAGGTGAGGAAACTGACACACAGAGAAGGTAAGTGAATTTGCCAACACTACTAGGTAGTAAATGGCAGAGTATGGACTAGAACAAGCTTATTCGGTTCTCATTCCTGGACTCATTCCATGGGAACCATCTATGCAGATATTTATGCACAAAAGAAATAGCTCTCCTCTGGAGTTCTGTCCCTCAGTCAATTAATAGGTAAAGAGATTCTTTGTAAAAATTTTTACCAAAGGGCCTAAACTGTTGTCATAGTTTTAGAATGACTAGGTCCATTTTCTGTCCTTTAAATAAAATCAGGAATAAAATAACAGAATTTACTAAGTGAGCCATCCACATGCAATGACTGGGAAAGTCACATTGTCTCCTTGGGCTGCAGATGAGGAAGGACTAGAAAAGTTTATTGGAGAACGCTTTCAAATTTCCAGCCTAAGTTTTCTGACATGCTGATGTCTTTTATTTCCTAGACTTTTCTCAAGGATGGAAAATGTGATTTCAGAACAAGGTTCATGAACACCTCAAACTGTGAGGCCATCTGGGTAGGGTTCTGAAGGAGGTCCAGGAAGAACTGTAGGCAGACATGGCTACTGAGGAGGTCTGAATGGAGGCAAGGGCCACTGGGAGAAGGAGCGTCAAGGCAATCAGTCAGTGTTAGAGAGGTCCAGAAGAAGGGAGTGGGACAAAATGACAAGGCTAGAGCTTCAGAACAGGACTTCAATTAATAGAAGGTAGAGAGAGCATGAGACAAAATTCCAGTTCCTGCAAATCAGGACATGAATTAAAGCAAGATCCTAGGAAAGGAATGGAGAAGAGCCAAATCACTGGGATTGAGCTACCAAAAAGGAGTTTTGTCAAAAAGGAACAAGTCAGGAGCCCATTGAGGATGCTCACAAAATCAGGGAGGATTCTAGGCCAGCAACAAAGTGATGAAGTTCCGGTAAAATACTGACTCAGGGTCACATGCCTAAATACCCTCACATAGGACTGGGGCATGGGTGAACCTACAAGTTCTCCCACCTAAGGAGAAAAAAAGATAGTTCAACTCTTTGCCCCATTTTCTCATTTCTTAATTATCTTTCTCTGCATAAACCTCATGCTCACCCATGGGCATACATACACAAGCCCCCACAAACATGCTATTTAAAAGACCTCACAACATTTACTAGAACCACCTTGAATGGGGGGGGGGAGCTGCTCTTCTATTGAGTCCTACTGATTGCTTCCTTTAACTTCCTGTGCTCTCATTGCAGAGATCCCAGATCTAGCAGGTGCTGATGTCAAGCTTTAGGCTGGTGTCACAATGTCAGTCATCTATAGAATGCAGGCAGGTAACATAAATGTGTAGAGCAATTCAAGAAAGGTGACAAAGAGTGGCGGAGAGTGTGGTGAACTGGAGAACTCATCTCAAAGGGGACAGAGCCAATCAGCTCCAGCAAGTTAAATCCAGTGGTTTTTGTTTCTGTTTGTTTTAAACAATCAATGGCTTTTAGTATAATCAGAGTTGTGCGTTTATCACCACAATCAATTTTAGAACATTTTCATTACTCCAAAAAGAAAAATCCCTTACCCCTTAGCAGTCACCTCTCAATCCCTCTATCCTCTTCCAGCCATACATAACCACTAATCTAATTCTGTCCCTGTAGATTTGTTTGTATTTACATTTTACACAAACGGAATCATACCTTATGTAGTACTTTGTGTCTGGTTTCTTTCACTGAGCATAATGTTCACTTAAAAAAAAGAAAAGGGAGAAGGGGGAAGGAGGGAGAAAAGATGGAAAGAGAATGGGAAATAGAGATCTTATCTAAATCTTGGCTAGGGGCAAGATTGGCCCACAGACCACTAAACTGCCATCTTTACTTTAAGCTTTTTTTCCCCTTGGAACTAGATTTGGGTCCTAGCTCTATCTGAGACAGAACATAGGAGGGGAGGAAGTGAAGCCCCAACTATAGACCCATAGGGATTATACTGGCATCTAGGACAGGGCTGAGGGGGAGGAGCCAAGTAAAGAGCCTGGCCTACGTTAGTCCTTGTGTTTTCTACTGTTGCCATAAAAATTACCATAAACGTAGTGACTTAAAACAACCCAAAATGATCTTATAGCTCTGTAGGTGAGAAGCCTGACATAGGCTAATACCAAGGTGTCAGCAGGACTGCATTTCCTCCTGGAGGCCCTAGGCGAGGATCCTTTTCCTTGCTCAGTCAGACTGTGGGCAGAATTAGCTCTTGCATTTGAGGTCCCTGTTTCCTGGCTGGCTGTCAGCGAAGGCCTGTTCCCAGTTTCTAGGGGCTGTCCACATTCCTTGGCTCATGGTCTCTTTCCTTCATTTTCAAAGCCAGCATTGGTGAGTCCATCCCTCTCACACTTCAGGTCTCTCCTGCCCCTTTTGTCATCACATCTCTTTGCCCCCTTCTTCTGTCTTTCTCTTCCAACTTTAAGGACCCATGTGGTTATAGTGTGCCCATTTGATAAACTAGGATAATCTCTATATTTTAAATTCCTTAATCTTAATTCCATCTGCAAATTTTATTTCGCCATGTAAGGTAACTTTCACAGATTCCAGAAGATTAGGGTGTGGGCTTCTTTGGGGGCTAATCTCAAATGGGGCATTATTTGCTGGCCAGAGGCCCCTAGAAAAGAGTGTGTAATCTCCTAACCTGGAGCTCTGAGGCCTCCTAGAGCCTTGGGCACGCCATTTTCTTTTTCTTACCATCTCTCTGTCTACCCTTTCTCAGTCTTCTTAACTCTTCCTCTAACTTTTCCTTAAATATCATTGCTTCCCATGGGTCTACAGTTGAACTTGTCTTCTTAAAACACCCATTCTCCCATTGCCTTGTTCTCCTAGCTCCAACCTCTTTTCTAAATTCAGAATCCATATTTCCATTTACTTAATGGGACACTGCAAAGTTTACTTCTTTTGAACCAGCTTCGGCTCCTTTATTGCCAATCTCTGCTCACTACATTACCAATCACCCTAGTCTTCCAAGCTAGAGAATTGAGAGTCACCCTCAACTCATTCCTCTCTATCATCTCCGCATTTTAGCTGTAGTAGCAAGAAGTTCTGCCCATTCTACCTGAGAAATGTTTCTTGCACATCCAGTGCTGCCTCTCTATCCCAATGCATTGCCTCAGTTCAGATCCTCATCTTCTATCCCTGGTACTTCGAAGTAACCTCCTTGTTTTGGTCTCCTTGCTCCACTCTCTAGCCATACCCGACACATCTAGCTAACCCCACACTCCAAGATTAAATCTGAGCTTGTCATTTCCTCAATGTAAAAAACCTTTATACTTTTCTTGATTGAAGAAGCCGCTCAACTCCTTAGCATGCCATACAAAGCCATTGACAACTTCCCCCCAGGCTAGGTTTCCAGGTTCATCTCTTGCCTCTCCCTCAAGCACTCCAACCTCCAGCAACGTGGTTGTCTAAAATGCCTTTTCCTTTTTCCTCTACCTGGTGAAAGCAGGCGTCAGTCAGCCTGTGGTACTTTCCAGATTTCTCCTCTCTCCCTATACCCTCTCCTCTCTTTCTGTGACACATTTTTTTCTCTCTTTGAACTTACTTGTTTAGGTCTCTGCCTCACCTCCTAGACTATCTACTTTTGAAAGGCAGGAACCATGTCCTATTTTCCTTTGTACCTCCAGCACCTAGCATGGTAATATGCATGTAATTATTGCCCTAGAAATATGTTTTAAATGTACTGGGCTAGGTGCTGGAATATAGTGGAGGGGTTAAAAAGATGGAATTTAAGTCTTCACAGACCTTACAGGCAATCATAGTAAACAGTGGTTAACCAGAAAATCAAATCAATTATAATTATGACTAGCACTATGAAGAAGAAATACCAAATGCTGTTTTCTTTAAGGAAAAAAAAACTATATTTCCAACAATTCTTGATCATTTAAGATCTCACTTTTTCTTTTAGAAACCTCATCCAACCCATTCGGACTAAAGAGTTACAGAAAGAGACCAAAGAAAGCAGAAAGGGTGAGAGACTGAGGGGTATCTGCCTTCCTCCTTCAGATACATGTGTCAAGCAGAGACATGAAAATCTTTTCACAGCTGTATGATAAGTCATCTGTTCTTCTATTGTGAGTGCCTCCAACTGATCCACTTCACCAGAGGAGAGGGTGGCCCACGTGTGTTGTACCTTGGGGTACCAGTCCTACCCCTACACCTCAATCAGGGATGTATGAACATCAGCCAGAATAAAGGATTTCCATATTCACAAGCTGTGGGCCTCCCATGCTCTCCTTAAAGAAAAGGGCACAGGGAAATCAATGTGTCAGTGTTTCTCAAAGTTGCCCCCAAGGGCTCCTGTTGGCATTTCCAATTCAAGAAATTAGCATAGATGAGAAGACATCCCACCCTGGAACAGGTCCATGGGCCAGCCGGTCTTGTCCCCGACACATGCACCCTCCTCTGACAAATGCTGAGTCCCAACCAGGAGCGGCCCTGCTGCCATTCCTTCAGAGCTCAAGTTTTTCTGTGAGGCTGGCTGGTGTCAAATCCCATCTCCACTCCTTAGTAATTTTGTGATCATTAGCAAATTACTTCTCAGAGCCCCAGTACCCTTGTGTGTGAAATGGAGATGATAATGTCAACCCCACAGGGCTGTTTGGGGATGGACTTGAGGTGACATAAACCAGGTACACAGCACAGGAAGAGGCACAGAGTAGGCAGCAGGGGATTTTAGTCACTGCCCCTTCTTCCACTTTTCCTTAAACTTCCCAGTCCATGAAGGAAGGAAGTGATTGACCAAAAGTGGTAGAGTTGAAGAGTAATCCCTAGAGAAATTCCAAATGCATCTTCTCCAAGAAGCTACATAATCCATGGGGCCAGGACATTCACAAAGTCTATTTAATTCCTAAAGCTCATATGGTCCTTTGGTGGTTTTATTGATGTCTACAATTAATAAAGAAGAAAAAAGACTTCCTCTTGTGCCTTCTATCTGCATACCGTGACCCCCTCTCAGGTACTTAAAATATTTGCAGCCGTTTATTTAGCACTTACTGTGTGACAGTGGGATAGGAAACATAAACCTCATTCTACAGATGAGGTAATGGAGGCGTAAAGATACTGGGCACAGACCAGGCTACATAAAGAGCTTCAAAATCTGATGACTCCTTGGTGCCGTGCTAAGATTCTGTTCAGAAAGACTCAATAATTCACCTAAATGTCAGAGAGAAATTCAGGAGTCTATACTGGCTCTTTTTCCTAGAGAATTGCCAAAATATGTGTTCGGATAGGTGTGAGGGGGAAGAGGTACATAGAGAGGTTGAAGAGATTAGGGTTGCCAGACTTAGCAAGTGAAACTACAGGATTCCCAGTTAGATGTGAATTTCAGATAAGCAACAAATAATTTTTTAGTATAAGTATGCCCAAACATTGCGTGGTTCATACTTATAATTAAAAAAAATTCCTCATTGTTCACCAGAAATGCACATTTAACTCTGCACCCTGTATTTGCTCTCGAGAAGACAGGCCTGGGAAATCTGATTAGTGAGGCCAGCACTGGGGTTGGGACTGGGGTTCCAGTAGAGATGAGGGCAGGGTCTGCTTTAGCTGGGGGACTACCTTTTGCAAATCCTGCCCCCTAAGACCCCGCCCTGAGCTTCCTGTGGGTGACTCAGCGAACACTGAATCCCTGCAGGTAAAAGTAAGGCCAAGGGACAAAGTCCAAGGGACTCCAGGAAGGATAGAAGGGGAGTCCCAAGTTCTCTGGGCAACTTGATTAGGGAAGAGGAAAGATGGGTATAAAACAGGGCCGCTTCATCTAAGTGGGATTTCGATGGCCTCCTCTGACAAATTCAATGCCTATTATAATATTGTTTCTATGAGACATGATTCTGTTTCCAGCTCTCGTCTGTCAAAGATACTTGGAGTGGCCTTAGTTTCCTACTGGGTATATTCCCCTTGCCCGCCCCCTGCACCACAGGGCTAAGTGGAGCCCCGTGGCGTCGGCTTCAAGGTCTGGGCCTCCACCGCGGGGCGATGCTCTGTGAGGCCGAGGTCGTGGACGCAGCACCAGATGGCGGCAGGGCTCCGCCGTGCGGACTCATGGTGCCGCCACGACGCCATCGCGGGGCAGGAAAGCCAGGTGTGCTGAGTTCTTCACCTCCTTTTAGACTCAGATCTGCCAACTTTTCAGGCATTGCTTTCGAAGAGCTCAGAAAGGCCCTTAAAATAAGACTACAAAGGGTGTGTGTATTTATCATGAACCCCATGAATTCCCAGAGCAGCAGTTTCACTCAGCGCAGGCGAATGGCTCTGGGGATTGCTATTCTCCTGCTTGTTGATGTGATACTGGTGGCTTCCTCAGAACTTACTTCGTATGTTTTCACTCAGTACAACAAACCATTCTGCAGCATCTTTGCAAAAACACCTGTTTATTCTATACCTTTTGGGCTTTATTATTTGGAAGCCATGGACACAACAGTGTGCAAGAGGATTTCGAGGAAAGCAAGCTGCTTTTTTTGCAGATGCTGAAGGTTACTTCACTGCTTGCACAACAGAGACAACAATGAGTAGTTCTTTGAGTGAACCTCTGTATGTTCCTGTGAAATTTCATGATCTTCCAAGTGAAAAACCTGAGAGCACAAACATTGATACTGAAAAAACTCCCAAAAAGTCTCGTGTACAGTTCAGTAATATGGAGATTCGACAACTTCCATCAAGCCGTGCATTGCAAGCTAAGTTATCAGGCATGTCATATCCTGCTGTGAAAGAACAGGAATCCATACTGAAAACTGTAGGGAAACGTACTACAACTCAAGTAGCAAAAATAAGCTTTTTTTTTTTTTGCTTTGTGTGGTTTTTGGCAAATTTGTCATATCAAGAAGCACTTTCAGACATACAAGTGGCTATAGTTAATATTTTGTCTTCAAGTTCTGGACTTTTTACCTTAATCCTTGCTGCAGTGTTTCCAAGTAACAGTGGAGATAGAGTTACCCTTTCTAAACTATTAGCTGTAATTTTAAGCATTGGAAGTGTTGTGTTGGTAAACCTGTCTGGGTCTGAAAAATCTGCTGGAAGAAATACAATAGGTTCCATTTGGTCTTTTGTTGGGGCCATGCTCTATGCCATCTATATTGTCATGATTAAGAGAAAAGTAGACAGAGAAGATAAGTTGGATACTCCAAAGAGGCTTTGTAGGTCCGTATAATTTGCTGCTCTTATGGCCAGGTTTCTTTTTACTTCATTATACTGGATTTTAAGACTTTGAGTTTCCCAATAAAGTAGTATTAATGTGCATTATCATTAATGGCCTTATTGGAACTGTTCTGAGTTCCTGTGGTTGTGAGGCTGCTTTCTTACCTCATCATTGATAGGCACACTTGCTCTAAGCCTTATGATACCTCTGTCCATAATAGCTGACGTGTATGCAAAAGGTGCAACTTACTTGGTTATTTTTTGCAGGGACTATCCCTGTATTTTTTTCATTTTTTTATTGTAACTCTCTTATGCCATTATAATAATTGGGATCCTGTGATGGTAGGAATCAGAAGAATTTTTGCATTTATATACAGAAAACATGAAATTCAGAGAGTCCCAGGGGACAGCAAACAGTGTGAGTCTCATTCCTGTGCACAGTGCTTCTCAGGAGGATGGCGCTAGTTGGCTGCTGTCCGTAGCCCAGCTTAGTAATAGAATGTTATACAGCGAAGAGACAATCCCTGACAAGTTTTTGTAGGAAAATGGATCAGTGCCTGTTGTAGGAAAAGTAACAGTTTCAGTTCTTTGAAACTCTAAAATATATTTTCCACATATCCTTTTTCTTCATTTTCGTAATGAAGTACTTTGCGGTGTACATATTCTTACAATTATAGGAAGTCCACAGTCCATTGAAAGGACCAACCTGCCTTACACATCTCAAGGAACTCAGCTGATAACACAGTTTGAATCAACCAAGGAATAAACTCCTAATGTTCTAGAGATTTTATTTTCACATATTTGTTAAATGCTGGATTATATTATGAAAATGTTTTCAAGAAATCATTTAAGTATATAGATCAGTGTTTCTTACGGGTAAAATTCTAAAGTAAACTTCTTGTAATAGGTATGGATTATATTTTTGTGTTTTGTAGAATATTGCAAAGTAACAACACAGAAAATGTTTAATTTATGCAACAAGTATGTTCAAAAAATTTTGTGGCGGGAGTGGGTATGGCTCAGGCCGTTGGGCACTCCCCTCCCATGTGGGAGGTCCCAGGTTGGGTTCCTGGTGCTCCTGGAGAAGGCGAGCAGACAGACAAGAGATCCATCTGGGGGAGGGTTGGGGGATAAATTAAATTAAATAATTAAAATATAAATAAGTAAAAAAATAAATTTTTTTTAAAAAATAAAAAAAATTGTGAGGCTTTTAAAAGAATAAATTTTTGAGAAAGGATCTGATTCTCTTATACTATATTTATTATATTATCCTTTCATAGCATTAGGTGCCTTGTACTTTAAATCTGTGACAACCCATGACAATTTTTTAAAAGGGAAGTATTATTGTAATATAAAGAATAATGTATTTCTAAGACTGCATTGCTCTAAATTTTATTGATAAAGCTCTGCTTAGTTTAGAGTTTTGAAGAAATATTCATTCTTCAATTAAGAAATTTTCATAATGGAATGATTGAAATTGAAGTGATAAAGAGTATTATTAAAATAAGATGTTTAAAAAAATTTTTTTTTTAATTTTTAATTTAAAAAAAAGATACTTGGAAACGCCACCCACTCTGCTCTGCAAACTAGCAATCCATAGAGTGGGGAAAGATGGAGAACACAGCAGTGCACCGGAAAGGCCCCAGCAGGAAAGAGACTACACTCTCCAGTTAGCATAATCTGAGGTCAGTTTAATAAATGGACTTTTACAAAGGCGTGGGTGAATGTAGAAAGACCATAAGGGAGAGTGCAGTAGTCTGGAGTTAGAGACCCACCTTCCTGCCCTAAGGACAGAGGGAGGAGTGGTAGCTAATCCCAGAAGGAGAGAATTGTGAAAACAGGATCTCCCTGCCACAAGCTAAGACCTTCACAGCCCCAGGCAACACTGGAAGGAGGGAGCTTGGGTTTTTTTTTACTTTTTTTTTTTTTACCGGGAGGTCCCGGGGAAGAGCTTGGGTTTTAAGCACCCTGACCTCTTCCTCCTCCCTCCTTCTGATTCCCTGTGGAGGCTTCCCACTGGCTGAACCCACTCATCATCAGCCAGAGGGGAGGAAACTCACCCATGTAGTTCATGGCAATAGCCATGGGGCAGAGGGCTGGGTGGAGGAGGGTGGAGACTGGAACTGGAACAGTGCAGGGAGGCAATCCACGGCTTCCCAGAGGAGGGATGCTTGGGCTGAGTCAGGAAGGAGGGACAGCAGCAGCTGGACAAACTCTCAGTTAGGGGAGGGGTGCTGGGAGATAGCACAGGCTAAGGGAATAGCAAACATCAATGTCTGGAGGTATGAGGGAGCCAGGAATGATCCAAGAACCACAGGCAGTTTAGCATGCCTTACCTGTCCAAGAGAGAGGAAGAGCTAATGGGAAGAGAGCAGGATGATATGACATGGTCACAGATTGTAGTAACTGTTAGGCCCAGGGCTCTCGTCCTACCACCCCCCTTCATCACCCCCCAACCCCCGCAGCAGCTGTGTATCCCTAATTTGTATGAAACCAGTGTTCCTGCCTCCACTCCCTTGCCTAAGGATTTCTGCCGTAGCAACCCACACCAGAGAAATGATAACACCTGATAACACCAAGAATGCAGTTATCGAGACCTGACCCTAAAACTACAAAGCTAGCATAAACCATCACAACCTAGCCCTTTGTAGTCTATCCCCAGAACAAGTTATAAAAACTCTCTTCTCCCTCCCTATTCAGACACAGCCCTCTGCTAAACTGTCTCATTAAAGGCTTTGTTTAAGCTAACCTCAGCTCCGGGACTGATTTCTAAGACACCTCCCTTCCTCAGCTTCCCTCTGAACCTAACAGTAACTAACATTTATTGAGCACTTACTATGTACAAGACCCTGAGCTAAACACTTTACACATGTTATTTAACCTTTCTATTACTGTCCACATCTGATAGGTTAGAAGACCAAAGCTTAGAAAGTTTAATATATCCAAGGTTATATCACTAGTAATTGCTGGCCTGGGATTTGAACTCTGGAATCCTGTCTCCAAAGCTCACACATTAACCACGACCCTTTTCTGCTTTCTGTATGCTGTGTACCAGAGGTGGTCCAACCTGGAATCACCTGAGAGATTTTTAAAATACTGAAGTCTAGGCCCCACCCAAGATTCTGGTTTAATTGGTCTGAGTGGGGCCCAGGCATCAGTATTGTTTTTAAACAAGTCAATTTTATTGATACTTTTTAAGCATACAATTCATTCAAAGTGTACAATCAATGGTATTTGGTATAATCACATAGTTGTGCATTCATCACTTCAATCATTATTAAAGCATTTTCATTATTTCAATAATAATAATAATAAACAAAAACCAGACAAACAAGAACATTCCTCACCTCCCAATCTGTCTTTTCCCCCTGCTGTGCATAGCTGTTATTTCTGGCTATTCTTGCATAGTTATTTAGTTGTTTATTAAGCAGTTTTATTGAGATATATCGCATACCATATGATCTAGCCAAAGTGTATAATCAATGGCTTTTTTTTTTTTTAGCTGTTAAAAAGTCTTTTATTGTAAAATAAACAAAAAAATAGATTGAAAGAAATTACAAATTTTTAAAAAGAGTGCAAGGCCAGGTTAGACTTAATATAATGAATGATAAAAAATAGCATAGCAACAAGCATTTATAAATGTAAATAATAAATCAAATATATTAGAAATTAATTATAACAGTTCTAATTTTTATATTACAGCTCTAACTATTGGACAGAATCCCTAAGAATGATATAAATTGTTGGTTTAGTTTTTTAATTTCCATTTAGGCCATAATTCTTTCTAGATAATCAAGTTCCTATTTGGGAATTCATCACATCTCATTGGAATGATTCACAGCAGATAACAGTTTGCCAACTCATAATTTTATGAGGTAGAAAAACTCAAAATCTTGTTCAACAGTAGTCATGCTAAATCATTATTGATCCAGATTATTTTAATTAAAGAGTATGAATAAGAAAGGGTTAAAGAAAAATGAAGTATCTAAAAATATCTCTCTTCTTTGGCCCTCCTCAATTAAAAGCAAGTGTTTATTTTGTATGAAAAAAATTACAGAATATTAATCACAGGAACAATTTGCCAGTTGCACTGAGTAATTATTATTCATATACTATAACGTTACTTTGCATTTATCTGGTCTACTCTAGTTCTTTTTTGGTTACTATTTGTATGGAATACCTTTTCCAACCTTTCACTTTTAACCTGGTTGTGTCCTTACATCTGAGGTGGGTCTCTTGTAAACAACATAGAGACAGCTCATATGTTTTTGTCCATTCTATCAGTCTATGTCTTCAACTGGGGAGTTCGATCCATTGACATTCAGTGTTATTACTTTAAAGGTATTACTTACTTCATCCATTTTTGTCCTTCGGCTCTCTGTTGTCATCTATCATTCTATTGTCTGTCTCTCGGTCTTCTTATCCTTTAGTTTACCCTTCCTAATAATCTTCATTTCTAAACTCTTCTCTACATCTTTTGCCCTTGGTTTTTCCTTTCAGGCACTCCCTTAATATCTCTCGCAAATCTGGTCTTTTGGAAACATATTCTGTCAGTTTTTGTTTGTCTGTGAAGACTTTGAACTCATCCTCAGTTTTGAAGGACAGCTTTGCCAGATACAGAATTCTTGGCTGGCAGTTTTTCTCTTTCAGTACCTTAAATACATCATACCACTTTCTTCTCTCCTCCATGGCTTTTGGTGAGAGGTCAGCACTTAATCTTATCAAGTTTCCCTTGAATGTGATGCTTTGCTTTTCTCTTGCTGCTTTCAGAATCCTCTCTTTATGTCTGATATTTGTCATTCTGAATAGTAGGTGTCTCAGGGTAAGTCTATTTGGATTTATTCTGTTTAAAGGGCATTGTCCTTCTTGGATATTGATATTTATGTCTTTCATAAGGGTTGGGAAGTTTTAGGTCATTATTTCCTCAAATATTCTTTCTGCCACTTTTCCATTGTCGTCCCCTTCTGGGACACAAATAATGTGTATGCTTGTGTGTTTCACATTGTCATTTGATTCCCTGAAACTCTGTTCCATTTTTTCCATTCTCTTCTCTTTCTGTTCTCCTGTCTTTTCCAGTTCAGATGTTCTGTCTTTGAAATCACTAATTCTGTCTTCAAGCAATTCAAATCTGCTCTTATGTGCCTCTAATGTATTTTTAATCTCATCCATCGTGTCTTTCATTCCCATAAGATCTGTTACTTTTCTTTGCAGACTTTCGAATTGTTCTTTATTCTCTCCTAGTGTCTTCTTCCTATCCTTTATTTCTTTAGTCATATTTTCTTTAAATTCTTTGAAGTGATTTAGGAGAATTGTGTGATTATCACTGATTAATTGTCTTAAATCCTGTATTGCCTGAGGATATTTGGTTTGTTCCTTTGGCTGGGCCACCTCTTTCTCTTCCAGTTTCCTAGTATGGCTTGTAATTTTTTGCTGATGTCTAGGCATCCTGAATATGTTGGTGAATTTACTCTGATGGCTAATTTCTCTCTCTTGCCTTTTTTTTTTTTTTTTTTTCACAGCTCTTCTTTGATATTTGGTTCAAATTATTCTCAGTCTTTAAAATTTCCCAGGTTAACTTTTCAAAATCGGGCCAGGGACTCACTAGTGGGGTGCAGATTTTCTCCCAGGAGTTGGTACAGACAGCTCATGAAGTTGTTGTCCATGCAGTTTCCAGACCAGCAGATGGCACTAGTCAGCGTACCTTTCCATGGAAGTGTTTCAGTCTTGGCTTTCCTGTGTTCCTGTGTTGAATCTCCAGATCAGAGAGCTCTGCTGGCCAAATTCACTGAAGAAAAACACCCCGACCTCCCCTCCCTTTTCCCTTGAAACAGCTGACAAGGAGGAAGATATATGTTCCCCTCTCATTCAGCTACAGTGGGCCAGGGGTTTTACTCCAGCTTAATATCTTGGGGGTGGGGGAAGGGAGCCCTTCCCATCTGCCACAGGGCCTTGGTAACCCACGTTTGTCTTTTTGGCTTCTTTATCTCTCTGTCCTTCACCCTCCTGGGAGTTATGTAGCACTGTCCTGGTCCAGTCCTTTAAATCTTATTGAAAGAAATGCTGTCTAATCGACATTTGTTGCTAGGCTCCAGGAGAGGAACCTGGCCCTGCCATCCTTCCTGTGTGCTTATGCCACGACTGAAGTAAGAGAGGTTTTAGATTTTGCCTTAGTTGCCCTCCAGAGGACAGCTCAGCATTTCTGTGGTTTCGTTTCAAGACCAGTGATCATTTGCCTCAATCCCTTTAGTTTGCAGTGACCCCTTGGTCTGTTCCAAAAGCATGACAACAAATGTATTTTACCAACTTTGAACAATATATACATAATGTTTTATTTCTCCCAATGAAGCATGTTTAAACTTTTCCTCCCCACCTACATAGGTCCTGAATTTTTAACCCAGTCTCGATGACATTTTACTCTCTGGATTGTTATAGTTTCACAGGTAAATTTAAGGATTTTGCTGTGAGTTAGCATTGCTCCTTAATTAAAAAATAAAATAAGACAGTTGTAGCAGGTAATCCACACACAGATATAAGCTGTCACATTGTGTTTATTTTTTAAATTTAACAGCCTTTTTGAGATATAATTAACCTACCATAAAATTCACCCATTTAGAGTATACAATTCAGTGTTATTCTGAGTATATTCACGGGGTTGTGCAACCATCACACGGTCTAATTTTAGAACATTTTTGTCTCCCCAATAAGAAACACCACACTCATTCCCCATTCCTCCCCACTAACCTCCTGCAGCCCTAGGCAACCATTAAACCACTTTGTGCCTTTACAAATTTACCTTTTCTGGACATTTCCTATAAATGGAATCATATATGTGGCCTTTCGTGTCTGGCTTCCTTTACTTAGCATAATGTTTTCAAGGTTCATTTATGCTGTTACATATATCAGCACTTCATTCATTTTTTAAATTGCTCAATAATATTCTATTTCATGGGTTTACCACTTTTTATTTATCCATTCTTCAGTTGATGGGTTTTTGGGTTGTTTCCACTTTTTGGCTATTATGAATAACATTCCTCTACAAGTTTTTGTTCCTGGACATATGTTTTCATTTGTCTTTTGTATATAAATACTAACGCTATTTTTAACATGTAAGGAACTGCCAAAATATTTTCCAAAGCAGCTGCACCCTTTCTCATTTCCCCTAGCAATTTATGAGAGTTTCAATTTCTCTACATCCTCACCAAAACTTGTCATTTCTTTTTTTTAATGTATAACCACCCTAGTGCATGTGAAGTGCGATCTGATTGCGGTTTAGATAAGTAATTTCTGAATGGCTAATGATGTTGAACATCTTTTCCTATGCGTATTAGCCACTTGTACATCATATTTACAACATGTCTATTCAAATCTTTTGCTGTTTTTTAATTGGGTATTTGTCTTTTTATTGTCGAGTTGTGTGAATCCTTTTTCTATTCTGATACAAGTCCCTAATCAGACATTGATTTGCAAATATTTTCTCCCGCTTTGTGGGTTGTCTTTTTCACCTACTTGATACCTTTTGCAGTACAAATGTTTTAATTTTGATATAGTCCAATTTATCTATTTTTAACTCTTGTCACTTGTGCATCTGGTGTCATATCTGAGAAACCATTGCCCAACCCAAGGTCACAAAGATTTACTCCTATGTTTTCTTCTAAAACTTTTGTAGTGTTAGCTCTTACATTTACGTCTATGATCTATATTGGGTTAATTTTTGTGTATGGTGTATCTAATTATCCCGGTTCCATTTATTCAAAAGATTCTTCTTTCTCCCATTGAATTTTCTTGATATGCTTGTCAAAAATCAGTTGAAGATAAATGTAAGTGTTTATTTCCATATTCTCAATTCCATTGATCTATACGTCTGTCCTTACGTCAGTAACACACTGTCTTGATTGCTATAGCTTTGTAGTAAGTTTTTAAATTAGGAAGTGTGAGTCCTGCAACTTGCTCTTCTTTTTCAAGACTATTTTGGCAAATCTGGGTCCCTTAAATTTCCATATGAATTTTTGGTACAGCTTATGAATTTTTGCAAAAAAAGTCACCTGAGATTTTGATAGAAATTTTGTTTAGTCTGTAGGTCAATTTGGGGAGTATTGCCATTTTAACAGTATGAAGACTTATAATCAAAGAACATAGGAATGTGTTTCCATTTATTTAGGTCTTCTTTAATTTCAACATTTTGTAGTTTTCAATGTGCAAGTCTTGCCTTTTGTTAAATTTATACCTGTGTTTTATTCTTTTTTATGTTTTTGTAAATGAAATTTCCTTAATTTATTTCAGAATGTTCATTTTTCTGCAACCTTGCTGAAGTCACGTATTAGCTCCAATAGACTTTTATTGGACATCATGGGATTTTCCATATACAATATCAAGTCATCCGTAAATAGAGATAGTTTTACTTCTAACATTCCAATCTGGGTGCATTTTATTTCTTTTCTCACCAAATTGTCCTGGCTAGAACCTCCAGGACATTGTTGAATAGATGGTTCAAGAGTGGACATACTTGTGTTGTTATTGATCTTAAATGGAAAGCATTCAGTATTTCAGGGTTAAACATTATGTTAGTTGTGCATTACTTGTAGATACTGTTTACAGGTTGAAGAAATTCCCTTCTAGTTCTAGTTTGTTGAATACCTTTTTTTTTTTTTTTTAATACTGAAACTGTTGAATTTTATCAAATGCTTTTTCTTGTCTATTAAGATGATCATATGGTTTTTGGCCTTCATTCTATTACTATGGCATATTATTAATTGACTTTCAGATTTTAAGCCAACCTTGCATATCTGGGAATAAATCCTACTTGGCTCTGGTATATAATCGTTTTATATGTTGCTGGATTCCTTTATGAATAAAAATTTTTTATGAATAAAAACTTCCTTTAATAATTTTTAGTTATATTTTGGGGTTATTTCTTTAATAATCACTCTAGGGCTTACAATATACATCATAACTTATCAGAATCTACTTCAGAGTTATACTGACTTAGTTCCAGTGACATATAGCTCCTACATAGCTCCATTGCTTCTCCCCTTCTTTTGTGTTATTTTTATTTTACACATATTTCATCTATGCATGCTACAGACTCCCAGTTGTGCTCCCATTATGCATGTGGTGGTATGCTTAGTGATATCCCACATTTTTCTGAAGCTCTGTTCATTTTTCTTCATTCTTTCTTTCTTTGTGTTCTTCACACTGTATAATCTATATTTGATAGTTGTATTTTTTAAGTTCAGAATTTTCATTTGATTCTTTCCTAACTCCCTGTGATATTCTCTATTTATGTGACATTTTCATCATACTTCTCTTTAATTCTTTAAGCATGGTTTTCTCCAGGTCTTTGGAAATCCTTATAATAGCTACTTTCCAGTCTTTGCTAAGTCCACCATCTGGGCCCCTTTATGGGAAGTGTCTATTGCATACTTTCCTGTTTCTTTGTATGTCTTATATATTTTGTTGAAAACTGGACATTTTAGGTGATATAGCAACTCTGAATACTGATACCCCTGGGGATTGCTGTTGCTGTAGCTGCTTGTTTCGTCATTTGTTTACTTGTTTAGTTACTTGGCAGAACTAATTCTGCAAAATCTATTTCCCTCCCAGTATGCAGCCTCTGATGACCCTACTCAGATTTTTTTCCTTATCAACTTTCATCCTGGCTACCTAGGGTTGCCCCTGGATCAACATAAGCCACTTCGGGGTCAAAGTTTGTGCTTAACCCCCTGTATTAGTCAGCCAAAGGGGTGCTGATGCAAAATACCAGAAACTGGTTGGTTTTTATAAAGGGTATTTATTTAGGGTAGAAGCTTACAGTTACTGGGCCATAAATCATAAATTTCTTCCCTCACCAAAGTCTGTTGCCACGTGTTGGAACAAGATAGTTGCCGACGTTTGCCAGGGTTCAGGCTTCTTGGGTTCCTTTCTTCCCGGGGCTGCATTCTCCTCTGTTTCTTCCACAAGGTCAGCTATAGTCTATGAGGCTCTCTAGGCTTTGCGTCTCTCCACAAGGCCAGCTGTAGACTATCAGGCGAATGGCTCGTCTCTTCCTGGGGCCTTCTCTCCTTCCTCACGACCAAGCTCCTCTGTGTGCTTGGTTCCCTGAGCTCCAGCATTAAAACTCCAACATCAAAACTCCAATTCAAAACAATCCAACTCTGTCCTTTGCCATGTCTTTTATCTTTGTGACCCCACCCACAAAGGGGTGGGGCTTAACACCCTACTGACGTGGCCCAATCAAATCCCTAATCATAACTTAATCATGCCCAGATAAACAGACCAGTTTACAAGCATAATCCAATATCTATTTTTTGGAATTCATAACTATATCAAACTGCCAAACTACTACACCCCCCTTAGCCAGTTATACTTTTACCTTTTACCATTGGGTATGTCCATGGTTTGGAAGCTGCTATTGCAGTTCAGAGAGTTTGCATTTTATTGCACTTATTGTTCAGGGGGGGTTAGTAGCTTGGAGGTTTCCCCTTTGATCACTCCTGAAAGGCTGCAGCCAAGGGTAGGCACACAGACTTCCAGGCATGCAGGAATGAGTGTAATTTTATTTTTAAGCCTGCTTTCCTAAGAGTCCCTCCATGGGCAAAGAAGCTTATTGTTCAGTCAGTATTTGGTCAGAGGTTGTGTTTAAGTCCCTTGTGCCGGTGAGCTTCTGTCCTGTATTGATGGATCTGTGTGCAGCTTGGGGACTGTTTTCAAATCTACTGCACATCCTGCTGATTGCTCCTGGCGGGTGCAACCTAGCACCAGCACATAGCCTTCCCCATCACTAGAGTTGTCTGTGATCCAGGAGAGCTGCTCTTGTCTGCCTCTCTTCCTGGTTCTATTAAACTTCTTGCTGCTATGTCATTTTGCTTGTATCATAATTGGTCAGTGTCAAGATCTCCATGTTTTTGACAATGCCCCTAGGCATGGAGTTCTCTGCTTTGGTCCAAATAAAGTCAGTCCCCTTAAGGCAGAGCTGTGGAGCTCTCCATTCTTATGATTTGCCTTTTCCCTTGGGCATAACCTGTGCACCACAGCATAGGATCTGGGGGTGGGGCCTGCTTTTCCAGAGTGACACTCCTTATCTATGCGTGGACACTGGGGTGGGCGTGGCAACCACTAGTCTTCTTAGTTCGCTCCTCTCATTATGTAACCTCCGCCCTACAAATGATCTGGGGTGGGAGAGATGGGAGCCTCAGTATTCTTGGCTTTTTGTACCTGGACTAGAATTTCCACAACACAGGCTAGACTATGCCCCTCAGGGTGACACCGTAGCCCCCGCCTGGGAGCTGTGGGGTGAGGTAACCACCATCTTCGTGGCTCACAATCTTGGGGTAGACCTTGAATAACATGGAGCTGGGTGGGGGAATAAGGGATCTTGTGGCTTAAATGTCACACTCTTACTGTTCTTATCAAGATTAGGAGATTGTTTTAAAAATATTTCTCCATTTGCTGTATGCACTTAGGACATTTTTCAGAGACTTTAAATGGTTGGGTGTTATTATATAATTTTCAACAGTTTGTTACTTTACTGGATGGGGAGAGTCCATTCAGTTCCTTACTCTGCCACTCCAGAAGCCATATATTTTTTCAAATTACCATTTCCCTTCCATTTGTGGCAGACTAGATTTTTCAAAACAGTACTCCTACAGAAAATAACTACAAAATCTGGAAATATTTTTAAAAAACATCTGTTTGAAAGTATCCCAGGGCTATGAAGGCAGTGAAGAACATGGGACCAAGACACTAAAGAAGAAGGAAACCTAGAGAGTTATTCCCAGAATTTTGAACTACCTTTCCCCTAAGGGTAAATGCTGATTCTGAAGAAAGGCAGCTGAGAGGCTGAGAAACTGAGAAGAGATTTTGTCAGTCTCGTAAGGTATGGGGATAACATTTTCCAAGGAGGGGTCCTGGTGAACACCTGTTACTTTGATTGGGAATATAAAGGCTATACTCTAGGAATAAAGCTAAATGGGAAATAAACTGGCTCTTAAAGAGTCTCATCTCATTACCTGAAATTGGGATTGCTAGTGCTCATTGCTTGCTTGCCAGAAGAAAATGCAACTGTTTCTGAGGGAAGATATAATCATCTTAGTCCTCAGATTATTTCTATATATTTTTCACATGTAACAACCAGCATGCAATAAAAAAAAAAAAAATAGCTAAGAACAACATAGAATCAAGAGAAAATGAGCAATAATCAGAGATAACAGGCAATTGAAACAATCCAAAAGAGCTCTAAATAAAGGGGTTTCCTGCCAAGATTCAAAATAAAAGGAAATAAAAGACAGGATTTTGAATGTTAGCAGAGACCTAAAAACTAGAAAAAAGAGCCAAATTGAAATGCTGAAATGAAAAAAAAATATTAAGAATTTAATGGATAAGTTTAACAGTAGACTAGACATAGGTAAACACAGACTTAGTGAACTGGAAGATAGATCAGAAGAAAATATCCAGTAACAGCTGAGCTATATTACTCCAAATTCCAAAGGGCTGAGGGGAGGGGGCAGTTACCTGAACCCAGATAGAGAGAATTGGTAAGGTTGACTACCTGAAGAGGAGGGTACAAGCTCAAGGTGAACCTTCAAGGACAGAGCCAAGGGAATAACTACCCTGACTTCACTCTTATCTCACCTTACAGTCTCCTTCTGGAGCTCCCCATTGGGTGAACCCAACCCTATGCCACAGAGCATGAGAAATGACTGATATCCATACAGGTTAGATTTCCAGGGCAGAAAGCAGCATGGAGAAGAGTAGAAAGTGGAGCTGAAGAGATAAAAGAAAATATCTGGCAGAGTCCATTTTGTTGCCTCTCATAATTCATTCTTCCCTATATGGATGATGTGATGAATGAAATCCCATCAACTACTGGGTCATCATGGGTGATGTCTATTCAATTATATGCCCAATTGAAATAAACTATTTTAGCCACTACCAGTGTTTGAAGAAAAGAAACAGCATTAAACAGCTGCTACAACAAACAAAACTAAATTAAACTAAACTGAAAACATTTCTGGGTCCTGCCCAGTGAAAAGGCTGGAAACAATGACTAACCCAGCAGCAATGAGCTGCCCTAGACTTTATATATCATTTCTAAGTGAAGGAAACTAGGACTCCTTAGAGAAATGGTTGATTTCAGCTTAGGAGCAGAAGATATACAAGATGGGCTGGATGATTATGATAGAACATATGATGAACATCTGATTATACAAGATTGCAAAGAAGCTATCAAAGATTACTTTTCTCCTTAAGCATTTTCTCAGAGTGGACAACCAGAAGCTTACCCAAAGCTATGACCTCTAAAAGGAGTTTCTTTCATCATTGTTTTTAAGTGCCATCCCTGAGTGAACTTGTAATGCAGTGGCTATCTACTTCCAGCTGGTGCCAACATTACATGCAGATTCATTTGTGAACCTGGCAAGTGTTTCTCCTTCCTCCATTAATTGGTCAGAGATAACTTCCCATGAAGCTGTTGGTATAGATGGGAGAGGCAGTGAAGCAGTAGGAGCAAGTGCCACAACAATCTGAGCCACCTGCTTGGAAAATATATTTGTGAGTTCTGGCCCCCCTGGGATCCATTTGCATTTGCATTTCATAATGGAATACTGCTGAGTACATAATTTTATGGTTCAATGGATCCAATAATACCTAGCTCATGATGGGCAGTTTGGGTTGCATAATCACTTGTTTAGTCTCTACCAGAGCTCCCTAACAAGATCATATTTCTCACTTTAAAAGGAATATCCCCCAAATGTCCCAGAACATAGGACTCTTGAAACTTCACTGATATGGATTTTTGGTGTCAGGGCATAAGTACCAGATCTGTGAATTTGGCAAGGTTTACCTCTCACTCTCTGGCAGGCATGCAACTTTAAGACATTTAGGGTACTTGCTTATTCCTGCTGAAAAGTCTAATTATAATATTAATGTAATGGATCAGCCTGATGGTCTGTAGTATGTCAAGTCAGCAGGATAGCTGATGTAACCTTAGAGGAACACAGTGTAGGTATATTCAGGCTGCCATGTACTTGCAAATTTCTTCTGATTTTCCTTATTAATAGGGACTAAAATGAAGTATTGGTCTGGCCAATAGTTACATATCTGGTGCCAGAGAATTTATAGGGCTTGTTCTTATAAATGTATCACATCCAGAATCAAAGCTATGACTGCTAGCATCAGCTGATTGCATTTACAATAATTTCTTGTCACTCACCATCACTTTACGTGGCTTTTGCACAGACCGAGCATGTGCTTTCTTCCAAGAGTCTGTGGCATACTGGTGCTGGCTTGCCACGATCCTGCGTGTTCCTTACCTTGTACCTCTGCCCTCCATCACATGACGAAATTCTTGCTCTCTGTGCCTGCTCTTCTATGCTCTGCTGCATTCTGGCTTCTGGCTTCTCCTGTAGCTTTCCTTTACTCTGGCGTCCAATTTCTTCTCTTTATTAGGCTCCCAATAACATGGATTAAGGCCTACCCTAATTCATTTGGGCTACACCTTAACTTAAAAAGAAGAGTCTTCAAAAGGTCCTATTTACAATGCTTTCACACCCACAGGAATGCAGATGAAGATTTTTTGGGGATACATAAGTCAATCTACTACAGAGCTGAAAATAAAAATTTACAACTCACTCATCCAACACTGTTTACTCCACACCTACACCATGTAGCTCACCTGCTATATTCGGTTTGAATTTTCAGAACCTTAACTATTGAAAAAACAGTACAGATAATTGGGTCCAAGAACAAAAGGTAGAGGTGGGCTTTAAAGTTATTTTTAAAATAGATAATATATGTACATGGCACTGGTGTCAAATGTAAAAAGGGTATTTGGAGACCGGTAAGTCTCCCTTCCACTCTAGTCCTCAGCAGCCACTCCAAGCCCAGGAGGAGAACTGCAGGGTCAAATGGTATGTGTATCTGTAACTTAGGTAGATGTCACCAGATACCCCTCTACAGATGCTGTAACCATCTTATATGGAGATATATAAGAGTTCCTTTCTCCACTCACCCTTGCCAGTATACGGAGTTACCAACCTTTTTATCTTTGCCAGTTTGATAGATGAAAACCAGTATTAAGAGATTTTTTTCTCATAGTGGTCTGACTTTCATTTCTCTTATTAGGAGTAAAGTTGAACATCTTTTTAAATGCTTAAGAATTGTGTAAATGATCTGTTCTTATCCCCTAGAACCCAGGTATTAAAAAACATAATTTGTACCTCTATCCCCTTCTATTTACCCAAAGAAGACAACAAAAAAGGAAGCTAAGGAAGAGAAGGGAGAGTGCTGACCCTTTCTACATTTGAAAGACATAGACCCTGCGAGTGAAATGTCAAGTCCTAGTAACTAAACTGAGGGGAAGTAGTCCTTGTAGCAACTGCCTTGTGGGGTGGCTTGATCAAGGATATTGTCTGTACATTTCCACTAGCCATTTGGGTGCAGCTTGAGGTAAGTATCAGCCAGGAACCTCCACTATCAGGCACAGGTGTTGGATCTTTGCCCAGCATGGGAGTCCTCACTTACCTTATCTGCCTATGGAACTTCACCTTCTTCTCAGTGTTTTGGTTTTGTTTTGTTTTGTTTAAAGCACTTTTATTCACATACCATATTGCTTTGGCATTTTTCCCCTTTATTAGAGAAGCTGTGGGTTTACAGAACAATCATGTATATAATACAGGTTCCCCAGATACCACCCCACCAACAACAATTTGCATTACTGTGGAACATTTGTTATTCAATTGATGAGAGCACATTTTAATAATTGTACTATTAATTTAAGACCATGGTTTAACTTAAGGTTAACTGTGTAGTGTAATTCCATGGGTTTTAAAAAATTTTTATTCTGTTACCATATATGCAATCTAACATTTACCCTTTCAATCATAGTCACATATATATTTCTGTGCTGTTAATTGCATTCACAATGTTGTGCTATCATCACCACCATCCATTAGCAAAACATCATTCCAAAAGGAGCCCTGTACATTTAAACCTTAACTTCCCATTCCCTATCCCCACTCTGTCTCCTGGTAATCTATATTTGAGATTCTGACTCTATGAGTTTTCTAATGGCTTATTCTTATAGTTTCAAAACAATGAGATGACACAATATTTGTCCTTTGATGTCTGACATTTCACTCAACTTGATGTCTTCAAGTTTCATCCATGTTGTCACATGTATCAGGACTTCATTCCTTTTTACAGCTGAATAATATTCCATTTTATATATATACGACATTTTATTTATTCATTCATTGGTTGATGGACACTTGGGTTGCTTCCATCTTGTGACAATTGTGAATAATGCTTCTATGGAAATCAGTGTAAAAATCGCTGTTTGAGTCCTTGCTTTCAATTCTTTTGGATATATATCTAGTAGTGGATTGCCAGATCATATAGTAGTTCTATGCTTAGCTTTCTGAAGAACCGCCTAACTGTCTTCCACAGTAGTGACACCATTTTACATTGCCACCAACAATGAATGAGTGTTCCTCTTTCTCCAAAACTTCTCCAAAATGTATTTTTTAAAATGGCAGCTATTCGAATGGGTGTGAAATGGTATTTCATTGTGGTTTTGATTTGCATTTCCCTGATGGCTAATGATGTTGGCATCTTCTCATGTGCTTTCTGGCCATGTGCATATCGTCTTGGAGAGATATCTGTTCAAATCTGTTGCCCATTTTTTCATTTGGGTTATAGGTCCTTTTATTGCTAAGTTGAAGGATATCTTTATGTATACTGGATATTAATCCTTTATTGCATATGTAGTTTCCAAATATTTTCTACCATTGTGTAAGTTGTCTTTTTACTTTCATGATAAAATCCTTTGGGGGAACAAGAGTTATTTGTTTTGATGAGGTTCTGTTGATCTATTTTTTTCTATTGTTGCTTGTGCTTTGAGTGTAAAGTTTAAGAAAGCATTGCCTAACACAAGGTCTTGAAGATGCTTCCTTACATTTTCTTTTAGGAGTTTGATAGTTCTAGCTTATAAAAGTTAGTTAGGTCTTCGATCCATTATGAGTTGATTTTGGTATATGGTGTGAAGTAGGGGTCCCCCTTCTTTTTTGCAAATGGAGATCAAGGATTTTCTATATATAGGATCATATCATCTGCAAATAGGGAAAGTTTTACTTGTTCCTTTTCAATTTGGATGTCTATTATTTCTTTTTCTTGCCTAATTACTCTGGCAGAACTTCCAGTACAATGTTGAATAACAGTGGTGACAGGGGGTATCCTTGTCTTCTTCCTGATATTAGAGGGAAAACTTTCAGTCTCTCACCATTAAGTAGGAAGTTACCTGTGGGCTTTTCATATATGCCCCATATCATGTTGAGGAAATTTCCTTCTCTTCCTAGTATTCTTAGTGATTTTATCAAGGAATGGTAAATGATGCTGTGCTTTGTCAAATGCCTTTTCTACATCAATTGAGATGATCCTGTCACTTCTTCATTTTGTTGTATTACGTTTATTGATTTTCTTATGTTGAACCAACCTTGCATACCAGGGATAAATTCCACTTGATCATGGTGTATAATTCTTTTAATGTGCTGTTGGATTTGGTTTGCTAGTGTTTTGTTGAGGATTTTTGCATCTATATTCATAAGATGTATTGGTCTGTAGTTTCTTTTCTTGTGGTTTCTTTATCCAGCTTTGGTATGAGAGTGATGTTGACCTCATAGAATGAGTTAGGGAGTGTTCCCTCCTCTTCAATTTTATGTAAGAGTTTGAGCAGAAATGGAGTTGTCTTCTTGGAATATTTGGTAGAATTCCCCTGTGAAGCCATCTCAAAGTCCTGGACTCTTCTTTGTTGAGGGGTTTTTTATTACTGATTCAATCATCTGCTAGTATTTGGTTTGTTGAGATCTTCTACTTCTTCTTGAATCAATGTAGACGCTTTGTGTGTTTCTATAAATTTGTCCATTTCATCTAGGTTATCTAATTTATTGGCATACAGTTGTCCATGGTATCCATTTATATAGTCTTTTTTATTTCAGCAGGGTCAGTAATATTGTCCCCCTTTTCATTTCTGATTTTCATTATTTGTATCCTCTCTCTTTGTCAGTCTACCTAGAGGTTTGTCATTTTATTGATCTTTTCAAAGAATTAAGTTTTGGTTTTGCTGATTCTCTCTATTGTTTTTGTTGTTGTTTTCTATTCCATTTGTCTTCACTCTAATTTTTGTTATTCCTTTCCTTCTGCTTGCTTTGGGTTTAATTTGCTCTTCTTTTTATAGTTCTTCCAGTTTGGGGGTTAGGTCTCTGATTTAAAGTCTTTTATTTTTAATGTAAGCATATAGAGCTATAAATTTCCTTCTCAGAGCTGCCTTTGCTGCATTCCATAAGTTTTAGTATGTTGTATTTTCATGTTCATTTGCCTCAAGATATTTCCTAATTTCACTTCTGATTTCCTTTTTAACCCATTGGTTGTTTAAAAGTGTGTTAATTTCCCCATATTTGTGAATTTTCCATTTCTCTCTCTATTATTGATTCTGAGCTTCAATCCATTGTGGTCAGAAAATATACATCGTATATAAAAAAATAAAAATAAAAATAATAAAAAAAAAAAAAGAAAATATACATCGTATGATTTCAATATTTTTTAATTTATTGAGACTTATTTTGTGGTCTAACATATGGTCTATCCTGGAGAATGATCCATGTACACGCAAGAAGAATGTATCTTCTGTTTTCATTTGGTGCACTGTTCTATATATGTCAGTTAGGTCTAGTTGGTTTAGAGTATCATTCAGGCCCATTATTGGGAGTGGTGTGTTACAGTCTCCTACTGTTAATGTAGAACTGTCAATTTCTCCCTTCAACTGTCAGTATATGCTTCGTATATTTGGGGGCTCTGATGTTAGGTGCATATATATTTATAATTGTTACATCTTCCTCTTGACTTGGCCCCTTTATCAGTATGTAATGACAATCTTTGTCCCTTGCAACTGTTTTTGACTTAGAGTCCATTTTATCCAATATTAGTATAGCCACCCCAGCTCTCTTTTGGTTACTACTTGCGTGGTTTATTTTTTTTCCATCCTTTCACCCTCAACCTACTTGTATCTTCAACTTTAAGGTGGGCCTCTTGCAGACAGCATATAGTTGGGTCATGCTTTTTCATACATTCTGCCAATCTCTGCCTTTGGCTGGACAGTTTAATCCACTTCTATTTAAAGTCTCTACTGATAATGCAGGATTTTCTACTGCCATTTTGCTGTTTAGTCTGTTAAGTCTTATACCATTTTTTACCTTCATTTCCACTAAAGCCTATTTTATATTCATTTGCTTTCTTGTGTTGTACCATATTGAGTGCCTTCTAATTTCTATATGGATATATTTTTCATCTGTTTTCCTTGTGGTTACCATGAGCTTAAATTTTAACATCCTAAATATACAACAATTATATTTGGTTTGATACCAACTTAACTTCAAGAGCATACACATATTCACATGTACTTTACCCCCACCATTTTTTGTACTTGTTTCCACTTATATCTTTGCACAATATATGTCAGAAACCTAGAATTATCATTAATTTTTATTCATTTGCATTTTAGTACCTGTAGGAAGTAAGAAGCAGAGTTAGATACCAAAAAATACAGTACAATAATACTGGCATTTATAATTACCCAATTGTTTACCTTTACCACAGGTCTTTATTTCATTAAGCTGCTTTGAACCACTGTCTAGTGTCCTTTCTTTTCAGTCTGAAGAAGTCCCTTTTTAGCATTGCTTGTAGGGCAGGTCTAGTGGTGATGAATGCCCTCAGCTTTTGTATATCTAAGAATGAGAATGCCTTAATCTCTTCCTCATTTTGGAAATAGTCTTGCCAGATATAAAATTCTTGGCTGGCAGTTGTTTTCCTTCAGCACTTTAATTATTTCAACCCACTGACTTCTTGCCTCCATAATTTCTGATGAGAGATTGGCTCAACCTAATTGGGACACCCTTGCACCTAACATGTTGCTTTTCTCTTGCAGCTTTCGGAACTCTCTCCTTGTCCTTTGTATTTGATAGTGTAATCATTATATGATGGGATTTATTTTTCTTCATGTTTATCATGGTTGGTGTTCTCTGAGCTTCTTGGACGTGCACATTCAAATCTTTCTAAGTTTGGGAAGTTCTTTGTCATTATTTCTTTGACTATTCCTTCTGCCTCTTTTTCTCTTTCTTCTCCTTCTAGGAATACCATAAAGCAATTCACGACCTTGCTTTCAGTTCTTCTGAATATATTCCCAGTAACAGGATTGCTGCAGTTCTGTATGCAGCTTCTAGAGGTACTGCCAATCTGTATTCCAAAGAGGCTGTACCGTTCTACATTTCCACCAACAGTGAAGGAATGTTCTTGTTTCTCTACATCCTTTTCAGTACTTGTAGTTTTCTGGGTTTTGTTTTTTGTTTTTTACACATAATTGCATAATGGCCATTATATAAGGTGTGAAATGGTATCTCATTATAGTTTTCCCCACCCCTCCCCCGAGATGACTCCCTCTTCTGTCTGCTTATTTTCTTTAGGAGACACCAGGAACTGAACCCAGGACCTCCCATATGGGAGGCAGGCACCCAATTGCTTGAGCCACATTTGCTCCCTCATTGTAATTTTGATCTGCATTTCCCTAATAGCTAGTGATGTTGAACTTTTTTTTTCATGTGATTTTTGGCCATTTGTATTTCTTTGGAGACATGTCTATTCGAGTCTTTTGCCCATGTTTAAATTTTTTATTTTTTTAATTTGGTTGCTTGTCTTTTTATCATTGAGTTGTATGATCTCTTTATATAACATGGATTCAAACCCTTGTCAGATATGTAGTTTCCAAATATTTTCTCCCATTGAGTAGGCAGTTTTTTTACATTCTTGATGAAGACTTTTGAAGAACCAAAGTGTTTAATTTTGAGGAGGTCACATTTATGTATTTTTTCTTACCCCGCTCATGCTTTGTGTGTGTAAGGTTTAAGAAACTACTGCCTACAACTAGATCTTGAAGATGTTTCTCTACATTTTCTTCCAGGAGTTTTATGGTTGTAGCTTTGATATTTAGGTCCTTGATTCATTTTGAGTCAATTTTTGTATAAGGTGTGAGATAAGGGTCCTCTTTCTTTTGATTATGAATATCCAATTCTCCCAGCACCATTTGTTGAATAGACAGTTCTGGCTCAGCTAGGTGGGCTTCACAGCCTTGTCAAAAATCACTTGACCATAGATGTGAGGGTCTTTTTCTGAGTTCTTGATTCAGTTCCATTGGTCAATATGTCTATCTTTATGCAAGTACCACACTGTTTTTACCACTGTAGCTAATTTAAAGTCAAGAAGTGAGAATTCTCCAACTTTGTTCTTTTTAAAGACATTTTTGGCTATTTGGTGCCCCTTACCCTTCCAAAAAATTTTGATATTTGGATTTTCCAATTATGAAAAAAAAAAAGACTGTTGGGATTTTTCTTAGGATTGCATTGAATCTGTAAATCAGTTTGGGTAGAATTGACATCTTAACTATATTTAGTCTTCCAATCCATGAATACAGAATGTCCTTCCATTTACTTAGGTCTTCTTTGGTTTCTTTTAGCAATGTTTTGTAGTTTTCTGAATTCAGGTCCTTTATGTCCTTCATTAAGTTTCTTCCTAAATATTTGATTTTTTCAGTCATTATTTTAAATGGAATTTTTTCTGACTTCCTCCTCAGATTGCTCATCAGTAGTGTGTATAAACGCTATTTTAACGCTATTGATTTTTGCCTATTAATTTTGTAGCATGCCACTTTCCTGAACTTGTCTATCAGTTCTAGTAGCTTTGTTGTAGATGTTTTGGAATATTCTAGATATAGTATCATATCATCACTGAATAGTGACAGTTTTACTTCTTGCTTTCCTATTTGGGTGCCCTTTATTTTTTCATCATGCCTAATTGCTCTCTAGAACTTCTAGCACAATATTGAATAACAGTGGTGACAATGGGCATCCTTGTCTTGTTCACAGTCTCAGTGGGAAAGCTTTCAGACTTTCACCAGTGAGTACAATGTTAGCTGTGGTTTGTTCATATATGCACTTTACCATGTTAAAAAAGCTTCTTTCTATTCCTATCTTTTGGAGTATTTTTTTCAAGAAAGGATGCTATATTTTCTCAAATGTATTCATGGATTGGAAGACTGAAAATCTTTAAGATGTCAATTCTACCCAAACTGATTTACAGATTCACTGTGATCCTAATAAAAATCCCAATAGCCCTTTTTTTTTTTTTTTTTTTTTTGCAAAAATCAAAAAGCCAATAAACAAATTTATTTGGAAGGGTAAGAGGCCCCAAATAGCAAAAAAAAAAAATGTCTTAAAGAAGAACAAAGTTGGAAAAGTCTCACTTCCTGACTTTAAAACATATTACTTGGCTACAGTGATAAAAACAGCATGGACAGACATATTGACCAATGGAACCAAATCAAGAACTCAGAAATTGACCCTCACATCTACAGTCGAGCGATTTTTTGACAAGGCTGTTAAGCCCACCCAGTGGGGCCAGAACAGTCTATTCAACAAATAGTGCTGGGAAAACTGGATAGCCATATCCAACAGAAAGAAAGAAGACCTCTCTCTCACACCTTTAGGAGGTTTTTTTATGACTGTGTCAATCTCTTTACTTGTGATTGATTTGTCGAGGTCTTCTATTTCTTTGAGAATCAGGTTAGGTTGTTTGTGTGTTTCTAGGAATTTGTCCATTTCATCTATGTTGCCTTGTTTGTTGGCATACAGTTTTTCATAATATCCTCTTATGAGCTCTCTTATTTCTGCATAGTCAGTGGTAATGTCCCCCCTCTCATTTCTGAATTTTTAAATTTTCATCTCCCTTTTTTTCTTTGTCTGTCTTGCTAAAGGTTTGTTGATTTGTTTTTTTTTTTTTTAGATTTATTTATTTACTTTATCCATTTTAAACCCCCCCTTCCCCATTTTGCTGTTTTTTTGTGTGTGTCTATTCGCTGGGCAATTCTCTGTGTCTGTTTTTTTTGATCTTCTCAAAGAACCAACTTTGGTTTTGCTGATTCTGTCTATTGTATTTTTTATATCCATTTCATTTATTTCTCCTCTGATCTTTATTATTTCTTTCCTTTGGCTTGGTTTGGGATTAGTTTGCTGTTCTTTTTCTAGTTCTTCCAAGTGAGCAGTCAGGTCTTCAATTTTAGCTGTTTCTTCTTTTTTAATGTACTCTTTGAGGGCTATAAATTTCCCTCTCAGAACTGCATTTGTGGTGTCCCATAGGTTTTGATATGTTGTGTTCTCATTTACATTCATCTCAAGATATCTATTGATTACTCTTGGAATTTCTTCTTTGACCCACTGATTTTTTAAGAATATGTTGTTTAATCTCCATATATGTTTGAATTTTCCCTTTTTCCATCCCTTATTGCTTTTTAGCCTCCTTCCTTTATGATCAGAGTGTGTTTTGTATAACTTCAATCTTTTTACATTTACTGAGACCTGTCTTGTGACCCAATATATGGTCTATCCTGGAGAAGGGTCCATGAGCACCTGAAAAGAATGTATATCCTGCTGTTTGGGGGTGTAATGCTCTATAAATATCTGTTGGGTCTAGTTCATTTATCATGTTATTCAAGCTCTATGTTTCTTCATTTATCCTCTGTCCAGATGTTCTATCCAATGCTGAAAGTGGTGTATTGAAGTCTCTAACTATTATTGTAGAGACATCTATTTCTCCCTTCAGTTTTACCAGTGTGTGCCTCATGTATCTCTGGGCACCCAGGTTAGGTGCATAAATGTGTATTATAGATTTTTCTTCTTGGTGAATTGCCTCTATTATTAATACATAATGACCTTCTGTATCTCATATAACAGTTTTGCATTTAAAATCTATTTTGTCCAATATTAGTGTTACTATTCCAGATCTTGTTTTATTACTGTTTGTGTGGAATGTCTTTTTCCAACCTTTCATTTTCAATCTAGTTGTGTCCTTACTGGCAAGTCTCTTGTAGACAACATATAGATATGGCTTATATTTTGTATCCATTCTATCAGTCTGTGCCTTTTGATTGAGAAAATTCAATCCAGTATCGTTCAGTGTTATTACTGTAAAGGCAATATTTACTTTGTTCATTTTATCCTTTAGCTTTTTGTTGTCACATATTATATTGTCTGTTTTTCTACCCTTAAAGTTCCCCTTACTTATAATCTTCATTTCTACACTCTTCTCCAAGTCTCTCATCCTTGTTTTCTCCTTTTCAGCTATAGCACTCCCTTTAGTATCTCTTGTAAATCTGGTCTTTTGGTAACATAACTCTCTCTGCTTTTGTTTTTCTGTGAAGACTTTAAACTCACCCTACTTTTTAAAGGACATTTTTGCCATATAAAGAATTCTTAGCTGGCAGTTTTCCTCTTTCAATACCTTAAATACATCATACCACTTTCTTCTTGTCTCAATGGTTTCTGATGAGTGATTGGCATTTAGTCTTATTGAGGTTCCCTTGTGTGTGATCCATTGTTTTTGTTTTGTTGCTTTCAGAATGCTCTCTTTATCTCTGGTATTTATCATTCTGAATAGTAGGTGTCTCAGAGTAGGTCTCTCTGGATTTATTCTGTTTGGGGTGCGTTGTCCTTCTTAGATATTGATATTTATGTCTTTCATTTGGGTTGGGAAGTTTTCAATCATTATTTCCTCAAATATTCCTTCTGCCCCTTTTCAATTCTCTTCCCCTTCTGGGACATGGATTTTTGGTTCAACTTATTCTAAGTCTTTAAAATTGCCCAGCTTAAGTTATCAAAATAGGGCCAGGGACTCACGAATAGGACAAAGAACTGCTCCCAGAGGCTTGGGACAAGAGACACCTAAAAGTGGTTTTTATCAGCCTCTTCCTCCCACTCTTTCCTGGATACTTTGCAGTGTTCTTCTGGCCTCTGGAGATTCGAAATAGTTGTTTCAGACAGTTCCTGCCTGTTTAATTGTTTTGGTGGAAGGATTGAGTCCTGGAGCTCTCTACTCTGCCATCTTCCCTGAAAGTCCTCCAAAGATATGTTGTGCTTTGGATTTTTACTTAGCATTACAGAAACTATTTTCCTCTGGGCAGCATTTTGGTCCCAATTTATGCCTACCATTTTTTAGCTAATGGTTTTCTCTGCCATCATCTTGTACAGTTTAGCGTGGAGCACATGTTCTGACAAATATGAATAACTTTCTGCTTTATGGTTTTCAAATACAACAATCCATACTTAAAAACATTTTTTTTCACATTACCGTAGAGCCAGAGGTAATTAATGTGGAGGGAAGATTTTTTTGTGAAGAGTGACAAGACACCTCCAACATGGGGTTCTCCCAGAATTGATATCTACAACATGTAGACACTTAAGAGAGTTTATCACCACAAAGTGGAAAAACTGGGGAGTCCATTTAACAAAAGATGCAAGGTTTGGTAAAGTATGATGAAAAGTCCCAGAGGCTTCAGTCCTTCCCCAAAGACACTTGTCCAACTTTGCAATAGATATGACATCATATCTGGAAACTTCTTATGAAAATACTTGGAGGGGTCTTCAATTAGCTCCTCGTTTCTGGAATGAAAAATAAAGTAATTAAACCCCACATCCATAGGACAATTTCATTGTCAAAGCAAGGACAAGGATTTATCCATTAATAAGCAAACCTCAGTCATAGTTCAATAAAGCAGCAATGTATCATCCAGACTTTTGCCTATATCATCTCTTATAGAATCAGGACTTTTGAAAATAAAGAGTCTAGTGAATTTCCATCAAAATACAACTGTTCCTTCTATACCCTCACCCAGTCATCACTTCCGAGTTTCAGCAATCTACACTCATAAGAATGATCCAGTAGCAGGAATTAAAATGAAGATGATTTTATTGCAAAGGAAAATAATTTATACTTCCCATATTCCAGTCTCTCAGATGTAGTCCAAAGAATACAAGAGGGACTTAGAACATAGAGATGGCTTAGTGTAAATTCATCACCACCTCAGGAGGAGAATACAGGAAGTCCCATGATGGCATTTGGTAGCATTGATTTTCTAGGAATGGCAGCACATCAATTCATTTTAATTTGTGGTGACATGGGGAAAGCACTGACTTAGAAGCTCTACTACTCATTAGCTGTATAATCTTAAACCTCAGTATCCTCAAGTATAAGAAGGAGGTTAGATAAGGTGATCTCTAAGGTATATCCTAGCTCTAGCACTCTAAGAGCCCAAGCTTACTACATGCCTACTATGTGGTAGGTGTGAAAGGTTTCTAGCTCTGTGGCAAAGGATGCTCAACTGTGGCACTGTGCAGAGAGAGGACAAGTCTAGCCCAAGAAGACAGGGTCAGGCAATAGTTGGTCTAGGCACATAGTTGGCCTTCAATAAATCTTGGCTATCATCATCTACATCATTATCTTCCTCGTTGTTATTATCATTGTCATCTTGAAATCTGCCTCTCCACTTCTGGTTATATTCCCTGAAGTGATAAGAACCACATCTCGTCCCCTTTCCACATGATGGCCCTTTAGATATGACAACATATCTCATGTTCCTTTCTGAGCCTTCTTTTTTCCACAAGACTGCACTCACCGTATTTTAGACTCATCAGTCTTCTGAAACTAACCTTCACATTTTCTCACAAATCCCAAGCACACTGTCTTAGTCAGCCAAAGGGGTGCTGATACAAAATACCAGAAATATGTTGGTATTTATTTGGGGTAGAAGCTTACAGTTACCAGGCCATAAAGCGTAAGTTACTTCCCTCACCAAAGTCTGTTGTCATGTGTTAGAGCAAGATGGCCAACAACATCTGCAAGGGTTCAGACTTCCTGGGTTCCTCTCTTCCCAGGGCTTGCCTTTCTCTGGGCTCAGCTGCTCTGCTATCTCCACAAGTCCAGTTGTAAGTTATCAGGCAAATGGCTTGTCTCTCTTCCCAGGGCCTCTGTCATGTCTAATAGACTTCTCTCTGGTCCTCTGTGTCCTTACTTCCTGGGGTCCAGAATTAAAACTTCAACTCTCTTCTCTGCCATGTAGTTTTCTCTGTGAGTCCCCGCTTACCAAGGGGGCAGGGACTCAACATCCTACTGATGTGACCCAATCAAAGCCCTAATAATTTAATCACACCTAGGTACAGACCAGTTTACAAACATAATCCAATATCTATTTTTGGAATTTATAAACAATGTCAAACTGCTACACACACCCAGTGGGCGTTTGGCCCCAATGTGTTTGGGTGCTAGTTTAACAGAATATGTCTTCAAAAGAATTTCTGACACACCACCTCAGAGAAATTAAACAGACCATTACATTTGTAAAAGTGAAGTCCTAACACCTTGATTCTCCAAATGGGTTGGATAATTCATGGAGTGACTCTACAGAAAACAGCTGCCTGATGTTCAAACTACTCCATCAACATAAGAGCCATCCCTCTGACAGTTGCCTCTGCCTTCACTACCTTGAGTGAGCTCTTGCAAAAGGTGAAAGGCCATTTAAATAACACAAAGGTATTAATTAGCAAGGACATATCTGGACTGACCCCAACATGAGTGTGTCCTTCCGTGGGTGATGGTCTCTTTACCTAAAAGAAAAGGCACCACATCAAAGTATCCCATGGAAGAGCATGAGGACAGTGGGAAAAGGAGCAGGTTTGTGATTTATTCCTTTTCCCACCTCTTATTCTTGCCCCTCTGGCACTTGAAAAGAAAGAGTCCACGGGGCTGAGAGGACACTATTCCACCCTCAGGAGCATGGCCCCTCCAAGCCCCTAGGGGCTAGATTTACTGAAATGTTGGCCACCTGGAACCAGTCAGCATCAAATGTGTTAACCTAAATGCCCTGATGGGATGACTTGGGCTTCTGGGTCTCTGTTTCAAATTCAGCTGGGTCTGCCCACTTCTATCAGAGATCTGAGAATCCTAACAGATGCTGTTACTGTCCCGCCTTATGACCACTCTTTCTTACTAACTTTTCCACAGTGGAAAATCCTCTTAGCTGTATCTACTAAGGGGTCAGAGCATTGTAGGTGTGAGATTACTTACCCAGATTTTTGTTCCCAATATCCCAGAGATAGCTGCTACATCTACAAAGTAGATTTTTAATACCTTCTACCCTAATCAAAATCTGAGGCATATGATTTTAAAATTGAAATCAGCTTGCATGACAACTGAATTTGTTAATAATTGAATAAAAATCTTTTTATATCAAACCATTTTCTCTGTAACTGACATTAACTAATTTCCATGGAAATCTTAGTTCTCCTCCCACCCACACATACAATTTAAAATGAAAAATAGAACAATAAAGAAAGATTGAGGTAAATACATATAATCTTGGGAAGGGGAACAGCTTTCTAAGCATAACACAAAGGCAAAAATGAAAGTTTTGATAAATTTTAATACCTTAAGAACTAAAATTTCTATTCATCAAGATTTCCCATGAACAAAACTAAAACTACAATTTAAAAGAGAAGAATACATAGACCATAGACCATATTTGATAAAGGGATTAATATCGTTAGTCTATAAGTCTATAAAGAACTCTTTAAAATTACAAAATACCTCAATTTATTTTTTAAAATGGAGAAAGCACATGAAGAGTGAAAACACAATATTATTTGCCAATAAAGAATGTAAATATTTGACTTCAGAATTAAAGAAATGCAAAATAAGATGGGACAGTCAATTTTTTACCTATCAAGTTGTTAGAAGCCTGCCCTTCCTCCTCCCCCTCCCCCCTTTCTTTTTTTCTTTCAAATAAAGACTGTTTCTTGTCAAGAGTGAGGGAAAACAGACACTCCCATATAGAGCAAGGAGAACTTTAAGTGGACCCAGGAAACCAATGTGGCATTATATATCAAATTATTTAAAAACATGCAAACCCTTTATACCAGTTATTACAGTTCTAGGAATTTAAGAAACTAATCAGAGGAGTGTGCAAAGACTGAACTAAATGCCTCCTGAGAGCCTCCTTGTTGCTCAAATGTGGCCTTTTTCTAAGCCAAACTCAGCATATAAATGCATTACCCTCTCCCCAGCGTGGGACATGACTCCCAGGGATGAGCCTCCCTGGTACCGAGGGATTATTACCAATACCAACTAGCAACGCAACTGGAAAAAGACCTCGAATAAAAGGGGGAAAAGATAAAGACAAATGAGCTTATATGGCTAAGAGACTTCAAAGTGAGTTGGGAGGTCATCCCAGAGGTAATGCTTATGCACATCTCAGCAGGATCTCATAGACTGCCAAAGTGGATACTACCCCAAATAGTGGGACTCCTTAAGGCTCTGGGGACACCCAGGTCCTATGGTCAGGGCAGATAGCTCCAGAGTTTGGTGCCTTGCCCATGGGCCCTACTTTGGAGTTTGTGCTCCTGAGAATGACAGAGTTGAACTCAATTATGGCTTCCCTACATATGGCTCATCTGTCTCTTCTATTTAAACCTATACTTGGTGCTGGAGTTTGTAGGTGTACATCCAAGAGACTGGAAGCTTTGGGCTGTCCGTGTGCCAGCTGGGCCCGGAGTCTTAGCAGAGTTGCAATACCTACTCTCCAGTTCATTGGACTCACCCAGGACAACTAACAAGGAGGTGAGGATGGACAGCCATCATACCAAGGAAACGAGAGAGCCTACAATTGCAAGCAAGAAAGTCTCATCCATCGACTGTATGGGATTGAAACCTCCTCTCAATTAGAGGTGCAGTGGACATCACCATCCCAGGATCCTCAGGATTGGGGAATGAACTATAGACTAGAGTGGACTTACTGGAATTCTACTATAGACTTATTATGATTCTAGCAATGGAAGAAATTACAACATTGATGTGGAGGCTCTCGGGGCAGGGAGAGGGAAAAACAGTTGTAATACAGGGGCTTTTTCGGGACTTGGGAATCATCCTGAATGACATTGCAATGATAGATATAGGCCATTTTATATCATCTTTTTTTTATTATGGGTAAAAATCAAAATTCTCACAATACATACAAACATTTGCAAAATGATATATAAATATATATGCATATATGTGTATTTGCTTACAAAAATGTTGTTTATATATATATATATACACATATATTTTAAGAGGTGCTTAGATTACCCAAAATATTACACAGAACCCACTGGGATTCCCATGTTGCCCACCTCCCACACCTCCCACCACATCCCACACAAACATCTCCCACAGTGTGGCCCACCACCCTCAATGAACTTACACATCCTGGAGCCTTGCCACCAACCATAGACCACAGTTCACACTGCAGACCACACTCTCTCCCACTCAGTTCTGAGTGGTGTGTGCTGATTTAAAATGGCCTACATCCGTTGCCACAACAGTACTCAGGACAACCTCCAACTCCCAAAGAAGCCCCTGTATTTCAACTGCTCATCCCCTCCCTACCCCAAAAGTGTCAAGTGGCCACTGGCTCCACCTCATTGTTATAATTTCTTGCATTGCTAGAATCACCATA
>JAKSZT010054304.1:22241605-22390707 GCA_026826555.1 Tolypeutes matacus
CTTTTTAAAAAAAATTATAACAAAAACAACATAATGACTGAACCAAAATTAGTTGTACTGTTGTTAATTATAGTGAATAAAAAACACTAAATATCCAACAAGAGGGGTTTGGTTAAATAACTCATGGAACATTTTACAAAACTATAATGACATGAGAAAATAATCAGTGGAAGCAGATGTGAAAGCAGCATGCATGCTCTGGTCCGAACTATTATTAATAATATACATATATGCGTCCTGATCGTTATTAATATAATAATATAATGTATATGCATTTTTAAATGCCAAAAGTTTGACAATGATTATTCTAATCATTAGGATTACAAGGTGATATTTAATTTCTCCTTTTCTAAAATTAACTTTCTTATAATGAACTAAAATCGAGCATACACACATATATACATATAGCTCACATATTTTAAGTAAAAACTGTATTTTTTTATTTTGTAAATGAAATTAGATGCATAAAGTCAATCTTTGGAATATTATTCATATTAAAAATAAATGGAAACAACCTAAAAATAAACCAAAAGGAAATGTTTAAGCAATGTTTGATGTCTTAACTTGACAGAGTCCTACACAGTTATTTAAAATAATTACAATAAATTAATATGATATTATGTTTGAAATATAGTAATAAGTAAAAAAACCAGCATCAAAATGGAATAATACATGAGGGAATCAATTACATAAAACTCTCCTATTGATGTAAACAAAGTCTGAGATGGAATAGGAAAGATTAAAATAGTTTTATTTCTTTTTAGGAATGATAGGGTGGATTTTAAAATTTCTGACACTCATATTATTAATCTAATAATATGAATTATATAAATTATAATACAATTTAGATACCTCACAAAACACTATTAATCTTTTTTTGTATTAAATTTATTTTTTATTTAGAAAGTGGCTTATGTCTTAAAGTTCATTTTGATTCTGTCATTTCAACTCCATCTCAGTTACCCAAATTAAAAACAAAACAAAACAGCAATGCCCTACAAGTCTCATTTTTGCTTTTGATTCAGTTCCCTTTTAAGAACATGCAAGAATATATGCTGAAATGCAGCATGACCCTGGACTTGACCTGCCTCTGCCACTGGCTATGTGGCACTGGGCAACTCATTGGGCAATTATGTTGTTGCCTGTTGAATGGAAATGACAACATCTAACCATTGTCCTTGGTCACACAAGGGTCAGTACCTTTCCTCAGCTGCAGTTTCACAATGTCTTCCTCATCAGCTTGCACAGCTCAGAGAAGGGGAGTCCAGTCATGCTTTGCCACTGACCTCTTCCCTGATTCCAACAGGTCTTGGATCCTCTTTTGGCCATCTGCAGCAATCAGGAGAACCCAGGCAGCCTTGTTGAGACTCTGCTCATGTCTGGGCCTCATTTCCTCATGAAAGACAATCTGCCTTAGGGCAGAAGCAGCATGTTCCATGCCAGGGGTATTGGTGGAGATTTAGGGGTTACCCTGAATGATGTTGCTATAGAAGGAGTGAAGGGAGCAGAAGGACCTTTTTAGTTTAATCAAAACTTATGATACTTAGAAGTCCTATAATTCCTCCTCCATGAGACCCAAGTGTAGTAGCTTACAGGCCTCTTTCCTGCCTCCTCCTATGCAATGCTGCCACTGGGATCTTCCTAAATGCAAGTATGACTATGCCCCTTCCATGCTGAAGGTCCTCCAGAGGTCTCCCTGTTGCCTTCAGGATGAAACCCAAAGCCTTTAGCACAGCATCAAGATCCTACAGACCTGGACCTGCCTCCTGCATCAATCTCATCACCCACCAGTCCCCTGCATGCCCCTGTGTTCCAGTTACACCACGCTCCATGCCTCTGCACAAGGTGAATCTTCCACCTCAAAGGCACTCCCCACTTGTTCACTTGGGGAAATTCCACTCCTCCTTCAAGACTTGTTTTTTTCTGTAAAGTTTAACGTAGTGCTCACATCCCAGCAGATGTGTTGCTGCAGTCTCTGCTCCTGTGACCACACCTCTCGTGCTGAATTGTCCTCACTGGTTTACAGGCCTGGCCCCCTGAACAGCCTGTGAGATTTCTGGGAGCGGGTGCTGTGTGGTCTGTCCCCCCTCTCTGGGTTCCCAGTGCCTGGCACACAGCAAGTGCTCACTGCATGTCACTTAGAGGAATGAAAATGTGAGAAAACCAGTAAGATGCAAACCATTTATTTCCATGCAAACATGAGTACCTGGCAGGTTTTCCCTTTTTAGAATGTACTTGCCATCTCTGCTGTAACCTTACTTCTTTTTTTTTTCAGTCACCTGAATGATATCTTTATTCAACAAGGGCACAGTCTTTCAGGAAGTTTATTTATGTCCATATAATTGGGAGTTACTTGGCAGGACAATAACGTCCAGATTTCATGCTGGGATGAAAGGAGGTGATTTTCCAGGTAGTTCTAATTGAAAATTGTAGCAAAGAGAACTTTGGGATCAAAATGGGAACAATACAGAGAAGATTAGCACAGCCCCTGGGCAACCGCAATGCACAAATTGGTGACACGTTTCATATTTTTAAAAGTGATGGAGATTTTTATTCTTTCCCCCATCGTAGAAAAGAACTTTGTAGATTGAATGGAAGGTTTTGAAGAAATTAAAAAGCCTGATGTTGCTGAATGTAGCCCTGATGGAATTTGAAGACAACTGGACTTGGATTATATAGAATATATATATTTTTTTCATTCTTAACTTGGAAATGCTTTTCAGAAGATATTAAATATTTGTAAATTGTGTTTTTAGTTAAACTTAGGAACAATTAAATTTTTTTCTTTTTTTAATTTTAATTTTAGGAACAATTAATTTTAATATTCTATTAACTAATAAAGCTAAACTCGGGGCTCTGGGGAAAAAAAAAACTCGGAAGGGAAAGCAGACTGTAATATGACAATATCCGTGGAGCTTGTCCTTTCACAATACGAGGGGAAACAACTACTTTCATCAGAGCCACCTTTCTTGGAAGAATGCCCACTACATGCAGTCTTCAGAGCGATATTGACCCACACCATTTCTGGAAATACTCCCCTCCAGGCTTTTTTGGATACTGTTCTCTCCTTGTTTGCCATCTCCTTGGCAGTCTACTAGCCAGCCTCCACATACTGGGAGCCTGGTTCCTTTGCCTCTTCTCTCCGTCCTCTTTCCTTGCATGATCTCATCCAACCCCATGACTTCTGATGCCATGTAGATGCCAACAGCATCAGTATCTATACCTCCAATCCTAATCCATTTCTTATCTTTTCCTGAAACTTGAGACTCCCATATCTAGCTGCCTTCTTGAAATTCCTACTGATGGATTCACAGACATTACTGAGGTAACATGTCCCCTGGGGCTCTTGGTTCCTCACCTCCAAACAGGTTCTAAATCTGTTCTCCAGCCCTCAGCCTTACCCTTACTGTAAAATGATATCACCTCTCATTTAATGTCCCAGGTGAGAAACTTGAATGTATCTTGATTCATTCTTTTCCTCACTCTCTACATCCAATTCATCCCAAATTCACCAAAGCCCCTTTCAAAGTTGCCTACCTCCATGACCACCCAGTCTTCTTGCCCTATCCAATCTATTCTCTACACAAAATATAGATTGATCTTAAAATAAAAATTGGATCATGCCATACTCTACCTAAAATCTTTTAATGGGTTCCCAGGGCACTTAGAATTAAATATAAACATTTTGCAGTGCCCTCGGAGCTACAGGTCCTGGCTCCCACCCACCTCAAAAAGCTTAGCTCATGCCACTCTCTCTTTGTCATGCCAGTCACTGCAGCCTCAGTGAAGTAGGCTAGTTAGAGAATCAATAGACAGATCTGGAACCTGGCAGAAAAACCGCCACCATTAAACACGTGGACATCGGTACCCCTAACCTTACATTTTAATCTCCTAGTCTTCTTTTTGTCCTGCACGTCTCTCTTCCCTTTTCCCTCTCTCTTCTACCTTTCCCTAATCTTTTTTCTCCTCTTTCCTTTTTTTCCTACTTCACCTCTTTTCCTCATATGCTCTATCTCCTCTGCATTTGCTCCTTCATATTTCCCCTCTCTCTTCCTCGTCTTTCTCTCCCCATACCCCATCTTCTCATACTTTCTATTCTTATCACTTCTCTCTTTGCCTCTTCCTTCCTCTTCTCATTACAAGCATCATGAAAATACCAGGTTGGCAGCCATGGCTAATGGTCCCTCAATATCCATCCCCCCCAACTTGCTTGTAGTAGTAGAATGCCCTAAGCTCTTGTGGAGCCCTATTTACCTAAGTGGAGCAGCCTTGCAGCTAAGTAAGGTCATGTAAGAAGTAAGGTTCTTGCCAGGGGATTGTAGGCAGATGGGATGGAGGTAATTAAAAGGAAGTTAGCTCTTTGCTCTATTCCTCTTCCTTCTCTTTACTATCTACACTGACTGTCATTGATCTCTTCTAGCCTCAAGGCTTGAAATACTGTCGGCTGATGACTCATAAATTACTTCCAGCCAATCATCACCTGAACTCCTGATATGCACTTCTAAGGCCACATGGCATCTCCATTTAATGCCACATAGGAGTCTCACATTTGGCATCTCCAAAACTAAACTCCTGATCTTCCTTCTAAACTTGCTTCTTGACTTCAATAGCTTTGTTTATGCTTATTTCTGTCTCCTCTCTGCCCTGTCCCACCTGCTCCCCATGAGGGCAAGGATTTTGATCTGGTTTATTCACTGTATTATCTCCAATGTTTTAAACACCTAAGGTCAGAAAAAACTGTCCCCTAACTGACTCATGGGGCATAACTGTCCACTTCCGAGACTACTAGGCAACTTTGGCTTTAACATGAAAGAAATATGAACCTTTTGGCTTGTTTAAGTTACTGTTGCTTGGTCTCTATTGAAAGAGTTAAACAATTTCCTAATTATCTCAATTTTTTATAACTTAAAAAATAAAGACTAAAAGAAGAAAGAATTTTCATGGGGGGAAATAATTAAAATCTCTGGGTTTTCACTTTTCATTGCTCTGCTTTATCCCTTCTGTGGACACCAAATCACTTCAAAGTTCTTGTGCTAAATTTTCATAAGCCAGTATTCCTGACTAACATAGTGAGGTATACATATTAAGTCTCAAAATAATAGAAATAAGTATTTTTATGAAAATCTAATCCTGTCAATGTTTGTATTTTTCCCACCCATTTCTCTCCCCTTGTTGGCCCCCTCTCTTGCTCTAAGTCTGTGCAAATAAGTCATAAAGCAATTAAAAGAATACACAAATGAAAAACACTGCGGAAAAAATGAGACTTTGCACCATTCTTTATTTTTGTTATTGATATTTCTATCCCCTGTGCTAGGAGAAGAGAAAAGGGGAATTAAATATTTGCTGCATGCTTATTGTATGCTAGGTGATGGAAAACAACTAAAATTGAGTGCCTTATATATACCAAGCACTATACTAGGCATTTTTGACAGTCCTGAGAGCCCTACGGGAATGAAAGAGGAAAGCTGAATTTCTCAGGCTCTCCTTTGGAGGGAGGTTCTGCTCTCCTTCACCTGAAACATCTTGCCTCCTAAAGTGGGCAGAGGGTGTGGAAAGAGGCTGCCCTCGGAATCTGCTCTCTCCCAGGCTGCAAGTTCTTCAGGAATGCTCCATAAATCCAGTTGAAAGGTTTATTCAATTCCAGGGAATTCAAGAAGCATTTCCTGTGCACCTATAACATGCCAGGCATGGTAGGACGCACTGGGAATATGCCCTCCACCCTCCCAGGCCAGGTAGAGAAACATGCCACTCACTATGGAATATAACACACAGGGCAGAGCTTTTGCTATGAGCAAGAGCAAGATGGCACCAGAAGAAAGAAATTTTACCTGGAAACTGACACTTAAGAGGGAGCTGCCATGGTAGGAGGAATTACAGACTGTAAATCCAAAGGCCTGGCTCTTGGATCCCCATGGCCGGGGGTAGGAGAGGTTAAGGACCCCAAAACTGCTTCTCTTATGGGCAGATGCCTATATGAAATAACATAAGGGGTACCAGAAAGCAACCAAATAACCTCCCCTACCTGGATGCTTGGCAATCCACCCTTAAAAAATATTTATTCTTTGGGTCTAACAGCCTCTTCATTCATTGAGGGACCCACATTAATATGGCAGAGCCCCCTAGAAGAGGGGAATCAACTCAACTCAAGGCAACCTTGGCCCTCAAGATGCTCATATTTTAGACAGTGAGGTATTGTCTTTGTTTGCCACAAGGCTGCCAATGCACAGTACTAGAAATGGGTTGGCCTTTATAATGGGAATTTTTTTTCCACGTCAGATGGGTAATGTGCTGATGCCCTAACAAGGTTTGAGGGAGGCACATCTCACACAAACACATGAATGCCCGTTCATCATGCTTATGAACCACAAAAGGATCCTTAATGGGAATTTTATTAGGGGAAAATCTTACAGTTCCAAGGCAATGAAATGTCCACGTCAGTGTACCATCAGAGATGCTTTCTCACCAAAGTCAGCTACTGGTGATCCTGGCATCTTGCCACATGGAAAGGCAAGATGGCAGCCGATCTCTGTTGAGGTCCCTGCCTTCTCCTCAAGGCTCACCATCTCTAGTTCAGTTGTGGGTGCTCAGGTATATGGCTTGTCTCTTTCCAGGACTCCTCTCTCAGCCTCAATTTCTCCTTTCTCCCTTAGCCCAGCTGTGGGTGATCAGGCATACAGCTCATCTCTTCTGCCTTGAGCTGCTCTGCAGGCCCAGCCTCTTGGGGGCTTCATGCCTCAGCTTCAGCTGCTAGCAGTCCTTGAGTCCTCTCTCTCACGTGGCCGGGTCAAAATGGCAGAGCTCCCTTTGCTGTGTGTCTCTTCTCTGTCTCCATTTATATCAGGCTCCATCAAGAGGGAGGAGGCCCAACCTGAGCCATGTTTCACTGATGTAGTCCAATCAATAGCGATCTAATCAAATGATCTAATCAAGGTCCCTCAACTGAATCTAATATGAGGTTTCACACCCACAAAAATGGATTAGTTCAAAAACATAGTCTTTTTCTTTTGGTAGGGGGAGGATTCATCAAATTCAAAGTTTCACAGCTATTGAAATCACACAAGTATTTGTTTCTCCATTCAATAAATATTTATTGAAACCTGCTTTGTTCTAGTCACTGTGCTAGATATTAGGGTTGGGATATGATGGTGAACAAGACAGACAACATTGCTGCTTTTGTGGAGCTTATATTCTCATCATGGGGAGGAGAAAGTGATTAAAAACAACAAGTATGCAAATAAATTTGATACCTTCAGATAGTGGTTAGTGCTACGATGTCATAAAAAAGAATGAGACTTGAGAATGACATTGGGTAAGGAAGGTTGAGCTGAGAAAGGAACATTGTAGCTGAAGCTTAGAAGATGAGAAGGAACAAGCATGCAAAGCCTGGCAGGAGGAACTCCGGGAAGAGGGAGAAGAAAGAGCAAGGCCCTGAGGCAGGAAGGAGCTCCGTGTTCTTGGGGAACAGGGATAAGGCCTGTGAGGGTGCAAGACAAAGCTGTGGGCTTTGCCAGTTCATGTAGGGCCCTGGACTTAATGGTAGGCAGTTTGTGTTTTATTTGAACTACAACGGAGAGCCTTTGGAGGATTTTAAGCAAGCAAGTGGCCTGATCTGAGTCACAATTTTTTTCAAAGGTCACTTTGTAGAGAATGAATTATAGGGGAGAAGTATGGAAGAAGAAAGGTCAGTTATGAGGCTCATGCTTCAGCCCAAATGAGAAATAATGGTGGGGAGATGGAGGGTTGCGAATAGATTTGGAGTCTAATTTGGAGGCAGAACCAACTGGTCTTGTTAATAGATTGGATGTGGAGGATGAAGGAAAAAAAAGAATCAAATGAGACTGGTAGTTTGGGGGCAATTGGGTGGAAGGTGGTACTGTCGAGAGAAGAAAGCTAAATTTCAAAACCTGAGTATGATGATCATCTAGGGTGGAAGGATAGAAAGAGAACTGCCTGAGGATTAAGTCTGGGGCACTCAGGGTTTAGAGGCTGAGCAGAGGAGCTGGTAAGGCACACTGTAGTGTATCAACCAGTGAGGAGAAGCAGGGATGATGTTGAAGAAGCCAAAGAAGACAGTTTCAAGAGCAAGAAAGTAGTCGGCTGAATCGAATGTGGCTGTGAGATTGATTAAGACAGAGAAGTGAGCTCTGGATGTGACATTAAGACAGAGAAGTAATTTCTGGATGTAGCACTATGAAGGCCATCAGTAGCCTTGACACCCTCTAGCTTCTCTGGAGAGGAATGGATGAAAGCCTTTGTCCCAAGCACACAGTAAGTCCACCTGCCTGAACTCACCTTCTGTGGCACTCCTGAAAGACAGGATTGTCTTTGAAAGACTGTTCAATTAAATATTTGTGTAATAAAATGACAATTGACTAAGACATATTTTCAGCGTCAACAGAGACCCTCAGGGAATAAGGGAGAATAAAATGATCAGTTCCTTCCTTCTCTCTTTACAAGGACACCCAGGGCCCACATTGTTTTAGAATTACTGGGGGGCTGAAAATCTGTCCATTTTTCATTGTTAAAGATCAGGGTGCTTTTTCTTAAAGCTTACCCAGGAATTGCACATTGAGCATTTTCTACTATAGATATCACTACTCTCTAAAGTGGAAACATCACTCAGAGAAAATCAGGCTTAATAAGATAATTTTTAGTTTTATTGGCAATACCTCATAAATAGGCATTTTGATTAACAAATCAGAAAACAGAAGTTTAATTTTAAGACCTAGCACAAAGTGGCTGCTCCTAAAACCTCAGAAAAGAGCCTTAAGTTTGTTTCTTCCAGCACTTCTCATCTTCATTCAGTGACACCATTTTATCCATTAATGGACTATCTCCTTTTCAGTAGGATCCTAACATAACTGTTTTATTACCAGCTTCTCCCATTACAAAGTCCCATCTTAAGCACCACACTGAGAATAAGTAGAAAGAACATCCAGTTTAGCATCAGAAAATCTGTTCAAGCCAAGGCAGTGTGTCTGAGAGTAAATCAATATGTTTTTAGCTTTAGTTTCCTCATCTGAAAAATAAGTGTAACAACACTTACAAGATTCTTCTAAAAACTAAAAGAGAGAAAATATGCATATGTGATGTTATTCATGTACAAAGATGGCTCATTCATCATACAATGAACATTTACTGAGTATCACCATATGGCAGACACTTGGCTAGGTGGTGAAGATACAAATCCAAAAAGATATAGCCATTCACCTTAAGGAGCATAGGCTCTAGTGGAGAAAACAAAGCTACAAGGTGGAGCAGTACATGCTCTGATGTGGCCCTGGATGCTGGAGGTGAGGGTGGTTGGAGGACTTCCCAGGGATGTGACACTGGAACTGGCTCATTCCAGCAATAAATCAAACCTTCAGTCATTATTCTGTGGGCTGATCTGCACAGTCTATGGTTCCGGGCCCCGAGCCAGTTCAAAAGCTCCCAGCCCCTTAAGGCAAGATTTCTCACCCTCAGTACTACTGACATTTCGGGCTGACAATTCTTTATGGGGGGCTGTTGTATGCATCACAGGGTGCTTAGCAGCATCTCTGGCCTCTAATCACAAGACACCCCAAGATACCAGCAGCACACAAAGCCCATCCCCCACCCCCAGTTGTGACAACCAAAGACATCTCCAGACACTGTCAAATGTCCTGGGGGCGGGGTGCAAAATTGCCTCCCATTGAGCACTTACTTCCTTAAGGTCATGGGAAGCCAGTGCCCAGTGCAGATGGCTCTAGAAGGAATGGTACTCAGACAAGTAGTTCCTAGACATATAGTAAGTGCTCAATAAATATCGAATGATTGAATGAATGAATGAGCCACCTGGAGCCCCTTCGATATGTTCCTCTTAGGTCTCATCCAAAGAGCCCTGGGCTGGTAACTTAGCTCTCAGGTGACCAAGTGAGAGGTAACAATAGTACCATGTGGTATTCATACATTGCTCTGTGCAAGTTGTATGATCATGTGACCGTGAATATCGGCAAGTCACTAAAATCAACAGAAAAACAAAGTATTAAAAAGGAATTTTTTAAAAAAAGGAATTAAAAGTAAAACTTTCAATCAAAGCTTAGGGGAAAGAACCACTAGATTGCAGGGTGGTTGGGAGAATTAAATGAACTAATTCATGCAAAACATAAAGCACAAATGTCTGGGCACACACTACTTTGTTTGGTGCAATTGACAAGAGGGATCTTTACAGAATGCCCTCTCAGCTCCTACCCTTAAGCTTTACCTGCTGAAATGGACTAGAGTCATTGGCACACAAGTTTCTGTTCTAAGCATGTGTGGAATGGCAGGTACCGTGCCAGGAACTAACACATCGGCTATCCAACTCATTCTTCACGAGCAACCTGGTTAGATGTCCGAGACCCAGGCATATGCAACTAGCCAAAGATGACACAGGAAATCTCTGTGTGCTTGTGAACTCAAGATGCAGTCAGCACTCAGGCCCAACACATCTGAGCTTGGAAGATAGTGGGTTTTGGGGGAAATGCTTTGTGTATTCTGTGTCCTGTAGTTTTGTATAGACATAGATCATCAGATCAGGAAATGTCTTCTGAAAATACTGGGCAGGATCTCCAATTTTCGACTTCATGCTGAAATGAAATAAAAACAGTTTGGCATGCTTGCCCCCAATTCCTCTTCCTCCCCTTATAGCATATGGCTCTGGAGAACTCTTTGCTCCCTTAATTTCTTGAGCAAAATGAAGTAGGACTTTAGAATCTGACAGAGCAAGAAATTCACATCCTGAGTCTTCAATTAACTGCACAATCTTTGGCAACTTAACCTTTCTGACACTCAGTTTCATCATTTAGAGGATGGTGAGAATACAAATCCACAGTCCCTTATCTATAACTCCACATTCCCAAAATAGCCCTGAAAACTGAAAGGTTTTTTTGTTTTGTTTTTAGTTTTTTTGTAAGTTTGCAGATACAATTTTTGGCAGCAAAAGCTAACCACTAATGTGTGGCCATTTTTAGACTTTTAAAATGCTACATCCACTTTACCCAACTGCCCAGTTCCCCTGTTTCTTCACACAAAGGAGTCACTAGCCTCCTGGCCCATGAGGCTCCACAAAAGCTGCAAGGAGGATGGATCAGAGCCTCCTGTGCGTGGCCATCATAGATTGTAAGGTCCTGATGATCATGGTCCTTTCCCAAACAGAAGGGAATGACTACTTTTCTTTCATCAGAATAAGTTTTCTATTTTCCATCAAACAGCACATATAAATCTAGAATCAGATTTCTTTTCATTTTTCTCATTTCACACACGATTTGCTGCAACGGAAACAATACTTACTCATTATTATTTTCTTCATTAATGTGTGCTCCCAGATTCCGAATGAACTTCAACAGGTCACCCACAATGTCCTGGTAGAAATTGCGGGATTTTTTATAGAACCTGTCCATTTTTCTCATAATATATGGGTCTATCTAAAAAACAAAATATGACACAAAAATGTGGTTTCAAGGCTCTTTTTCGCTCTTTCCCTGCCGCCGTGGAGATACATGGAGGCGGAAGCTTGGGTGATTTCAAGATTTGGCTCCACCCGTAATCCACCGCCATGGCCGAGGAAGGCATTGTTGCTGGAGGTGTAATGGACGTTAACACTGCGTTACAAGAGGTGCTAAAAACCGCCCTCATTCACGATGGCCTAGCACGTGGAATCCACGAAGCTGCCAAAGCCTTAGACAAGCGCTAAGCCCATCTTTGTGTGCTTGCATGCAACTGTGATGAACCCATGTATGTCAAGCTGGTGGAGGCCCTTTGTGCTGAGCACCAAATCAACCTAATTAAGGTTGACGACAACAAAAAACTAGGCGAATGGGTAGGCCTCTGTAAAATCGACAGAGAGGGGAAACCCGTAAAGTAGTTGGTTGCAGTTGTGTGGTTGTTAAGGACTATGGCAAAGAATCTCAGGCCAAGGATGTCATCGAAGAATATTTCAAGTACAAGAAATGAATAAATAAAAAACTTTGCTCTCAAAAAAAAACAAAGCTCTTTTTCTACAAGTTTAAGTTGTAGCTGAAGTTTTATAGACATTCATTCAGCAAAAAGTCATGGCTCACCTGCTCCATTCCAGGGATACAATAAGGAGCTAAACAATGGATAGTCTCTGTCCCCATGGAATTTACAGGCTAGTGGGGAAGTTCGACATTAAGCCAACAATATGAGCATGATGTATATCCCAAAGACAAGTAAGAGAAGGAAAGCAAAGTGAGAACCAGAAACAAAAAAGAGAAGCAGAGTCCAGGGCAGGACTAGAATAAGGAACATGTGGGTGTCAGTTGAAGACCAGGGAATTATGGACCCTCCCATGATGCTCTGCACATGTCTCGGGGGCGCTCAGCACACATCACATCGCCAGTTGCTTCTTTGGGTCTCTCTACCCTTCAGGATCATGCTGTATTCCTCCCATCCCAACGGCCTAACACTAATCTACCACATAACTGGTACTTGACAGATGTTTGCTAATTAATAATAATTAAAGGTCTAATAATATTGACTAGATCGAGACGGTGATCAATTTTGTAGTCACTATGTTTACTTCAAGTTAAGTGAAACTCTTCTTGAAGAAGAGGAATTTGAATGACCAGCTTTTCTTTGGAGACTGTTTTCTCCTCCAGAACCTAGGTCCACATACAGCTCCTTGGAACTGGGCTATTCACCAACAGAGGAGGCGGCTAGTCTCTCTCTGGATTGAACTGTCTCATGGCAGAGAACCTCCTTTGAGCTAAGCTCAATTTAATTTACTGCTCTTATCACAGCAGTAACAGGATATTATTAGCCAGGCCCCTCTCAGAGAGCAAAGCTTGCGGGAATCAGCCACAGAAAAGGGGAAGGCTCACAGGGTTTTCCTCAGGAGCCTGGATAAGGGTCTATCGGGAGGGCAGAAAGGGGCCTGACCTCTGAGAGAAGGAGCAAAGACACAAAAGGGCAAGGTGGGTACTGGGTATGGAAAGGCAGGAAAGGAAAATCACCTCTTTCACCCCCTGGTAATGCCAGGTCAAGAAAGAAAATCTCACATAAAACATTTAAACCCCTTGTCAGAAGAGGTAATGACCCTATTATATAGATCCTTGTTCCTGGAATAAGCCCAGTCATGGGAATTATCCGTACCTTAGTAGTCCACCTGTCAAAACTTCTGGAAGGTTCAGAGGGCTCTGGTTTCAGTTTTTGGAGGATTTTGCTTTCAGTGTTTCTCACTTTGATGTCAGATTCATTTCCTAGATCCTGAAGAATCCTATAGCGGCTGAGGATGACAGAATTATCAGGATGATTCCTTCCTTTTCACTCTTTCCAGAAAGGAAAAATTGTTCAATTTTTATTTTTAATAAAAGTAGTATTACCATGTCTTCAAAATTTCTACATGATGGGAAAGGGAGAACTTTTTTTTCCTCCATTCTTCAGAGGAGAACACCAAAATCCAGAGAGGTTAAGTTACTTCTCCAAGGACACACAGCCAGCCAGTGCCAAGCTGAGAAGAAAGGCTGAGTCTGCTGATTCCTAGTCCCGGCCTCTCTCCACACCACCATTCTTGAGGCCTGTGATATATGCTCAAGTTCTACTTACCTCTCCCAACTCCAAAAGAAGGGATGACCCAGCATTTTACATAGTTGGGTCTGCCAGTTTTCCCCTGGGTAGAACAGGTGACGAATGAGATCCTGAATTTCCTCATCTGGATAAAGCTGAACCACCTCTTCTTTACTTTGAACCTTCAGTGTCTCAAAAGGGATGTCTCCCTTCTTTACCACATATAGGACCAGCCTTCCAAGAGCCTGCAGAGAAACCAAAAATGAAGCCAAAGGTAGTGGGGATTATCTCTCTATTTGGATAAACTTGGAGGGTGTGGTGCAGGCTATAAACAAGTGTACGATGTGAGGAATCTCAAGGAGTGTGCAGATTGGTTGGGGAGAGAAGACATGGGTTTGTACATAATTTTTCAAGGCAGTAAATGGCCCATACAAGTTTGATTTTTGAGGAGCAAAAGATAACTTGGGCCAGAGTTGTCAGGGTGAGTTGCTTGGAAGAAGAGGGATTTGAGGAGGACCTTAAAAGTATCAATAGACTTTAGGTGAACCGAGGAAAGGGAAAATGGTTTGAAACTAAGGGAATGCTGAGGAGCTGGGGCTATGTCAGGTGGAGGGGCACAGTGACAGCCCCAGGGGTTAGGCCATGGCAGGAAGGAAAGGCAGAGAGAGAGAGGCAAACAGGAGAACACTGTGCACCATTCAGGACATGGTACCAGTCAGGGGAGGAGCTGAAATCTGGAATCATTGAACCACAAAGGTCAAGATTTAAGCTGCTGTGACAATGCCCCATGAACATTTGAACACATTTATATACCTTATATGAATGTCCAGGTGAACTTCCTCCCATGCATCCCCTAACACTGACACCCCACACCAATGATCCTGCCCTGCCCCAGTTGTAACTCTTCTGTGGTCCAAAACTTCTTCAAAAATTAAGGCAAGAATATCACCAAATACAATTAATAGGAAAATGAAATAATAATGATAGGTAAAAACATAAGAAATAAAATACATAATATAGAAAAACTAAAATTAAATTAAAATTTAAAATTTGGGATATTAAAAAATAATAAAAAATAGTTTAAAAAAATTTTTTGACGTTTTGCCTTTCATCACTGTAATATCTGTTGTCCTGTATGTACAGTGACATTTTCTTCCATTTCTTCCCCAGTGTCATACTTTTTATGTTTTGTCTTCAAAGAAGTTTTAGGTCACAGTAAAGTCACAAACAGAATATGGAGGACTCCCATATACCCAACATCCTCCCCTTTTTCCCCCTTCCCGTATTAATAACCTTTTTACGTGTGGATAGTACAATTGTTACAACTGATGCACAAAAATTGAAACATAGCTACTATGGTCAATGGTTTACATTACGGTTTACATTTTAGACCATACACGTTTATAAATTTTTGCTGAAATTTAACATGGCCTGTGTCCAGCATTGCAAGATCATGCAGAACACTTCCATTGCCCCCTAAATACCCCCTCTTCCATCTATTTTATTCCTCCCTCCCCCCCCCCTCCTTGGGGCCCATGGCAACCACCTGGCTTCATTCCTAGATTAGAGGTGGAGTGGGCATCACCGTCCCAGAATCCTCAGGATTGCAGAATAAAATATGGATTAGCGTGGGCTTACTGGTATTCTACTATAGACTAGCAATGGAAGAAATTATACCATTGATATAGAGAGAGTGACCACTGGAGGTGCTGAAGGCAGAGAGAGGGAAAAGGAGGTAAAATATAGGGGCACTTTCAGGACCTGGAATTGTCCTGAATGACACTGCAACACCAGATACAGGCCATTAAATAACCTACAGAATTGAGTGGGAGAGAGCGTAACCTACAATGTAAACTATAATCCGTGCTTAGTGGCAATGCTCCAAAATGTGTTCACCAATTGCAATGAATGTACCACACTAATGAAAGAAGTTGTTAATGTGGGGAAAAGTGGGAGGTGTGTGAAGTGGGGCATATGGGAATCCCTTATATTTTTTTATGTAACATTTTATATAATCTAGGTATCTTTTAGAAAAAGTAAAAAAATATATTAAAAAAAAAAAAAAAAAAAAGATTTAACCAGCAGAGGCAGGAGGCCAGGCACATGGTCAGAAAGCTCTTGCCCTTTGGTTTGAAAACTCAGCCTGCTGGGGAATGCTGCAGGAGGGAGACTGCCCTGACAGGTCAGAATCAGCCTGGGACCGTTGGTCCACAAAGGCCAGGCTACAAGTCCTCTCAGGAGGAACAGCCTTTTCAGGCTCCCAAGCTTAGTCACATTCACACTACAGGCTGGTCCCATCCTTCCTTGGCGCTTTCAGAAGGCCTTAGTACCTAACCCTCTTTGGAGCTCAGCACACAAGTCTGACTGGAATATGAAAAGAAATCTCATTCACTTTGCCTATAAGCAGAAAGGGGTTCCTGGAGGGGAGCCTGGTGTGGCATGCACAGTTTATTCACTTGTTTAGCTACTGGATGAAGAGAAAGAACCAAACGGATTCAGAAGGGGCCAAAGCAACAGCCAATTCCACACAGATCCTGGCCTTTATACCTTCTTCTCTTGACAGTGAATGCTCTAGTCCCAGGATGAGACCCAGCAGAAAGTTGTAGTTTGTAAGGAATGAGTGAGACTGAGGGAAATTTGAACCCTCTGAGACGGCAACAATTATTTTTATCACTAGAGTTGTTTTGTTAATTTCCATCTCTCAGCTTGAAAACAAGAAAAAATAATAATAGTGCTATGTTTGTACAGATTTGAAGTATCCCTAATTTGACACACCTGAATTCCCTGTTTGGAACTGTATCTGGCACCATCCCCAAACCCTAAATTCACTGGTAAAAAGAGATATGAATATTCTTTCTATTCTGGTTAAAATAGGACCAATCGCAAGACAGGCCTTAGGAAATAAAGTAATGAATGAGTGGATAAGGAGGAAGCAGAAACATGAACAAGGAAACTGGATTTTACCAATTACCTCTAGATCTCTCTCGATTTCCTGTGGATGTCCATCACATTTGATGCTTCTATCAAAATCTGCCAGGCGAACAGCATTCTTAGAATCTAAGGAACAGTTTGCAGAGGTGCATTAAAAATCCTCATTCTCCACATTGCGAGAGTCAATTAATTTACATAAGTATGTTAAACAATGTACAACCCATCTTCTCTGAGGAAGGTAATAAGAAAGCTTATATATGTATTTCTGTTCATTCCTCAGAACACCCTCATGAGCTTCACTTGATCTATTAGGCATCTGCCAGAAGCAGTACTTACATTTTAACTTTTCTAAGAGGGAAGGAAATTTGACCAGCTCCCCATTTGTGCAATTCCTTGGAGCAAATGGCAAAGATTTGTAAAGGAGCTGGCAGGAATACAGTGAACATCCTATGGCTGAAGAACAACTAAACAAAAACAAGTCTCCAAATCCAGGGCCACCTTAGTACAGCTTTCCATCAAATCAAGCCAACCAGTCCCAAGTCACTATTACATTTTAAACAGACATCATGGATCAGCCATGTGCTGTACTGAGTCACTGCCTGCTTCTCCACTTCATGTCCCACCTTAGAATCTTCCTTCCTTCAAAGAAGTCTCTGAGTTCTCAGAAAGAGGGATGAATGGATGAGAGAGGCCTCAGGAGGTCAGGAACAAGATGAAAGGTGGGCAAGTCAATGTCCTCTAAGAGCTGATCCTTACTTCTGGCTTGAAGAAATCTGCAAAGGAAGCCTCGATAACCTCAAATAGGATGACGGCTAGTGCAATTGTGTGTTTCTACAAACTCTCCGATTCTGAGCTTGGTCCTCAAAGTTGTGTGAAAACCCAGAATCTAACAAAACTGGATTCATTAACTTACTCAACAAGTCTTTATTGAGGGAGGAAATGATGGTGAACAAAAACAGTCTAGTCACCCTAGAGTAGAGTCTCTGGAACAGGGTATAAGGGTTAAGACTTGGGCAGTGGCCCAACTGCTTTATCAGCTATTAGCCTTGGCCCAGCACATATAATCTCTGAGCACAGCAGAAATGATTCTGAGGGGTTGCATTTTGTGTTCCTTCTGTGTAGCATTTAAGTGATAACAATACTGTATGAATAACCCTGCAAATAAAGAAAGGCCATGCTTGCTTGCCTGTGTGTCTGGAGCAGACTGTGGCTGTGCCGGTATGAGCAAACTTCCCTCTCCGCCTAAGTTTTTCCTCTGCCTACCTCCCTCGCGAGCTACTGGGGTGGATGCAGTGCATACACGTATAGAGATTAAATAGATAATTACATGAATAAACACAAAATTTATTGCAAATTTGAAAATGCTAGCAAAAAGTGCAGTATGCTAAAAATTAAGCCTACTTAATAGAAATAGAAAAGGCAATTACCAAATTAATTTGCAAAGGAAAGCACACCCGAATAGCCAAACGCGTTCTAAAAAACAGCAATGTGGGAAGAACTTCACTGCCTGACCTTGAAACATGCTACAAAGCTACAGTGGTCAAAACAGCATGGTATTGGCATAAAGATAAACACATCAATCAGTGGAATAGAATTGAGAGTCGAAAAATAAACCCTCACCTCTACGGCCAACTGGTTTTCAACAAACCTACCAAAGTCATGTTAATGAGACAAAACAGTCTCTTCCACAAATGGTGCTGGGAGAACAGGATATCTATACCCAAAAGAATTAAGGAGGCCCCTGTCTTACTCCCTATACAGGAATCAACTCAAAATGGATCAAAGACCTAAATATAAAAGCCAGGACCATAAAACTACTAGAAGAAAATGTAGGGAAACATCTTAAAGACCTTGTGGTAGGAGGTGGTTTCTTGGACCTTACACCCCAAGCACTTGCAACAAAAGAAAAAATAGATAAATGGGACCTCCTCTAAATTACTTTTTTTTTTTTTTTACTTTATTTTGTATATTTAATAATTAAAAATATAAAGAATTAAAAACTAAAAAGTAAACACATATGAATAAATATATACATTTCTCAATTAAATGCAATGGATACATATAAAAATTTTTTTTTAATCAAACAATATGTTACACAATATATCTGGTTCATAGTAATGCATTCATACAGTATTTGTCCTTTTGTGCCTGGCTTGCTTTGCTCAACTTAATGTCCTCCTGGTTCATCCATGTTGTCATATGCTTTACGACTTCATTTCTTCTTACAGCTGCATAATATTCCATCATGTGACTAGGCCACAGTTTGTTTATCTATTCATCTGTTGATGGACAACTGGGTTGTTTCGAAGTTTTGACAATGATGAATAATGTAGCTACGAACATCAGTGTGCAGATGTCTGCTCGTGTCACTATTTTCATTTCTTCTGGGTATATACCCAGTAGTGGTATTGCAGGGTCACATGGTAAGTCTATATTCAACTTCTTTAGGAACTGCCAAACAGTCTTCCATAATGGCTGTACCATTCTGCATTCCCACCAACAGTGAAGAAGTGTTCCTATCTCTCCACATCCTCTCCAACACTTGTAGTTCTCTGTCTTTTTAATAGTGGCCATTCTGATAGGTGTGAAATGATATCTAATTGTAGTTTTGATTTGCATTTCCATAATCATGAGTGATGTTGAGCATTTCTTCATGTGTTTTTTGCCATTTGTATTTCTTCTTTGGAGAAATGTCTATTCAAGTCTTTCGCCCATTTTTTAATTGGGTCATTTGTCTTTTTATTGTTGAGTTGTAACATCTCTTTATATATCCTGGATATTAAACCCTTATCAGATATGTGATTTCCAAATATTTTTTTCCATTGAGTCGGCTGCCTTTTCACCCTTCTGACAAAGTCCTGTGAGGTGCAAAAGTGTTTAATTTTGAGGAGGTCCCTTTTATCTACTTTTTCTTTTGTTGCACGTGCTTTGGGTGTAAGGTCCAAGAAACCACCACCTACTACAAGGTCTTGAAGATGTTTCCCTACATTTTCTTCTAGTAGTTTTATGGTCCTGGCTTTTATATTTAGATCTTTGATGCATTTTGAGTTGATTCTTGTATAGGGGGTGAGATAGGGGTCCTCTTTCATTCTTTTGGTTATAGATATCCAGTTCTCCCAACACCATTTGTTGAAGAGACTGTTTTTTCCCATTAGCATAGACTTGGTAGGTTTGTCAAAAACCAGTTGACTGTATAGGTGAGGGTTTATATCTGGGTTCTCAATTCTATTCCATTGATCAATGTGTCTATCTTTATGCCAGTACCATGCTGTTTTGACCACTGTAGGTTTGTAATATGTTTCAAGGTCAGGGAGTGAAATTCCTCCCACGTTGCTCTTCTTTTTAAGAATGCTTTTGGCTATTCGGGTGCACTTACCCTTCCCGATGAATTTGGTAATTACCTTCTCTAAGTCTGCAAAGTAAGCTGTTGGGATTTTGATTGGTATTGCATTGAATCTATAAATCACTTTGGGTAAGATTGACATCTTCACGATATTTATTCTTCCAATCCATGAACACAGAATGTCTTTCCATTTGTTTAGGTCTTTTTAAATTTCTTTTAGCATTGTTTTGTAGTTTTCTGCATATAGGTCCTGTACTTCTTTGGTTATATTAACTCATAGATATTTGAGTTTTTTTGTTGCTATTGAAAATGGAATATTTCCCGATTTCCTTCTCAAGTTGTTCAGTACTAGTGTACAAAAACATTACTGATTTTTGCGTGTTGATCTTGTATCCTGCCACTTTGCTGAACTCATTTATTAGCTCAAGTAGCTTTGTCGTGGATAATTCAGGATTTTCTAAGTACAGGATTATGTCATCCGCAAACAGTGAGAGTTTTACTTCCTCTTTTCCTATTTGGATGTCTTTAATTTTTTTCCTTGTCTAACTGCCCTACCTAGAACTTCTAGTACAATGTTGAATTACAACAATGGTGACAGTGGGCAACCTTGCCTTGCTTCCAATCTTAGAGGGAAAGCTTTCAACCTTTTCCCATTGAATATGATGTTGGCTGTGGGTTTTTCATATATGCCTTTTATCATATTGAGGAATTTCCCTTCTATTCCTATCTTTTGAGGTGTTTTTATCAAAAAAGGATTCTGGATTTTGTCGAATGCTTTTTCTGCATCTATTGAGATGATCATGTGTTTTTTTTCCTTCAATTTATTAATGTGGTGTATTACATTGATTGATTTTCTTATGTTGAACCAGCCTTGCATACCAGGAATAAATCCCATTTGATTGTGATGTATATAAGTCTTTTGATATGCTGTTGGACTCAATTTGCAAGTATTTTGCTGAGAATTTTTGCATCTATGTTCATTAGAAAGATTGGTCTGTAATTTTCTTTTCTTGTAGAATCTTTATCTGGCTTTGGTATTAGAGTGATGTTGGCTTCATAAAATGTGTTGGGTAATTTTCCCTCCTCTTCAATTTTTTGGAAGAGTTTAAACAGGATTGGTGTTAATTATTTTCAAAATGTTTGGTAGAATTCACCTGTGAAGCCATCTGTTCCTGGACTTTTCTTTGCTGGGAGATTTTTGATGACAGATTCAATCTCCTTAATTGTGATTGGTTTGTTAAGTTCTTGTATTCCTTGTAGCATCAGTGTAGGTTGGTTGTGCGTTTCTAGAAATTTGTCCATTTCATCTAGGTTGTCTAGTTTGTTGGCATATAGTTTCTCATAATATCCTCTTATGATTCTTTTTATTTCTGTGGGGTCATTTGTAACCTCCCCCCTTCCATTTCTGATTGTATTTATTTGCATCTTCTCTCTTTTTTTCTTTGTTAATCTAGCTAGGGGTTTGTCAATTTTATTGATCTTCTCAAAAAACCAGCTTTTGGTTTTGTTGATTTTCTCTATTGTTTTTCTGTTCTCATTTTCATTTATTTCTGCTCTAATCTTTATTATTTCTTTCCTTCTGCTTGCTTTGGGATTGGTTTGCTGTTTTGTTTTTTTTTGTTGTTGTTGTTGTTTTCTAGTTTCTCTAGTTGTTCAGTTAAATCTTTGAGTTTAGCTCTTTCTTGTTTTTTAATATGGGTATTTAGGGCTATAAATTTTCCTCTCAAGATTGCCTTCAGCGTATCCCATAAGTTTTGATATGTTGCGTTCTCATTTTCATTTGTCTCAATATATTTACTGATTTCACTCACAATTTCTTCTTTGACCCACTGATTATTTTGGAGTGTGTTGTTCAGTCTCCAAACATCTGCGAATTTACTTTTTTCCTATTATTGATTTCTAGTTTCATTGCATTATGATCTGAGAAGGTGCTTTATATAATTTATAATTTATATAAATCTTTTTATATTTATTGAGAGCTGAATTGTGACCTAACATGTGGTCTATCCTGCAGAAAGATCCACGGGCACTTGAGAATAATGTATAACCTGCTGAGTTTTGATGCAGTGTTCTGTATATGTCTGTTGGGTCTAACTTGTTTATCATATTGTTCAAGTTCTCTGTTTCCTTGTTAATCTTCTGCCTAGTTGTTCTATCTAATGATGTGAGTGGGGTGTTGAAGTCTCCAATGATTATTGTAGAAATGTCTCTTTCTCCCTTCAGTTTTGCCAGAATTTGTCTCATATATTTTGGGACACCCTGGTTAGGTGCGTAGATATTTATGACTGTTATATCTTCCTAGTGGATCATCCCTTTTATTAATATATAATGGCTCTGTATCTTTTATAACTTTTTTGCATTTAAAGTTTGTTTTGTCTGATATTAGTATAGCTACCCCTGCTTGTTTCTGGTTACTATTCGCATGGAGTATCTTTTTCCAGCCTTTCACTTTCAGTCGGTTTGTATCCCTGGGTCTAAGGTGAGTTTCTTGTAAGCGGCATATGGATGGCTCATGTTTTTTTATCCATTCTATTAGCCTGTATCTTTTTATTGGGGAGTAAAATTAAATACTTTTGCACCTCACAGGACTTTGTCAAAAGGGTGAAAAGGCAGCTAACTCAATGGGAGAAAATATTTGGAAATCACATATCCAATAAGGTTTAATATCCATAATATATAAAGAGATGCTACAACTCAACAATAAAAAGAAAAAGGACCCAATTTAAAAATGGACAAAAGACTTGAACAGACATTTGTCCAAAAAAGAAATACAAATGGCAAAAAAAAAAACCCACATGAAAAAATATTCAGCTTCACTAGCAATTAGGGAAATTCAAACCAAAGCTACAATGAGATACCATTTCACATTTGTTAGAATGGCTACTATTAAAAATAAAGGAAAGTACAAATGTTGAAGAGGATGTTTAGAAATAGGAACACTTATTCCCTGTTCCTGTTGGGAGAATACAGAAGGGTACAGCAACTGTGGAGGACTGTTTGGCAGTTCCTAAAGAAGTTGACTATAGATTTGCCACATGACCCGGCAATACCACTACTGGGTATATACCCAATGACACAAATGGACATCTGCACACCGATGTTCATACTGGCATTAAAATTGGAGACAACCCAGGTATCCATCAACTGATGAATGGATAAACAAACTGTGGTGTATTTACATGATGGAATATTATGCAGCTGTAGGAAGAAATGAAGTTGTAAAGCATATTGTCATATGGATGAACCTGGAGGACATTATGGTGAGTGAAACAATGAGACACAAAAGGACAAATACTATATGATTGTGCTACTATGAACTAAATATATCATGTAATCTCATGGAGTTAATAACTTGAATATGGGTCACCAGAAAATAGAATGAGATTAGAGAATGGAAAGCTGAGGGTTAACTTGTACAGAATTGATAAAAAAGGATGTGTGTTAATTTTTGGAAATGAATAGAAAAGGTGAAAGCCCAACACAGTGCTTGTATCTAGCAGTACTATTATTTGGGTATGAAAGTGGTTTAAAAGGAAAGTCCAAAGTCATATATGTTACTAAACGAAAAACTAAAAAATGTAACATGGGACTGTATAGCATAGTAAAACTGCATGTAAAATATGAATATAGGTAAAATTGCATATATAAGACCATTTTTTCTTTGAAATAGAACAAATGTATGTTAATACTACAAGATGTTAATATTAGACAAAAAAACTCATTTTGCTAAGTGAAAGAAGCCAGAAACAAAGTACTACATATTGTATGATTCCATTTATATAAAATTTAATATAAACCAATTTTTAAAGATGAAATAGATTAGTGGTTATGTAGGGCTGGGGAAGGACTGCAGAGGGTGTGGAGTTTTTCTTTTTTTGGAGTAATGAAATTGTTCCAAAATTTTTTATGGTAATGTATGCACAATATTGTGATTATTCTAAAAGCCATTGATTACACACACCTTGGATAGATTGTATGATATGTGAATATATCTGAACAAAACTGCTAAATAAATAAATAAATAAATAATTGTGCAAGAATAGCCAGAAATGGCAGCTATGTACAGCAGGGGAAGCAGAGAGAGAATGAGAGGTGAAGAATTTTCTTGTTTGTCTGTTCATTATTATTATTGAAATAATGAAAATGCTCTAATAGTGATTGAAGTGATGAATGCACAACTATGTGATTATAACCAAATACCATAGATTGTACAGTTTGGATGAATTGCATGCTTTACTAATATGTATCAATAAAATTGATTTGTTTTTTAAAAAAGAGTAGGATGCTATGAAGTTACCTTACAGGAAAACCTACCTGGGTACGGAGCGTGTGAAAGAAGTGTTACTTAAGGTAGAGACACTTGGACTGAAAGGATGAATAGATTTTGGATAGGTGAGTGGGACTTGGGAAGAGAGAGAAGAGAGAATTCAACATAGGAATTCCTGAGGCAGAAGGAACCTGGAGGATTCCACTGTAACGTAAAGAAGGCCCTGGAGGAAAATGTAGGGATGAAGTGTGAAAGTGGGCTGCAAGGGTGCTGATGAGGCAAAGGTGGTTCAAATCATGGACTGGGATTTTTTTCAGTTATTTGAACCAATAAACGCCCTTAAATGTTTAAGCCAATTTCAGTTTTCCACTACTCGAATGTGAACACTCCTAAATGAAACATTTCAAATCTCTTTCAACATTTGATTCTTTTTTGCAAGCCCCAATTAAAAAAAAAAAATTATTAGACTCAGCAGACATTGTCAAAATGCTATAAAAGTTTCTAAGCACTTAGACACTTCGTTTCTGTACTTACATGATCATAGACGGATGTGATGGTTACGTTCATATGTCCACTTGGCTGGGTTAGTGTCAGTTGTTTGGTCAAGTAAGCACTGGCCGGATTGTTGCTATGAGAGCAGTAAGTGGATTTGACTCTTTAGTCACTTGGTTGCACCTGTGGCTGATTACATCAACAAAGGAATCTGCCTTCAGCAATGAGAGGAGGCTCCTCATTCAACCAACTGGTGGCCTTAAAGGGAGAACTGAGGCTTTCAGCAGGTTTTTATCTCCACTTCAGATAGTCAGCTTCACCAGGGAATTCAACGTCATCTTCAGAGAGGTCCAGCTTTCTGCCTGCCCTGTGGAATTCGGACTTACCAGTCCTCACGGGAGCATGAGCCAATCCCATATTAAATCTGGTAACACACACACACCTCTTGTCAGTTCTGTTTTTCTGGAGAACGCTGACAAATGCAACTGTTAACAGTGGTGGGCAGAGTCGGGATGAAGTCTGCCCACTCCACCCTGCTGCCAGCGAGTCAACACCCTCAGTCTTCCTTTCTTTCCCTCTGCTTGTCATTTTCACCTCACTCCCACCAGAGTGATATCATCTAGAAATGTCATTTTAAAAATTTTTGTTTTTTAAAAAATATATATGTAGGTTACTTGAAAAATTGATAATTTCTTTGCTCATCCTTGCTTCTTATAAGTCACTGTTTATCTCCAGGCTCTTTTCCTTCCTTATGCAAATCCTCCAGTAGTTCTTTGATAAAGGGCCTGTGGTAGTAAGTTTTCTGAATCCTAGAATGCTTTAAAATGTACTTATTTTGAATTGAAGCTGGTGCTCAACCACTGAGTCACATCAGCTCCCCTGAGTAGTTTTTTCATTTGTTTGCTTGTTGTTTGCTTTTTGTTTTTAAGCACCAGGGATCAAACCCAGGACCTCCCATGTGGGAAGCAGGTGCTCAACCACTTGTGCCACATCTGCTCCCCTTTCAATGATGTTTTGAAATTCCTTTATGATGTGACTCAGTGTTTTGTTTGTTCTCCCTCTTATTTGTCCTAATTGACTTTAAGATATTAAGAGGTCTTGTTTTTGTTTCTAATTTAGTGCAAATTTTTAAAATGTGACTACCTTATAATAAACTAAAGTGCATGCAAAAGCTGTTTTCTGTTGCAAGAGCTGATATACATATACATGCATTAGTTCTTTCAGCCCTAATGAAACAGACTCCTTAACCTTCCAGAAGAGTGCCTTTATTTATTTACAGTGCTTAGGAAAGGGGGAAAAAATATATAGAAAAAAGAAATTTGTGAAATCAGGCTTCAGAAAGGGCCCAGGCGTAGTGAGGTTTGATAAGGCTGGGTTCAGAGTCTAACTGGCTTCCCTGGCCTGTCACTTCCAGGTGGTAAGTGCAGGTCTCCTGGAGTTTCTCCGTCAACTGCCTTTGGGCCCCAGCGACTGCCCAGGACAACTTCTCAGCTCTCAGTCAGCCCCATCATCCTGGGCCAGCTCCTCATACAGAATTTCATAATTTCCCAGAACTTCCTTTGGGTGTGACTTATTCCATTTGCAGGCTGGAATTTGGCCATGTGGGACTGCAATGTTGAGAGTGTCATTAGTCAAGTTATACTTAAGGATTCAATTGTTGGTGGAGGTAAGGGATGGGGTCTCATTCACCTCGAGAGCCAGGGCTTCAGCTTGTGGTCTACGATGATGTCGCTGCCATAGCATTCTAACTGGTGCTACAGCCTTCAGGGACTGCACGATAACCCAATGGATCTCCTCTAACAGCTTGTGGGTGATCTCTTTGCTTTCCAGGTGGAGCTTAAGGTCATTCACTGTCCACTTGCTCCTGCAGATGTTATCGTGGTCATCCCCGTGTTCCTGAATGGCCATGATAGTGAGATGAACAAACATGTTACCCAACTCACTACACTTGGTGTGTATTTTACTGTGCAAAGCTGACAGAATCCAAGTTTATACACATAACAGCAGAGGGAGTGGTTTGTAGACACCAGAACATACAGCTCAGGTCAAATTTCCTTCCGCCAATCAGTAGCAGGTTGTTACTGTACAGAGAGATCACATAGGTGTCCTTAGTAGATCGAGAGACAAACCAAGACGTTTTGCTGCCCCAGAACCACTTTTTGGTTTATGAGAGCTTGTTGATAAGAAAGATGCCCTTTCCCTGGGCTTTGTCACAAGGTTTCAGGATCTAGGCGCTGCAGGGGCTGTTCCTGAACTCTTGCACAAACCGGTTGTAGTCGGCATGCAGATGACCCGAACAAAGTCCAGATAAAGGTATTTTCCATTTTCATCATTTTCTCCCTTCTTTCTCCATCTCTTTTCTGTATCTTTTAATATTCTTCACCATCAGATCCTTCCAGGTCAGTTCATAGTGGTCTGGAAAATGGTTGACTATTCGATCATCCAAGAGCAGACATCCAGTTTCAACGTTAAAAACATTCCAGATTGTTTGCACGCCCATCCAGTAAAAATTCCAATCCTCGTTTTTTGTCACCTGGACCCATCTCATTTCAAAGTTATCGGCACTGACCTTGATATCAGTAACGCATTTTACTCTCCCTGCCATAACCCATAGGTACTTATGGGGCAAACGGGAACATCCAATTTCTCTTGGTGTTTCACTGACTCTTGCTCTGTTTGTTACTTGATACCAGATTGTTTTGTTGTCAAGTCCTCGAGTGGGCTCCAAGCAGGGAGGGCCCCGCCCTGGCCCCGCCCTGGCCCTGCCTCCGGCCCACAGCGCTCCCTGGCAGATGCCCTCGGCTGCTGTCTGCCCGGCTCGCCACGCACCCTCCATTTTGGCTTTTGGTGAGTCTTGTCGGTATGAGAATTGATATCTGTCTTTAGCTCTTGGAAATTCTCTATTTTTTTTCCAGCTATTACTTCATCCCCATTCCCTTTTCTCTCTCTGGAATACCTATTAGATGAATGTTGCAACTTCTGGATCTATCTTTTACAAAACTAAAAAAAATTTTTTTATTTACTTTCTACCTCTTTTTGCCTTTCTGCTATGTCCTAGGAGAATTTCTCAGGATAATCTTCTAGCTCATGAATTTAATCTTTAACCGTTCTTGAAGGTTTTTTGAAAATTGAGGTAAACATATTTTTCATTTATAAGCCTTCTATTTGGTTCTTTTTTTTAAAAAAGATTTTATTTATTTATTCATTTATCCCCCCTTGCTGCTTGCGCTCGCTGGGTCAGCTAACCACGCCGTGCGGGCGGGCTTGCCTTCACCAGGAGGCCCCGGGAACTGAACCCGGACCCGGGGCCTCCCATATGGTAAACGGGAGCCCTAGTGATTGAGCCACAGCCGCTTCCCTCTATTTGGTTCTTTTCATAGGACTTACTCTTCTTTTTGGATATAATAACCTATTTTTGTTCTCTGGTTTTATGAAATTATACTTACTTTAAAGTTGGATTGTGGTTACTCACAGTAGCTCTGTTTCGTTGAGTGTAAATTCTTGTGCTTGATGCATCTCTTTAAAGGTATCAGCACTCCACAAATATCTTAAGTGATTTTTGACTGTAAGCCCATCTTTTCAGCTGAGAATCCCTGATGCCCTGTGAATTGCTTCTGTGACTGTCACCCAACAGAGAGGAGGGATGGAAGCAGTCACCAGAGCTCCTGTTCTGCACTGTACTCAGTGTGAGTCAGGGCAGGTGGGATATGCCACTTAGCAGGGCGCCTTGGCAGACAGTCTCTGTGTGTAACTTCTCTTTGCCTTTCTTGGGATCACCAACCACCCAGTGTCCCAAGCAGTGTCCCTGGAGACAGACAGCCCTGTCACAGATGCCTGGTCCCTGGGGAAGAGGGGATTCATGGGGTTTGCTCTGCCTAGTTTCTACAGAAATAGCTATCCTTCAGTAGCTAGTTCTTTGTCCTTTCCTGCTTCTGGCTTCCATTACCTCTGGAGAGAGATTCCTTTGTGTTGTTCCCACTTTTTTGAGTAATAGGCATTTGCATTTGTCCTTGGCTTCCATGTCCTTCTTCAACCCCATCCTATCCATAACAAGTCTCTCAGGGATTCTTGTCCTATAAAAATTCCTCTCTTATTTTGAACTCAGCTATGAATTCATTTTATATCTTTTTTTTTTCCCCCACTACCCTTTAAGATTTAATGCAGAGAATAGAGTCTACAGCATGTGTTAGGCTTATCACCTTGAGACAGAAGTACAATCAATTCTTTGCTATTCAAAATTAAAATCAGATGAGATGGTACAGGAAATTACAAAGAATAGGTAGTTCACAGTCCATTCTTTTTAGCATGTGTTATGGCATTTTAGCATCAAGATCAGTTGTTAGAACTGGGAAGATTCCCCTGAAGACCCCTGACTGAATCTTGAAGACTCTGCCTCATTCTGTAGAGCTACATACACATCTTGGCCGTCTTTAGTGCCCTTGCAAAGGTATTAAAACCAGGGCAGTGTGTCACCAGCATCTGTTGTCTCAAACTAAAGGCCAGAGCCTACCTGTATTTTTTTGTATTCCTTCTCAGCTCTTTCAGACCCTTCAATACTGTTCTCTCCACATAGGAAACCTCTTTTTGCTCTGTTCCCTTACACTGAACTTAAATCTCCATGCCACATCCTGTTTCTGCTTAGATCTGGCCATTGTTGAGTTCCTACAGCGTGCTATGAGACTTGTCTACTTAAAATATTGCACTTAGTTCTCTTAGCAACCTAATGAAGCAGGCATTATCAGTCCCAAATGAAGAAACCAAAGCTCACAAAATTAAATAACTTGTTCAAATTTACAAAACCAGAAAGTGGGAGGACTAGGATTCAAGCCTCCCTAAGCCCTGCTAAAGCCCAGGCTCTTTCTACTGTACCATGTTGCCCCCTGGGTATTTACACTCAGCTACACTTGCTTCCTTTGTCTTGTTTTCATTTATTTTGTTTTTGGCTTGGACCAGAGGATGCTGACTTGCCCTGCCAGTTTGGAGTCTATCTCTTTACCCTGTTGAATCATGCCCTGAAGTCTACAATCTTTTTTTTTTTTTTTTTTTTAAGGAAGTACCAGGGATTGAACCCGGGACCTCATACATGGGAGGTAAGCGCTCAAACACTGAGCTACATCTGCTCCCCCTGACATCTACAATTTTGACCTCAGTTTTGCCATTGAGTTTCACAACTACCCCTTCGTCTGCAGGAACTCATCTTCAGGGTTCCCTGGCTTGCAGACTACTCTAGGAATTCAAATTTCTGGAGCTAACTCCATCCAAGACTCACATTTCTATTTGCATTTTTCCAAGGGCAATCTAAGATTAGCCTGGTATTCCACTGGTACTCACCAACCTCCCTGTGTGGTAAGGGAACACAGTTATAATAGGTAGGAAGGAGGGACTGCACTGAAATTATGAAATTGTTGCAAAAATCCTCTGATTGAATCGTCTACCTGTGAAAATTTGCTCTACGCCTTTCCAAACTGCAATGGAAAACTTTACCTTTTGTAAACAATGACTCTGCAGTTTCTAAGGGGGGATTGAGTATTGGGGACTCACCTATCAGAATGTTTTGTGGGTGCAGATCCTGGTGAGCATATCCCCCCAGATGTAATTCTGCAACAGCCTTAAATATAGATAATAGTGCATTGCGGGCAAACTCATCTTCCATATTTTCCACAGCTCTTCCACTGTGCATGTCCAAGTGCTCTTCCAGAGTCCGCTCACAGAGGGCAAGACACACATACAAACAGTCCTTGTGATTCTCAGTCCCATAGAATGTAACCAAGTTACAGTTTTCTCGGCTGTTTTGCAGACAGGAGACTTCCTTTTGGGCATGTATACTGCCTTCACAGAATCGCTTCACGGCTGCCTCTTGCCCCTCGTAGAACCCCAGGTAGATGCCCCCTTCAGAAGTGTCAGCAATTTTATATTCTTCATCAATCAAGATCTTGAGTTTGCCAATCATAGGGCGGTATATCCTGTGGAGATGTGTCAGGCCCTTCCCCCAGCGTGAATTCTGAGGGTTCCAGTCCTCAGCAGGAGCCTGAAAATCTTCTCTGGCTCCATTAAGAAGAAGAAATTCTGCTAGGGAAATGTTGTAATGCCGCCTCGCTATGGTAACAAGATTCCCACAATCTGTGTGGGCTCCTCTGCTGCACAGCAGCCGGGCAGTCTTCTCCTGTCTGAGCTGGACGGCAGTTAGCAATGCTGTATTGCCCTCGCTGTCTGTGTCGTTAATGTCTATATGCTCTTGTTCCAGAAGCATCTGCACCAAACCCAAGCGCTTCTTTTCCACCGCCAGGATGAGGGGTGTTTTCCCTCTTTTTCCCCTCACATTGACATCAGCCCCATGGTCAAGCAGAAGGCGAGTGATGGCCTCCACATTCTCATCGTGAGAGCTCAGAAGGGCATGGATCAAGGTGCTTCTGCCCATATTATCACGGGCATTGACGTCTGCCCCCATTTCCTCAAGGAGCATCTTCAAGGCATCTACATGGCCATGTTCAGCAGCATCCATGAGAGCTGTGGCCCCTCCTTTCCCAAGCCTCTTTTGATCCTCCTTTGTCTTTCGCCTCAAATTCACCTCTGCTCCTTTCTCATACAGGAATTTTAAAGCTTCCACCTTACCGTACACAGCGGCTTCCATGAAAGCTGTGAAGCCATGGAAGTCACACTCATTGACATGTGACCCTTTAGAAAGGAAAAGTTCTAGCAGTTTCACATTTCCCACTATCCCGGCGACAAGGAAGGGAGTGGCCCCGTTGTTCTTCTGCCTACAAGGGTCAGCTCCGTGACGAAGCAGAAGACCCACGATGTCCTCCCTGCTACTTTGTACTGCGTTATGCAAGGGTGTCCAGCCCCCATCCACGTCCTCGAAATTGACCTCAGCCCCTCTCTCCAGCAGTTGCTGGACCAGCTTGATATCTCCGTCCTTGACAGCTTTGATCAACAGACGGTTGTCTTCCACTGTAGCCCTCTCACTGCTGGAAGGTGTGAGTCCCTCTTGGGGGTTGTTATGGTTCCTGGCCTCCATGATGGTAGATGCCACTGGCTACAACTTTTGGTCCTTTTCTTTGAGAAAATGAAAACTTATCTCCTTTGGACTTGGTCACACAGGGAGGAAGTGCTTAGAAATGCCTGGGATGATCTTGCTGGAGATCAACAGTGTAAGGAAGGACAATACTCTATGAGTGTTCCAATATTTCACCTGGAAAGGGGAGAGATACTTCCTAATTTTACAATAATGGGAAAACATTTGAATCATAGAAATTAATTTTGGTAGCAACTTTTCCAAATTATATCTATGTATGTAATATAGAATTTGCTTTGGTATAGAATATTATGAATATATATAGATTTAATAATAACAAAATTAGTACTCTATAGTTCCACAGCCCACTCAGACACTGTTGATATTTTAGTCTTTCTATAAAGATTTTTAAATAGCTGGGATCATGCTGTGTAAATAATTTCATATCCTGCTTCCTTTCATTTAATGCCATCATATAAATAATTCCCTATATTATTACAAAGTCTTCTAAAACATTTTTTTAAAGACTGTGTAATAGGCCATAATGCAGTTTTTAAATTCCCTATTACTGAAACTTTAAAAAAATAATTTACAGAAGTTTTTTTTTAATTTAAAAAAAATTGAACAATTCTATATAATGTTGCAGCAAAAATTCTTTGTAGATAAAGCCATTTTAGCTTATTTTCTTATAATAGATTGTGAAGGTGAATAGTCAAGGATATGATTGTTGGTTTTTTTTAGGCTTCTCAACCTATGTTAACAAGTTTCTTTCAATGCCACATAAAATTCCTCTTACCAGAAATACAAGATCTCTTAAAAAAAAAAAAAAAAAGAAAAGATCCTCATGTAATAAAAAAATGTATTTCATGGATTTTGTCAATTTACATTTCTTATACTACTAGGAAGGCTGATCATTTTCAGTGTGTTTATTGACTCTCTATTTCCTCTTTTTGTACTGTGTGCTCATGTTTGAAGGAATATAGAGCAGTGTGGAAAGAGCTTGGATTTTAGCCTCAGCAAGATCGATGTTTGAACCCCTAGTTATTTCATGATTGCATAACCTTATTCAGTTATTTAGCCCCTTTGAGTCCCAATTTTCTGTTTCCTTAAATGGAATAGTAAGGTCATGTGTGTAAAGTGCATTATGTCCCATTATGAAAAAATTAATAATTTTTCTCCCCACCCATGTACATATGTATACTATAGAAATGGGGAACCTACCTGGTCAATTAGATCTAACCACCCCTCAATCAGATCTGAACACTATAGATCTAATTCAAGCATCAGACAGCCCTAAACTGTTAACCTGAATGTTTGAATATTTAAGTAGCTGCAACTGCTACAAAATTCACAAAGCTGTTTCTCAGCAATTTCAACACTGATAGTCTCAAAGCCCTCCAGAGCTCTAGTTAATTGTGCAACATAAACACAATTTCTGAACCATCCAGCTTACTCTGCAAAAGTCTGAGCTTCCACTGACACTCTATTTTGCAAGTGGGTCTGAGACAAGATGACATAAAGGAACAAATACGGAAAGATACTTGAGAAAACCCTGGGTAAAATATGAGTACAGAATAAAAATGCTCCAGTGAACTAACTGCAACAGACAAGTCTTGCTTTCAGTTTCGTTTTCTCCGGGTGATCAGAGGTGCCTGATAAATAGAGGATTTGAATAAATAATATCTGAATTGTTGCAGAATCTTGGAAGATAGAGCTCTGCACCAAAGGGCCCCAGGGCTCCAGCCAGCGCTCCCTCGGCACCAGCTCACCACCTGGCTTTGTTCTCTCCCGGGTGTCCACTCCCCTACGCCCCTCTGGCCAGTCTCCCTGTTTCTCAAAGCCCAAGAAATTCTTCAAACAGTGCCTCAAGCTTTTCCAGTGCTCCTCGTCTGCCCATCTTACCTAATAAACTTGGAATTCCCCTCCATTTTTCCCTTGGAAGCATCAAATGCTCAAAGACTGTTCTTTGCAGAGAAACATTTCCTCCTGGCGAGTCACTGAGCCCGCGGGGCGGAGCCAAGAGAGGAAGAAGAAAGGAGCGGAGGGTAAGCCCGCGCACACTCAGTCTGAGCAGACAGCGTCTTTAAACCCTCGGGAGGAGAGTGCTGCACTCATCTGACCGGGGATAACCGGGGTTAGCCAGTTGGATGCCCAAGGTTATTTTGCTCCCCCCTCAGCCTTTCAGGTTGGAGCATCCAGCTCCATCCATCATAACTGTCTCTTTCCCACACTATCCCAAACTCCCCGTCTTCTTCAGAAAGGGCTGGAAAATAAACATTTTGAGCACCTACTATGTGCCGGCTCTATGTTCCTTGCTTCACAGGGGGCATGGCCCCAGTCAACCCCTAACAATCTTGTTGATGAAACTGAGGTTCAGAGAAGTTAAGTAATCCCAGAGCTCAAGCTCTCTTCCCTCTGCTGCAGGTGTCCTCACAAGGGCCCTGGCCTGGTCATCTGGATACCTGAGCCAGCACTGTGAGGTGTAGCTGCATGACCTCAGGCTGGTGATTTCACCATGTTGAACCTCAGTTCTCTGAGGTTTTTTGGTTCCTGGTAACAGGGTTTTTATTTTCCTAGCACTGAGCTAGGGAGACAGGTTGTGGGGCAGAGATGTAGGGTGGTACATGGCCACATGCCTGTGTCACATCCTCCAGGCCTAGGGCTCCACCATCCCTTCTACCCCAATAACTCCCAAATGTCTCTCCCTAGCCCCAGACTTCTGCTAAGCTTCAGACCCACAAATCTTGAGCATGTCTCAAACAGAAACCCTCTTCGCTTCCTAAATCTTCATGTTTCTTCCAACTCCATGAATGGCACCACCACCTGGTTGCCAACCCTCTTCCCAATACCAAATGCCCACCTTTCGTCTGCAAAGAAAGACTAATCTCAGCCCTCATCATTGCTGATTGCATGAAACTGATGACTTGCTGCCTGGTGTCGAATCCATTGCCCCACCCTGCTGCCAAAGACCACACACACGTTCTGCTTCTCTGACTCACCATCGTTTTTAACAAAGGTCAAAATCCTTAATACATTATTCATTGAATTAATATCTATTGTGAACTGACTATATTGCCAGTGACTATTCTAATGCTTGGGATATGGTGGTTTACCAGACAAATTCCTCATATGAAGAGTTGTTCATGGAACTTGCATTGTAGTGGGGGAGATAGATCAGAAGCAATTAAGAAAACCAATGTTTAACCTAATTTCAGGTTATGATATGGTCCCTGACTATTCCTATTCTTCATGGGCGTCATCATTGCTGCCATCCAGTTCTCCTTCATATCAGACTGCTTCCTGCCTCTGTGTCTTTGCACATGCTGCTTTTGTTTGCTGAACTAACACTAGTGATGATTATGATGATGTGAATAATAACAAACACATATGTAGCTCTTTATTATGTTCCTGGAGCACTTTGTATGTATTAAATCATTTAATCTAATCCTCATGAGGTAGCTAGGATTTTCATACCCATTTTACAGATGAGGACACAAAGGTGCAAAATGGTTAAGTAATGTTCCCTATTCTAAGGATTTGGGATACATCACTGAATGACACAGAAAAGGATACCTGCCCTTGTGCTAGTTGGAATACCCAGACAATAAACAAAAATAAGTAAATCATATAATATGTTTTATGGGGAAAACCTGCAGAGAATAATAAAATAGAATATGGTCAGGGCAGGAGAGCTGTTGAAAGTGCCAAGATGGGGATTGCAGTTTTAAATAGGATACTTGGGAACGGCTTCATTTAGAAGATGACATTTAAACAAAGACTTGAGAAAGATGAAGAATTAAGCTATGCAAATATCTGAGCAAGCACAATGTAATCAGAGGCAACAACCAGTGCAAATGCCTTGTGTTTTAGCTTGCCAAAAGCTGCAATATACCAGAAATGCATTGGCTTATAAGCTTATTCTGAGGCTGGGAAAAAAATGTCCAAATCAATGCATCAGGTGAAACACAGTAACAGCTCTACTGGTTTCTGCCTTCTCTTCCAGGGTCACTTTCTCCCTGAGCTCAGCTGTAGAGCATCAGGTACATGGCAGTATCTGCTTGCCTCTCCCCTCTCCTCTGGGCCTTGTTACTTCAGCTTTGGGCTGTTCCATCTGTGACTTTTCTCTCTCAGTGTCTGGTTCTTCTCTATCTCTGCAGCTTTTTAAAGTGTCTGTGGCTTTTTATTCCTCCATTTATAAGGGACTCCAGTAAGACCCACCCTGGGCTATGACATACTGGAGCAATCTAATCAAATGGCCCTTAACTAATCTAATCAAGGGTTCACAATAATAAGTTATTATTAATAATAAGCTATTAATAGGTTCAATTTAAGATCATAATTTTCTAGGGTCCACAAAAAACTTAAACCAACACATCATGAGACAGGAGCATGGCTGGTGCATGCTGGAGCAGAGTGAATGAGGTGAGATGGTAGAGGGGAATGGAATGTAGTCAGAGAGGAAATGGAATTCCAGGTCATGTAAGGCCTTGGGGGACCAATATATGGACTTTATTTTTTACACTAAGTGAAATAGGGCCATTGGACATTTTTGAGCAAAGGAGTAACATGATCTGAATTATATATTATATATCATATGTTATATGATGTACAACATATTATATTAGGTATTATGTATTATAGTATATATTTTATATTATATGTCATAACTATGTTATATATTATATAATAAATTATCTATTGTCAGTTGTCTAATACGTATTGTATATTCTCTATTATATTTTGGTACTGTGTAGAAAACAGTCTGGGAACTGATGGAAAAGGTAGAAGTAGGAAAGCCAATTAGGAGGCTATTGCAATAATCCAGCTGAGAGCTGATGGTGGCCCAGACCAGAGGGGTAGCATAAACTTAGTAGTGGATGTTAGTTTGTCCTGAACAGCAGATTTGATAGCTGATAGCTGGAGAATGCTGACCCTAAAGCCGTGCATAGGTTAAAGCCCAGCAAGTAGGAACACACCTGTAGTCAAACAAGCTGAGGTGTCACAATTTCTTGGAGCAAAGGAGAGCTCATCCCTGGAGCCGTGGAGCATTTTATTCAGAGTGAGCTAGACTTGGAGGTGTGGGCTTTGTGTTGGGCGATTTGGGCAAGGGTTCAAGGAAGTAGGGGTTTGTTCAGAAGCAGTTGCTGTCTGGAAGTGGGAGCAATCTGATGATGGTGCTTTGATTATTATCATCTAGGAATCAGGAGGAAGAGGTGAAGTCAGAGTTGTCCTTTATAGAAAAGCAGCAGCCACTGACATGAGCTGGGAGAGGGAGGCGTTTGGTTACTTTTGCAGAAACATAGCACCCTTGTCTTTGCCTAATATTTAGTCCTGGTGAAAGGATGGTCTCATTTTTGTCTTGCTCCGTCCTGGTCATGGAGTAACCTCATCTGAGTCTTGCAGACGTTCTGTGGAATTGTTAGTGTTGAGAGGGAACACGCAACATTAACAATTAGCTGCCAGCTGCTGGGGCTATTTTTCCTTTCTTTTTCTTGCTTTTTTTTCCCCCCTTTCTCTTTCTCACACACTCAGAGTTAAGCAAGCCATAGATCCAAAACAGACATTGATTTTTACATGTTGCAGAATAAGTCCAGCTTGAAAAAGTCCAAGTGCTCTGAATGGATCATTTCAGAAAATCAAATATCACATACACAACCCCCACCCTGGCACTCCCCCTGGGAAGGTTAAAATGATCCCAGACTGGATGCCATGGTATGTATTTCTGACTGATTCTTCACAGGTAGTCTGGCATGCTCATTTATTGCATTTCTTTATGACCCTTTTTTTAAAACAATTTATTGAAGTATATCATTCATACACGAACATACATGAACTATAAGTGTTCGGCAAACATTGCGAACCTACAAAACAAACATGCATAACATCACACAGGGTTCCCACACATCACTCCCCCACCAACACCTTGCATTGTGAAACATTTGTTAACAAATTATGAAAGAGCATCATCAAAGTATTACTACTAACTATAGTCCGTTTCTTACTCCCCTATACATTTTTTTAAGGATTTATTTATTTATTTACTTTTATCCATTTCTACCCACCCCCATTTTTGCTGTTTTTGTGTGCATTCGCTGGGCAACTCTCTGTGTCCATTTCCTGCCCTCTCTTCTCATCCTTCTCCTCCTGTCTTCGCCGGGATTCAATCTTCAGAACCTCCAATGTGGGAGAGAGGCCCGCGCCTCCCTAGTTCCTGGTTTTTCGGTGCGTCTCCCCTTGGCTCTCCCATTACATCATCATCTTGCTGCATGGCTTGTGGGACCTGACGGTGCACCCAAGCACGGGGCCTAGCAGCACACCCGCTCTCAGGGCCTGGCGACGCACCCGCGCACGGGGCCCGGTGGCCCACGCGTCTTCTATATTTTTCTTTTTTTTTTTTTCACCAGGAGGTCCCGGATATTGAACTCAGGTCCCTCCATATGGGAGACGGATGCCCAACCATTTGAGCCACATCCGTACCCCTGCTACATCTCCCAAGGTCGACCAAAGGTACCTAGAGTTACAGTCATTTCCCATACAGGATGGTCATATAATAAATCAGTCTTGGTTTATCACCAGCATTCTAAAAACCAGACCTAGGGAGAAAAACTAGGTCTGGGGACACATGCATGGTTTCTAATATAATGAATGTTTAGCCTACCCTGATTATCACAAAATCAGGACAGCGAGAATATTCACATCTTTATGACTCACCTAATTCCAAAAAGCGTTTGAAGCTACTTACAATAAAAAGCACAGATATAATAATTATTAACACAAGAATAAAAAGATGCAACAAGTTAATGGAGGAAGATAAGTATTGCACTAAGTAGAAAACTTAACTTTGGATTACTGAGAGCCAAGGAAAAGAGGGGTACTTCCCCACAAAGGAAATAGGTCAATTGTTTATTTCAAAACCTTGTTCACTGTGACAGCATGAGCAAGCATAAGAAGAGTGGGACAACCCCTCCTGGGGAGAGACAAGTCCTCAGTACCTGTAGACGTAGAGGAGGGTCAGTCTGGTGAGCAAGCATGAGCCAGAAGCCATGATTACCCCCAGACCATCTCCAACCAGGAGAATGAAGGAGGGGTGGCCCCAGAGACAGCTGGAGCTTATAACTGTCCTGGTGGGAGAAGACAGCAGTCTGTCTACAAAAGACACCAGCCAGAGGAATCTCTAAGAGCAGAGGAGATCAGACCCAGCGGGATGGGGAGTCCTGGGCCAGGAACATGGAGACAGAAACCAAGGCCAAGGCCAGTTGTAAAATGGCTCCTCCTTCCCTCCCCCCACCTTCACATACCCAATATATTAGAATTGAAGAACAGTGTTCTCAACCTTTCCTTCCTGTAACCAGATAGACCTCCAATATTGCAGGGAAGAAAATTATCTGCATTTTACTTACCAGAGAGCTTTCTTCCTGGCACTTGGTGAGAAAACAATTGAATTAAATATAATACTGATGGGATAGACCATATGTTAGGTTAAGGCACAAAACAAGTCTCAATAAATTTAAAAATATTGTTTGTTCTCCAGCAACAATGGAATAAAGCTAGAAATCAATAACAGAGGGAGAAATGGAAAATTCATATATATGTGAAAATTAAACAATGTACTGTTTAACAACCAGTGGATCAAAGAAGAAATCACAAGGGAAATTAGGAAATAGCTTGATGAAAATGAAAATACAACATATCAAAACTTATGGGTAGCAGCAAAGACAGTGCTGATAGGGAAATATTTACCTCTAAATATTTACATTTAAAAGGAAAAGAGATCTCAAATCAGAGACTTACCCTCACAACTCGAAAAAGAAGAGCAAACTAAACCCAAAATGAACAGAAAGAAGGAAAAGCCAAGATAAGAAAGAATGTAAATGAAACAGAGAATAAACAGAGAATAAAAAGCAATAGAGGGAATCAATGAAACTAAAAGTTGGTTCTTTGGAAAGAACAACAAAATCAACAAATATTTAACTAGACAAATTAGACCACCTACATGATACAGACAAGTAGAAACACACAAACTACCTAAACTGATTCAAGAAGAAATAGAAGAGGAGCAGATGTAGCTCAAGTGGTTGAGCGCCTGCTTCCCATGTACAAGGTCCCAGGTTTGATCACTGGTACTTCCTACAAACAAACAAACATGAAAAAACCAACTCTCATTGGGGAGCGGATGTAGCTCAGTGGTTGAGCACATGCTTCCCATGTTTGAGGTCCTGGGTTCAATTCCCAGTAAAAAAAAAAAAAAAGTGATGAAATAGAAGATCTCAATAGGCCAATAACAAGTAAAGAGATTCAATTAGTAATCAAAAACCTCCCAACAAAGAAAAGCCCAGGACCAGATGGCTCCTCTGGTGAATTTTACCATACATTCCAAGAAGAATTAACACCTATCCTGATCAAACTCTTCCATAAAAAGAGGGAATACTTCCTAATTCATTCTATGAGGCCACATCACTGTATACCAAGCCAGATAAAGATACCATAGGAAAAGAAAATTATAACCCAATATCCCTTATGAATATAAATGTAAAATCCTCAACAGAATATTAGCAAACTGAATCCAAGAGCACATTATAAGAGTTATACACCATGATAAAGTGGTATTTATCCCAGGTATGCAAGGGTGGTTCAGCATGAGAAAATAAATGAATGTAATACCACATTAATAGAACAAAGAAAAAAAACACATGATAATATCAATTGATACATAAATGCATTTGTCAAAATCCAACATTGCTTCTTGATAAAAACACAACAGTAGGAGTAGAAGGAAACTTCCTCAACATGATAAAGGACATAAATGATAAAACCACAACTAACATCATACTACATAGTGAAAGACTGAAACTTTCCTTCTAAGACCAGGAACAAGACAAGGATGCCCACTGTCACCATACTTATTCAACACTTACTAGAAGTTCTAGCCAGAGAAATGAGGCAAGAAAAAGAAAAGCCATTCAAATTGGAAAGGAATAAGTAAAATTTTCACTGTTTGCAGATGATATGATCCTATATATAGAAATCCCCCCACAAAATCTATAATAAAGCTACCAGAGCTAATAAACAAATTCAGCAAAGTGGTAGGGAACAAGATCAACATGCAAAAATCATTAGTGTTTCTATACACTAGTAATGAACAATCTGAAGAGGAAATTAAGGGGGAAAAAATTCCATTTACAATAGTAACTAAAAGAATCAAATATCTAGGAATAAATTTAACCAAGGATATAAAAAACTTGTTTTATTAGTCAGGGTTCTCTTGGGAAACAGGATCAACAGGAGATATCTGTAAATAATATGAGATTTTGTAAGTCTCGTGCGACCGAGGGGATGCACAAGTCCAGGTTCCACTGGCAGGCTGCAAACCAGGGGCTCCAATGAAAATCCAATGAAGGTCTTTGATGAGTTTCTGGGAGAAGTTGGCTGTCCAAAGGCGAGCTGGGAAATTCTCTCTCAATGTTGAAATCACTTCCCCTTTTAAGGCATTCAACTGATTGGATAAAAGCATCATCCATTGCTTATACAATCTCTCTGATTGATGCAGATGTAATCAGCCATCCATGTTGTAAACTAACTGGTGACAGAAGTCCATAAATGCTCTTGTATTACAATTAGCCCAGTGCTTGCTCGACCAAACACCTGGACACAATTACCTGGCCGAGTTGACACATTAGCCTAACCATCACACTTGAACTTCAAAACATTGCTAAAAGAAATCATAGAAGACCATGAGCACGGAAAAATGTCAAGTCTACCTAAAGAGATTTACAGATTCAATGCAATTCAAATAAAAATTCCAACAATCTTCTTTGTAGAAATGGAAAAAGCCAATCATCAAATTTATTTGGAAGGATAAGGGCTCTGAATAGCTATAACCATCTTAAAAAAGAAGAACAAAGTCAGAGAACTCACAATACCCAGTTTTAAAATTTATTACAAAGCTACAGTGGTCAAAACAGCATGGTACTGTCACAAGAATAGATATATAGATCAATGAAATCAAATTGAGAGCTCAGAGATAGACCCTCACATCTATGGTCAATTGATTATATGGTCTCACTTACAAGAATTAATTAGAATATTCAAATTCATAGACTCAGAAACTAGAATAGAGGTTATCAGGGGTTGGGTGGGAGTAGGGAATGGGGAGTTACTGCTTAATAGGTGCAGAGTTTCTATTTGGGGTTATGGAAAAGTCTTTAATGGATGGTGGTGATGGTAGCACAACATTGTGAATGTAATTAACAGCACTGAAATGTACATTTGAATTTAGTCAGAAGGGTGAATTTTAGATTGTATATATGTTACCAGAATAAAAAACAAAAGCCATAGAACCGTACAACACAGTGGACCCAAATGAAAAATATGGAACACAGTTAATAGAATAATTATAGTAATATTGTTTCATCACTTGTAACAAAGTTACCACACTAATGCAAAGTGTTAACAATAGGGAAAATTGTGCATGTGATGGAGGTTTATGGGAATTCTGCACTTTCTGCATGATTTTTCTGTAAACCTACAACTTCTCAAAAAACAAAAAAAAAGGAAAAACACACACATAAACATTAACCAAATATATCTGTATAGTACTGATGTCCTCATCTACTTCATCACGACTTTGCTAATCAAGTCTAGATTTCCCCCCACTTTCCTATGACTGTAGAAATCATTCTGTGATCTGTGAAGAATAAAATGATAAGATGAGAAAGTGTGAGTGTGGCTAACATAGGAAATTTTTAAATTAAAAAAAAAAAAACAGGAAAAATCATGACCCAGGTAATTAGAAGACAGAGTTATGAAGGAACAGAGCGGTAGCAGGAAATGTGGGCACCGCTGAATAACTGGCAGACTTGGGCCCTCCCTAGGCCTTGTGGTTACGTGAAGACTGTGGCCAGATCATTCCCCTCTCATGGGCAGGGGCAGGAAACAGCCAGTCCCTTGCTAGCAGATGTCAGGGCATTAAGTCTCCAGAGCATTCAAGAGCAAGGCCTCTGGAGCTAGACTGCCGAAGTTCAAATCCACGTTCTCCCACTATGATAGAATGATGACTAAAAAGAGCCACATTTCCATCTGGAAAAAGACCTTAATCAAAAAGGGGAAATATTAAATACAAATGAGTTTTCTTTTTAAAAAAATTCTTAAAAATACCTAGATTACATAAATGTTACATAAAAAATGTAGGGGATTCCCATAAGCTCCACTCCCTGCCCCTCCCATACTTTTCCACATCAACAACATCCTTCATTAATGTGGTACATTCATTGCAATTGATGAATATATTTTGGCGCATTGCCAATAAGCAAAGTGAGTCAGGAAGTCATTCCAGATGTTACACTTACACACGTCTCAGCAGGATCTCATTGACTGCCACAGTAAACAGTGCCTCAAACAGCAGGGCTCCTGAGGGCTCTCTCTCGGAATTCAGCACCCTGTCAGTGGGCCTTACTTTGGAATTTATGCTTCCCAGTGTAACAGACTTAGACTTATTTATAGTTTCCCTACACATGGCTCTTCTGCTCCTTTTATTTGAATTTATAATTAGCACTATAGTTGATAAATATATGTCCCAGAGACTTAAATCTTTGGTCAGTTCATGTGCCAGTTGAGTCCTGAATCTCAGTAGAGTTGCAACACCTACTCTCCAGGTCACTGGACTCACCCAGGACAACTAACAAGGAAATGATGATGGACAACACCCATCCCAAGGAACAGAGAGCGTCTGCAACTGCAAGCAAGGTAGTTCCATCCATCTGCCCCATGGGACCTAGGGCCCCTCTCAGTTAGAAACAGAGTGGGCATCACTATCCCCAAATCCTCAAGATTGGGGAATGAACAATGGACTTACTTTTATTCTAATATAGATATTGTTATTCTGGCTATGGAAGAACTTTTATCATTAATATAAAGGCAGTGGTCACCAGAGGTTCTGGGGGGAGGGAGAGGGAAGAATAGGTGTAATATGGGGACATTTTCAAGACATTGGAATTGTCCTGGATGACATTGCAATGACGGATACAGGCCATTATATATTTTGTCATAAACTACAAAATTGTGTGGGATAGAGTGTAAACTATAATGTAAACTATAGTCCATGGTTAGTGGCAATGCTTCAATTGTGTTCCTCAATTTTAGCAAATGTACCACACTAATGAAGGTTGTTGTTAATGTGGGAAAGTGTGGGAGGGAAAGGGGGGGCATATAGGAACTCCCTATATATTTTTTTCAGTTACTTTTTTTTTTTTTTTTAAAGATACTTCGATTACATAAAACGTTACACAGAAATTATAGGGATTCCCATATGCCCCACCTCCCATACCTCCTACAACCTCCCAAATAAACATCTTTCATTAGTGTGGCACATCACCTGTGATGGATATACACATCCTGGGGCTTTGCCACTAAGCATAGACCACAGATCACATTGTAGACCACACTCTCTCCCACACAGTTCTGCATATTATATAATGATATAAAATGGCCTATATCTGTCATTGCAATGTCACTCAGGATAATTCCCAAGTCCCGAAAAAGCCCTTGTATTATAACTGCTTTTCCCTCTCCCTGCCCCCAAAGCATCCAGTGGCCACTGGCTCCACATTAATGCTGTAATTTCTTCCATTGCTTGAATCACAATATGTCTATAACAGAATACCAGTAAGTCCACTCTAGTCCATAGCTCTTCTCCCAATCCTGAGGAGTCTGGGATGGTGATGTCCACTCCACCTCCAAGTGAGAGGGGGCTTATATCCCAAGGATAAGATGGATGGGAATATCCTACCTGCAGCTGCAGACTCTCTCCATTCCCTGGGATGGCCATTGTCCATCATCATCTCCCTGCCAGATGTCCTGGGTAAGTCCATTGAGCTGTAGAGTAGGAGTTGCAACTCCACTGAGATTCCGGGCCCAGCTGGCATATGGACAGCCCAAAGACTCCAGTCTCTGGAAGTACACCTACAAACTCCAGCACCACATATAGGTTTGAATAGAAGGGACAGATGGACCATGTGCAGGGAAGGCATATTTGAGTCCAACTCTGTCACTCTCAGGAGCACAGATTCCAAAGTAGGGCCCACTGATAAGGCACCAAACTCCAGAGCTATCCACCCTGATATAGGACCTGGGTGTCCCCAGAGCCCTCAGGAGCCCCTCTATTTGGGGTGATATCCACATTGGAAGCCTATGAGGTCCTACTGAGATGTGCATAAGCATTACCTCTGGGATGACCTCCCGACTCACTTTGAAGTCTCTTAGCCATATGAACTCATTTGTCTTTACCTTTTCCCCCCTTTATTCGAGGTCTTTTTCCAGTCGTATTGCCAGTTGGCACTTGGTAGTAATCCCTCATTGCCAGGGAGGCTCATCCTCAGGAGTCATGGCCCATGCTGAGAGGAAGGTAATGCATTCATATGCTGAGTTTGGCTTAGAGAGAGGACACATTTGAGCAACAAGGAGGGTCTCAGGAGGCAACCCTTAGGCACCCCATAACAATAGGCTAAGTTTCAATTTCAAGAGGCAAGACTTGTAAGGCTAGTCATCAATAACAAGAACCCATCAGTGGATCATCCTCCTTTGCTAGACACTGCCCCTGCACTTGGGGGACTGTTGCTGCTCCCTTGGAGAATGTGGCAGAGCTCTCCAGGATGGGAATTCAGTATTCTCTCATTTATTGAGTGATTCTCCAACCACTGTGACCATGCCCTGTGAGCATTTGAACAATATTACATTGATTGATTTTCTTATGTTGAACCATCCTTGCATACCCGGGATGAAATTCATTTGGTCATGGTATATAATTCTTTTGATATGTTGTTGAATGTGATTAGCAAGTATTTTGTTGAGGATTTTAGCATCTAGGTTCATTAGAGAAAATTGGTCTGTAATTTTCCTTTCTTGTGGTATCTTTGTTTGGCTTTGGTATTAGGGTAATGTTGGCATCATAGAATGAGTTAGGCAATGTTCCTTCTACTATTTTTTGGAAGAGCTTAATTAAGCAGGATTGGTGTTATCTCTTTCCAGAATGTTTGGTAGAATCAGCTGTGAAGCTGTCTGGTCCTGGGCTCTTCTTAGTTGGAAGGTTTTTGATGACTGAGTTTATCTCTTTACTTGTAATTAGACTGTTGAGTTCATCAATTTCTTCTTTCATCAATGTAGGCTGCTTGTGAGTGTCTAGGAATTTGTCTATTTCCTCTAAATTATCATTCTTGTTGGCATATAATTTTTCAAAGTATCCTCTAATGATACTCTTTATTTCTGTGGGGACAGTAGTGATATTCAGTGATATTCCCTTCCTCATTCCTTATTTTGTGTATTTGCACCTGCTCTCTCTTTTTCTTTGTTAGTCTGGCTAAGGGTTTGTCAATTTTATTGATCTTCTCAAAGAAACAGCTTTTGATTTTGCTTATTTTTTCTAGTGCTTTCTTATTTTCTATTTCATTTAGTTCTGCTCTAATCTTTGATATTTCCTTCTTTCTACTTCTTTTGGGGTTAGTTTTTTGTTGTTTTTCCAATTTGTCCAGGTGTGCAGTTAGGTCTTCAATTTTAGCCCTTTCTTCTTTTTTAATATATGTATTTATGGCTATGAATTTCCCTACCAGTACAGCTTTGGCTGCTTCCCATAGGTTTTGATATGTTGTGTTATCGTTTTCATTTGTTTCAAGGTAGTTACTGATTTCTTTTGAGATTTCCTCCTTGAACCACTGTTTGTCTAAAACTGTGTTGTTTAACTTCCATATCTTTGTGCCTAATCTGGTTCTCTTGCCCTTAGTGATTTCCAATTTCATTCCATTGTGGTCAGAGAAATTACTTTTGTATAATCTCAATCTTTCTGAATTCACTGAGAGTTGTTCTGTGGCCTAGCATGTGGTCTATCTTGGAATATGATCCATGTACACTTGAGAAGAATGTATATCCCACTATATTTGGGTGTAACATTCTGTATATGTCTATTAGGTCCAGGTCCTCTAATGTATTATGCAGAGTCTTTGTTTCTTTATTGATTTTCTGTCTAGATATTCTGTCTAATGGTGATGATGGTGTATTAAAGTCCCCCACTATAATTGTAGAGGCATTTATGTCTCCACTTAGTTTTTCCAGTGTTTGCCTCATGTATTTTGAGGCACCCTGATTAGGTGCATAAATATTTATGATTGTTCTCTCTTCTTGAAAGATTACCCCTTTTACTAATATATATAGTGTCAATCTTTGTCTCTTACAATAGTTTTGCATTTAAAGTTTATTTTGTCTGATATTAGGATAGCTACTTCTGCTCTTTTTTGGTTATTGTTTGCTTGTAAAATTGTTTTCCAGCCATTCACTTTCAGCTTCCTTGAATCCCTGGGTGTAAGGTGGGTTTCTTGTAGACAGCATATAGATGGATCATATTTCCTTATCCATTCTGCCAATCTGTGTCTCTTGACTGGTGAGTTTAATCCATTAACATTCAGTTTTATTACTCTCAATGAATTTCTTACATCAGCCATATTTTCTTTGGGTTTATTATGTCATATGTTGTTTTTATTTCTCTTTTTGTCTTTTTAGTTGTTCTTACACTCTCCTCCAACTCCCTCTCTCTCCTGTTTTTTCCTTTCAACTTGTAGAACTTCCTTTAGTATTTCTTGAAGTTCAGGTTTCTTATTGGCATACTCTCTTAATTGCTGTTTATCTGTGAATATTTTGAACTCTCCATCCTTTTTGAATGTCAGCTTTGCTGGATAGAGAAGTCATGGCTGGAATTTTTTTTCTTTTAGTACCTTGACTATGTCATACCACTATCTTCTTGCCTCCATGGTTTCAGATGAGAAATCAGCACTTAATCTTATTATGCTTCCCTTGTATGTGATGGTTCTCTTTTCTCTTGCTGCCTTGGGTATTTTCTCTTTGTCTTGAGCATTGGACATTTTGATAATTATATGTCTTGGAGTAGGCCTATTGGGATTTATTCTGTTTGGGGTGTGCTGTGCTTCCTGGACATGTACATCCATGTCCCTCAAAAGAGTTGGGAAGTTTTCAGCCATTATTTCCTTCAACACTCCTTCTGTTCCTTTTCCCTTCTGTTCTCCTTCTGGGATGCTTATAATGAGTATGTTTGTGCATTTTGTGTTGTTGGTTAAATCCCTAAGTCCCTGCTGGATTTTTTCTATCTTTTTATCTATCTGTTCTATCTGTTTGATTTCAGATGTACTGTCTTCCACATCACTAATTCTTTCTTCTGCCTGTTCAAATCTGCTGTTATGTGAATCCAGCATCTTTTTTATTTTTTGGATTGTGCCATTCATCACCATCATACCTGTTATCTTTTTATGTATGTTTACAATTTCTTCAGTATGTTCTCCCAGTGTCTTCTTAATATCCTTAATCTCTTCCTTCACTTCATTAAGTTGGTCTGTGATATTTGTTTGGATAGTTTTGATTAGTTGTTCAATGTTCTGCATCTCTTCCTGGTTTTTAGTTTGTTCATTGGACTGGTCCATGTCTTCCTGTTTCTCAGTATGGTTTGTCATTTTTTCTTGCCCTCTGGTCATCATTTTATCTTGTTGGGTTTATTCCGTTGATTAGCTTCTCTCTCTGCTCTAGAGTTTTATTTAGCTGGTGGGTCTGTGTGTGTGTTAAGTTTTCTCTTTGATACTTTATTCTTCTTGTTCTATTTCCTTGCTTTTTTCTATGTTCCCTTGAATGAAAAAGATTAGGGCCAGAAGAATCCAAAGAGGTATGAAAGGAAAAAGGCTAATAGTAATATTGATAAAAGTTAGAAGAGGGGCCATATAAGACTTAGTAAAATGAATATTTAACTTATGTAAGCAGTGTAGAGTAATAGGGGGGAAAAAGTGTAGTACCTACAATGGAATGGGAAACCAAATAGAGAAAAATATATAGAATGATTTAAAAGGTCAGAATGATGAGAAGAGAAAGAGTAAAGAAAGGGCTGAAAGGAAAAAGTTAATAAAAAAAAAAGAAAAAAGAAAAAAGAATAGACAAGATAGAAATTGACACCCGTGAAGCTGAGGACTAATGAAAAAAGGTGGAATGTAAGAACCACAACAGAAAGCAGAAGGTAGAAAGATGAAGAAAGAAAAAGAGCGTTGGTAGACAAAATCAATATACACAGAGAATGAGAAATCAAGGAAGAAGAAGCACAGCAAAGAAGAAACAATCTAGCAGCACCCAATTTTTTAAAAATGGAGGGGAAAGAAAGAGGGGGGGGGAAAGCAAGAAACAAACAAACAAAGAAAAACCAAACAAACACACAAGCAAGTGGTCAAACAAACTAAGGAAGAACAGCTTTCCTTCTTGGCCCTTGTGGAGCTTCTCAGCCTGCCTGTGTTCATCAATCAATTACCCTGCAGGCCTTTCTCTGCAGGTTTTGAGGATGATTTCAGCAAATAAACTAAGTTTAAAAAAAATTTTTTTTTAAGTAACCTTTTTTGTGTATGTGAAGAAATAAGGGGACCCAAAAGAAGACCATCCCCTCTGCTGAGGGGACCCTAACTAGGCTCATGGCAACTTATCAAACACTTACCACTCCCAGGGGTGCCGAAACTCTGATACTATAAAATTGGCTGACTCTGCTCCCTCCAGAGACAAGCTTCCATATCCCAGGGTAGCTAGGTAAATCAGGCTTCCTCAGCAGATTCACCTCTCCCCTTAGCCTGGTGTCACTTCAAGCCAGCTGGTATGCTCCCCAAAGCTGCAAGGGGGTCCAGGCAGCCAAACCGACAGAAAGGAAACCCCTCTCCACCCTCTGCCAGAACCTCCCACTCTCGGAGAATGCTCCCTCTCACTGGGTTGCCGGTGGGAGTCGGAGCTCACATAGCCCTTTGCCCTGAGGGTGGGGCTTAGCTGCCCATGTCCATGATTTCCAGCTGGGGAAAAACTCACGATTTTATCTTGAGCAATCCACCTCGCTGTCCAGCTCCTTCCAGATTGATGTCCCTAAGGTTCTCTTTCTGTGGGATCCGAGAAGAGACTACTAAGGCAGGATCCTGTCCCCAATAAGCCGTCCTCTCTTGGTCTGGTCAGCAGGAACCACAGATTTTACTGTCACCACTTGGAAAGTCCAGCATGGCCACAAAAGGGAGCCAAAAGGGAGCCCAAACTGGAAACTAAAGCTCAAAATTTTACTTTATCAGAGATACCAAACATCCTTAAAGACTTTGTTCAAGAAGCAAGAAGGAAGGGTCAGACTGTCGGTGAGAGTAATCTCCCCTATATTTTTAATGTAACATTTGTGTAATCTAAAGCTTCTTTAAAAATAAAAATTTTAAATTAAAAATAAATAAATAAATAAAAATAAAGAGAGCTGCATTTCTTCATCCCTCCCTGTATCCCAGCCCTTTGCAATGGAACTTTGCAGTTTCTTCCATTGAGATAGATTCACTCTCCTTGAATTTGGGCTGGCCTGGTGACTTGTTTCGTCCAATGGAATGTGGTGGAAGTGACCGTGTCAGTTTCAAACGTAGGCATATTTTCAATCTCTTGGAACCCTGCCTCCACTATGTAAATAAGCCTATGTAAATAAGCTAGCTTGCTGGGTGATGAGAGAGACATGAGGCCTGGCCCGACCAAAGCCCCAGCCAGCCAATCCCCAGAGAGATGACTCAAGCCACCCTAGATCAGTCAACTCTCAGCTCACCATGGACTCAAAAGAAAGTCCAGTTGAGATCAACTAAGCCTGGCCCAGATAAGCCCTGCCCAACTGAACATAGAACCAGGAGCAATGAGTGTTAACTGTTTTCATCCAATGAGTTTGGGGATGCTTTTTTATACAACAGTAGCTAACTGATATAGCCACTCCCAGCTGTTTGAGCAATCTACTTAATCTTTCTGAGCCTTGGTTTCTGCATCTCTAAAGAGAGGATGCTAATAGTAGTAGCTATGTCCTAGGGTGGTTGTGAGAATTACAGAAATTAATATATGTGAAGCACTTAGAACAGTAACTGTCGCATACAAGTAGCTACCATTTTTTGAGCACAATGTATCAAGCGCTCTGATAAATATTTTTTCATATATTTTCCCATTGTGTTATCACAAAAACCTTATGAAGCCAGTATTATTGTTATTCACATTTCATAGGGGGTAAAAATGAAGGTCAGAGAAACTGAGTAAGGTGCCAAAAGTCACTCAGTTAATAAGTAGCAGAGCAGGATTGAATTCAGTTGTCTTAACTTTCCAGCCTACTATCTAAATCATTATATTACACTGTCTTTGAAGCTGCCTCTTGTAACTGGCAAGATGAAATGAGCTAAGTCAATTACACTCCCCAACACAGAACTATGCCTTAAGTAGGAATTCATTGCAAATAAAAGATGGATTCACACGTTATTACTTCTCTCCAAGTTTAAATTAAATCATGGTCCACGCAGTTTAGTGACCAAAGCTTGGAAATCATCAACATTGTAAGTGAAGAGATATCTGTTCTAACTGATGGCAACTCAAACTCCATTATCTAGCACCTAAATGCAATAGACCTCTTACCCTTAGCATTATTCCTCAGTTATTTAAATTTCAAATCTTTCCTTTCTTCCCTAAGGAAATTGATTGTCATCCAATTTTAAAAGATTCAGTGAAATGAATTAACTTGATAGCAGTACTTAATCGGTCCTGAACATCTTTTTCTTTTTACCTAAGACTTTAAAGTCTGTCTTAATTTCAGCCCTGTTGACTAAAGAAATCTCGATTTAACCCCTATTCCCACAGAAATTGTGTCTTACTAACTATGATAATACTTATCTTTTCGATGAAATTTTCACATACCTATGAAATGCATTAATAAACAAAATAGCAAAACAAAATTTTTTGTGGCTATAATTCCAAGGGAAGAGGCCAAACTTCTCAAACAATAGCAACGACAAGCTTGCATTGCCTGATATGGCCACAGGGAGGCAGCAGAGGGTGATGAATGAGCCAGGAGCCAGCAGCCACTGCACAGGTTTGGACACAGCACTAGGCCACCTGGGTTTGAGTGAGTCCCATCTTCTCTGCAGTGCACTGGGTTCACGTAATGGTATCAACCATCCATTTCCTCATCTGGAATTCTGGAATGCTCTAAACAGCAAGTGAAATACGGTATTGAAGCAGCTGTAATATACGTGAAAAAAAAGTAAACTTGGAATCCTGGATTTGAATCTTGCTTGGTTCTGCCTTTATATTCAAAAGTTAAAAAATATCTCTTGAATAATGCTTACTGCATACAAGGCACTGTGCTAAGTCCTGGGAATCAGATAATAATAATAGCTAACATTCGTTAGCTACCAACCTTGTACCAAACACCAGTCAGAGCTCTTTCTATGTACTATTTCATTCAATCCTCCCTATGAGGGAACAGTTTAATTATCCTCATTTTATAGGTGAGAAAACTTAGCATCAAAGAGGCTCAAGTAACTTCCCAAGGTCCTACAGCAAGTGAGCAATGGCGCCAGGACTTCAGCTCCAACATTCTGACTCCACAGCCAGTGTTGGGAACCCCTCGGCTGTGCTATGTTCCCCTTATCACGAAGGTTAATAACATGGCCCCTGGCCTTGAAAAGTTCAGTTTAAGGGGAACAAAACCTGGGAACAGATAGGTTACAGTGCTCTGCCATACATAATAGCCATAATCAAAGTAAGAACAGAGTGTCTTAGAATCACAGAACCTTAAAGTGGAAGTCTGGGAAGGCTTCACTGAGGAGGTGATATTTTTCTTAGATTTGAAAGTTGATGTTCCCCCTACTAACACTCACTCCTCCTCAAAATAGGAGAAAAAGGGAGAGGGAATTCCAAGCAGAGAGAAGACCACGCACAGCAGTGTTTAAAATAAGGGGGGGGGGGAAGGGAAGAGCCTGTGAGTAGAGGCCCACTGGGCAGGAGGTAAATCCAGAGAGAGTGTTGAGTCAGAGCAGAGAAATCCTTGGATGTCATATAAGATGTGGGCTTACCATCAAGTTGAACCTTTGAAGAGATTTAATGCAGCCACGATGCACTGGTATCTTTTGAAAGATGCATCCTTAGACCATTTAAGGAGGCAGGGGCCAGCAAGGGTGGTCAGTATGCAAAAGTGAATCTGGGCACTGCAGGTTTGTTTTTAAGGGGCAGGTGAGGGAGTGGCAAGAGAGCAAGCTCGAGGGGCCCTCGGCAGCCGAGCCAGCCCACAGTGCTCAGTTTTTGTCTACTAGGCCAAAGCCTGAGGTGCTCAGGGGCAGGGGTGGAGCCAGTGAGCCTGAAGACATTGAGGACTACTTGCTAGTGGTGTGATCGTCAGAAAACCACTTAGACTCTCTGAAAACCAGAATGGGATGGTTTGGTTTTGAGCCTGGCACCTGGCAGATCTATAGATCAGCAAAGGGTCATTCTTCTCTAAGATGTACCTACCATCTTCAGGGAACCCCAGTGATTCCAAGACGCCCTGTGTGTGGGAAGGAGTTGAATGGCAGTTTCAGTTGGGAACAGGCCTTGAGGATGGTCTCCTGGTTTGAGGGGCCAGCCAGCGCCCACGCCACTCATTGATGTCCATCAGACCTGTTTGCTTCTCTCTCACTCCCTCACTGGTTACACCCATCTTTTCCTACTGGGAAATACGCATTTTTGCCCTTGCATGAACATATTCAGGATCCCCTGCCCATCCATTAAATGAGGACACTTGTGGTAGATGGTGCAGTTACTGCTTTTGGTCTCTGTCAAGCACACAACATACAGTCAATAAGTGCACGTTAAAAGGCAAGGATGGGCGTCGTGAGACAGGGAGTTGCACAGATGCCCCTCTTTCACCCCTCCATGCCTCCCTGGGTGCCCCTTTCTTCTTCCCTCCTTAGTCACGTCCCTCCACCCCTCTCTCTGATCCCCACTCTGCTGCTTGCCCTTCAGCTGTCTATCCTGGCACATTCCTTCCTTCAGAGCTGCAGCTTCCTCACCTGTGTTATAGGGTCATCGTACTGACCTTGCCAAGCTGTTTAAGACTGAATGAGGTAAGGGCCTGCCACAGTGTTCCTTTCCACCTTCCTTCCCAGGGCCTTAAACATCAGAACCCCTCCTGGCATCACCCACAGGCTCACCCCTTAGATCTGGGCTTAGGGTGTGATTCACGGGGTTTCCTATCCAAGTCTGCTCACTTTAGCCTGACTAACAATAGGAGAGAAATAAAAGTCACTAAGTTCCAGAGCTGTGTATAAGCAGACACTTTAAACTAGAGAAGAGAGAACTTGAAAAGATAGAGGTAATCAGGAAAAATCGAGAAGAATGGTAGGATAACAAAAGAAGGCAACCGACAGGGAAAGAGCAGATTTTGATCCTGGCAAACGTACACTCCCAATTCTTCAAGACCCAGTCGATCGTCTTATCTATACGGCCAAGGAACGGGGCGGCGGCTGCGTGTACAGAGCGGTTTCACATAGCTCTTCTCAGAGGTGTCTGTGAAACTACCAAAGAATACTAATTCCTTTGCATTTATAAGAAATTATGAAAGCATGCTAATTCAAATTGAAAACGGGCCCAAGTGAAAACGCCACAAAAATCACCACCTCGCTGACAATGTAAGGCTACTTGGCCAAGTGCCGTTACAGGCAGATTTGGGAATGGCTTGTCCGGAGCGCTGGTCAGGCGGAGGGCGGCCGTAGGCTGAAATGCAGCCAGTGCAGCCAGAGGAAGTCACCCGGCGTCCTGCACACGTCAGAGCCAACCCTTCTGTATGGTCGTGCCAGGCACTGGGCGCCTCATTTGGGGCCCTGCTTCTGGCCTCCGACCTCGCGAAGCGCTCATCTGTGCCGTGGAACGTCCGGAGGCCACCCCGCAGCACTTCCCTTTCCCTTGTTCCCCTGACCATACGGCGCTTGGAAACAGGATCTCGGAATTTTTATTTTACAAGAATATAATATGCTGAAACAAGGAAATGGCGATGGAGTACATCATTCATATTCAGGAAACCAGCTCCGTTGTCAACAATAAATAAATATTTAAAGAGTGAGGAGTTCCTGACAGGCTCGAAGGGGCCCAGCATGTTCAGAGGTAGAGCCCCGTGGAGAGAAGAAGTCAGGCTGCCGACTCCTGCCGGGATTCCCCAGGACAGGTAAATGGGAATTACAATAATAAATAACAATAATAATATGCTAAGACAATAGTCACAAAACCAACAACACATTATACTTAAATAATTTTCTGCTGGAGAACTCAGTGCAGAGAGAAGTGTTCTTTATCCCCGGGCACCGGTGAGCTGCCCTGGTCCCTGCACAGGAAGTCCCATCTCGGAATGTCTGTTCCATCACGCCCTGAGGTGACAGGCAGGTTCTGATCCCCCCTTCCAGGCAGCCTCTCCCCCGCCCCCACGTTCCAGCCAAGGGTCATCGGGGTCCCTGTCCATCCCTTCCGATGCTGTCCACCATTTACATTCACAGAAAAGAAACACAAGGCTGCCCTTCCGTCCTGCAGTAACTTTTCCCCTAGTCTCATACCTACAAAAAATTATTGGCTTAAAATTTAAACAGGACTTTGGGGAACTGGGAAGAGATTTGTTTCTTCTGATCCTTTTCTCCTTCATCCCACACTGCTCCCTCCCTCCTGAGACAGAGGAAGGGTGAGCTACAAGTCAAGGGTAGGAAGAAAGGCCAGAAATCCCTTAGGGCCCAAGATCAGTCTCTTGGTCCTCAGTCCTCCCAGACCAGCTCCCCAAACCCCGCTGTGCACAGGCTGAGGGCGCATCGCAGCTGCTGGCAGGGAAGGGGCTCACCTTCAAGGGCAGCCCAGCAAGAAGCCCCTCAGCAGGCCCTCCTCACCGGTGGCCCCTGCTGCAAACAGAGCCCCCAGCAAGCCGGCACCAAGAGCACCAAGGTTAGTTTCAAAGCAGCAAGAAGGCCTCCTGTGGGGGCCCCCTACTGACCTGGAAAGGGGCTCAAAGGTTGAGGTATAAAAATCTCATCTTGGACAAGAGTCACTTGACACGGGGACTTGACAAGCCTGAGAGGCTGGGCACCCAGGATGTTAAGAAGTGCCAGCTCAGAGACCCTCATGCAGCCCAGAGGCAGGTGAGGGGGTCAGAGTGGGAAGCCTCATCCCCGCTGCTCCCTTCCGTGCTCGGAACAGTCTGGGAATTAGGATGCCATCAGTCAACTGGTAACATGCAAAGCAGCTGACGGGCTGTCTTTCTCCCACTCGTTGGCAAGTTTCCCTTTACCGATATGTTTCCCAAACCACCTTAGACTATTTCCTTGCCCCCATGAGAAGGATGAAAACCAATGATAACTCTTGCACCACCACTCTTTTCCCTGGAACCCCACCTAACCCTCATCTGCAAGATTTAGTCACAGGTCCTGGAAGTGGAGGGGACCCTCTCATGCATGGAATTTAGTCCCACAGTTTCTGGAGGAGAAGGTGTAGCTTCCGAAACAGGCTTTTTCCTTCACTGTCCTTTTGTGCATGCTTTGCAGAACCTGCCTCCCACTCGGGGTGGCAGCCTCAGGGATGGGTGACTCAACGTCTCTTCCGGGCTGGCTTCCTTACTGCCCCAGAGGCTCAGGTGTGTAAGGGCTCAGCCAGGCTGCAGCTGGACGGAGAGGCAGAGGAGGCCGAGGCTTGGGCAGCCAGGTCCTGGTAAGCGGCCGACTTCAGGAAGCGTGGGTAGGAGTCCTTCTCCATCAGGGTGCGCGTCTTCCCCTGTGCCACGTCGAAGCACGTGACGGTGACAGCCTGCAGGTTCCTCCTGGTGAGCTCCCTGGTCTCGTGGTCTAGGTTCACCTGCAGGAAGGAGGGTGAGCACACCAGTGAGTGGGGAAGGGAAGGCTGAGTGAGGACTGAAGGGCAGGGGCCGCGAAAAGACTAGAATTCTAGCTAGGATTTATACAACGCCTTGGTTTGTTGATTTAAAAAAAATTTTTTTAATTAAAAATCTTGGTCTCTTCTGGATCCAGTGCCCCCGAGTCTATCATTAACTGGCTTTCCAGCTCTACCCCTGTCCCCACATCTGTGATTCAAAGTTACAGTGCGGCTTTACTAAGAGTGTACATGAACTCAACCTTTCACCCCCACTTCTGAAACAACATCCATCCCAGTCACCATCACCTCCCTCTTGGATTAATGCCAGAGCCTCCGAACAGGTCTCTCTCCTCTACTCTGAATCTCTTAGCCCATCCTGACCTGGCAGCTGGAGTGATCCTTTAAAAATCCAAGTCAGTTGGGTGGTATTTCTGCTTATGGCATCTCCTTGTCTTCCCTCATCACTCAGAGGAAAAGCGGGCTCACCCAGCTGCCTGGCCCCACACGTGGCCATTTGCCACCTGTCCGACTTCACCTGCTCTCCCTCCCTCCCTCCACCTGCTCCATACAGGCCTGCTTGCTATTTCGTGACAACAACAGGCACCCTGTGGCCTCTGAGACCGTTTTTTTCTGTTAGCATGATTTTTCCTCCCTTACTTCTCTCATGTCTCTGCTCCAATGTCACCTTGTCAGACAGCCCACCCCTGACTTCCCTTTCTAAAATGCAAAGAACCCACCTCCCTCCTCCCATACCTCTGGCATTCTCCATCTTGCATATCCTGCTTTATTTCTAACAGGAGTACAGATCATCCCAACATAACAATTCATTTGTTCCCTTGGTTCTGTTCTTCTCCCATTGGAATATAAATCCCAGGGGCTTGTTTTGTTCACTGCTATATCCCCTTTGACTATGATGATGCCTTGCATGTAACTGGTGCTCAGTAAATATTTGTGTAATGAGGGAGAATAAGGAAAAGTACTTAGAAAATAAAAGCATGATACAAAAGCAAGAATGACGATTCTGTCTCCACCAGGTGGCCCCATGTTCTTTATCCAATGTCACTGCCAGGCAGAAGCTCACTGACAACAGACCTGTGGCCTGAGGCAGGTCAACCAGGGGACTGAGCCAGTTACCTAAGATCCCACGTCCTCGTCTCCCTGTTGTGTCAGTGTGTTGAGCTTCTGAAGGGGGCTTGGTTTACAAAGGTGGGTATGAAGAGAAGCCCACACGCCTTCCAATGCTCTCTGCCCCGCCTGGGAGTCTGAGGTCCCACCACCCAAAGGTAGGAAGGAGCCTGGCTTTCCTGGTATCCGACCACAGAAACCCACTCACCCCTTTGACAAATAAGGTCACTTTACTTCTAGACCCAATTCTTCACCGCTTGGCCCCCAAAACCCCCAGTTCTCAGTGGGGAAGGAACAGGCAGAGTTTGGAGGATCCATGAGACATGTGGGGGCTCTGACCTCTTTAGGGGCTTCGCTGCGAATGAACTCCTCAAAGACCCTCTGAGCCCTGGAGGCCAGCTTGGCAGCCGACTGGATCTTCTTGAACTCCTCACAGGCCAGCCAGAACTCCAGGTTTTCCTGGCTGAACTCTGTCTTCAGGAAAGCATGGAAGGCAGCCACTCCATCTGTGGTTGGGGGAGGAAAAAAGAGACAGGTCAGACCAGGGACAGAAAGGAATAAAAGAAGAAAAGACAGCAATTGCAGTTAATGGCTCTATTTTTAGGATGCAATTTTCCTGAACAAGGACCTGCCTTTGTATTCTGAATAGAGGCTGGCACACTAGGGGATCATTATTATCACTACTACTATTATTTTGCCCACGCTTTCAGCATCCCGCATGTGTGTACTCCGAAGCCCATGAGCACACATGTGCCATGCACAGACAGACACAACATGGTCCTACTCACTTTTACTGCTCAGCAGCAAGTCAAACGATTCTCTCCACCCCAGCACATCTTCTGCGAAGTTTCTGCTAAAGAGAGGAAAAAAGAATGAAGATTTTAAAATAAAATAATAATAATAAACATCAGCAAACCAAGGCAGAGCACATCCTAGCCAGGATTCTTATGGGACATTGCGTAGTTCCCACGAAGGCTTGCTGGGTGATTGTTGAAGCTGACTCCTCATACTCCCGGTTGGGGGTAGGGGCAGTGGTGTTTCTGAGAGGGTGATTCAGTAAGTGTTAGCTGAAGCTAGGGACCCTTCTGCCCTCAGCCAGTATCTATTAAGGCTGTCTCTTTCCTGTCCAAAAACACAAAAATTCCTTCCAATTCTCAGACTGTTTTGTACATCTCTCCAAGGGCAAAAAGGTCTCATGAATAGTAACTATGCCCACCCAGAACCTCAGGGAACCTAGGACTGCACCTGGCAACTGCAGATGCTGGGGTGGGTGGGTGGGGCTTGTAGGCAAGGTCCACGCCAATGGCAGTAAAGTCAAATGGTCCTGGCCCTAGTTTCATCTGCAACGCACATCTCCAGATGAGATCATATGGTAGCAGATGCTCAGGACCCAGTGCAGCCACCTGGAGCCAAGCAGGCAGACCAACCTCAAGCCCATAGTTTCTCCTCATCTTTTCCTTCTCGTGACTCCTTTCCTAAATCTGGCTCCCTCCCCTTTAGGAGTCCATGGCTGGTCAGCAGGACTGACCCCTCTTTTTTGCTATTATTGTTGTTTTTTGCTTTTTAAGGACTTACCTCTCTTTGCTGTATTTACTGCCCCGCTCGAACTTGCCAGCATTCCCAGTCTCAGAGCCCAATTCTGATTTGTGAAGAAGGATCCCCAGCCGTGTCTTGAACTCTTTGGCTCTGGAATACAAAGTTTGAGCACGTAAGGATTCACCCTTTTATCAGCCAGTGTGGAGAGGATTATGGGATCCCAGCAGAGTTCAAGCTGGCGCCACCCAAATTCCTGCCACAAGGATTCTTGGGACAAGGCCCAAACTGTGCTGCTCTTGTTAGCATCATCCATCCAGAAACAACAAAACAGTGCTGGAGCCCAGGAAAGCCTTATACTTTCCCATCAGGGCTAACAGCATTGCATATATGTTTTTTTCCCCACTTAAGTCACACTGATCTATCTTTGTGCCCCATGATTAGCTGAAGGCAGCTCAGCACCCTCTAGGCTTGTCAGGAGTATTTCTGGATCTGTGTGGAAACTGATTTCTTGCCCGCATCTTTGCCTTTTCCTTCCCAGTCACCAGACTGGGTAAGGACTGGAGACTACTGAGTCGGTTCCTGAGAAGCCTGCAAGCCTCACACAGATGGGACCTGAAAAACATCTCCCTGTCTTCCCAGGGGCAGCGGGGGCCACGCCCCTAGCTCTGGGCTGTGGACAGAAAATCGAGTGCTTAAGAAACCGGGGAAGAGTCTATTCTGCCAACGTGGCCTTCCTGCAGTCTGGTCTGCATCAGGTCACCAGAGGTGGGCTGCCGTTTGTCAGAGGACAGGGAATGGAGGCAAACAGTGGGGGCCCGGTTCCCTCGCCTTTCCCTTCCCCTTCTCCAGGCGCGTCTCTTCTCTTCGACTCTTTAGAGAAGTATCTGAGCACCCGGCATCAAGTTAGTCTCTTCCTCTGCCTCTCGACTCGAGTCACTAGCGCCCACTCGCCAGCCCGCCCAGGTCTCCTAAGCTGCCGCTTCGCTCCCTAAGAGTTGGAGAGACTCGGGCTCCTTCCTCCGGCCAGCACGGCAAGCAACTCTTACCTCTCCAGGCAGGTGGTAGGGAAGGCGGACAGGGTCCGGCACATGGTTGCGGGCTCAGGACAGCACGTCGTGGGGAGGATGGTGACGGTTCGATGGGCACTGCGAGGACTAGGAGGTAGAAGAGCAGCGGCAGCTGCAGCTGGTGCGCGAGACTTCGGATTTATCCAGCTGGACGCGCCCAAGCAGGCGCTACCCGGCCTTTATCCCCACGGAGGGAGCGGGGGCGGGGCCACGCGCCGCTGACCAATGGGAGAGTGGGGCTGGGCGCCGCGCGGGAGGGGGCGGTGGCGGGCGGGGGCTGCGCGGCCCCCGCCCTGCCCGGAACCTGCCCACCAGGGAGCCGCGCGCTGGGGCGCACGGGGCGCACGGGGCTGCCCCAGCCGCAGGGCCGGCGTCGTGTGTCGGGCGTGGGGAGGGAGAAGCGCACGCCCAGTTTAGAAGGGAAAAACAAAAAACGAGAAGAAAAAAACCCCGCCGACCTCTGGTAAAAGCGGGAAACCAACGCAGTCGGGAGGGTTTGCTGGGGCTGGGGGTACGGGGCGGCACCTGTGGTGTAGGTCGCTGGAAAAGTCTGAACGTGTTGGGTACTGAAGGACAGGGGCACAGGGTGTAACTCGGCCAAGACAGCATCTTGATTATACTGATAATTATTTACTGGGCTCCTACCCTATTGGCCACGGTGCTGAGACCTTCCTCCTCCTCATTTCCATTTTACAGATGAAGAAACTGAGATCAGAAAGTTAAAGAGACTAGCCAGAGATACAGAGCGGGAAATAAACGGTGGTGAGTCGGGGGTGGGGGTGGGGTGCCAGGTGTTTTCACTAAGACTCAGAGGTTAAATAACTTGCTCAAAGTTAAAGTTAATGTTGGTGCCAAAATTCAAATCTGAAGTTACCAGGCTTTTTCCATTGCCAAAAACAAAACAAAAGCACCCCCCCACACACACACACACCTCTGTATCTGGTGAATGACCCTGAGCTAAAGCAGTTGCTAGCTCTGAGATAAAGGTAATAAATGCCCACCTCACTCCTCACCTCACCTTCCCCTCAGAGGCATTAGTCTCCCTATCACCGCCCCCCTTCCCTTGGGATTGTTGCATGAAAGTAAGAGAGTGGGGTCTACAGTTAGATTGTTGGGTTTCAAATCATGGCTCTACCACTTTCAGGCAGGAGATACTGGGCAAGTTTCTTAATCTTTCCGTGCTTCAGTTTCCTCATCCCTAAGACGGGGACAGTGATAAATAAGTTAATACCCATGTCTTAGTTTGAGTTCACTGGGAAACAGACTCTGAGGCAAGAGAATTGCACACAAGAGGTTTACTGGGGAGAGTTCTCCAGAACAACACCTGTGAGGGAGTGCCGGCACTGGGGTTTAGCTGAGTGCCATGCCATTGTATGAAGGTCCCATGGGAAGATCTGGAGCTGGGAAGGCCTGTGGTCGCTTTTCCCCACTGAAGCAAGGGTGCAGGCTTTTGTATGCGCTTCTCAACCATTCATTGGATGCGGTCCAGTAGAGAAGACGGCCTAATCTTAAGGCAGCTCCCTTCTGCCAAGGGCACCTCTGGAGGATTGCGCTATAAGCCTACAGGAGGCAACACTCTGGGTCACTCGCAGAATGAGGGCTCCAGTCCTGAAGGGAGGATAGGGGGGCATACCAAACATCCCACGACACTAAGGTGCTGACAACAGCACTCAACTCGTAGTCAGCACTTAGAGAGTGCTAACTTTCACTTTCCATAGGGATACAGGACTCCCAAGAGAACAAGGAAAAGCAGTGAGCTTTTTGTGTCTCTTGGAATTTAGTTTTTTATTTCATAAGGAGTATCTAAGAATTGCTACTTCTCAGCAAGCCTCCTCTGTTTTCCTGGCTGTAAAGAGTCAGGTAAAAGAAAAACAGGTAAGGCGATGTTCCCCAGCTGAGAGATCTTAAGAGAAGGCTGAGAAAGCAGGTAGAGCAGGAAAGGGGAAAAAACAGACGAGGAAGAGGAGAGGGAGGCCTGTGAGACAGTGTTTGAGGCACTGCTTGAGCAACAGAAGCTAAAATCAGAATGATACATAGGCTTCTTTTGCCAAAGCAGATTCCTCAGAAGGCCAGGACCTGCAGAAGATGACCCAGTGGATCACAAACATCATGCACACTGAAGAACCAGAGCCATCCTCCTTCCCAAACCTCCTGGTCGCTTGGTTAGTGGAGCCCAGAGGCAGGTACAGCAGCCATTCCTCACATTGGCAGTGCCACTGCAGACACCACCATGCCTCCCTCAGCCCCCTCCTTTCTCACAAGTCAGAGGTGGGGCAAGAGCATGCAACCAAGCTATAGGAATAATGTGAAAATCTTTAGAAAAATTTTGAAAGTCTTTGTTTTTCAACACAGTCCTTCATCCACACGACGAAGCAGCCCACTCCAACCTCATCGGCAGGATGTTCCGCTGGAAGTGTTGGAGCGAGGCGAGGGGCTGTTTCACCCGGTGTGGCACACGCCCGGAGGTGTGCTTCCATAGCACAGCTGCGGGGGGTGGGGGTGCGGGGTGCTGTCTGTGGGGCGCTTTCTCTTCATGCAACGAAAACGAGTTTATGGAAGGACCAGAACCACAGTCTTGTCCTCAGTAGCACCAAGTTTGAACCTGCCCAGACATGGCCACATGACAACATCGATACTGACTACGAGGAGAACCTGCGTAGGGTTCCGCAAGCCTTCGTGTCCTTTCCACATCCCTGGGAATAGGCCCTAAGAGGTTTTTCATGTCTATTTTGTAGACAACAAAAGAGCAGTGCCTGTGGCACCCTTAGTTAAGTGCACTGAAACAACTGAGACCTGGGCCAGATCTCCAGATTCCTGAGCTAGTACTTCCTCCCACAGACAGGCAAATCCACGAGCACAAAGCTCCCTGCTGGAGATGAAGGTCCCTCTCAGAGTTCACCCTGTCTCCTAGTTGCCATGGTTACCTCTTCAGTTTCCAGGCAGAAACTTTTGAAGTTCACAATTTATCCCAAATTCCCTTCCCAGCAGGACAGTTCATATCATATCTGCAATTTCAGCAATGCAGGATGACTTGACAGTTGCTGTAAATTCAGCAAATTGCGCTCACTGGCAAGTTGCACTGGCTTTGGCAAAACTTGACCTTGTTTTCGTGCAGCGCTCCCAGCACAGCTCTGCTCTCTTTAAAGGAGGCTGTGGGGGCACAGCCTAGGTCATCTGGGGTCAGCAACCTGCGAAAAGCTTGGGTTAGGATTAAACATGCAATGTCCTGAAATCACACTGCCTTCCATCTCCTTCAGCCCCTCTCCATCCAGCACTCCCCTTTCCACAGACGTTGACATCTACACTGGATCTTTGTCTACTGAAAATGGTCCCCACCATGGTCTGGGTCCTTCAAATTCAATCGTCAATCTACTAATAAATATTTATTGGTGTGTCTTAACCTGTAGCATGCCTGCAACCCATGTCTCAGGTTGTATACTTATCTCATTTCAAGTTTTCTTGTTTCTTAATAAACTCTTTACTCCCTTGCTTTATTTATTTATTTAGAATTTACTATGTTCCCAGGTCAGTGTAGAAACAACAGCTTTTAAGACCCCTCCCTACCTCCAAGGACCTGATCACTTATTTAGCGAGGCAACAAAACCAACATGGTGGGGGGAAGTGGCTGTGGCGCAATTGGTTGGGCTCCCGTTTACCATATGGGAGGCCCCAGGTTCAATTCCCGGGGCCTCCTGGTAAAGGCAAGCTGGCCCCCGCGGCGCAGTGAGCCGACGCAGCAAGATGACTCAACAAAGGGAGACAAGCAGACACAGAAAAACACACACACACAAAAAGCAAATGGACACAGCAAGCACAAGCAGCAAGGGGGGGATAAATAAATAAATAAAAATAAATCTTAAAAAAAAACTAACATGGTGGAGGTGAAAGGAAGTTATTATCTGGAGCTGCAACAGATGTCTAGGAAAGGGGGAGATCAGTGTTTTAAAAAAAAGGGAGTTGGAAGGGTTTTGCGGCCATGGATGATGGTAAGATTTAGATGTACGACTTGTTGGAGAAATGTTCCAAGTGGGAGAACCAGCTCAGAAAAAGCCTGCTGTGGTTTGGGTGTAGTGCAGAGTGCAGAGGAATTCCTTAAATAGTGGCAGAGACTTAGGTGGGATACCAACTGGGTGCCACTTTTAGGGTTAGGAGCATAAAAACCACAGGAGCTACACTTACCCTGAGGCAAGTGGATGAGGAGGCAGAGGTGGCCTTCAGCAGAAGTGAAATAGGTAGTCCCTCGGGGATGTTTCCTTGCTGGATCATGACAAAAGCTATGGGTGCCCTCCCCTCCTGGGTGAGGAAAGTTGACCGAGTTCAGTCTGGCTGCAGGAAGTTGAGTGTGTTTCCCTAATTATTCTCGAGGGCACTGGGTGCAGCTCACTTTGGCAGCTGTATTATTCCTCTCTAGTTTTCCTCCTCATCCCTCCCCCTCAGGGAAAACTCTGGGCAGAGTTCTAAGGAACTGGCTTGTGGGAGGCCTGCTGCTCTCTACTCAGCCTGGGCCACAGACACCCAGCCTCCATGGCAGGGCAGTCTTAGCCTCCTGGGGATGAGGCCTAAACTCTTCAGTGGTACCCATGGCTTGTATGATTATATCCAGATGCCTGGGCATGGCATATAAGGCTCTATCTCCCATTCCTTCACCTCAACCCTAAAATCCAGCCAAACCCAGCAGCTGGCAGGCTACCACAGACACTGTGTGCCTTATACTACAGACCCCTAACCATGAGGTCCTCTTGGCTTTGAAGGCCCCTCCCAGTACTACTCAATTGCAAGAGTATTTTTCAATAAGCTAATTTTATTAGGTACAATTATGTACAATAAAATGCACAGAGCTTAAGTACATAGTTCGATGTGTTTTGACAAGTGTATAACCCCTATAACCAATACCCAGCCAGTCTAAAGAACACTTCCATTATCCAAGAAATGCCCCTGTGTCCCTTTCCAGCCAATCCCTTTCATCAGAGGCAACCGCAGTTCTGAGTTCTATAACCATAGATTGGTATTGACTCTTCATGACTGTTCAGCTTATTTTTTGAGACCAAGCTCAAATGCCTTCTCTTTCCTCATAGCTGCCCTAATCCCCCCACCCCACCTTATCCCCAAGCAGTTGGCCAGGTCCTCTCCGGAGCTATCCCGTGCCTCATTCATACCTCCATTGTCCTGTACTTGATTTATAATGGGTTTCCTCTGTGACCTCCTGGAGGACAGTGATCATAGCCTTGGTCATCTTATCTTCAGCACCTTGCTCAGGTCAACATATGTTCCAGAATGTTGGCTTATGTTTCAACACAAATAATAATAGCCAGCATTTATCAAGCACTATGTGCCAGGTTCTGTTCCATGTGCTCTCACCTGAATTATCTTTTTTAATCCTCACAATTATCCCCATAACATGGGTAACACACTGTCTTCACATTGCATTTGAGTAAACTGTGGCAGAGATTGGCTAAGTGACTTGCCCAAGGTCACACAGCTAGTATGTGGTCAGCTGGGATTGAGCTCAGGTAGTCTAACTCCAGAAACTGTGTTCCTAAGCATGCACCATGCCAACTTGCTGGGTGGCACTTTCTAGAACTCAGAATCAGCTCATGAGGAGAAGAATTCATGAAGCACATTCATAGGGCATAATGGCAGGACACTACAACTCACCCCCCTTGCCTTCTGTAATTCTCTTTCCACATATCCTCTTCCCACCCCCTCTTTTTTTCCCACTCCATTCCTCTCTCCCTATTCACATTTTCCACTCTCTGTCTCTGCCCTTAGCTGTGTGTCGTCACCAGCTCTGGATTTTCCTGCTTCTCCACTTCTTAGTCCCTTGTGCCTGTAGTTCCGGAGTATGGCTGTGAAAAGTCCCTTGCTCTGCTAAAGTCCCTCATGTAACATCTGTACTTATATTTTATTTGCAGGAAAATTCAGAGCTCTGCTTTCCTCTGCCAACCTTTCCAGCCTGTGTCCGTCCCACTTTGCTTATGGAGCTCCCTGGTTCCCACCAGGGAGGGAGGCTCTCAGCTCTAAATTTCTTTGGGATGTATGGTCTGGTGGTCCTGGCACTCTGGTGTTTACGTCATCCTGGTTCTTGCACACTGGCTTTGGTCTTCCCCAGCCCTGTGCTCGGGGTTCTGCAGCCTGACCCAGGTGGACTTGCCCTGCCTGGCTGCTTCGTCTGCTTTACTCCACACCCTGACCCCACTGTCCTCCTGCCTCCAGACTCCTGACTTTTCCTTGACTATCAGTGCCAGGTTCCTTCCCACACTGTGCCTGCCCTCTGCCTCCCCCCACCCATGCTCTGCCCGTGGGCGTCAGCTCTCTCCTCCTAATGCTACTGACCAGGCTCCAGCACCCCTGCCATCACACTGATGCATTCCCTAGAGTAACAATAAAATTGATGGCCAAAAAAAGGGGCCACATCTCATCCTAATACTGTTGTGTTGAAAATAAGGGAATTAACTAAGAATCCTGGGTTTCTAGATATCTTCCTCTTTCTCACCTTCTGCCTCCTCCCCTTCTTCATCTTTGTCACAAATGTCATTTTTCTGAGAGCATCTCATTTCCATTCCCTAAGACTTAGGAACAAATTTCATCATCATCTGAATTTTCTGTTTTAATGATTGTCCAAGGTCTGGAGAAGCTGCTTAGAATGAAAGACTAGAGGAAAAAGGGTAAAACCTAGAATTTGTAAGTGGCTGAAAGGTGATGTTTATCCTTCCAGTTCCCTATTCCTTCCCAGGTTGTGGATTGAGCACTTTCTGATTTCAGAACTGGAAGGTCAGGCAGGCACTGCACATGAATTGTGCCACTGTCTCCAGGCAGGGAACCATCACTGGGGTTGGGGCTGGGGGATCTAACAGCTGCCATCCCCTGGCCCAGGAGTAGAGGCAGGATTCCGACCAACTCCCTTCCCCTACCTTATTCTCCTACGAGGGCAACCACCAGGAAATGACATGTAATATTGCGGGCAAGGAGAAAGCACCTATCTCTGTGAAGACTCTTAAAATGGCCTAATTGCTGTGTCAAATGGAGAGAGATAAGAAAAGAGTGAGGGAAGCATTGTTCTGAATCTCAAATTGTGTGTGTATGTGAGGGAAGGTGCAGGGGACTGAGAGATCCTCACAGATTAAGCCTCTGTAAGTCCCAGCCCAGGTCAGTGAATCAGACAACCTTGGTTCCAAAGACACGCCAGCTCTTGCTAGTTGGAAGGCTGCTTTGGAGATCTCGGTGCTCATTCAGGCAGGTCTTAAAGGGCCTCAGAGAGGCCTGAAATTCCATACCCTGGTGCCTAGCCCAGTGGCTGGTACAATATAGACCCATTAAATATTGACTGACTGACTGACTGACTGAATCCCACTCTAGACATGGTTAATATCTTTGTAGAGTTATAGTCGACCAGCCTCCCCAGGATGCTTATGTTCTCAGCTAACTTTTAACTAGACAAACTTCTTGAAATGGGGCACAGAGAGGCTGGACCATGCAGTGAAACTTATCACTACAAACCCCATAACAGGCCTCTTCTCCTGTGGCTTTCTAGAGTGGTCTGACGCAGAGACAAAGTCTGGGAAGGGTCTAGCAGATGTCAGTGGCTCCAGAGCTCAGCCAGAGTTGGAAAGAGAGAACCAAATACACACAGTGCCAGGGCCAATTCTCCCTACCCACCTCCGAGCTCTTCCCAGGTCTTCTGAAGACATGCACATGGCTCGCCCCTCTCTCCCCCGACTCCTCAGTGTTCCAGAGAGGCACATGCTAGGGAGAAGCTCTGGGCCAAACCCAAGCTCTGGATTTGGTATTAAGAACAGATTTCAACTGGCTTCGGCCCACTAACCCCTGAAGCTGCTCTGGGCCTTGTTTTGAGGAAGAGAAGCTGCTGTGTTGTGAGGCCCAACCACGATGGGACTGTGAGCTCAGTGCTTTGCAGACACCACCTCTACAGATGAGGAAACCAGACCTCAGCAAGTTGTGTTCTACCCACAGTGATGCACCTAGTAAACAGAGGATGGGAAGCCAGTTCTGTCTAGAAGGTCCAAACCCAGGACCTTCTCAATGCCCCGTCCACTTACCTCTGAGCAGCAATCCTACTGGCCCCTGGCTGATGCTTCTGGCCACTTCTCCATGCTGTCCAAACAGGGATTTTTAGGTGCTTGCAAAGGCCACAGATCAGACCTAAGGGCCCCAGGAACAGAAACCCCAACATGTGAGCATCACACACACATTCAGAGGCATCAGGTCAGAGGCACAGGACGGGCTTTTGCCATCTCCTGGGAGTTAGGAACCTGCCCTCTCTGCAGCGCTCTCCCTGTCCTTTGAGTCACCTTCACGAACCCCCATGCCAATAGGGAGAGTGGGGAGTGGGAGTGGGGAGGGCTGAGTCCGGGTCACAGAGGAAAAACAGGCTCGACAAAGCATCTACACTAGTTGTGAGTACAGTGGCAAGTTGTACAGAAACGTGCCTCTCACAATGTGCCTGCAGCACCTGATCTGAGAAACGTGGTCTGATGTGTGAGCAGCTGGGAGACTGGGGCTGGCAGGGCTGGGGTGGGAGGGAGGGCGCAATGGGAACAGGTGGTCCTTTCACAGGCTCCGGGCCATCAGCCCCTGACACAGCAGCTGTCCTAGAAACAGGCCCAGGTGGACAGAGGGAAGAGCACAGCGGGGGTGCAGGGATGTTTTGCAGAGAAAGAAATGAGCCCTCCCTAATGGGCCCCACACATTTGAACACAGAGAGACACGTGGTGAGCTGTGTGACTGAGCCAGGGTGAGTCCCTCCCTCTCTCCCAGGCGTCTGACTGTGCTGCTTCGTGTGTGACTATAGAGGAAGCTTCTGGATCCAAATCCCCAGGCTTTCTGAGCCCTCTGGCTGCAGTAATAGCTATAAGAATCGCTAACATTTAGTGAGCATTTCCTCTGTGCAATACGTCATGGTTACTACAGTCCTCCTCTCATTTAACCCTCACGCTAACCTATGAAGAAGGTACTATTACTGCCCTTGTTTTACACATGGAGAAACTGAGGCCACATAGGAAGGGACCATGATTTCATATAGGGTCATCTGACTCCACTGTCAACCACTCAGTCTGCATGGCATGCAACCCACCCCCCACCCAGACTTGCAAAAAGCTCTCCTCTGCCCCGCGTTCTGACACCCTCGTATCCCCAGCTCCAAGAGGATTCCATGAGACTAACATTTACCTCCTCTTGTAGTTCAATCTGACCCTGTCCCTCTTCTTCACTTCTGGGGAGGAGACAGAGCAGAATAAAAGGACTTTCAGCTTCTGAAGCCCATTTAGAGAGAGTGAGCCCTGTCACTTTTGACCCTGGGACCACTCTGTTCATCTAGAATTTCCCTCAGCTCTAATAACAGTACTCTCAGTGACCCCTAAGTCCTAGCCTGATGTTTGGAATTTGACACGTCTCAGCTCATTTAAGGCTGACCTCAAGCCTTCCTGGTAGGCTTTACCACACTCTGGCTTGGCTCCGTGGCTGCTCCTCTTTGTCATTACCTGTCTGCTAGATAGAGATGCTCCCAGGGTGGTAGCCTATACCCTCTTCTCTACTCATACTACAGCCTCTACTGGAATAAGATCACCGGTTGTTATTTCTTCAACCACTGTCTGCATGCTGATGAACCCCCAAACCTTTCTGTACCCTATTAGTGACCCCTATTTCCAGCTGCCCATTAGGTGTCGACATGCTTAATTTATCCAAAATTAATTCGGTGTCTGTTACACATCACCACACCTAACTGGATCAGTGGCACCACCGTCGATTCAGTTGCTTTGGGAAGAAATCACACTCACCATCTATGATCCCTCACTCCCCTCCCTCCTATTTCCAATCAGCCTCCAAGTCCCAGCAACTCTATTCTCATCTCTGGAATCTTCCCCCTGTATCTACACAACCACTGTCCTCACCCTCTTGCCTCCTAACCCATCTTCTCCATCCTACCCATATTTTACTCAGTGCCAGACAAAGATGGATCAGAGCATGTCATGCCCACCTCCCCTGGGGCCACATCAAACTCTATCAGGGCATTCCAGGTCCCTCGTAGCCTGGTTCCAATCAGTTGTTGCAACCTTCTCTTCCATCCATTTCCTAACTCCTTCAGTTCTGGTCACACTCAACAACCTTTCCTCCAGATATTCCATGTCACTCACCCATTTGCTTTTGCACTCATTGTTGCCACCATCCAGAATGGCCTTCATTCTCTTGTCTGTTAAACTCCCATTCATCTGACAAAATGCAACTCAAAATTCCCTTCTTTGCCTGTACTTATTCTTAGAAGATGCATGCTGAAATGTGACTACCATACTCCTCACTTTCTTTCAAATGATTTGGCTATATATCAACATATATGGCTGTATATCTATATATTTACTAGTTACCTATCTATATAACAAGAAAGAGAAAAGCAATGTGGCAAATGCTAACAAAGGCTGAATTCAACTCTTCTGTTTGCTTGAAATTTTTCATGATGAAAGATTAGGGGGGGGGGGAACTACCTTGACTGGAAGGTTTCCTCATTGCCTGGAAAAGTGAATTACCCCTTTCTTGGTGTTCCCATAACATCCTGTGTCACCAAAAACACAGCACTTTGCCACATTTTGTTGAAATTATGTGTTTAGCAGTTTTCTCTTCCAGACACTGTGAACGCACAAAAGCACAGTAGCTTCATGCAGTAGGCACTCAATGAATGTCCTCCGTGTACTTGAGCCCAATGCTTCCCTCCTCACAACACGGATACTCATTAATCCAGGAGAGGCTCCGTGCTGGGGGGGGGGGGGGGACGGGACATATCCTAAATGACTATTTGCTAAGTGACAGAAGTTGATTTAAAACTCAGGAGATCTGTGCTCTGTGACTGGTGCTATGATTTACCAGCTGTGTGACGATGCATAATTGCTAACCTCTCTTACCCCAGTTTTCTTCCTTGCAATCGGGATTAATAACGTCTGACTTACCTAAAATTGAGAGGCAAGAGTGCGAAAGCACTCTGAGAAGTCTAACACATTAGACAAATATGCAGTTCTAGCCTTATTTTTGTTATTAAATTGATCAAGAGTTTGCCCTAACCAGTGAAGTTTTCTGAGTCACTGGGCGCTGCAGCAGGAGGTGGAGAGAGGCGGGGAAGGGCGGATAGCAGGAAGGAGGGGGGCGCTGCTGTGAAGGATGGGAATTTCCACCCAGCTGAAATTAATGAGCGCCTGTGGCTCGGCCTCATTGTCTCCCACCCCCGCTTTCCCTTTCCTCTGACCAAGTGACAACTGCTGGGAAACAGACAGGACCTGAGGCTTCGGAAGCTTAAAATAGAGCAGCAAATGTCTGCGACTCACACCCCCAGGCCTCGGTTGCCCCATCCAGTCTGCTTGCGCATGTGTACACACACAGAGGGTGGCTCACGTGGGACCCCAGCTCTCTGCTCCGGAAGGGCCAAGGCCAGGGAAAAAGTAAACATTCCTTCCAGAGAAAAGCAGTCATCCAGGAATGCGGTGTTTTGATTGGCTGTCCCGGTGAGATGCTGCGTCTTGATATTCCTGCTTCCTTCGCGGCTTGGCGCTCCCTGGAGGAGCAGCTCTTCCTGGAAGCACTGCAATCCCACTGGCCCTCCCCACTGGCCCTCCCCGCTGGCCCACGTAGGCCGGGGGAAAGATAATAAAAAGACCCCTGGGGGCAGAGGGAGTTCATGACGCAATGGTTTCAGGGGAGCTGGACTTCTCAGGCTCTGAGGGCCCCCATTTGGGGTGCTAATATAACAAACCTGGGGAGGGGGGGACACCTGGAAGACTGGACCCTGAGCTCCAGTCTGGTAAACTTTCTGCCTGACCCTAGGGAAAGGGTCCCTCCCAGGACTTGGGGGCTGAGGTAATGGGATAAAGATCTTAAAATCCTGAAAAACAATGGTTAATTCTCATCTGAATTTCTCCTGGCCAAGTTCATTCATTCGCCAACACAGTGTGCCAGCTGCCCTTCACATGCACTACCTTGTTCAGTTCTCACAGTGCCTGTCCAGGGAAACTTCTTATCTGTGCTCTACTGGTGGGGAAGCTGAGACACAGTGGCAGAGCCTTGATTCACACCCAGACAGTCTGTCTCCAGCGCCTGTGGGCGTAACCACTACCCTACCTCAAGCAGCTTCTAGAACCTGGCAGTGCAGGGGTCACGGTGAGGGTGGCAGGTGAGGCGCCTCAGGTAGCTTATAATCTGGTAGGGAAGACAGATAACGAAGCTGTATCACACTGCTAAAATAATTACCAGCAGGGATAAATGCAACTAAGGACAGAGAGGGTCAGGGGGGAACTACTTGAAGTAAGGTGGTTAGGAAAGTGTACTGGCTTCTGTTGCTAAGAACAGAAATTGACTTGCTCTGACTTAAAGAGAAAGAAATTATTGAAACAAGTTCAGGGTAGTTCACAGAATTTTCAGGAAGTCTCAGGAAACAGACAAGAACAAAGGGAGGCTAGGCAGCCAAAAAGTCCCTCCACAAAACCAGTCTGATGAGGGCCCAACAGGTGCCACAGCTGAAGGCCAGATGCCTCAGCCTACTCCAGACCAACGCTGGAACTCCCCAGGCACCCTGCCTGCTCCGCTGCCCCTGGAAACCGGATGCCGCAGCCACCGCCAACCCCAAAGCGGACGCCCCACCGTCTCATTTCTGTGCATCACCAGCTTCTGATTCAAAGTCGCAGATGGGTGTAGCTAACTGGCACCCTGCTGCTGATGATGCAGAGCTCCAGCCAGGCTGGACTGGGGGGCAGGGTGGAAGTGGGGGCCCGGGTGGGGGGTGGGAGCTGGCCATCCAGCCGCTCGCTATTGAAGTCTCTCTGGCTCACCGGATGCAGTCCTTTCTCTTTCTCACTGATGAGATTTCGGGCTCCCTTCCAATAAAAATAATAGCCCCTGATTTAGAGTCCCTGCTATAGGCACATCCTTCACAGGCAGCATCTCTAAGGCCTACCACTTCCATGCATTTTTTAGCAGTAAAATCTAAGGCTGAGGAAGTTAGGAATCTTGTCCAGTCTCTCCAATTAGGTCATGGTGGCACCCAAATTTGAAGTCTGTAAAGCCCTCAGGAGAACATGCGGCCTCCCAAGGGTGTTGAAGAAAAAAGCAAGCATATTAATGCAGAAGAAGTAATTCCTGCTCCCCAATCCTGGCCATGATGGGGGTGGGAGGAGACACTAAACGCCATCTGGATTTAGGACCACAGGCCCCTTGCCTGCTGATCACCATCCCTAGAGCCCCTCCTGTTACCCCAACAACTCCATCTGTCTCGGCCTCCAGGAAGATGAGATCTGTGAGGCCATTTGGAAGCCATCTCTGGTTTCTTCTTTGGCGAGGCAGGCTCTTCTACCCGCACTGAGACTTAGCCCGCCAGAACTCCACACAGCCAGCCCCTCTGGAATTCTACACCTCTGGTTTACATTGCTACAGGCAGCTCTCACTTTATACAAAATGCACATGGTCCCCAAGCTGCATTTTTTTTGTAAATCAATTTATATACCCATTGGCTTACATCATCATTTCAGAAATTGATTTTAATCTCCAACTGCACTTCAGCTCTCACTGAGAACCAGGCACTCTAGCTGAAAGTTTCACTGCCCGCTCCCTTCCCTGCTTTCCTTGGCAAGCAAAGATCAATAAGCCAGCATTTAAAAGTTCTAGGGAAGCTTACCATGGATGGACTCCTAAAGGCAATCATTTTATAAAATGGAAAAGAATTGCTGCTTACTAAGAAAGATCATCCCCTAAGGCATTTGTATTGTGAATGGAATTTTTTTTCATCTTGATTTTTCTTAATCAGGTTGTACATATATACTTAGCAGTCTAATAATAAATCAGTACTTCCAAGTGAGTAATTTGGTTGGCAAGAATGGACAGAGAGAAAGAAGCAGGGAGCATGAACATGGATTTCTGGGTCTTTCTGTTACTGTTGTCATATATGTCACCTGCCCAGCCTTTCAGGACTCAGTTTCTCTCTTTCAAATATAGAGCATAGAGTCTTTGATATATTTCACAAGGCATTCCTAGCAAGGAGGGTTGGCATTGCATCATTCACATGTTTCCCCAAAGCCCAAACAACAAGACAAGCAAAATGGCTATAAGGGATGTAGACTCGGTCTCTGGCTGCTGCTGGAAATCTGCACAGCCGTGTTTCCCCTGGCAGCAGACAGCTGCCGTGTTAGGGTGTGAATCAAACACGCAAACCTCTGGAGACTTGTCTTTCGCGTCTCTGAGACACAGCTTAGCAGAACTGCCGAAAATATAGTGACACATTGCCTCAGCTCCAGGCTCTCCGGGAGATGGAGGAGGGGGAGGCATGCTTCTCTCCAGTGTGCAGGAGGATGTCTGGTCCCTGTGGCTGTCCTCCTGTGTACCTCCCTGTCTGCCTCGGTCATTCCTTTCCATCCTGCCTTTCTGAAACTTACAGAATACAAGAATCAAGGCAGGCCCCGAGCTTCCCCAAACACCTGTTTGGGACTATGATAAGAACTCCAGAGGCACTAGAGGCCTCTGGGCAAGGTTCCTCCATCTCTCCCTTGAATACTCAAGCAGGGAACCCAATCCGTGTGTGCACGAACATGATCGTGTGTGCACACACATGTGTGATGCTGACGCTGAAGCTGAAATTCTTTCCAGAAATGCTGGCAGTTTCAGCTGCATTTGTCTGACTTTGCTGTTGGAGGGCTGGTGATTCCTGATATTATGACTGAGATCACATGGGGAGAATCATTCTTTGGCCTCCCCAGTGACGGATGCAAGCTAGGCCCAGAATGTAGAAGCTGAGGGAAGTCAAGAAGCCTGCAGATACCTATCCAGAACTCCTGCATTCTATACCTAGGATTTTGTTTCATATAATTATTATTTGGTATGCTTGGTATTAGTTTATATACATATGCACACCTATCTGGTGTGAATCTCAGTCCTCAAAATAATATTTTCGTTATTTCTTATAGCTTAACCTAATTTCTCACTCTGAGTACCCATTCTGCAGACTGCTGGAAAAGAGAGGGGAGGGAAGGGGAGGAGAGGGGAGGGGAGGGGAGGGGGAAAGAAAAGGAGAGGGAAGGAGGGAGGGAGGGAGGGAAGAAGGAAGGGAGGAAGGAAGGGAGAAAGGAAAGGAGGAAGGAAGGGAGGAAGGAAGGGAGCCAGACTTTCCTGAGATATTGCTTCATGAAATTGTGCTAGGGTAATAGGGCTTATGTGATGCCGAGACATGGAATAGTAGGGGTGGGGGGTGATGCAAGGCCATCTGATCTTTGATCTTTTCTCCACTCAGGCTTCTGCTGAGATAGCCAGGATGCCTGTCTACACATCCCTCAGGTCCAGCAGCTCTCTGCTGCTTTCTTATTTCTCTCAGTGGTGGGAAACTTTTGTAGGACTATATATGGACCTAGGCACATCTCCCAGTCATTCTGCTCTAAGGTCTAACCGTCTCCCCAGGGATGCCCCTGGAAAACAGGCCCAAGCCCCCCTTCTTTTGTCACCCAACAGCTCTCTGTTCTATCCTGCCACCAGCCCCAGGGGCCCTCTCTTTCCAATGGAGAGGCCAAACCACTCCAGAGAAGACACCTACAGATGCTGACATTTGGGGTTCCCCATGGAAAAAAAACCTGGCCATTTACTCTGAAAGCCCCACTCATGCACACAGAGCTCTCAGTCATGTTCCTAATGCCTCACTCATGAGTGAACAACCAAGGATCACCAGACCTTAGAGCAGAGGCTTAAATGTGAAAGTAAGAGACTGAAACAGTACAAAGGAGCCAGAGACATGGCAGGGAACAGAAGAAAAGGCAAACAAACTAAAACAAAACAGAGCCCAGCATTTACATCCTCAGAGAAGTAGGAGAAAATATTGCACCTATGAAGCTAGAACAGAGTTGTTGTTTTTTTAAGGAACACTCAGAAAAGAAGAACAAGCTCTCAGAACTTCCTATATTTTTTATAGGGAAAAAAAAATCAGTAGAAATATCCTACAACAATGTCGAGGAAATCTCCCAGAAAGTAGGAGGGAAAAAAGATAAAGAAAAGGACAATAGGCAAGACTAAATAAGAAAATTAGGGAATAAAGCCAGGGGATCGCATTTCTAACTAATAGGAATATCAGAAAGAGAACAGAAAAAACAGTGGAGAGGAAATTATCAAAGAAATTATATAAGTGAACCATCCACAAAGTGATGTGTCCATGTCCAAATTGGCCTACCAAATGCTCATATTAAACACAGAAAGACCCACATCAAGACCTCCATCATTGTAACTGCAGAACCCCTGGGAAAAAAGGAGACCCTAAAAGTTCACAGACCAGGACAAGGGGTTGGGGAACAGGCCACAATGGAGAGGAATGTTGAAAGCATTGCAATGTTGAAAGCAGAAGACGATAATAATAATGCCTCCAAAATCCTAAGTGGAAACTATGTCCAACCTGGAATTCTAGCCCACCCAGATCAAGACTGAGCAGGAAAGAAAGATTTTCAGTCAGAAAAATCTGAAATTATCACTCAAGCACTCTTTCACAGAGGACTATGACTGGAAGATAAGCTTTGTTGAAATCAGGGCATAAAATAAGAAAGAGGATGGAGTAGAAGACAAGAATCGGGAGATGAATGAGAAGTGAAAGGAATTCTCAGGGAGTCAGCAAAGGAGAGGGCGGACAACAGCTAGTCAGCAGACCTATCCCAAATAAGGGGTCAGGGGACTCCAGGAGAGATGTCTCAGGGGGAAAAAATAGCTAACAGGCTTGACAATGTGGAAATTTCGTTGAGCAGTGTTTTATAGAGCTGTTGGAGCATGTGGGAGGACTTAGTGAGGTGTTGATAGAAAACTAAACAAATGAAAATTGGAGACAATTATTAATTCCAGGAAAAAACAAACAAACAAAAAAGGAGCAAGAGTGGATATGTAATTAGAATAGATTACTTTTTAATAGTAAACAGTATTTATACAATCATGATAACAACAGCACTGAATATGGATTTAACCAAAAATTGGGGCACTAGGAGAAGAAAAGAATATCTGAGTTTAAAATCCTCATTACCACAATAGGAAATCAAATAACTAATGTCTACAACTGATGAATCAAGAGAGAGCGGTACACTCCATGAATTAGACATATATGGGAAATATCAGGTGAATAACTTAACTTAAAGTTGAAGGTGGTTTCCTCTGGGGAAAGTGTAGGCAAGGGAGATAGAGAGATAGCTCATTTTCATTATATGTCTTTCTATATAGATAACTTTTAAAACTAATTGCCTGGCAATACTTTTATTTAAAATAAAAGTGTATTAAGTACACTAAGTAAATATTAAAGACAAGCCTCGTCTGTTTGGGGTAATAGAAAAGCTTTGGCAGAGGATGGTGAAGAGGGTAGCACAACATAGTGAATATAATTACCACCACTGAAGTGTATACTTGAAAGTGGTTAAAATGAGAAATGTTGTGTTATATATATGCTATCACAATAAAATTAAAAAAAAAATAACAACACTGGTCATGTAAGTGAAACAGACAGGTGTACAGGTTGGTGCTACCTGTGCACAGGTAAGGTGTGCACATAAAGGAGAGAGTGGCCAATTCCACCTGAGGAAGAAAGGCCAAGAAGTTCCTGACTGCTGCTTCCCCTTCTCATACAGGGACACTGCTGCTAGTGTGCATATACAAATATGGTTCACTTGGAAAAAACCTGAGAACCAAGGTAGAAACTCACCAAATGTCACAGAGTTGGTAGAATTACTGGTTAGGAAACTAGACTTGAGCACTACACTGCCTGGGTTTGATTCCTGGCTCCACCACCTACTAGCTGTGTAATTTTTGGACAAATTACTTATCCTCCTTGTTCTTTTCGTTCTCACCTACCTCATAGAGTTATTTCGAGGGTTAAATGAGTTCATGTGTAAAGGCTGAGAACAATTCCTGGCATTTTATCTTCTTTCAGCAGCCCTGTGTTGAATCTGCTGAGCACAGATTCTGGGTAAGCACTGGGAGGTAGGCAGAACTTTGTCTGTCCCTGTCCTGCTGGAGCTTAATGTGCAACTGGGGGCTTGGGGAGAGAAGATACTGCCGTATTGGAAGCAGTAGTGTCTGGGTGGTTGGATGCAGAATGGGAGACTGCTTCCTAAAGGGAGTGGCTGTTAATATGTGCTCCATGGGAGGGTCTTTTGGATCGGGGTCCCAGTACCCCTTTTTCTAGGAATCTCCTCTATCTGTCCTGCAGCCCCATGGTCATAGCAGCTATTGTGTTCTTATAATGCAACTTTGCCTCCCTGGCCACAGTTGAGCACATCTGAAGCAAGCTGGGAATCGTGGACCTGAGACTGATAGCTTGGTCTCCCTCTCAATGTCTTTGTGTGAGGACAGATATGTAAACATAGGCGCTATTGGCCGTTTTTTGTCATGTGAACTAGAAAACAGAGGAAGACGGTCTGCAAGAAGAGAAGAGGGTGCAGCAGGTGCACAGAGAGAAGCTGAGAAGAAAGGAGGAGAGACAGGGCTAAGCTGGACTCATGGTTTCTGATCCCAGCCGGGCTGCATCTCTGCCCCAGATTCCACAGGATGTCCTAGTACTCTTGCCAAAAAAAACCTTTTGCTAATACTGGTTCAAGCTGAATTTCTGTTGCTTAAATAAAAATTACCCTAATGGTAAAGGGGGCCACACCAACCCCTCTCTGCTTCACAAAGCAGAAGAAAATATCTAACCACATTCCCTGATCTGGTGAGACATCTGATAAGCCTAAGCCTGGAAAAACCCGAAAAGATCCCTAGAGCTGCAGTGAATTGTGATCTGGCTCTGGGCCCACGACAGAACAGCATCAGCTTCTGGGACAGACTTGGACTATGGGATGGGATAAAAGGGTGGCCCAGAAAAGGCTGCGCTCCTGGGCTATAGGGGGAGGGGGAGGGCATCTGTGGTTGGGGCTCATTTAAATACGTAGAGCAGAGACTGTGGTGGGAGGGCAGGAGAGAGGAAGGCAGAGAGGGCATCAATAGCCAGGGTGGCAGGAAGGTGAAGAAAAAGTGGTGGTAGCTACTGAAGCAAAGGTGAGTTGAAGGAGGAAGTGGCCAAGCAACATGCAGAGAGGGGCCCAACAAATGCTGTGTCCTTTCTTGCCCGCTGTATGCTGGGCCGCAAAATTTGGGGGTGGGGGATTGAAAGACCAGCATTTCAGGGGTCCAGCTGTGGAAGTGAGTCATGGGATTGTTGGGTGTCTCAATTGTGCCCCCTTCATAGGCGTGGCTGAGGAGTCACCTACTAGCAGGTGAAAAGCACCAGGAGAGGGCTACCATAAAAATATGCCAAAGTGGCAGAGATCAGAGATCACAGCTGCTCAGGAAACCTAGGAAGGCTTCATGATGGATGGATAGGATTTAACATTGAAAAGCCAAGATTTGCAATATCCAGCGGAGAGATATCATTCCTCTTTGTAACTGCATCTCTCCCAGTCCTAACACAGCAGATGCTCAAAATTTCTTTGCTTAGTTGAATTGGATTCCAGGGAAAGAGAACAGCATCAGTAAAGGAAATGGTCTGGGGTGTGTGTAGGGGACACAAGCAGTAATCCTCCTTGTTGATAAAAGGAGGCACAAAAGGAATCAATCAGTGGAAGTTATGCTGAAAAAGAAAGTTGAGACCAGAGCTGTAAGTTGGGGCTGTAGGGCTGGCTGCTCAGCCCTTGAGTTCCCTGAAGACAGAGACCATGCCATTTATCCTAGCTTGCGTTGTGATGGGCTCAGAGCCATGCAGAGCAGGTGCACAAAAAACGTATTTGAATCAATGATAGAATATGGAAAGCTATCTCATTAACAAAAGTTGTTTTTGCCCTCAACTTTTAGAATGAAACCCAGTGACGTAGCAAATGCTTTGTATCTGGACTTGATTGTTCGTGGGGTGGGCAAAAGGGTAGTAGTTATTGATGCTTGCAAACTTCAGTTATCTATTGCATCACTTTTAATGAATATTTTAAAAGATAATATGTTAGATGTTCATGCTTGTTTTGTCTTATTTCCCTTTTGCAAAGTCCTGTCCTTTAAGCAAGCGATCTCCATGAAGGCAAGGTCTGTATTATGCTGGATGTTTCATAAAGGTTATAAAAAGTGGAAATGATAATTGTAGGAACTCCCAGTCACTGATTCATTTCTGCCCATATATTAAAAAGAGATTTATTGAGGGATAATTGACATACAATAAACTGTACCTATTTAAAGTGTACACTTGATAAGTTTTGACTTATGTAAACACCAGTGAAATCATCACTACCAAAATAATGAGCACATCCATTACCTCTGAAAGTCTCCTTGTGCCTCTTTGTAGTCCCTGCTTCCCGTTCTTGTCCACTCTCCTATCCCCAGGCAACCATTGATCTGCTGTCACTATGCATTAGTTTGCATTGTTTAGAGTTGTATATAAAGGGAATCATGCCTTATAGTCTCTTTCTTGCCTGTCTGCTTATAGTTTTGAAGCAGTCCTCATTGAATCATGGAAGAATACTGATCTTGGAGCCTTGTTCCTATTAGACAATAACTAGTTGTGTGATTTTGAACAGTTCATGTAACCTCTCTGTGCTTTGGTTTCCCTTACATGTATGATGGGGAATGATAGTATCTGCACTACTTCACAGCTTTGCTCTGAGAATTAATTATAGTGGAAATAGAAGTATACTACTAAAAATATATATAATGCACATGCATGTTTAGGTAGCTAGATGATATTTGAAGATATTAACCTGTTTTGTTTTTGTTTTTTTTTTTTTTCTTTTCCTATCTAGAATTTCCCCTTCCCTGCCTCCATTCAAGCTAGTAACTAACTTTGTAAATTTTTTCATCAGGGACGTATTGTACAGTGTGGGAAAACAGAAGTAGTCCACAGATCTTCCTGGCTTCAGATTTCCCAAACCCTTTAGGAAGGTCCAGGTTTGCAGAAAAATAAAAGGAGAAGGGGTTTTGTGGGTTCATACTGATGGTGTTTTAGAGAAGTAGTAGGGAGGGCAAAATGAACACTTCTCAGCAGGCTCCCAAACAGTCCTTCTGCTTTCATCAGCCCCTCTCCCACCCCTCTCCTGGTTCCTCTAGTACTTGAACCTTTCTAGAATTCTTCAGGCAAATGAACATGCCTCTAGTCAATCAATCAATTCCCCTCCCCTCACTTCTGTCTCCCTGGGCTCAGGTTTTGCTTCTGTGCTCTCTGAAAAGTCTTTTGCCATTCCTCCATCTGCTTTCTCTCTCCATGTAACATTGAGTTGAAGATTATTTTGCTGTTTCTTGTTCTACTGGGTGTTTGTAGATTGTTTTTAAGAGAAGAGTATGAAAGGTCTTTACTCTGCCGTCTTGAAATTGGAAACTAACAATTTCTTGCCCTTTAACATTTCTTTTTAATCGGGATATTTTTTCCAAACAGTGAAATGCTCAGTTCAAGGAGTTTTGACAACTGCATTCACCAATGTAACCCACACCACTATTAAGACATTAGAACCTTTCCATCACCCCATATAGTTCCCTCGTGCCCATTCCCAGTTAATCCCTGCTGGGATGTGACAACCCACCACACCCCCAACCAGGCAACTGCTTTTCTGATTTTTTTTAAAATATAGCCAAGTTAGCCTGTTCTAGAACTGCACATAAATGGAATCACTCAGAATGTAGTCTTTCGTGTCTGGCTTTTTTCCCTCAGCAGAATGCTTTTGAGATAAATCCATGCTCTTACATGTATCAGAAGCTCATTCCTTTTACTTGCTGACTGGTATTCCATGGTATGAATAGACCACAATTTGTTTATCCATTGTCGTCCTTACTTGGGTTATTTCATGGTTTGGCTATGGTGAATAAAGCTGCTGTGAGCATTTGCGTGCAAGTCTTTTTGTGAACGTAGGCTTACATACCCATGAGTGGAATAGCTGGATCACAAGGCAGGTTTAAATTCAACTTTATAAGAAACTGTGAAACTGCTTTCCAAAGTGATTTGTACCATTTTGCATTCACTTCAGTGACAAATAAGAGCTCCAGTTATTCCACATCCTTGCCAACCTTTGCTGAGATTGAGGTTTTTATTTTACGCATTCTAGTGGGCGGATTGTGGAACCTCACTGTGGATTTTGGTTTTATTTTTCCTAATGTGCTCTAGTGCCCGGAAGAACCTTTAGAGCTTTATACAGAGGTCTCGTATCACTCTTTGGGTAGTCATTTCCACCTCACAAGTGTGGTTGTTTATGGACAGGAGAGAATCATTGTGGTGTTAGGTTTAGTGCCGTGGCCCACTGTAGCCCACTGGGAAATCCCTCCCTGGCAAAGAGAAATACGAATATGCCATTTATGAACTTGGAAAAGAGACTTCTGAGGACACAAGTGAAGATTTACACAACCAGGGACATCTATGGATAATCAAGCTGTATCGTCATGACTTTAGTGCCATGGGTTCAGATAATGTAGAGGCAGAGGAAGGATATGAGAAAGAGTTTTAACACTAAATCCTTGGGGATCCATGGAACCCTTAAGGGCATAAGGTACCACTATTTATAAAGCAGTCTGACGGCAAATCATTTGATTTGCATTTCCCTAATGATCCTAAGCAGTTTTTTGTTAGTTTTATTGGCCATTTATATATCTTCTTTTGTGAAGTATCTGTTCATATCTTTTGCCTAATTTTGTAAATCATTTTTTGTTTGTTTGTTTTCTATTGAGTCATCGGAGTTCTTTACATATTCTAGATACAAGTCTATCGCCAGATATATGTATTGCAAAAATCTTCTCTGGGTCTGGCTTCCCTATTTATTTTAACAATATCTTTTGATGAGCCAAGGTTTTAGATTTTTATATAGTCTAATTTATCTGCTTTTTTTATTTTAAGCTTACTGTTTTCTGTGTTCTGTCTATGAAATCTTGCCTACCCCTGAGCCATGAAAATATTCTCCTGTTTCCATTTTAAAAAAAAAAAGAAGAAGAAGATGTATGGAAATTACTGCTTTTCAAACTGGCCTCTGAAAAACCTAGAAGTGCCTCAAGGGGAAATGGTGAAGTCCAATCCACAGGACTCCCTCTTTCCCTCCCCCTCCTTTGCTTCACCTTTCCCCTGCCTCAACCAAAGCAGCCCACTCTCCACTGTATGTATTGGGGTCTTAACTAAAATTTCTTTTAACACAAAGATTTTCACTTTTTTTTTTTTTTAACCATTCCACTGAACTGTAAATCCTTGAAGAGAAGAACTATGCATGTATTGCTTTCCATTGTATCCTCAGCTATGTGCAATGCCTGGACACAGGGTGAACACTTAATCAAATTTTTTAAATTGAATTAAATCAAACCAAAGTTGGACTGGGAAGAGGGGCCTTATTCCCTTTAGCCAATGCTTACATAAGATGTCTCCTGTGTTTCAAATCTGGGTCAGGCTCCTGTGCTCCCAGAGGGAGTGAGATCAGAGGCCTCGGCCTGCAACAGACTTCATAGGAAGCATTAATAAAAGCATTCTTACACTTATGAAACCTTTTACTATTTATAAGACACTTTCATATACACTAGCTCACAAAACTTCTCCTAAATGTAAAGGCACAGGGGGAGGCAGACCACATGTTCAAGTACGACAGAATTCTGCCCATTTGGAATGATGAGACCAGCACCCAAAGGGCCCATTTTGAATCCTCCCTCCTCCCCAAATTCCAGGTGATGCCCAAAATCTCACTGAGCTTCATCCCTTCCCCCTAAGGTTTTCACTCCGGTTCAGTGCAAACACTGCTGGGTGAGGGGCAAACATTAGTCACCCTCCATTTCCAACATGGTGCAATAGGACTGGCTGCGTGAAAGGTGAGTCATGGTGGGAAATGTTTCCAGCAGAGAAGTTGGGACCTCCAGGGCCTTCCTCCCAAAGCTCATAACTGTACTCTGGTCAAAATCCGCAGACACCACCTCCGCTCTGAGTTAGACTGGCAGGTGCGACCGACGGTGCCAGCCGCCCTCACTTCCTGTCTGTGCAGGGGCAGGCTTCGCCTCTCACCAGTCAGTTCCACCCCCACACCCGCTTTCGACCGCCACATTTTTCGCTATCTGTCTCTGGTAACCTCGTCACTGACTTAAGAAACCACCTCCTCACCTTGAAAATGAACTTTTGAAGGCATTTCAATAGTAAGATAACATGATTCTATGAAGATTAAAAAAAAAAAAGTACAAAGCTTACCATCATGCCTAGGATACAGTTGGCGCTCAATATGTCTGCTTTGAAAAAAAGTAACAGAATTCACCCCAGGCTTCAAGACCTAGACCTAATCACGTTGCTGGACTGGGCAGAGAAGTCATTTTTTGAGGAGAAAGGAGGTTTAAATGGCTCTGGCCAAACCTAATGCTTTTTAAAAAGGCCTATGAGTTATAAAATCATAAGTATCTCCAAACTTCTCCCAACTTTCTCCACCATCAGGGTTCCCCTATATGGCTTTTTCTGTGACTTCTTTTCCCCTCCAGGACTTCTCTGGTTGTCACCCTCCCTTTAGTTCCATCTGGCACAAAGGTTGAGGAATGAGTACGTGCGATTTGTCGCATCTTTTCCATTTACCCTGCTCCAGCGGAAATGGGGAAGTGGCTCAGGAGGCAAGGGTGGGAATCAGGGAACTTCTTCCAACCCATGACAAACATTACCCAGCTATCCCACCCACTTAGCAGAGTAGAAACTTGAAAAGATGCTGTCTTGCCAATTTGTCACTCTAGGTGGAGTGAGTATACCAGTCCCCTAGGAGGAAACTAGAGCCCTGAAAGGGGACATGGAATTCAGGTTCTGCAAACATGTGTTGAATGTCCACTATGTGCCAGGCATTATACTGGTCATTTGCGTGTGTGTGTGTGTGTTGGTGTTTACATCCCAAAGTTGCATTTTACAAACAAGGAAAGCGATGTTCAGTTAGGCTTAGTAACACCACCTACAGCCAGCGAGTAGGGAGGTCAGGACTCTAAACTAGGTTTTATGACTCCAAGTCCAAACCCAGGGTTCCTTCAGATGCCACGCCAATGTGCCACCCCAGACTACTTTCTCCAGGAGTCCTCCTAGAACATTACAGAGCACTTCAGTCTCTCCCCTCTGAGCACCAACAGCACTGCCACGTGTCCATTTCCCATGTGGGTGAGCCTCCACAAAGGACCGGAAGCTCCCGAGGTGCTAGAGTTGTGTCTTGTCTTTCCTTTTCATCCTCAGATATGTTGCAGAGCACAGAGGAAAGCAACAGTTTGCTGGAGGTCCTCCATATAACCTCAGAGCCCTCTCTCTCATATACACTAGCACAAGACGCCGTGTCACAGGCTAGATAAGCGTGATTTGAGCTGGGCAGGGGAGGACAGTGGAGGAGGAGAGGAAGGAAGGGAAAGGAAATTAGTGGGCAATGTGGAATTCAGCCCTAAAGGATCGGAGCTCTAAGGATCGTGATTTTGGGGGAGCAAGATAAAGTCCCTGGCTGACCAGAAGTAGAGAAAGATTAAGTTTATTCTCGAGCACCTACTGGGGGCCAGATAGTGCTTTAGTAGGTTGTTACATACATTATCTCATTTAATGCCATCCTGCAATCCCAGCAACCATGATATTTTGTTTAATGGACTCAGTGCACACAACTGAATTCAAATGTATAATTTTTGATTCATGTCAGACTATCCTTATTGGTCCAGGCTTGGTTATTACTTATTTATTCTTTCTCTCATTCATTTAGTCCCCAGACCGATGGCTTCGTTGCAGAAGTAGCTAATGTTTCTGGGCTTCAGAGCAGCCCGTCTCCAGGAAGCCCCTCCCCACCCCCAACTGCTCTCACCAAATGAGGTGCTGATATGCTCCCAGACCTGCCCCAGCCATCCCCCATGCTACGCTCAGGCAAAGCCAGAACTGCCCCCTATTGTTTCTGCTCTTTGGCACCACCCCCTCCCTCTGCATCCCTCTCTGTCCCCTCCCCCACCACTGTACCCCACTGCACACACACTAACCAGGGTGAGGCCACCCACAGAGCCATTTAATCTTCCCTGAGTGGAAGGCCATGCCGCCGGCGCATGCAACAGGAAGGGAAAACAACCCGCAGCTGTGCCATGATGTCACTGACAGGGCAGATGGGCATTCAAATAAAAATTAGAATTGCCAGACAAACATGCCCTGGGCAGACCAGCTGTTGCCCAGCCTGAGGCTCCTGCCTTGCAGTATTCACAGATTTGTGTATATTTAAGTAATTGCAGGGCCTAAAAACACTCCTCAGAAAGCCCTCAGGCTCAAATCTTATTCCAGACAGAGGCAGAGCCCCTAACCGTGTTCTCATCTTCTGATGGAATTTCTTGAGGGTATCAGGGGCAACTGGGGGAAAGACTGGAAAAACAATCTAACATCAAGCCCTGCAGAGAGAGGGTCAGGGACATTATCTTCATCCAGGAAGGACAGCCTAATGTTACCTAGAATAAGCACGAAGCATTCAGGTGCTAATCCTGTGTCATGCAGGGCAATTTGGGGCCCTGGGAGGCAGGAGCTCCCTATGAAAAATGATCAGACTTGACTCTTGCCGTGTAAGAGCTTATGCTCTTGGAGAAAAGAGAGAAAAAAGTAGACAACATATGAAATGTTAAATAACTGAATGGCTTAGTTCACTCATAGAAGGGGAGTTGTAGAAGGGCCATGGGAAGGCAAAGCACAGCCACCTGAGATAGTGGAAGGCCATGGTTAAGAGTGCCAGTTCTAGGGTCATGTCAGACACACTCGATCTGCAACCCCATCCTGCCATTCACCTGGAGATATATTAATTAACCCATCAGTGCCGTATTTACCTTATCTATAAAATGGGATAACAGTACCTGTGTCATAGAGCTGTGGTGGGGATTAAACAAGATAATGGGGCATACAGTAAGTGCTTAATAAATGGCAGCAATCCCTACAAGAACTGAGTGCCTCCTTCCCAACCCTTCCAACAAGTTCCCCGTTCCAACTCTATGATTGTAGGATGTGTTACTGCCTCACCACTGGTCTGCTTCTTTCCCCTGTTGGTTGGTGGTGAATGTGAACAGAAAGGAGTTTTCTTCTACAGCCTTAGAGAGCATCTCCCTGCCCCACCACAGAGAAGCACAGACAAGCCAAAGGCAGGTGGTCTCTGCAGGGTGGGCTGCATGTATCCTAGTGGAGTTGCAAGAAGCCCAACGCCCCAGAATCTCTCCTCCAGAGCCTGGCATCGCCAGACTCTGCTCAGCCGGCCGGTCTGGTCCTGGGGCGGGGGCAGCTTCTAGTAACGCAGGGTAGTTCAGGACCCGTGCTACTGAGACAGACGGGCCACCATCCTGTGCATGGGACCTTCCGTGGAGTGGGGGGCAGCACGCGACAGGCACCTGGACCACTGCGCCCGGCTCACCTGGCCACACTAGTGGCCCGGGTAGGTGGTACTGGCTAAAACGTCCCACCGCATCTCTTCACTGTCCCTCTGGCCCTTTATCTGAGGGTGCAGCTCCCACGCTCATGCTCAAAGAAGGTTTATCCTCTGCTGGTAAGCAGGTGGGCCGACAGCTGCTCCCTCAACAGAGCAAGATTGTCTCCCTGGCTGCAGAGCAGTCCCAGATGTAGCCCCTTTGTGTGAGAATGTCTCCTCCTGGCTGAGCTCCCTGTACAGAGCTGCCTGCAAGTGGCATTTGCCAGTTGGAAGGGTGGGGTCCCGGTACTCCCCACACTGCCCACAGGCACTCTCTCTCCTCTCCTCTCCTCTCACTGGTCGCATTATCTGAGCAGCTGCTGCCCCAGAGTCCGGAATGCAAATCTTTTTGCCCTCAGGCCCTGGCTCAGCCCTTACTGGGTTGCTTGACTTCACTGAGCCCCTGGTTAAAGTGAGGGCTGAGATTATTTATGGGTAATTACCCCATATTCTTCTCTGCAGGAGTGGTCTCTCTTGCCTGTGATGCAGGGAGCGAAAGAGTGCCCTGACCCAGCATGCCACAGTCTCGTGGGCTTCTGTGATTTCGATATGATGATGATGCACAAGGGTCCAGAAGCCACACTTGAGAACCCCCCTTCCTAGCTCTTCACCCCTTCCTGTGGGATGCTGCCAACTTAAGCTCTGAGGAGTGGCCCATTTTAAACCGTCCTTGTTTATTGGCTACAACTGACCTGATAGAGCACTTACTGGAAAACCCTGACAATTTTATTTTTAGATCATATAATTAAAATCATTTCCCTTCTGTATAACGTGGTGATTTTGGTAGTGGATGAAAATTGTGGTTAATAGTGTAAGAATGTTCTTCCTTTACAAAGTGTTAAGTATATGATGATACATGGGAAAATTACAACTAATGTAATTTATGGATTATAGTTAACAGTAATATTGTAATATTTTTGCATCAATGGCAAAGATATATCAATTCTAAGGGACAACAATGGGAGATATGAGAGGGTATGGGATTTTTCCTTTTGGAATAATGAAAACATTCTAAAATTGACTGTGGAGATGACAGCACAACTCTGATGAATGTGAGAGCCACTGAATATACACTCTGAATGGCTTGTACAAAGCACGGACCTGTATAACACAATGTATCTTGTGGTGGAAGATGGACTATGGTTATCAGAACAAATATGAGAACAATCTTTCATGAACTATAACATGTATATAATACAAATAAAGGGTGTCATTAACCAGGTGGGTTGGGGGGAAATGTAGCAAATGTAAAATATTGGCTATAGTTAGTAACAATATTTTGACAATGCTCTTTCATAGTTTGTAGCAATTGTTTCACAACAATGCAAGGTGGTGGTGGTGGTGGGGTAATGTATGGGAGCCCTATATGATGATATGCATGTTTGTTTTGTAAGTTTACAAGTTATATTATACATTTATTGTTTATGGATGATCATGTATTAATGATAAACCAGTTAAAAAAAAAGTTTTAAAAACATCATTTCCCTTAATATCCCAGCAAAACTACATACAGCTATTCTGTAGCTGAGACAGTCTTCATTTAAATCTATTGCAGAACCAGCCACTTACATGTCCTGGACCTTGAACGACATTGTGCATGCCTGTTATGTTTTCCATGTTACTCCAAAGTCCAAAGTCTGGTCCCAGGATAAATTCGATAAGGGCATGCAGAAAGTACCTGATCAATTGTTTTGCCTTTGAAATAAACAGGGATTTTTTTTTTTTTTTTTAACTCTGCCAACTCAAACTTTCAGTTGATTTGTTTGAATTTGGGGTGCTGCATTGAAAATCCTGTGTAGCAAGATAATTCCTGTTATATTTAGATCATAGGGCAGCGCAAGGCAAAGCGCCTCCTGATTCAAAGTCATCTTGTCATGGTCCCTGTCAGAGGTTCTGTTTTGTTTGTTTTGCGAGTACAGCTTACATTTAACCTACTTTGATAGACTTTCTATTGCCAACAGCTCCATGACAGGTTCTGACCCCCATGATAGCCCTAGCACAGGATGTCTGTAAACCAGGGTCTGGATCTCCAAATGAATCATTATTATGGCTACTATGTTTTGAGCACCTATAAAACATGAGGCCCTGCCCTAGGTGCTTTACATGTATCATACCTAATCCTCCTAGCCACCCTGCCTGGAAATGTGGGCATGAGCTCCCTTTTGTTGTGAAGAAAGCCGAGGCAGGGGGAAGCTGAACACTTTCCCGTGTCACTCATTGGAAGCACAAGCACTGGGATTCCTCGCATCCCTGTCTGCATCCAAATCCCACGGTCTTTCCCACCACGTAGCTCCTGAAGGGAGCGCCCCACCCCTTTGGGTGCCTGCAAGGCTGGGATTAGGGCCCCAGGATCGGGGCCACACCTCCCTCCTCTGAAGGTCATGTATGGCGCCTGCACCCCTGGATGTGCTCGCCCGTGACAGATGCAGAAGAGCCCAAATTTGTCCCCGGTTAGGGGACAAGCCGTGACCTCAGTCTCCCGGGAAGAATGGTGTGCTGCGAGGTTGTGTACTGTGGGAGACAGCAGCAGGCTGAAGGCCCTAGTGGGTACAGATGCGGGGCAGAACCAAACACGCACAGCTGCGCCTGCGCTCGCTGCCTAGGAAGAGCGCCGGCAGATAATTGGCTAATCCACTTTGCATTGCGTTTACTGCAAGTCTTTCAGCGCCATGATTTTCCACCAAGCTTGTACCTTCTCCAGATTTCTGAGCTGGCGGGAGGGGAGATGGAGACGGAGAACTGACCCCTACGTTTATCCCCCACCTTTATCCACCCCGCCTCCGTTGTCTATACTCATCCTTCCCATCCCACCAGCGGCTTTGCTCCAACGCCACCACCCCTGCTCCGCATTCCCTTCCATACCACAGCAGAGCAGAGGTGAAGAGGGCCGGTCCTGAACGCACAGCACCAGGGTTCTAAATCCCAGCTGGGCCGCTTACACGTTCTGTGACCTGGGCTATGTTACTAAACCTCTCTGCTTCTGTTTCCTCATCTGCCAAGTGGGTATAATAACGGTATCTACCTCAGAATTGTTGCAGGGATTCAATGAGATGAAGCATCTAAATTGTTCAGCAAAGTTCCTGTCGATGAGCATCTTCTCTTAATATTGCTGCTTTCAATTTATAGCACTTACTATCTATACCACTCATTTGGTAAGGCCCTGTGCTAACTTTTGTAAAGCGTTAAGTAAATTCTTTAAGGACTCAGGTTGTAGAGTTCTTCCCTCTTCCTTCCAATTTACCCAAGTGCCTAATCTGTAAAGTATTCAAAAAGCATTTGTCCATATGATAATCTTTATATGAGAGATTTATGGACTAGAGCAGTGAACAATATAGACACAGCCTCTGCCTCAGGGAATTTATAACTCATCAGGAAAGGGATGAAACATTGATCCTGGAATATCATTTGCTTTAAGTGGAGAATTAGTTTTCTGACTCTTAAAATAAATACCATACAATGGGTCAGCTTAACAACAGGAATTAATTGGCTCACAGTTTCAGAGGCTAGAAGGCTTGTTTTTCCAGGGGTAGGTGTCTTCTGACTGACAGGCAATCTTTGGGGTTGTTTGGCTTTTGTGTCACATGTCAATGCATATGGTGGCATCTTCTTTTCCTTCTGGGCTCTGTTGACTTTCAGCTCTGACTGCTCCCTGTGGCTTCTCTTCTGGTGTCCAGTCTCCTTTGATTTTAGGACTTCAGCCATGTTGGATTAAGGCCCATCCTCATTCATTTTGGACACACCTTAACTAATAGCACCTTCAAAGGTCCTATTTACAGATGGCTTCATACCCGCAGGACCAGGGGTTGGAATCTGAACATGCCTTTTGTGGAGGACATGATTCAATCCCCAATAAGTGGTTTTCTTTTGCATTCAGTCAAGAAGCAAGTGAACTGTGAAAGGAAGGCGGGGTGCTGGCTTGGCTCCCTGGTCATCCCAGTGTGAGAGGTGATACTAGTTAACTCACACTGTGTGAATACTTTGCACCAGGCATTGTCCTAAGGACTTTCCGTGTGTTTACTCACTTAAAGTTCACAAGGGCCCCATATGGTTGTCTCTTATTATTTTAGTTTTATAGATGAGAAAACAAAGGCAACAGAAGGTAAGCAACTTTTCCTAGGATCGTACAGCTTGTAAAAGTTAGAGATGGGATTCAAACCCAGACTATCTAGCATCAGAGCCCCAAATAACAGGAAGAGTGTGCTGATAAATCCCCAGTTAAAGGGCAGTACCCTCAGGCTTGTGGCTTTTAAGTTTTTGTGTCTGGGCAGCCAGCTCCTGTGACCTATGGGGAGGGGGTGGGCTTGGACTCCCCTCTATGCTGTGGGAGCCAGGCATGGACAGGGGAGGCGGCACCCATGACATCATCGCCACCTGTTCCCTCCAGCCTTCAGGAAGGCTTTGTCCCCCAACTCCTGGACAGGGAACCAGCACAAGCCCCAACTAAGAATTCTATCCCAGGAGTGAGTTATTTCAATGACCTCTTTTTTGTCTTCTTCTGGCCATGGCTCTCACTCTGTTGAAAGAAAATAGGACCAGAAGGGACTTCACTTTTTTCCTTCACATTTACAGAGTGCTAATGAGATGACAAGTATTTTCATGTGTAAGTGGATGTTAAAATGGCGGCTTCTGTCACGATCTAGGAGATAGATCTTAGATACCTAAACAGGTTTCAGGCTAAGCCCAAGTGGCAAATACTCAGGGGAATTGGGGAGAACCAGTGAAGGGGCACTAAAACTTACCCCCATAGAGAAAAAGAGCAGGAGGTGAGCATATCAGAAGATTTGGGAAGATTTTTGGAGAGAACTGTTAGTGTGTTTGAATCCCACCCCACTGGAAAGGGGAGGCATGGGGGTCCCTGCCTTTCACCTCACTCCCAGGGACAGCGGATTCTGTGGGAGCCTTGGAGAGCTTGGCATGTGCCCCCTAATGCTTGGGGACTCAAGTCTGATTCCAGCCTGGAAAATTTCAGAAGTGATCAGTGGGCTGGCTGGGGGCTCTGGCTATGGAGCAAAGGAGAGCAGCTGCCGCCTGGTAATTCTAGAGGGTAAATGAGGCCTAAATGTTTTCAATGGGCCAGTGTGGGCCTCTTGAGAGAAAGAGATCTGGCCAGGTCAGAGGACGGCTTGTGCAAGAGGATACCCTGGAGGGGCAAACTAGACTACAGCTGAGAGAAGCTGTAGTATTAGCCCAGGAAAGACTAAGCTGCCAGCCAGAGAAGGAAGCATTCGTCTGTGTCAAGGGAACTGCAGCAAGGGCTTCCAAAAGACAGAATCTCCAAGGAATCTACGGAGGACCCAGCAGAGTCCTGCCAGGTGTGGAGAGCCCAAGGCATGTCTGTCAGGGATGAACCACTCCCCAACCCTTGCCTCTTCTCCTTACCCAGCCCCCAAATCCCCTCTGCTTTGGCCTGGAAGGATCAGAAACCCCAGCTGGCATAGCAGCAGAAAATAGAAGCGCACAGCTGGGAAAAGAAGCCAGTCCTACCCCCATCCTCAGCTGCAGGCCTCCTATCTGCAGTAGGCCCAGGTGGCAGCGACTCATTCTGAGAGGACTTTCAATGTTAAATCAAGGTCAGAGGGGTCTTTTTCACACTATACTGGACATATTGAATACTGAATCAAAACTGTGAGTTAAGGTGGCACTAGACTTCCTTTTATTTATCATTGACCCAAGAAGTCATGGGAACTAAGGGCAGGGGGTTAATGACAGAGAAAGAGGAATCCCCCAAACTCGTTATTTACTGAGTTTATCCCAAGAGTTATGCTTGTCCAAGGTGATGGCTCCCCAAGCATTATCTTCTTTAAATTAATAGCTCATAATAAGAGCTGGCAGTTACACATGACCATATGTCTGGCGATATTCTAAGCACTTAGCTGTTAACATGTTTAATCCCCACATACTTCATGCAGGCAGTGTTATGACCCCTGTTTTACAGCTAAGGAAACCGAGGTAGAGAGATGTTGGTAAGTTGCTCAAGGCCTCACAAGTCATGATGGTGGAGCCAGAGCCCCAGCCCTCACTCTATAGGGTGCTGCCCCTTCTTGTGGTAGGTCTGCTTGTGCACTGCTAGGAAGTTGGTGAAATGCAGCTTTGGCCTTCCCTTCCTTTGTCCTCATTGTGTCCACTGCCCAGCACCCTCTATTGCCACATCCCCCAGCCATGTCCTCCTTCTCTCCCCAGCCTCCTCTATGCATACCTGGCCCCCGCCCACTGCCGACACTGCCCTGAGGCCTCTTTGCTCCCAGTGGCAAGTGCTATAAATATGTCCTCAGTCATAATACCTGTGACTGCTAATTGACTAATCGAAATCTGTCCCCCAGAGGTCTTTACGTGTCAGCTGATGCCTTAGCGCAAATGCACTCACTCCCAGTAGTAGAATTTGGGGCATATCCTAGGCCCTGAATTTGGGGTCTGGGTAGAGGCTCTGCAGTAGTCCTTGAGTCAGAGTCAGAGAGCTCCTGGCTGTGTGGGACCAGGAAGGCACATTCACCACGCAGGGCACCGCAGCCTCTGCTCTGCAGCACCAGCCCTGACCGCAGGGTGCACAGGGCACGACACGCCTGGGGGCTGTGCAGATGGAAGCCCTGTGAAGATTCCTTCTCAGACATTCTCATGAGACCCCTCTGCCACCTCCCGGCTTGTCAGTGCTCAGGAACAGGCAGGATCCTACGAGCAGTTATCATCGTCGCGCTGTTGAAGATGTGGACGGTGGGGAGAGAGAAGATGAAAGGCCAGCGCTTTTGCTGAAAGGAAGCTAAGAATGGAGCCTCAAACACCTTCAGCACCTAGAAATGAGGGGAAGGAGGTCCAGGAGCAGGGGAGATGCTGCCTCTTTTGCAACTTCTGGGCAGGTGGACCCTGTTTAAAGAGGAAACTGTAAAAATTGCCCAGTCTATAAAACTGGAATTTGGGGGGTGATATTTGCATTACAAAAGGCTTTTTCTTTTTCCACTTAACTTTAAAGTTTCCCTTTCAAAGAAACTTCAGCTTTCCTTTAAAGACAGACCTTCCCTGGAGCACTTTAAATTATTTTGATTATTGGATGTTGTATTTCTACATTTTATTATCCCACCTGAAGAATGAGCTTTTGAGAGCAGCTACTGTGCCTTATTTTCCTTCAGTCCCCTCCACGGCACCCCATCACTGGAGACAAGATTAGATGACTCATGCACCCTTTTCAGGGGCACATGGATTGTATAAGGTGAGGTCTACCCATAAGCAAGATCCACCCACTCCATTTTCAGATCGCTCCAGCTGAACAAATAGACAAACCTTCCTTTATTCCCTTCTCTCCTTGAATTTTCAAGCAGTAGGTGGTACCAATAAAAATACCACATGGCATTTGTATAGCACTTTATGGTTTCAAAGCCACTCTCATAGCCCAAAGTCACTCTCCGCCTCCACGCTCATCCCCATCCCGTGTCCGCCCACACTCCTGCTTTTCCTGGTGGCCAGCCCCGTGCCAGACACTGCCTGGGTGGGGCCGCCTGCCCTCCCTGGGGAGGCCATGTGTTATTTGAAGAGTTTCCTCATAAAGAGTCAGCCCGCCGGAAACGTGGGCAGAGAGCAGAGGGCAGGCTGTTCAGGCTCTGTTTATTATGTTCTCACAGCATTGTTTTTATAGTAAAGGTGAATGACATTATTCCACTTTACACCGTAATGAAACAACTCAATGAGGACTCCATCAGCCAAGCAGTTTATATGGCAGATGAGCTGCTACACATCTGTTGCGCACGCCGCGTGACTCAGCTAGTGCTACAGTGGTTGGAGCCACGTCGAGCCCAGCCACCTTTTCCACACCTGGCAGAGGGGGAGGGGGTGGGAGGGCCCAAAAGTTAGAAGAATCAAAGAAGGGAGCAGTCTGTTCAGAGAACCCGGGCCCCACCCATGGGAAGGTCAGTGGTGCCATCCTGAAGACTCCCTTCTTGGTCCACAGCATCCTGTGGAGTCCTGGACGGCCCCGGGACAGGAAGACGTCTCTGCTCTTGGCCTCTTCCTCCACAGTCTCAGGCCAAGCAGCACAGTGGCACAGTCTCTCGATGCCAGGATGACTTTGCCATCTCTCTTGCTTCTAACCTGCAGAGATGCAGATCTCAAGAGGGCTGACACTTTGCAGATCGAAGGATTGCATACGGTGGAAACCATCATTGCCCTGTCCTGCCTGGCGGTGGGCACAGACGGTCAGAAGGGTGCTGGAGACTCTTGTTGGTGGGAGACCATCCTGCTTCACAGCTTGCACTCATCACCTTCCCCTTCTGGTTCGTGGAGAAGCAGATACCACATAAGCCTCTGCTTCTACCCCCATCCCCACCCCCCTGCTCCTTCCTCTTCAGTCTTCTCCACTCCCACCCTGCCCCAGCTCTCAGCACAATAGGGTCATCCCTTCCCCTCACAGCAGAGCAAGCTCCTCAACAGCCCCAGGGCCTGGGGTACCCAGACACTCTCGCCCTGCTGGGGAGAAGCCCCGAAGTCCTGCACCCAGGGGCTGCACCTTTTGCCTGGGTGGAACACCATGTCACAGCTTTGGTTTATTCAGAGCAGCAAGTTCTGGGGAGAGCACCAGAGAGTGAAATCAGCCAGGAACATCCCAGCTGCCCACTCAGCCTGGGACCAAAGAGGGAAGATAATAACTTAGAGGTGGGGACCAAAATCCCACTGTGGCCTTGGAAAAGCCACAAGGATCTTGACACAAGATGTGACACCCTCCATTAAGAAATGTGGAAGTTTTGTGTTACTACTATTATTCTTACCATGACTCTCTTCATCACTACCTGAGTTCCAGCTGACCATGATGCTTGGCCTTGGGCATGGAGGCACAGCTAACACAAAATGGCCAGACACAAGACAGCATGAGAACAGATGAACAGGGTGAACAGCCCATGAGGCCAGCTTGGAGGAAGCACTGCAAACAAGACATGGGAGGCATGACAGATTTCTTGATATAGTACTCCTTCAGCTCCCCTTCCCCCATCCCCTTTTGGCATACCTGCTGCCAAACAGTGCATGTAGCTTAGGCAAAACACACATACACACACTTTTATCTTTAAGGAGCAAATCAGACTGTAGAGGCCATAGAAGCAGTCATCCCAAGAAGACAAACTCTAGGGCTGGCAGGATTCCTGGTCATTGTGCTTATTTCCATCTGCTATTCCGAGGCCTCTTGCCCCACCTTCTGCATTTACCATCATCTGTGCTGTCCCACACTCCTTAGGTCAGTAGTTCCAACCTCATTTGTACACTGGCATCACATAAGGAGCTTTAAAAAATACTGATGTCTGGGACGCAACCCCAGAGCTTCTGGTTTAATTGTTCTGGGATGGACTTGGGTGTTTGGATTTTTAAAACTCCACAGGTGATTCTAATAAACAGCCAAGGGTCACACTAATACACCTGCTGGAACTGGTTAAAAATGCAGATTTCTGGGTCCCACCTCAGGCCTATTGGATATTAGGCTCTCAGGGTGTGGTAATTCAGAATTACTGACAAGTAATTCAGAAACCATTGAAAATACCTAAGAGACTTTTAAAATAGATTTTCTCTTACATGTGGAGAAAAAGCTATAAGGTGTGTAGGCCACGTAATCACTGAATTGCCTATTGGTCTCCTATTGAATCATTAATAATCTACCTATTTAAAGGGCCCGTTTGAACTCTCATGCTTTGAAAACCCATCTATTCTACCAGAAGATAGCACTAAAAGTGCCACATTTCATTTCTGTATAATCTCTGTTAGTGGCACTCTGGAATTATTTTAGTTAAGTCATTTTATTTTATTTTTTTTCTTTTTTTGTTTTTTAGTATTTTTTATTTTTATTTTTATTTTTTTTTTATTTTAGCTTTTAGTTAAGTCATTTTAGACATAACATTTATCATCACTGTGGATCCAATTGTCAGGTTATCAGTCCAGTTATCGGCATTTTGAAGAAATAAATTTTGAAGAGGTGTGGAAGGAAGGAATGCGTTTTGTAAAATGTTACAATGAGGCTCACAACTGACCTTTAACTAGTAGGAGTTTTAAGTATGTTGTTTAAAATTTGTATTGGACAGCTAGGGGAATTACTAGAGAGAAAGAGAGAAAAAAACTGAGCTCACCAAGCAAGGATTTCACTGTAGATTTTGTCTTTATCAAATGAACCTAAAGGAACAAGTTATAAAGTTTGAATGCCTCTTTCCACCCCTGGTTGTTGCTGTTTATGTTCCATTCTTGAGCCTACAGCTTCATAAGCTTTGTAGCAGGTTTGTGTTGAACACTTCTGTTTCATGGTCAAGGCAGAATCAGAGGCCATGAATACTGACAACTGATTTGTGTGTTTTCTTCTGTCTTCTTTCATGATGACTATATCTCCTGCCTCATCTTGATATATAAGCAAACCCTGGAAAGCCTACAAAAATAAGTGTTTTGTGGTTTATCTAGGGATAATTCAGAAAATATTGCTGTTATTTTTGGTGAAGAAAATCAATTTTATACAGTTTATTTCACTCTAAATAAAATGAGAATTTTGTTTAAAAAAAAAACAAAACTCCACAGGTGATTCTAATGAATAGCCAAAGGTCACATCAATACACCTGCCAGAATTTGTTAAAAATGCTGATTTCTGGGTCCCATCCCACATCTATTGAATATTAGCATCTCAGGGTGTAGAACCTGGGAACTGGCCCTTGCAACAGGCTTTCATGGTGATCACTGTGCATGCTCAGGTTTAATGATAAGCACTGCCTCAGAGGATCTTTCCTCTCCCCACAGAGCTGGGAGCTGCGATGGTTGTCACTGACTGTTCTACTTAGTTTTCCAAGGGCATCAGCAAATCTCACGCAAGCCTCAAAACAGGTTAGCTCTCCAGTAGGTCCCTAAAGGTCGTGCAGAAGTTGGAGAGCAGTTCTGAAAGTCACAGCCCTGCCCGGCCTACCTGCCCTGGCTTGCCTCAGGTCTGCAGAGGTCCTAGGACTAGAGCAAGCCTTCAGCCTAGAAGTTGGTCCATAGAACAAGCCTGGCATGAGGAGCAAAGGAAGACATGAAATGGAAGCAGCAGCACCTACTGGTGCTGCCCCAGAGAGGCAGGTGAGGGCAAAGGGCAGAGGGAATGGGGGAGGGGACAGGATGGGTAGACACTGAAGGTCAGGAATGAGGTATGCTTGGATATTGCTCTAGATGTTGTAAACATTTCTCTTTGTTTCATCACAAACCAAAATCTGTGTTGGCATGAATGGAATGCCATCAGAGTGGAATGCTCTATGTACCTTTTGTGGGAAGCAGGACATCAAAGATGGGAGGGAGGCTCCACCCACACAGGAAGACATCACTGTGGTCTCCTAGACTAATGCTCACAATTATCACACACGCACACATACACACAGAGATGCTCTACAGAAGTACCATAAATATAGCTGTCACGTTTCTCTACATATGAATACTCGCCCACATACCCTGGCTTAGCTGCAAAATTCAGGATACCCAAGCTTGGTCCTTCACACCTCCCCATCGTGGGAAGAAGTCACCAGCGCGCCATGACACTACCATCTGCAGCCTCTGTTCCACCAACGGTTGGCAAGAATTCTGGACTACAAATGAAGCCACTGCACAAAAATTTTCAGACTTAGGTCCTTGGGATACTGGAAGCGGTGAAAAGTCCTCTCATAGAACGTTTAGCATTTCCATAACCTCGTGCACTTCCAATTTATATGCACCTCAAATTCGACAGTAAAGTTGGCAGCAGATGCACATTTCATATGTAAACAATGTTGAAAATACCCTGTAAGAGAGTTTTATCATTACATCAAATCTGGCAGGTTTAGCTAAGAATGTTTTTTTTTTAACTGGTGTATGTGGGGGATACTACCCGATCTAACTAGAAACACCCATTTGAGGCTTCAGAGTTCTTGAAAGTAAATTCCATAGGTCTCTTCGATGTGAGAACAAGAAGGCATCAGCTTTTCCTCTCCTCAGTGATTCATACAGATAAGCCAACCCTCACTCATAGATAACAATGTACCTTGGCAGGTCATTGGCTCTTCATACCAGCAGTTCTCAAGTGCCTAACTGTAGCCAAGGAAGGAAGAGATCCACAAAATTCCTGGACAGGAATACAAACACTGAGGAGTGTGCTTTGGCCCAGCTCTCAATTACCCACACTCTAGAAATGACACCTAATTTCATGTGCTGTTTCATTTACTCAAGCATAAAGTTTTGTAGATCTGCAGTTAATCCAAGAACCAAATCCATCAGCTGGGAATTACTCCAATAGTCCTTCCTTCAAGTTCTCTGTGAGTTCAGTCCACCTGGAAAATGGCTGCTTCCAGGATCCTCTTCCATTTTCTGGTTTCTGCTGAGGATTTGTCTCTTTGGCACTGCTCTCTTGTGTCAAAGTCTGCTTTTTCCTGAGTAGCTAGAATAGGTTACATGCTGCACACTTATCCTCTGCAAAAGAGTTTCCTGACGTACTTTCAAGAGTAGCCCCAGGGGACCAGGAAGGCTTTCCACAGCCAGGCCCATTTGCCCCCAAACCAGATGTTCACAGTGATCTTCTTAGCCACATCTCCTGTTCCATGGTCAGTCCCAGGAAGGTAGAGGTCAAGAGAAGCTGCAGAAGAGTCAAGGTCGTCCTTAAGGGAGGGACCTTTCTAGAAAGCATGCTCCCAGGAAGCAAGCTGGGAGAGTTTCAGCCTAAATTCCCTTTCTCCCCCATCATAAATACATGACCTGCATGGAAGTGGGGTGGGCACGAGACAGGGAAAATATTAGGCACCATGAGAGCTGTCCATGCTGTGAGAATTCACCTCCCTTTTCCAAGTTGTCTACCATCCTAAGAGACCAGCGATGTGTGGCGCCACGGGGAGGTGAGGGCAGAGATTACGTGAAGTGACAGACTGATTACATGGTGCCCCACTGCACAAAAGTCTACTGGTTCTACATTCCCTGGTCATTAAACTTCTAGAAAACTTCTTAGTAGAATTGAGGAAGACTTGCAAGCTGCATCTTTCTTCATAGCAGCTCCATGTCAGAGGTCATGAAGGATGGCTCCCCTGGCCCTTTCTGGAAATGCAAGGGTGGGGGAGTCTTGTGAATTTCCTAGACTAAGATGGGCAGTGACCACAGCTTTACTCACTGTGGAAATGGAAGAAACGCCCAACCCCATGGAGTTTGCCCGTTCCTCCAGAGGCCACCTGTCAATGACAGTGCTAGATACCTGGGATTTCACAGAGACGTCTCTCCTAAGGTGAGCGGTCCCAATATCCAGGACTGGCCACTACACTGTGACAGCAAATCACAAATGTGAGCCAGAGTCTTCCAGTCATTCCTCCCAGGGATATAGGACAAGTGGGGAGTCAGGGAATCTAACTGAGGAGGGTGTGCAAGGGACGGAAATTGCATTTGCATTATTTACAGATTAGCCCAGCATAGCAAATCTGCCTTCTCAGCAGGGATGACCCAAGGCATTATGGAGGGCAAGTTGATGACCCAGAGAAGGGTGATGAGGTATACTACCACTAACCCAAACACAAACATAGGTAAATGGAACAGAGTCCAAGGCTTGGAGGCCGGGTCGTTCTTTGGAATGGCCCTTCATCCTCACCTCACCTCCAGCCTCCCACCCCAAACGCCACTGCTTTTGAACACCTATGACATTTCACATTAGAATATGGTTTTGGCAGCGAGGGGAGGGGGAAAGCCAGTGATTTCCAAGAGTCGCCATCTGAGGTCTAACTGAGCCTCCTCTGGCTTTGGGACAGCAAATCTAAGTACATTTTGGACCTCAGGAACCTGGGGTAAGAGTCTTTCTCCATGAGGCTGTGTACTTTTCCCTGGGCTTGGTCAAAGCAAGTCAGGGATGGCTCCTGCATGTTCTTTCTCGTGGCTTCTCGGGTCTGGAAGTCGATGTTCACCTGGAGACACAGAGAGAGAGCAAAGTTACAAGCCCTCAAGGGTCAAGGCACCTGGCTGCAGGCCCTAAGTAATAATAGTTATTAATGACAGCATCTTATATCGTTAAAGTGATTTATGCTTTTCAAGCTGATTTCATCACTTCAAGAATCCTGTGAGGTTTGAAGAGCAGATAGTCTTAGTTCCAACTTTTACATAAGGACACTGAAGGAAGAGACACTAAAAGGTCTGTTGAAAGTAGCATGGAAACAAAGCCAACGCAAAATCCAAAATCACCTGCCTCTTAATCCAGGCCTCTTCATAATGTCAGGCAAAGGGTTTGATTCAAACCAACTGTTACTATGGACTCCTTAAAGTATCCACTAGGAAGAGAAACCCTGTTAGAATGTACATCTCTGTTCCAACCAGCATCAGAAGGGGCCTATGGCATCCTGGTCAATTGGCCAAAGATCTCAGGCATCTAAGTAAAAATATAATTGAAGGTAGGTAAGGCACCTAAGTTTGTAGGCGGCAGCTTCTTCCATTAAACCCTGCCAAAGAAAATTCTGTTTTACAACTTGGAACAGCAATACATGGAAATTCATTTCCTTATTATAATTAGTAAGGATAAATTATCATAAAATAATGCCCATAACTCTAGCTATGCATTAATGAGCCATGACAAATATTGTAATAGGTGCTTTCTCCCTAATATGGTAGTGTTGACAGGTAGGTGAGATTTTACCCTTTTACATTGGGGAGAATGAAACTCAAAGAGATTAAGTAACCTGCCCAAAATCACACAGTTAGTAAGTAGTGGAGCTGAGATTGGTACAAGATTCCAAAGCAGTTGCTCATTCCATTAAACGACGCTGCCTTCTACTAGGAAAATTAAAATGGACTCAATGGTATCTATACTTATAAAATCCCTGTAGCAACACAGTTGCTACTGACATGTTTAACACAGTTAACAGCTTAAAATAGTCTAATAGAGCTCCTTTTATAGAAGCCCTGAGCTTCCGAAGCTCCTTAAAATGATCCCTTTTCATCGAATGCAACCATCAGAGTGGTGAGGTATAAGAAAGTCCTCATCAAACCTGGCTCAGATTTCCACAGAGAGAGACATGTGAGCCAGAAGCCATGGCTAGAGGTCACCATTGCCAACACACCTCCCGCGGAGCCTGCACATCCACAAACTCCTCAAAGATCCTATGGGCCTTGGTGACCAGTTTGGTGGTTGATCTGGTCTTCTTGAACTCCTCACAGGCCAGCCAGAACTCCAGATTCTCCTCGCTGAATTCTGTCTTCAAGAAGGCGCAGAACGCAGCCACACCATCTGTGGATATGGTGAGAGGTAAACAGGAACAGAGATAGAAAGAAGCTTAAGCTCAAGACTCAGAGAAAAAAAAAAAGAGAGGAAGGAAGTTATGTGAGGTGGCCCTTATTGCCCAACCCCCACGGCTTGTGCACATTCTCTTAAAAACTCTATTTTCTTAGACACACTGATCCCTCAGAAGCAAGCCATATTTCTTATTCAAGAACCACAGTGATATCAGAAAGAAATGTTTAGGGATCCACAGTGATAGCAACTATGGGAAAGCCTGGCCACTCTAATCAGACATCAGTGGTCACTGCCTGTCCCTAATGCAAAGCTGGCTATTCCCTAGGTCTACTGGTGAGCCTGTGTTGCTAATTAAGCCAAGAAAATGCATGTAATCCACTCCCTACCCTAACCCAAGTCAACCACCCTGAAAAAAACACAGTCTATAACAAGACAAACTACACGAGTTTGCCAATGTCTCAGGGAAAATTCTTTACCACTACAAGAAAAACATCTGAAAGTAAACATCCTACTGAAATTCAGTCAGGAATTCCATTCTGTTACATGTACAGTGGTTCCCAGCCTCTTTTTAAAAACTTTGAGGTCCTGTATTTTAATGTTTTATTCCATCAATCCTTTATTTTAAAAGATCTGGCCTATTGAGTTATATGTTTGAATTAAGATTAATTATAATTTTTCTGCCAAATGATTTAATGATTAATATACCCTTTTCTATTTATTAATCAATGCCATACATCATGCCAAGCAGAACTTCCAATCAACATAAGATAAACACATAGTGTTAGAAAGCGGAATAATGTTTACTGATAGCCTAAGTATCTGGTTAATGTTTTCATTTTAAAATATTTTCTTATAATTTTTTAAAGCCCTTAGTCTATTCTCCATGAATTGAATAGCATCTATAGCTTTTTATAAACTGTCTCCTGGAAAGAGCAGACACAACTGATAATTTCTAAAAGTCACTGCATTGGTTAAAAAGGACTCTTGCTGTTTTATTTCTTTTCTAAAATTCCCCCAAAAGGATGAAATGTTAATAATGATTAACATTGGGTGACTTAGATGGCCTGGATGTTTGACATCCAGCCAATTTGCACCAGGGATCCTTCTGATGGATTGGGGATGCCGTGCTCTTGACATTTTAAAATATTTAGTTTTACTTTTCTGAAATGTTTTTATTTATCCTAATAAAAAGTCATTGTGAATTTTTGACTTTCAATATTGAACAGCAGTCATAAAAGCTAAGACTTTTGAATGCAAGAGCCAATAACTTGAGAGGAAAAAGTTTTCATGGCACTCCCAAAGCCAAGTGTCAAATCACAAAGATATTTAAGCCTGGAGACCTGAGCTTAAAGTGCTTAACAAAAGTACGGTGGTCATGTCATTGCCATGAAAGCCAAGGCACTTCTGAGAATGAAGGGGGAACTACTGTTAATTACCTGAATTACCTGGGGACAATGGCATAAACCACGACCACCAGAGGTGAGGATCAGGTAATGTGGGCACCTGAACTCCAAGCCATGGAGTATGGAGAAAGTAGGATCTGATGTAAGGTTGCTTCCCATCATGCAGGGTGGAAATAAAATTGTTCCTGTGCCAGGGAAGGAAAAGGAGGGTAAGATACTTGAGTCCTAAATGAGAGTTCTGCTCATGGCACCCTCACCTCCACTTTGGGTTCAAAACTCCAAGAGGAGGGAGCAGAAACCCCAGATAAGCTGAGGACCAAAATGAGTCTAGAACTGTGACATGGTGATGTTTGTGCAGAACAATGGTCTGAGAATCATTCACTCAACTCAACAATGTTTTCTTTAAACAATTACTAACGTACAAAGCACTGTTCTTGGTCTTGGGATACATCGGAGAGCAAATTATAAAATCCCCATCCTAGGGATGGTTTTCTTGCCACCCTTTCTACACTGTGTCCTTTCCAAGTTCTCCATGGAAGAGATGCAGAAGTTTCCACAGGTTCCAGAGGGAACTAGGATTTGAGAGCTAGTATACCAGGAGATTGCTACTGTGTGTGAAAAGGGGACACTGTAGCAAAGGCTACAGGTGGAGGTTGGATGGAAAAACAGCTGGAGCTGTGGAAGCCTCCAAGGAGATTCGATGCAAACCAGGCAGGTTCAGCAAGGGGATCTGAGTACAAGTTACATGAACCATGGACACAGCAGTGGACAGGAAGAGGATCTGAGGACCACAGGCTAGAGGCCCTCCCCTGCTGCCTCCATCTTAATACACTTTACACCCTAGTCAGGGAATGGGAAAGAAAGGGGATAGGAACAGCCTTCATAGACTCTGCATTTATCTTAAAAAGTTACTGGGAAATGACTTGGAAGAATCTATTGTTTTCAAACCAGAAGAAACTAAGTTCCTTGAATGGGAAAGTTAGTTTATTGTTTGTGTTGGATTTTGTTTTGTTTTTCACTGAGCAGGAACAGGCGCTTGTGAGCAAGTTGAATTAGTTAAAGATAAGGGAAGAAGATTACCTTTCTGCCTTCCTCAATGGTTTGGGTTAAGATAACGCTGCTAAGAAGACTCTGGGTCTAGCCCAGTGCTAGAGGAGGCATAACATTACCTCTTTTTTTTTTTTTTTTTTTATTAATAATTTATTTTCAGTAAGAAAGACTGGCTAATGGGAGTTTTTCAGTAAAAACTTTTACAAGACCATTGCATCACAAATATACAGACACTATAAAAACTGTGTCATGGTTTTAGTTCTAAACAGTTATGCAGGTGGCCTCCAATTTACCTCCCAGCTTTGTTGGGTTTCATGCAGATTAAAAGAGATGACACCTGCAATTCCCTCTCAGGCAATTGTTTTACTTCCCATTTTAAAGATGAGGAAATAGATGCTTAGAGAAGGAAAGTGACTTGCCTAAGACCACACGACTAATAATATGCAGCATTAAAAACCTGACTATAAGGTAGACCAGCTCCCTACCCAAGACAGCAATAATGCCATCCTCATTCATTCACCCGTTCACTTTCCCATAATGTGATCAGGCATCCTACTAGGTGCTAAAGCGATACCATTGTGCTCTCATAGAACTTGTAGTCCAAGGTCCAAGAAAACATGAGTACGGTGATTATGGTATAGCATGGTAAGTTCCATGATAAGGAAAGTATAGGGTGCTGTGGCAGTAGCCAGGATTAGCCTGAGTCAGACCTGAGGAGAAAAAGAAATTGTCACAGGAGAAGAGGCTTCTAAGCTGAGATGTGAAGTTGAGAAGAAAGATGCTAAGAGAAAGACAGAAGGAGAAGAAGAAGGGAATTTCAGGAAGAGGGAACCACCTGCGTGAAGGTCTAGAATTAAGAATTTATTTGAGTAACTGGAAGTAGTTTAGTAGAACTGGTGTATAATAATAATAATAGTAATAGTAGTAGTATGGTAGTATAGTAATATAGCTAAAATTTATTGAGCCTACTTACAGGCTAGTCATACACAGAAAGACCTCTAAGAGAGCCAGAGAGATAGAAAGATAACTGTGCAACAAAAGGCCTGGGAAGAGGACATTTCAAAGAGGAGGAAGTCGCCAGTATATCCAATGCTACCCGGAGGTCAAGCTAGACACAGTCTGAGAAATGACCACTAGATTCAGCAACTGGATTCAACAACCATTGGTGGCCTTGGCAGGAACAGTTTCAGTAGCATGACAGGGGCTCTAGCCTTACCGTGGTAAGTATAGGGGCAAATGAGAGAGGAGGAAGTGGAAATGGTTAATTCAGATGGCTCTTGCAAGAAATCTATCAGAGAAGGGAAATAGAGGGATCACACAGCAGAGCTGGAGGGAAGCATGAGTTGAGGAAAAGAGATCTTTTTTTAAATTAGTCTTGAGTATGAGTAAACGCTGATCCTATCAGAAAAGACTTGTTGAGTGGGAGAAGTTAAAGTTCAAGAAAGAAAGACTTTAACTGATATAATGTGGCCCCTAGGAAGGTAGAAGAAATAGGCCTGAGAACAGAATTATAATGGAGAGAAAGAGGACAGGCTGGGTGTGGATGCAAAGAAGTTTCTTCTAGTTTTGGCACAGGAAATTGAAGGAGTTCCTGTCAGGTATTAGCTGGGGAAGATGATAGGACTAGGGAAAGCAGCATTTTATTTATTTTATTTTATTTTATTTTATTTTTAGAATTTGAGGCATGGAATACTGTTTATATACTACATGCTATACTTTTACTGGGGATTTTACAAACACTGGCTCAATTAATTTTACAACAATGCTGATAACATGGATAGTATCACCCTCATTTTCCATATGAAGAAACTGACAGCTTAGAGAAGTAGATTAAATTGCCCAGAGTTACTCAGATGGCAAGAGTACAGCCAAGATTCTCAGCCAGGTCCACAGAACTCCAAAGCAAGATCTTTCCAGATATGTTTGCAGGTAGAAGGGAAAGAGTCAGAGAAGAGAGAAATAAAAGAGGCAAAAGAATAGTATCTGGTGAAGACATATTTTAGAGGAGGGGAAGGACTAAGACGAAGTCGAAGCACTTGTCTTCTTCCTTAGAGTCAGAAGTGAAAAGAAGAGGGTGGATGGAGACAGTGAAATGTTCAGGGAAGGGACACATATGAGACAAATCAAGTTGGATGGCCTTGATCTTCTGAATTAATTTGGGGTGAGGTCCCTGAGAAAGAAGGGGGTCTGCACCCATGTGCTAAGAAGTTTTGGGGACAAGGTCACTGCCTCACAGAACTTGTAGTCTAGTCTAATGTAACAGAAATTTGCAAATAATTTAAACTAACTAATTGGATAATTTCAAGTGCGCGTTGTGCTATAGTGGGGACACCAAAGAGAATGGAAAAGGTTGGGAACAGCTACCTTGGAAAAATGAATAGGAACACGACAGGAAACTGGCAACAGTGGTGAAGGCTTGGACTTCAGTTACCGGAGAGGGTTACGGTACACCAGGAAGGGAGCAAGGATTTTTATTATTTGTGGTGAACCCACCCTTCACAGAGAGGACCATCAGTTCCAGGCTGGCCAGTGAAATTTGGAGAACAGAAAAAATTTAGAAACTGGCAATCAGGACATGGAAGAAGGGGAACAGGATAAATAGGAGGTAAAAAAAAAAAAAAAAAAAAAAATGAAACCACAGAAAGAATTTTAAAAATAACCACTGGAGTAAGCACTTACATTAAACACTAACTTTGGGCCAGGCACCGTGCTAAATGTTTTATGAACGTTATGGCATTTGCTCCTCATAGCAAATCTATAGCATAGGTCCTGATATTTTCCCCAGCTGACAGGTGAGAAAACTGAGGGTTAGAGAAGTTAAATAACTTGCCCAAGTTCACAGGGTTTGTAAGTGACAAGGAATGGCAAACTGCAAGGCCTGCCTTCTTATGTGTGTTGGAGGTGGAGCTGCTCTCCATAGTGGTGGGACCCCAGGGATGCCTATGCCACTGAGGGGCTGGAAGGGATGGGAGAAGAGAGCCATTGCTGAGCAAGACAAGGAGGCCATGCCATGGAAGATGGCGTTTCCAGGCGCAATGGCAGCAGGTGGGGTGGAGGGAAAATGAAAAGGTCACTGAGGAAGGAGGAAGAGGGTCTGAGAGTAGAAAAACATAGAGACAAGGATGCAGAATTCAACTGAGTTGCAGGAAAAGCAACTGAGACTGACTCAGTGGGGATGGGCATTGGGAGTGAAATATGTGGTGAACTCATACCCAGATCACCATTGTCTGGCAGCTTTGGCGTGGCAGCCTGCTGTACCCTGCCAGTCCCATCTGGGGCGGGAGCAGCACAAGTCTCACTCAGTGGCACCAGTTCTGATCAGAGTTAGGCCAATAATTATCTCTATGACCTTGGACAACACATTCAAATTTGTTGGGTCTCAGCATCCTCATCTGTAAAGTGAGGAGGTGGATCTGATGAACTCTCCCAGGTGGACTTAGCATTCGCTCAGTGCCCCCATAGCAGCTTAGGTATGTCAACAGCAGATACAGCCCACTGTTTTCCACTGTACCTCCATCCTCATCAACATCATCACCAATAGGCCAAGTTCTATGCTACCAAATTTACATACACTAACTCACTTAATTTTTACGTCAACTCTATGATGAAGATAAAGGCTCTGGATTCAGACAACCTAGATTTGAATCCTGTGTGACTCTGGAAAAGTGCCTTAACATCTCAACACCCAAGACTTCCCATCTGTAAAATGGGAGTCATCCTAGGATTTACTGCATTGGATTGTTAAAAGGATTAAATGAGCTAAGCCACATAAATGTGCCCCATAGCTCAAAATAAGCCAGCTATAGATGTTAGCTTGTAGAGAAGTTTCAGGAAGGTGGAATTAGAGCATTTCAGTTAATTGTCACTTGGGCAGAAAAGAGGTGGCAACAGGATTAGCAGGCACAGCTGCATGACTTGAGAGCCCTCTTTGCTTGGTCTCCTCCGGAGAACACTGGTGAGCCACAAGTTATCACTTCCTTCAAAGAAAAGGTGAACAACGGCCCCAAATCAGACACACACACTGAAAGTGTGCCACTGCACAGCAAAAACACTCTTTTGTTCACAAACCTGGAGACTCTCAATCAGAAGGACACCTGCCATCACCTCCTCTAGGGTGAGAATTGAGGCCATTAGAAAATGAGTTAGGTACTACCTATAACCTGAGATCTGCCTAAACTCTCTTCTCTGTGTCCCCACCGATGACCCACCTTCTCTGTGCCCTTTCATCTTTTGGAAAGAGAGAAAGCATCCTTCCCAAGATGCTGTGTGTGCCCCACAGAGCACACAGGCATATTTTCCAACAGTGGCCCAGGGACAGTATAACAGAGTATGGCTGGGTGACCTTGTAAAAATATCCTGTCCTTTCAGGCAGCCTCTGCCCAAAATGTGGTGACCTCCATGGGCAGGGCCAGGGCTCCAAAGGGAATGGGAAGGGAGCCAAAGCAAAATATGGCACTGGAAAATTGAAGGGGATTTCAAGAGAAGAGCTTAAGAGATGAGGAAAGAAGGGGAGGAGGGCACTGCTCTTACTGGCCTTTCCCCAGGAGGGCCTGGGAGACAGCAGCCTCTAGAGAATAGATGGTGCCAAGATGGCCCCACAAAGGGCCCTGAGTCCTGCACAGACTGCACCAGGCCTCTGCCCTCCTCCTCTTCTCTCCCACTTTCTCCCTGCTCCATCTACCCCTTCTCAGCCCCCACATCCCCACCTCCACTTTTCGTATTCCCGGGGGGGATGGGGGCACTGAGCAAAGGAGGTGGTTGAGGGTCACTGAGCAAAGAGAAACTTTGCCCTGCAACAGTGGAAGTGAGAAAGGGGGGGCGCAAGGCCCTGGCAGCTGCAGGAGACTCCCCTTCCCCACAGCAGATGGGAGCAGATGGCTTTTGTGTACAGACCACTTGCCCCCTCTCCCTTGGCACACCTTTCCTGCTTGTGCAACCTAGCAAAGGAATCTATGGGACTAGAGCCAGCCGTGATTTTTTTCTTCCCATCCACATCCTTTCCTCCCTCTTGCTATTCACCTCCCACTTCTTCCCAGCAGGCTTTTCGCAGGCTCACTGACTCCTCAGCATCTCTTCCTGACCCTCCTCTCTTATTTTTTCTGTCCTCTGTCCCTTTTCTCTCCACTCCTTCCATCCTTCCCTTCTGCTTGTCCATAAATCATTGGTTCAAAATGCAAAAGGAGGTTTTACTTCTGAAAGGCTCTCCCAATGTGAGCTGCTTTGCATTTGTGGTGCTTCCTCTATCAGCAAGCGGCTCGTACACCCCAGGCCCTGCACCCTCTCCTAGACCCTGGGTACTAGAGACCCCTTACCCCAAACCCTAGCCTCCAACTTTCAGGCAGCTAAGAAAGAGTGACTTCTCACTGACCTCCAAGGCGAGTCTGGGATTGTGGTGCCCTGGCTCTGACACACCCTTGCTAAGTATGCCCTTGGGCAAGATGCTTGACCTTTAGGTTGCTCCGTTCTCTCCTCTGTAAAATGCAGGTGCTAATAGTACCTGCTCCATATGGTTGTGGGGATGAGGGGTTAATACATGTAAGCAACACACAGAGCCTGGCACATGGTCAGTGATAACTCAGTACGTGATGGTGGCTATTATTCCTGTACTTAAGTGGCACGAGAAGTCATCACGTAGAACATCACATGTCTAATACCAAAAACAATCCTGGTAACACAAAGGCAGTGGGAGGTGGACAGTTAAGGAAAATGGGAGAGAAATGGACAGTCTCCCCTTTTTCATTTCATTTCATTCTTACTTTTCCATTTGGTTTTCCTTGTATGACTCTAGAAGAAGTCAAAGCTCTGGAACATCACAGATGCTTTGAGATTAGAGTCTGTCTAATAGCAGGGAGGGAAAAGCTTGTGTCCAGAAGGCCTGGAGCAGTGGGAAGGACATTGGCATCCTGAGCACCCATAGGATCTCCAAGAGTACACGCATGGCCACACAGGCTGCCTGCTGCTGGCATTCTCCCTCCAGCTCCTTAATGCAGGGTGCTTACATAAGAAAGGAAACTGGGTCACTATGAATGAGCAGTGCAGCTGGTGCGGTGGGGAAAGGCTTAGGTAACAGTTCAAGGTCCACGAAGCCCTGATTTAGCTGGCATCAGGGGTGGGCTTGAGCCTATCTCGATTCCAGGGCTTGGAAAAATACAAGATCACAGAAAGATTCATTTATTTTTTTTGTTCTCTGTTTACCAGAGTGTTGTCCCAAAGAGCAGAGTCCTCTTATATCCCTAATAAACTGAAGAAAATAAACTTGTGAATGGGTTCCAAGGTCAGACAGAGGATATGAGAGAAACATACATTCATAAAGTCCAGGATACATCTACGAATGGTCAAGTCAAAACCTCTTTGATTCAGAACCCAAATCACTAATTTTAAATTTGTGATGAGCATAATGTTGGGATTGAAGGCTTCCTTTTACATTGATAAAATAAAGATATTTGAACAAATAACTGGGGCTAAGCAAGGTTTAGGTAGGGGGATTATTTGGGGAACAAATGATTTCTGGTTACTGACATTTGTTGACAAGTATTCGGCATGCTAATTACACTCCGTCTGGTGATTAAAGTAATTTTCTTCAATGATTTCTATTTTGTTAGTTTATAAATAGCTAGATGATATAATAGTACTATGACATGGAGGTTGCTTGGGTCTTTGAATCAGAAATAACTTCAGAGAGCCTATGATCAAGACCCCACATTGGACAACAGGAAATGGAGAGGTTCCCAGGTTGTGTAGCTATCGCTGCTAGAATGTGGTAGCAGAAGTGTTAGGAGATTCTGGGTCTTACATCTCCTATTCCAATGGTCTTTCTTATTTTATCAAGCAGAAGCTGAGTCAGGTAATCAGGGGAGAAAAGATAGAGCCCATATATGTAGCCATCATTTTAAAAAGTGAAAAGGGGTTTTCTATTTAAAGGGAAGACAAATAAAATTTGCCCCTGAGAGGGCAAACGTTTAGCATTCACAAATGACTCCTTTAAAAAGAGAGAAATATTATAAAACCCCACCCATCAGTCCATTGGTCCATAACTCAAAAGATTTAAAAAATTAAGTAGCAGGGAACATTTGTCTGGTTGATTTGATATAGGAAAACTATAGGAACTCTCAAAGAGGGACCATATAAGATTCACCTACTAGGCTTTTAAAAACTACATCTCCAAAGGGATTCCTTCACATACATGGGTGAAAGAATGGATGCCAAAACCTCCTGAGACCAAGGGAGCAAGGTATTTAAAAATTTGAAAATGCTCCATTGGTGAATTTAATACAACCCCTAACCTGTCCCAGTCCTCAACCTCAAGCTGCCTGGGGGAGAGGAGAACTTTCTGGTGCCATTGATAGCATATAGGAGGTGAGAAATGCATGTTTTCTCAAAGAATTTACTATTATGTTGTGACAAAAAATAATAAAAATAGCTATTCTTATTGATCCCTCTATGACAAGTCATTGTACTTAACATCTCACATCCAAAATCACATTTAATTCTTGTGGCAACTCTACAAAGTAAGTCTTATCATTCCCTTTACAGATGAGGAAAGTGAGGTTTACAGAGGATAAGTAACTTGCCCAAGGTCATGTCTGGTGACAGAATGTGTTTTAGAAGCCTGTCCAACTGCTTTCATTCAAATCTTTTTCAACAAGCTTTTAATAGTTGCCTAATATGTTATAGTCACGCCTTCTATAAAGGCGAAATGCACCCACATTCCTGGGTGCAAATAAAAATTACAACAATGTGGAGATAATGACAAGGAGAAAAATGTTCTTTTCTACCCTCTCTACCCTTATCCTCAATTTATCTAGAAAGCACACTTGGCTATTTGTTTATTTTTGGCCTTACCAATGGGGACATCCTCCACCATACCTGCTACATATTTGGAGGTACTTGGATGTACTGTTAAAGGGACACGCTGCCTGAGAACTTCGGAAAGCTGCAATACTGCCTTCAGTGTGTTCCAGGAAAGCACAGGCCACCTGCCCTACCAGTATGTTCCAGTGTTTTAGAGCAGTTATTCTCAAACTTTGGTATGCATAAAAATTATCAGAGGGCTTGTGAAAATGCAGATTCCTGGGCTCTACCTCCACAGATTCAGATTTAGGAGGTGAAAACAGGAGCCAAGAGTTTACATTTCTCAAAAGCTCCCAGAAGCTGCTGTTGCTGCCTTCCTTGGATCACACCTGGAGTAACCCTGTTCTAGAACCTTCTGCCTTGGAAAGGGATGTAGAGAGGGCTGTGCAGTAAATGGAAGCCTGATTGTTGAACTGTATATTCTAGAGCTAAAATCCATTTAGATGAGTAATTTAGGCAGTTTCATGAGCTGATAAAGTTAGTGTTTATTTGTTTGTTTGTTTTGGGTTTACCATTGGGCTTTTATGTGACCAGGTCAAGTCATTATGTTTTTCTATATCACAATCATTAGCCCAGAAGGGAGTAATTTCTAAAAAAATAAAGGCTTCATATTGGTCTCTGTTATGGGTTGAATTTTGCCTCCAAAAAGGATATGTTGAAGTCCTAATCCCCAGTACCAATGAATGTGATTTTACTTGAAAATAGAATCTTTACAAATGTAATTAGTTAAGATAAGGTCATACTGGAATAGGGTGGGCCTTGAGTCCAGTGATTCTCCTTATAAGAGGAGAAGAGACAGACATAGAGCCAGACACATAGGGGAGAAGGCAATGTGAAGACAGAGGCGGAGACGAGAGTGATGTGTCCACAAGCCAAGGGACGCCACCAGAAACTAGGGAGAGGCAAGGAAGGAAAGTCTCCCAGAGCCATGGTCCTGCTGACACCTTTGATACTGAACTTCTGGCCTCCAGAATGGGGCGAGAATAAAAGTCTGTTGTTTTAAGTCAACAAGTTTGTGGTACTTTGTTATGGCAGCCCTAGGAAAGGAAGAGTCTCTTTACTCAGAGATGGGGACTAACTCTGTAAATGCAAGAGAGCTTTTCAATTGTACTCTTCTACTAATGTCGCATTCCCTGGGCCCACCAGGGACAGGTCAGCATAGGCCCTCCGTGCAACAACAAAATAAGGTGCAAGCAACAAAATATAGCCCAGGGTGGAGGGTTCTGTTATCCAGGTATGGGGTCCGGATGTAAGAAGTGAGTGGAAGGAACCCCTGTCTACACCTTCCCCTTCAAGCTGGGATGAGTCTCTACCCATCCAGCTTTTATGTACAAGAAAGAATGAAGGAAGGAAGAAGAAAGGTGGGAAGGAAAAGAAAGAGGGAGGGAGACTTGATTCTGTGTTAAGGACTGAAAGTCCCATCAGTAGCTGGATAAATAACAAGCATATGCCTGAACCTCGTGGGGAATACAGGCAGACGACATACAATTTGGTGCCTGCCTTCGGACATCGTGTCAGAAAAGACCTCCCACCAGCTGGGAGGCTTCACCTGCCTGGGTGGGAGATACAGAGACAGAAAGGCTTCTGGGCACTAAACACCACATCCTTGGGGGCAGTTCACACAGGCAACTCAGACACCAAATCTAATTGTCACTGGAGTGAGCAGAAAAAAGATACCAAAAGAACACACATTAGAAATCCTTCCCCCATCTAGCAAAGGCTTCCGCAATTTCATTTCTTATTTGAAAGTTTTAAAAAAATAGCACTTAGGAAGGGGTTATTTCGCAGACCTCTGCAGGTGCTTCTTCAGCTTTGTACTACATTTGTCAACAAATGTGATTGGAAAATAAAACTGCTCCAAAGATTTGCCTGCCAGATATTTTTATTCTAAGGTTTAAAAAATAGCCAAGTTGCTTTCTTTTTTCTTGAGGTTTGAACCCATTATGTGTTCTGCAGAGTGGGACCCTGCCAATGAGGGCAGAAGTCTTAAAACACAGGCGATTTACCCCTATTCTGATAGCTCAAACCGTTTCCGCTTTGGAGCCGTTTTACATAACCCTGCAGGCAGCGCTGTCAACTCCCTTCCCATATGTGATTGTCCAGTGCCTAGCCAGGGTGTTTGCTGTAGACAGCTTCCTAGAACAAGGGGTGGAACTGGATTGAGCCTCTGAGAGGTTGTGCTCCAGATCCTTCATTATATAGATGAGGAGACAGATTTTCCAAGAGACTGAGAGACTCTGTCAAGGCCACCCAGCTATCTAGTAGTGGAGCTAGGTCAAAATTGAGAACACAGGTCTGACTCCCATCCAGTGCTCTTCACTTCTTTGTACAAAAGTGTGTTCCCTAATTAGATGGAAACAGTGCTCTAAACTAAAAGCAGCCCTTCTGCTCTCAGCTCTATCAGGACTTCTAATATACACAAGACAGAATTTAAGAGGAGCACCAAATGCCAGAGTTCTATTTGAAAGCTTGCTGCCACCACGGTCTGCAGTCAGCATACTCTGTTGTTTCTTGTGTGTGGGGAGGTGTCTTCTCAGAAGGCTGCATTTTCCTCCAGGGACTGTGTCCTGTTCATCTTTGTGAAGCCCCTTCCAACTGTCTAGCATGGACTTTGTACATAATGAGCACTCGGTTTTTGTTTTTTGTTTTTTTTAAATAAGTGAGTGCCCAAAACACATCAGGCAGAGGAGGGATGGCAAAGATGTTCTATAGATCGAGAATGGGAAATATATATAATTATCTGAATTTTCTGAAACTAGAAAATTTAGAGAGGACAGCTGCCTAGGAATGGTAGATTCTAGACTAATTCGTATTCCTTTAGAGCCCAGTCATTCAGTGATTCTTCTCTCTTTATTTTTTAGGACATTTTTTTTTTTTTGGTCTTAATTGAAAGCCCTGCACACCTCTGATCAACGGCTGTCCTTCCCAAAGGGCTTACACACGTGCAATCCCTTTGGAAAAACATAATCAGCCCTAATTGAGTCACAATACTAACCCAAATTAGTGAGACTTTTAGAAAGTTGTCAACACCCTTCAAGGTAACCTGGGCTCTGACTCCTTCACAGCCTTCTCAAGTTCTTTTAAAAGCTTGAAATTCTGCTAGTGACACCTGCATAAAGACCCCTTTCTTCTCAAAGACATTCACACTCTTGGCTTTTTATTTCCTTACTAAACAGAAATAAAAACAAAACATCAAATTCCAAGAAGGATCACAGAACTCCCAAGTTCAAAAAGCCTATTTCTGTAGTGGTTTCATAAAGAAGCAATCTGGTATCAGATTGTAACCCATTTGCAGAATCCCCATCTCAGAAAAGTCTTATTGCATTCCTTGTAACCAAAAACATCCCTGACAGAAGAAAAACTAAGCGTCTTTAGATCTGAAAGTCATGGAATCAAATAAACGAAATTAAACCTCTTAAATCTCCAGGTCCTGCCACTGCAGCAAATCAAATATACCTCAAGCTTCCAACCACTAATTTCACCACTATAGACTTTGCTACAGTGGCTTAATATCCATAATTGGCAGAGAAATTTGCCACCTTATTTTCAATGCACATTTATTTCACATTTGATAAATAAAAACAGCATTTTTTAAGTGCCACAATATCATTACAAAACACCTAAGTAGAGAACTCCAACTATCTGAAAGTGTCCTCATATTAAGTTGCTCATACCCAGTGACAGGTAGCAAGCAGGTTTTTCTATCCCCATTTTAAAATGAGGAAACAGCCTCAGGGACTTGAACTGAGTCAGTTGTGAGGCTGAAATAGAAACCAAACTTCAAGATGACCTTGAATCATATCCAACTAGGAAAGAAGGTGTAAATTGGTAGTGACATTTGTTTAACCTAATGAGACTCCAGGGGAAAAAGTCAGGATAGCCTCATTAAACAAACAAACAGAAAAACAAGTATTGCTGTCAAATCCTAAATATTCTTGTACGTATGCCATTACGTTAACAAATTCACCGCTGAAGCTTGCTGTTTGGGGTATAGCCGTATGTTAAATATGCTGCATCTAGATGGCTATATTTTCCTTCCTCAGTGTAATCCATAGAACACTAAAATGACAATTTGCCTCACAAAATTACTTGCTACTATATGTGCTTATTTTTAGATTTTGCATTTCATTTTGAAATCTATTTGAAAGCATTTGTTAAGTAGTTTATTAGGAGCAAGGGCCTGATCAGGGAACTGCTCATCAAATAGAAAGCAAAATCACTTCTAAAGATAGCTTCTGAAGACACAGGGACTCTGTCAAGGCCACCTAGCTATCTTGTGGCAGAGCTGGGTCAAAATAGAGAGCACAGTTCTGACTCCCACCCAGTGTTCTTCACGTAATTGTATAAAAGCCTGCTCCGCCTTTAAGCAGAAAGGTTACTGTAAGCTAAAAGCAGATCAGATAGGACTTCTAATAAACACAGATGGGATTTAAGAGGAGCACACCGAATGCCTATTTAAAACCTTCCTTTCTCTTTCAGAATACCCTTCTCTCTTCCTTGTCCCTGCTCTCCCCACCCCATATATTTTGTGCCTCTGGGATTTCAAAACCCAAAGAGTTTGGACCAGCTCACGGCCAGGAAAAAACAAGAGCTGAAAAGTTTGGCCATCATCAAAGTTAAGCTCCCCACCCCATGATCTACAGGATAACTACTTCTGCCTTTGTGGAAAATAAAAGGCATAAGCGATGAGGAAGGGAATAAATGGAAAAGGAAGGTGTGTTTTAGTAAAATGTATGCCCACTCAGAAATTGAGGGGTATAATGCAGCTGGGAGGTAGTACACCCCCAAAATAAAAAGCAGCAAGAAAACTCAAAACCCAGTCTTTCTGTCCTCTGCCAACTCAAGCACTGTGAATCATAAGATGCACAGAATATTCATCTGCCTGATGAGTAACCCAGGGCTCTCCAGTGACTTGAGGGGAGGCCATTTAGATTTCTGAACAAGATCTGGGCTGGAACCGAGACTCTCTCACTTCCACGCAGCCCATCACTCCCAGGCCCCAAGCTGAACACTCTCTTGTTTAAACTGCTGACAGCATGAAGGCTTCGTGAGACCATACTTTGAACCCAGAAACCAGAAGAGAAGGCCCTGGTCTCACTGCATTTAAAGTGAGACTGCATTGATGCTCTCCATGCCCCTTTAGGCTCTGTGGGGACCATAATCTGTGCTGGCTGAGACACCCAGCAGAGTCTGGATCATGGGGGGGCATTTGGTAAAGCTTTCACTGAGTGGATGATTTGCTGTGACATGATGCCACCTGAATTCTACTTACACTTATGAGAGAGAAGCACATCAAAGGAATCTGCCCACCTCGTAGCTTCTTCTGTGGATAGTCTCCTAGGAAAGAACAAATGTCTCTCTTGACTATTTCTCAAATGATCCCCTTGCCCTCAGCTACCACCAAGGTTTGCACAGAAGAACTTAGTACCATAGAGGGCAGATGAAGCTGTTCCCAGACTCCTACATTTCGTCACTTCTTATTTGTAAATAATGGGAAGACCTTAAATAAGTAATGGGAAAACCTCAGGATTGGAGTCCCAAGGAATTTGGTAGATTGGCTTTCAGTCTGAAGAACAAAGCTAAATGCATGATTTAAAGATGTCAAGATAGCAATGAAAAAGAGTCAGAAGAATTAGATTCTGTTCCTGACTCCATCTCTTGTTATCACCTTAATTTCTTCAACTCTGAAATGGGGATAGTAATGCCCATTGCAGAGCTGTGTGAGGGCTAAATGAAGTAACCTTTGTGAACTCATTTAAGCAACCCCTGCACAGAATAGGTACTGAATCCCCATGATCTGAGCCCAAGCAGACGTTTAGAATAGGTTTGAATGTTTGTCTCCAAATTGAGACACATCGACAGTTAAATATAACCAAGAAGTATCCTTTACCACCCGCAGCTTTAAAGAGTGATGGATGATAAGGTTTTCTTGAGATGAAAAGGAAGGTCCCCATTCTGCGGTTGTTAAGCCACACGTTTTGAAAAGGAAAATAAACATTCCTTTCACGCACATTCAGGGACACAAAATGAGCTGCCATGCGGTAGGAATTCATTGTCACTTGGCCTATCTAGTCAGTGGCTCACAGGAGAAGGACAGAGTTATATAGTCCATCAGGGGGCATCCTGGGAATGCCGTGTGGCCTTACTACTCACTTGAGAGCACGGTTGGGTTTGTCGGGAAGAATAGCTGTGAAATCACTACATGAATCTGATTTATGAGACAGGCATCCCAGTCGAGTCCTCATCCCTTTGTTCCTGCAACCAAGCACATGGGCAGAAGGAAGGGGAAACTGTCATGAAAACAGCTGTCAACTCTCTAAAGGGCTCCTGCAGCTGCTACAGCTGGAGCTGGCACTGCCCCCTCCCTTCCCCCAGGTGGCCCCTAAGGATTTCATGAACAAGAGGAGAAAAACCTGGAAGATCAAGGGGGTATACTCACTCCACATCTTTAGTAATAGTAATAGGTACCCTACTCCTAGAGGCTTAATGCTTTCTGAAGCTGACAGGGGCAAGTTGATGGTAAGTCAATGAAGGCCGTTAGCTTGGAAGGATTTCTAAATTAAGCTTCTCTGTTGGGAAAGGAAATACAGTGATGACATAATAACAATCCACATTTTGCCTTCCCACTAGGAGGGCAAAGCAGCAGCAGCAACTCCTGATTGCGGAGTTCTAGAGATAGTGCTCACCCGGAGAGCAGAGGCATGCTTGCATAATGCAGGGGCACATCTTACAGAGCCTCGGAGCACAAAACATGGGGCTTCAAGGCAGGTCAATTCTGCATCAGGTTCTCCCCATGGAGGCAACAGGTGATTGTATATGCAAATGGTTACCGACCAGCAAGGATTGGTGGCTGCAGCTGAGAAGACGCGCTATTGGTACAAACTGCAGTTAAGAACCGGTGTACACTTTTGTCTTATACTTCCTTAAGCTCTCCAATTCCTATTAACATTTGGCATATTTTAAGTTTTAACATGCATTTTTAAATTTCTCACATGTTTTAATTCTCCTAAGGCCCCATATGAGACACTGCTAATCAGGACCTCAGCTCTGTGGTGGAGGATCCAGTGGGGAATTATATTAGTGTCTCTTTCTGTTTCCCAGCATTAGTCCCTATTTACTTTTAACCACAGGCTGACAAATTACAATCCTCGGGCCAAATCTTGCCAGAGCGCCTGCCTGTTTTTATTTTTTATTTTTATTTTTTTAAAAGATTTTATTTATTTATTCATTTATCCCCCCCTTGCTGCTTGTGCTCGCTGGGTCAGCTAACCACGCCGTGCGGGCGGGCTTTGCCTTCACCAGGAGGCCCCGGGAACCAAACCCGGGGCCTCCCATATGGTAAACGGGAGCCCTACTGATTGAGCCACAGTCGCTTCCCTGCCTGTTTTTATAAATAACATTTTTATTGGAGCACAGCCACACCCATTTATTTACCTATTATCTAAGGCTGTTTTCAACTACGAGGGCCAAGTTGAGTAGTTGTCAGTTTGGCAGACTGTATGGTCCACAAAGCCAAAAATATTTACCCTCTGGCTCTTTACAGAGTAAGTTTGCCAACCCCTGAACTTTAACCACGGCAGTACCTCCTGGGAAGGGCAAAGGTCAGAAGGAGGGTTTTGGTGTGATCAGATCAAGACTTAGCCGTGACTTAGAAAAGAGGACCACCAGGCACATGCTAATTTGTACATGGAGATGCCAAGTTGAAAGGAAGCCCTTCCAGCCTGGCTCTCCCTTCCCTTTTCAGAAATCCTTGAAGGGTCAGGCAGGGACATTGGAGGGCACCCAATTCAATCCCTTTCTTTTACTTCAAATGGGTTTTCATCCCTGTCCGTGGTCATTGTATCTCTTCATGGAAATCTTACCCAACACATTCCACTGGGATGGTGTTAAATTTGGAGAGGGCTGGACAACATTCGTATCCCACAGCCCATCTCCAAAGAGCCTTTTAGGGCCAGAACATTCAAGTTCCCAGTAATATCCTCTCTTCTGCCGAAAACCTGGGCCTGCACATCCTGTGCTCCCGCCTCTCATCTCAGCCAGGCCGCACTGCGAAGCCATCTATCTCATGGCATTTCAAAGCATCAGCTCCAGCCAGCCTCTCTCTTGAGGCAGGGAATGTCTTATGCATCTGCTCTCTCTCACAAATCTCAGGGTGCAATGACAACGGGCCCTTGAGTCATCACATTCTATGAACTCAAGCAAAGGTTCTTCTCAGGCCACTCCACAGGCCAGAACACAACTTTCAGCAAGTTGGTCCATTCCTCTGTTCCTCGGAATTGTTAATTATAAAACAGTCAGGTCACTGCCCCCAAGGGGCAATTAAGAGGGCTTTCAAAAAGTGGCAAATCTGTGCAAGCTATTTAACAAGGTTCAGAAGGCCCAGTGTAAAGGGTGCTTCTTGTTACCAAACTACTGTGATTCTCCCATATAGTTTGCCAAAATCTTCAACAAAATATTCTTTGGGACAAAATTATTTTTCATTTTTCCATCTTATCTAGCTGAGTTCTGAGTTATAATCTTGTTAGTTAGGTCTGAAATAACCAGAGCAAAAGCAAGAGTCAAAGGTCAAGGTTACTTGAAAGAAAGGAAAAAAAGAAAGAAAGAGAGAGGGAGAGGGAGGGAGAGAGAGAGAGAGGGAGAGAGGGAGGGGGCAGAGAGAGAAAGAGAAAGAAAGAAAAAGAAAGGAAGGAAGAAAGGAAGGAAGGAAGGAAGGAAGGAAGGAAGGAAGGAAGGAAGGGAGGGAGGGAGGGAGGGAGGGAGGGAGGAAGAAAGACTGCACTTGCCCTCATTTTTCTTCTCCCTGAAGCCCCTGTCCCAGTAAACTCATAGAGATCCCTAAATAGTTCGATACAGCTCATGCATAGTCCCTCATCCCATCCCATAAGTCATTGCCAAGGCATGGCACCAGACAATGGGAGGGCTTGGAGCTAAGGCAGTTCCTACTTGCAAGGTTACAACTTTGCAAGGAGCATACAAAAGTAAGAAGACAGCACAACAGGAAGCCAAGGGGGAGAGATGCAAGTGGATAGCCCGTTGGATTAGAAGGCTTGGGCCAGGCTCAAGCAGCAGGGGAGGTGGGAAGCTGGAGAAAAGAGTAAACGTCAGGGGCAAGAAAACAGCTTATTGATCAGTTACCTCCGTGGCATCAGTAAGGCAGCCATACAGGCATCCGCTTATGGTTAACCCTTTGGCTGGCTTGCAGGGGCGTCAGGGCAGGAGATAAGACTGCGGGGCGGAGGGGTTGCCCTTTCACGTCCTCTCACCTAAAATCAAAGAATCTGCTGTAAGAGGGGGGTCTCCCTCTCTTATCTGACTGCACTATAGACCCTCTCAGATGGCTTTCTACCAAAGGAATTCTCCCCCCACCACACACACAGATACCATTCCCAAAAAGCTCTGCTTGATCTCAGAGGGCTTTGGTTGGTTAGAGACCAAGCAAAGATTGGCAAGAAACAATTGTTAAGTGCTACACTTTGCTGATTGTTGGTCAGGAGTTGCCATTTCTCCAACCACTGCCATCAACAGTAAAATGGGACATGTGCCCCAGGGGAAGGATGAACGTGGCACACCAAAAGTGATCACTCCTTTCTCTTACTAGAGTGGGGCCCAAGTGATCAGCCAGCAAGGGGTGCAGGAGGGGGGCAGTCAGCACTTGCTCTGATTTGATGATCTTCTGATTTTGGCCTTCCTCCGAGGGAACCTGTCCTGGAGGTGAGAGTGTGTGAAGCCTTGGGAAGATGCGAGTGCGAGGAAGGATGGGGAAACTGCAAAGGAGTCTCTACACAGGCTAGCTCCTTTGCAAGGATCAAAGGCACAGGCTGGAGAAATGAATATGCAAGTCACTCTTTCTTGCCCATTGGAGGTCGCATGATCTTCCTAAGCCTGGGGACTGGTCCGTTCTTCACCCAAAGTGGGGAAGACATCAGAAAAGGGATGTGGAGGTTGCAGGCTGATTGATTTATAATCTCTCTCTCCTGAGGGTCCCATTCCCAGAGCTTCAAACCCTTTGTTCCCACAGAAGGTAAGTGATGGGAAGAAACAGTGAGCCTATCCCTAAAGGGTTTCCCTGGGGAACCCTGACACCAAACATAGAATCCATTTTAAAAGAAACCTAAATTAGATAGATAAAAGGCTCTTATTTGAGCTACACCATTTAACTTATTTTTATATTATCCTGAACATTTCACAAATACTTTTAATAATTGCTTTTCTAATAATACTGTAATTAATAAAATAAAGAGCTGGCTTTGTTAAAAATAAAAAATAAAAAATAAATTTTAAAAATCAGACTTTGTATAAAGGTTCGCCCCTGGGAGACCAAGTACAGCTGGCTCTGCGTAACAGCAGGGACATTTCCTAACCTTTGTCCTAACCATGCCTACACACAGCTCGCCCAGTAGTCAGGAAATCAAAGCCCTTTGCTGCTACAAGGATCCTTAGAAATCATGTCTCAGTCACCTAAGTGTCATTCTCCCTCGCTTAGGGGATATAGCCCCAAGAAAGGGGGCTTCACTGCCTTGGAGCCAAGCCAAACCAGGGACTGCTACCCACAGACTCAGCAGACAAGGTCATTTGGGGCAGTGTATCCCCTGGCTTCCTCACTCTCTTCCCATTTCTACTGCTGGCGTACGCAGGTTTGCCCTTTCCACCCAGATGCCTGCTTCGCTCTCTTCCAAATCCAGCCCTGCCCATCATTGCCCCTCAGATACCCCACCCTCATCCCCTTTGATGAGCTCAGCCTTGGACTCCATTAAATAAGAGTCAGCAGAATACTCTGACCCCAGCTTCTGTGTCCATCCTGGCACCTGAGGGCAGTTATCCCATTTGGCCCTAGACGTATGGGATACAGGGTTTGGGGTTACTCAAAATTCAGGAGACCAAGGATGTGATTGCACCCACAGTCCATGTGCCCTTGTTAGTGGGCATCAAGTTATAGGTGACTCTGGGGCAGACAGGACAGGACATAATAGCAGGAGTATATTCAAAGAGAAAACAAAGGTTAAAAGCTAAGAGCAAAGATTTATAAAGAGGGAGAGAGAAACCGAGAGCCTCAGAGGGGAGAGAGCAATCAGTATGCATGGAGAGGCAAGCTAATTAAATATGGATAATGCAATCAACACACATGGACACCCTGGAGAGGAAAGAAGAAAAGAAAAAGCAATACTCACTGTCTTTGACCAGTCCTCATGGCCTGTGGGTTGCTGCCAACTGGATGGTCAGAGAGGCTGCGAGTTAAGGAGCTCTGGGGAAAGAGTAGATCTTTCTTTTAGCAGTCAAATCCTTGGCGGTGAAGGGCCTGTGTGCATGCATGCAGAAGCACACGCATACATACACGCACATGCACAACACGCCTCCCACCGCTTGAGCCAGGCGGCCAGCAGCACTGCCGAAAGCTCTTCTCTCTGCTCATCACATCCAGTGAATCCTGAAGCAGCCTACACCCAGCGGGCGGTGGCTCTGCTGCCAGGCACCGTCTGCACGCCCGTCCTCATTGGCGGGATGCAGGAGGTGCCCCTGAGTAGAGCTCTCATGGCAGTGTTCCCGCAACTTCCTCCTCAGTCTCGCTAACCTGCTTCCCTGCTCCTTTGGCTGCAGCTCAGACAGAAGTCACCACCGCCCAAAGCTGCCTTCTTCTGCACCCAGAGGCAGTGCAGGGGGCAGTGAAGCCAAGCTGGAGGTATTAACTCTTTCCAGCAACCAATGAGCTGAAAATCAAAACGTCCAGGCCCCTCTTCTAATGAGCTCTGCCGCTGGCTGGAGGCTGGTTGCTGCTCCGGGAGCAGGGAGCATAAAGATCTTGCCCCAGACAGCTGCTGACAGCAGGAGCCAAGCTGAATCAAATCTCCTAATGAGCCAGGAGGAGGGGGGCTGTCTTGCTGGGTGTGATGTGATGTGATAAATGCAGAGAGCAGGAAAGCTACGGGGCAGGTCACACATCTAAATTCCACCCCCTTTCTCCCAATTTCTGTTGTGCTGCACTACCAAGCCAAACCACACAGCCCCGAAATTAGCCCCTCTGCCACATCTCAGCTGTCCCTCCTTCCTCACCCTGCCCATTTTCACTTCCTCCCCCCCAGCACCAACTACAATCCGCCCCACTTTTTAATAAGAAATTTCCACCTTGGCCTCTCCGAACATGCATATTTCCGATTCTGAGCTCTCGCCTCTCACCTGGCTTTTCCTACAGTGGAAATTCACCTCTCTTTCTCTCATCCATCACCTAGCAACTCCCCCTACTTGTATTTGTTACGGAATGAGACTTTTTCCTTTGTTCTGCCCAATCTGCAAGTATCCCTATTTTTCTGTCTTTTCTATTTTTTCTCCAAATCTTCCTTAGCCACATAGACCTTCACTCTGCCTGATTCAGTCCCAGGAGAAGGAATCTTTATTTCTGCTTGCCCTATTGCAGTGGTTCTGCAGTTGTGGTCCCTGGATCAACATCGTCAGTGTCACCTGGGAACATGTTAGAAATGCAAATTCTGGGCTCCACCCCAAACCTACAGAATCAGAAACTCTGGGTGCGGGGCCGGCCCTCCAGGTGATTCTGAGGCATGCTGAAGTTTGAGAACCGTGGCCCTAAAATAGAGTTTACCTTCTCTTGCTTACTCTCTTGGTCTCTAAGGCTGCATCTCCTGCTCCCACTCAGAAACTAGCTCCAAATATGACTCGCGTTGCTGCCAATCATTTTTGAAACCCAGAAGGCAGCATTTTCTAGAGGCAGCAGAAATCTCTACAAAAAGTGATGGTTTTATAATAAAGATAATAGATTACATGTGTTTACCTTTTACAATGTATAAGGCATTTCCGTGGCACTCCCACACCATAGTGTGGGTATTATTTTCCATGTGTTACAGATGAGAAATTTGAGGATAGAAAAGGTGAAGTGCCTTTTTCCAAGTAACACAACAAGTAAGACACAGCACAAGGACCAGAACTTGTGTCTTATGATTCCTACAGCAGAGCTTTTTCTACTACGCCATGCCAGAATTCAGCCTTTCCTGTCAGATCTAGTGGTGCATAACCTGTATTTGCGCAGTGAAATGATTCTGCTATGACTACTTACTGCCTGATGATAGGATGAAATAAAAATTCTGATGCTGCCTCCACAGTGACTCATTGTCTCTCTCTGATAATGTCCACAGTGCCCCTCTGGTAGGCAAAGAAGGTGCGGTGTTATAAAACTAGATGCAAAAGAGAAGTTTTCCATTCCTCATAACCCCTTGAACCATGTTGTTAGCTAGGGTTTAGAACTAAAGCAGAAAGAGAATCCTTCACTTCTGAAATTTTCCCAGTACACTGTACTATAAGAAATGGGCACACAGATCAACTGTCAAATAGAAACCCTTTGATTAGCACTTCCCTAATCCAAGCCATGTTTATATCATCAGGCAAATGCACCCCTGGTCCCATGCACGTAATGTTTAATGAGCACTTACTATGTGCCAAGCACTGTACTAAGTATTGTGCTCATATTATCTTATTTAATTCTCATTAACAATCTTACAAGGCTGATATCTTTATCACCCTCATTTTACAGATGGAAAAAACAGAGACAAGTCATAAATAAGCAGCAGAGCTGATGTCTGATACCAAACTTGGTGCTTCCAGCAACTGCCCCCACTTTAAAACAAAGGTAGCATCTTTGTGGGACTCTTCTCTTTCAGGACTAAATTGGTGGGATAAAGGCTTCCTCAAGTCTGATATCCAGGAATTAAAGCCACTGAGCAGATAGGGTAGGGCTGCAGGTGGACCCAAGCCTCTAGTGGAAGCTGACAAATATTAACCAGCCATCAGAATCTGAAATTAGCCTTTAGAGAAATAATGTAGTCACAGAAAGGCAATAAACCAACCCAAAATGTTTAAAGAAAGATCGAGTAATTAATAAAGTTTAAAAGGAAAGAGTGGAAAATAAAGAGGGGAGGGACAAGAGTGTGTTGACATGCATATAGCGTGGTTAGAAAGAGAACATTAAAACTAGTCCAAACTTTCAACCAAAACACTTCTAAATGCCAAGGAGTAACCACAAAGCACCCCAGTTTGAGAAGCACAGACCCAGCACAGGTCCCCTCTCATTGGAGGACTCTCACTTAATCGTCCCACAGAGGCAGGTGCATAGGGGAGTGGGTGTTAAGCTGACCCTAATGTAAGCATCCTAGCATTGGCTTCTTCCTGGAGGGAAGAGGTAAGAGAGGTGAGGAGAGATGGGACTCTCTGGATCGGGAAAAGGGAGGTAGGTCTGCATGCTTATCAGAAGTGAACTCACCCACTCAGACCCTGCATTCCCTGGGCTTAGAGCCCTGGCCCAAGAATGTAGAGATATGGATTCTTTTCGGGCAATTGCCCCTCAGTTGCCGGCTGAAGACTGGTAACATGTCATCTCAGCTGGCCATGACTCACATTTTTTCTCCCTGGAAAACAGCGATTTCAAGCCCTACTCTTGCTTCCCAGGTCACCCTAAACCATTGTGCTCTTGCTATTACACGCTCCCATTCTACATACCGCCGCTGCTCTCCAGAATGGCTGTGTCTCTTGAGGCAGCTTTTCCTCAAAAGTCTTGAGACTGCTTTTCCAAGGGTCTGCTGGACAGCTCCACACGTCAGCACCCACGGACTCTACGGAATTGGAAACTTTTCTCCTCAAATCCTCCATCCTTCTGGGCTCCTTATCTGTGTTCATGACATCACTTCTGTCCTGGTACTTGAAGCGAAACCCTACAGACTAGTTTTGGCTTCTTTTTTCCATCCCCCTTGCTGAATCAGTTTCCAACTCTTGCCATTATATTTCTGAAATATTTCCCACCCTCATCTTCTACCACCATTGACACCACTGCGTCAGGTCACTCAGCACTCAGTGCAGTGCGTGCCCTCTCCACTCTGTCCTAAATAACTGATCTTCCTGCCCCCATGTCTTCCCCCGGTCCCCATAAACCTTCTCACACACCACCACTACCGCCAGAGGCACCCACCATCAGGGGAATCCTCCCTGGGACCTATACACATAGCTAATGTGCCAGGGACTATGCTAAACATGGCACTTGCATTATCTTATTTAATTCTCACAACAAAGTTACAAGGCCAATACTTTAAAATTATAGATACCAAAAAGTGACTCATCTGTATACCTTTAATGAGTTCCAACACAGCTCCCTGTCCTGCTGGACACTCCAAGCCATCCATAAATTGATCCCATTTACCCACCCAGTCTTAAATCCCATTGCATGCTTGCAGGTGTGAACACATGCACACACACGCTCTCCTCAGCCTCATTCCTCAGGCTGTTTTCGGCCCAGAATATCCCCACCCTGGGTCTGCCTGGAAACTCCCAGCTTCTTCTCTACATACAATACCTCCAAGCAAAAAATATATATATACTCCTTTCCAAAGCTTCCTCAGGGAGAAGGAAGCCCTCCATCCCAACACCAGCACTCTGCTGCAAGTTGCTCTGACAGCCTCATTCCAGTGTGTAGCTCATCCTTGTGATTTATGTTTTCTGATCCTCCTAACGGACCAGGCACTCCAACAAGACAGGCTCTGTGACTTGCTCCCCTTGCTATCAATTCTCATTTTTCCATACATAGCAGGTGTGCGATAAATTCTGGCGGATTTTTATTTTGAGGTCATGAAAAAATATCTGAAAAAAAATCACCGAAGATCCTTTATAGCGGAAACACTTTACACGCGTGCAGTTTCCAGGTCAAGACTAAAAAGTGAATGTGTCACTAACAACACTCAAGGGCACAGCACAGGTACAAAATGCACTTGCAAATTATCTTTCCCAACAGCCTTGTCAGGGCTGGGTGGAATCAATCAAGAGCAAACGGAGCACCTGGCATTGTCACACAGGCCATCACAAATGTAATTAAATTGAAGATAAAGGAAATTAAGATCTGCAATATAATATTTTTTAAAAGCCTTGATAGTGGAGGAGGTTTATTGTCAAATGCCCCTTGTGTTTTTATTTAATCAATATACCACCTAGGCTAGTACCACATTAAATGCTTCTAATAAAACAGTCGTTTGGATATTAGATTTGAATTCCAGTCTGCAAGCTAAAGCTTTTTCGCAAATCTTTTAAAAGCAATTTCCACTTTGTCTCTTCCTAGTAACAGTAGAAACGTGAATCAACATATGCTATATTGATTTGGGGTTTCCATGGAGACTGGAAGGACACAGGGAAGGGCAGGACAGTAAGAGACCACTTGGCCCAAAATTCTACTAAAAAAATTTTTTTTTGCATCTCAATGTCATTCCTCTGAGCATTAGCAGCCTCATTTCCTGTTCATCATCCAGTTCAAGCATCCATATATTTAATTTGTAATAACCCTGCTCAACCGCTCACACGGAACATCAGAGGGCACATGAGAGAAGTCTGCAGCTAAAGGTGTGGACCCATGAGGTTTGCAAAGCGAAGCAGAGGCACTGAATTTGGAACCAGAATAAACGGTCTCTAGTCCTAATCCTGCCTTTAACTAGCTCCATGACCACTAACCACACTTACTAGCTATGCGATCAGTAACTAACTTAGTGACATGATCGGGAGCTTTGAACTTCAATTTCTTCATTGGCAAAACACAAATTAGCACCTCTCTCCTCTATTTTTCAAGGTGGTTATAAGAAAGAAATAAAGTCTGTGGGAAAGTGCTTTGTAAAACTCCAGTATACTGTACTCTATTATTATATTGGATGATGCTTTGAGCTTGTCTTTAAATGGAATTTTGCCAGTGAGCAAGTGTATGTAAAAAAAGATTGCTGGTTTATTGGGGAGTAGAGTGACTTGGAAAAAAAAAAAGAGTAGTGGGTTTGACAGACCTGGATTTAACTCCCAGCTGAATAATTTTCTAGGATCCAATTGCAGGCACATTATTTGGCCTCTCTGAATGTCATTTACATCATTGGTAAGATGAAGATAATAACAATACCACTGTCATAGCTTGTTATGAGGATTAAACTAGCTACTGTAATAGTGTTTAGCACAATGCTTGGCAAAAATCAAATGACTGTTAAATACAAGCCACTGTGATTGTCATTATTAGCCTTATCAATTTAGTTTCATCATCTATAAAATGGGAATTAGAATTCCTACTAGCCCATACTTTACAAAGAGGGTTATTGGATGGGGTCTGTTCATCTATTTCATAAGCTCTTTAAGAAAAGGCACTTTATAAATAGAGTGTTTTTATTTCAGGATTCATTTTTGCCACCTGCTAACCGAGGTGATGCAAAAACTTATGACACATTTGTAAGGATTTTCAAGCTTCTTGACTTTTTCTTTTTCTTTTGTTCCATCTGAGCCTTATTTGTCTTCTTAAATCTTGCTGCCGCCTTTTCTTCTTTCTAGACTCTGTTCTTCATTCGCTATCTATGCACTCCTCTTTTGAGTGTGTCTAGAAGGAATTTTTAATTAAACTGGCAGCTTTGGTGTCTAAACCTGCAATTGTTTCTGACATAAAATCAAGAGACATAATAAGATTACAGAACTGTCTCAGACAATAATGATCTGTGTTAAAAGACAGTTAAGAAGCACATCAAAATGTAATGTATGGACTTATTTTAGATCTTGATTCAAAAATTTTTTTAGGAGGTACCAGGGATTGGATCCAGGACATTGTACATGGGAAGCAGGAGCTCAACCACTGAGCTACATCCACTCCTCAATGAGAGTTGGTTTGATCCCCAATACCTTATAAAACAAAACAAACAAACAAATGAAAAAACCACCTCTCAGTGGGAGCAGATGTAGCTCAGTGGTTGAGTGCCTGCTTCCCATGTACAAGGTCCTGGGTTCATTCCCCGGTACCACCTAAATATATATATATATATATATTATGAGACAATTTGGAATATTTGACCACTGATTGGATATATATATATATATATTTTTTTTTTTAAGATTTTATTTATCCATTCATTTATCCCCCCCTTGCTGCCTGTGCTCGCTGGGTCAGCTAACCACGCCGCGCAGGCGGGCCCACCCCCACCAGGAGGCCCCGGGAACCGAACCCGGGGCCTCCCACATGGTAAACGGGAGCCCCACTGATTGAGCCACAGCCGCTTCCCACTGATTGGATATTTAATGATGTTAAGATTTATTGTTCTTTTTTAGTGTGACATTGATATTGAAGTTATTTTTTCTTAACATTCTGAACTATTTAGAGTTGAAATGATATGCTATTTGGGAATCACTTCAGAATCCCACCAGGGTGAGAGTGGGGAAGAGTTGAAGCTGGGTGATAGGTGCACAGGGGCTCAGTATTCTATTCCCTTAACTTGTGTATGTTTGAAATTTTGCATAACAAAACTTTTAAAAGTGGTGACCAGTGACGAAGTATGCTTCTGTAAGCTGAGCATAAGAAGTGTAAATTATTAATGCAAGGAAATCGAAATGTAAAAGGAGGCAATTCAAAGGGGGGTGGATTTCCTGGATATTTGCCATTGTAGCTTTTCTTCCCCATTAATAAATTCATTTTCAGAAAAATCTATTATTTGACTCCTGGGAGTAGGTGCTAAAATTCATAGAGATTTAGAGTGGCTACAACTCAATATCATCTACAGAAACTTAACTTTAAAGACTTTGCCCAAGCTCACATTTCTTAGAGGCATAGCCAGGATGCAGCCCCAGAGCTCATAGGGTCGCTGCCAGCCACGTGCTTTCTTCCCACCGCTGAGCCGCACATCTACACACCCCAAATGCATGGCGACAAGCAGTCAGTCGGAACTGGATGAGAATATAAATGTTTGCTTACCTCCTAACCCTTCTTCATTCCTATTGTGTTCTCAGACTTAAACATCAAGCTGAGTTCCTACAAATTAATTTCCCAGTGGCCAGCGAGCTTCTGTGAAGGCAACGGAAAAGCAGGACACGAAAATGCAGAGAAAAAGAGGGTTTGTGCGACCTGCACAGTCCCGCACACATCCACGGCCTGATCTCCTGTTTCAGCAAGATAACTGAGGCCTCAGGTATGAAGCGCCTCCACCCCTTTCCCCTTCTCCTCCTCTATAAGTCCATTCCACGTTTACACACATCTTTCCGTCCTTCCACTTTCAAATGTGTCTAAGCAAGGTGAATTCTGCTTCCTGTGGCCCTGAGCCAGTCTTCCCTCATTTGCCCTGCTTTATAACTCCTCAGCCTTTATCCGCTCCTTCTCCCGTGTTATTCTACATGTAGCAATGAAAGTACTCAAGCCTCTTTCATTAAAATAATTCCCCCTTGGCCTTTCCTCCCTTTGTCAGCAAAGCTGCTTGAAAGAGTCTCCAGTGTTTCCTCACTTCCTATCTTCTCCATCCTTTGCAGTCAGGCTTCCATCCCCACTGGCCCCTGAAACAGCGACCTGCATATTAGGAGGGCCAGTAGACACGTTTCAGTCCTCGCCTTTTGGACCTCTGGGCTACATTTTCCATGGTGGACCACTCACTTGTTCATCTCTCCTCCCTTGACTTTCATGGCATCACATTCTCCTTACAGCCCTTCCTCTTGGTCTCCTTCGATGATGCCTCCTGCTCCTCCTCTGCCCAGCCCCTAACTGCTGGCATTACCCCCACTCTGACCTTGGCTTCCTGCCCTTCTCTCCTTGCATGCTCTTTGGGCAATCTCATCCTTGGCTGTAGTCCTAATTACACGGAACATACTGATCATTTATAAATATTTTTCTCCTCTCCTCTCCCAATCATATAGGTTCCTATGGCCCAAGTTCTGCTGACCATATCCCACAGGCACTGCAAATGTAAATATGTTTAAAATTTGAGGACATCATTTCCCCTTCTCTTTCTGACCCATTTTACCTACACACATACCCTCATGCCTTCCATCTTTTCTACCTCCACTCCCCCTCCCACTACACACACACACACACACACATACACAAATCTTGGTCTCATCTGGAATTCCTGATCATAGTTTCTAGTACCATCATCCCCTGCGTAACAGGCTATAAATAGGGAAGTAATTAGAGAGAACTCCTTTTCTCTCACCCCTGTAGTCAGTCAATTACCAAATCATACTGGTGAAATGTCCTTCATAGTTTTCAAATCAAATCCATCTCTTCCTCTACATTCTTACTGCCATCTCCCTGGTTAAAGTTCTAATGGTCTCTGGTATCCCTGATCCAGCCTCTGTCCCCTTAAATTCAGCTCCATTCTGCAGCCACAATCATTTATTTAAATTGCAAACATGACTATATTACCTTCTTCCCACAACCTGTTGCCACCTTAGGCTAAGGATAAAGTTCAAGTTTAAATAAAGATCCTGACACATAAATTCTCCCAGGTCTGGGTTCTGCCCACCTCAAGAGGTATCCACCATACCCCTAGCTTGTGCTTCGTGCTCCAACAACTCCCATTTTTTTCTAATCTTTAGCACGTATCATGGAGCTCCATGTCTCTGGGCCTCCTTTATGTCATTCCCTCTGCCTGAATGCCCTCAACCTGATGAAATCTTACTCATCCTTCAAGGTGCACATCAGGACCATCTCCTCCAAGAACCTCCTCTGAACACCCAGGTTCAACAAGTACCCCCCTTTGTGTTCCCATATCTCCCATCCTGCTTCCCTACCTTGGCACATGGCACAATTAGGTGCCTGTAACTTGCTTCTCCTGAACAGACCCTAAGTTCAGCAAAGGCAATGAAAGTCTATCCATTCATCCATTGAATAACTGACTTTTTAAGCATCTCCTATGTGCTAAGCAATGCCCAGGCATAAGGATACAAGGTAAAGATGTATTTTTCACCTCTGCATCTCTAGCACCTAGCACAGTGCCTGGCACCAAGAAGACACTCAATAAATGTTTGTTGAACTTAACTGAGTTGGCCAGCCAATGGGTTCATGAGAGCATGTTTGAAGCAGGGTGCTGGCCGGGAGAGGCTGCATGGAGTAGTTAAAATAGCACAGGCTCTAGGGTTCGGTGACTACGGTTTGACTCCAACTTTACCCCTTCATGGCTGGGTCATATTGCTTTAGTACCTTGCTTTCTCACCTCCGAAATTAGGATTATTTAGACAATACCAACTTCTTGGGTTACTGTAAGAATTACATGAGATTTATAAACAAGCATGCTTTGTAAATTATTCAGTCTTACAAAAAAAACATGAAGTCATGTTGAGACCATCAGAACTTTAAGAATGCAGAGGCCCAACACCAAATGGGGGTGGGATAGAGGCTGCAGTGGACAGGCAGCTGGGCCAGAGATAGAGAAAAAGCAGGACCTATTTAAAAAGCCTTGGGGCTGAGATGAAAGCACGAGGTGCAGCCTCAACTGAAATGTGGCTCTCTCCTCCTATCTTTCAGTGCCAGGGCACTGGTTATCAATCTCTTCCCCTTCATAGGCAGTAACAAAAGCTTTACCATTTGCCATCAGGGTCTACAGCTGAGGGCAGAAAGCAACTTGCACACTCCCCCCTTCCTCTGAATATAAAATAAGCTCTTTCTAATCCTCCATTTTTAATGACTGTAGGCAATGGCTTTCTCATCCTCTTCTAGCTCCATTCTAGCCAGCCACCTAGAATTATGCAAAAAGGAAAATCCTCAGCAATCAGAGCCAGGGATGGGGTCCAGCCACAGTAATAGCAGCAGAAAATAATGGTGTCAAAACAGGGACTCCGGGGACTGCTCTCCTACTGAGATCTGCTCCTACCTTCACAGAGCCGTCTGGGAATTCTCAGGGGTGTGCAGTGGGAAGCCCTGCTTTCGGGCATGTGCCAAGTGCACACTAATGTCTGCCCTGGCTGTGGGAGGAGGGACGAGGGCTGTGTGGGTGCACCCTGTGCACAGAGATGCTGAACAAATCCTCCTGGATGCTTTTCCTGGAGAGACAGGCCCTGGTAGGAATCTACCTTAAGCCACTCAGCTGTTCAGAGACCCTCTTCCTTCTAGGACCTTTTTTTTTTTTTTAAGGACTCAAAAGCCTTTTTTTTAAGGACTCAAAAGCCTTCATCAGAGGACACTGATGAAGGTCCTAATAAGAATGTTGATGCTTCTTGGACAGTGAAAAATGAATAAATAAATAAATAAAATCTTAAAAAAAAAAAAAAAAATCCTAATCACCAAGGTGCAGAGGGAAAGCAAGGGAGCATTTCTAACGTCATTGAAGATATAGGTATTTAGACAAAGAGGAAAAGGGAAAGAGCAAACGAAGTGCTTTCACTTTTCTAGCTGAACTTGATCAAATGTCTTAGCTTTCCTGAGCCTCAATCTCCTCTGGGAAGTCGGGGGGATTAAAGAGCCCGGCAAAGGTAGGGAAAGTGCCCGGCAAAGTTGCTTGACACATGGTGGGAGCTCAACAATCGGGGGCTATCATTGCTCCTTTTATTCGAGCCTCACAAAAACCTTTGGGGTAAGCTGAGCACAAGTTATCACTCCCATTTTACAGATTACAAAATTGAAGGTGCTCAGCAGCCTGAGTGACGAGCCTGGGGAAAATCAATGAAAGGCCCCGGTGAGACTTGAACCCAGGCTCTCCAGTGTTCTGTCCATTCTACTGCAACATGTTTCTGTGATTCCGGTGATGCTGCTGCTGACCCATCAGTAAGATCCACATTTGGAGGTTTTTTCACTTGTTTTAGTGCAAGGGTGGTAGGCTCTTTTCAGCCATTCATCCACACTCTCATGCCATTCCCAGAAGTGCCTGGCATTTGTGAAATGGCTGTTGTGACGAAGGCAGTGTTTTCTTCTGGTCAGAGCCCATGGACCCATGAGAGAAAGACCTTGGTCTTGTTAGCAGGCTTCATTCAACTGGACAAAGAATATATAGAAATTTCCAAATTTCTGCGTGTGTTAGGCAGTGTGTGAAATTTTTTTAAAATTTCAAAAGGACCCTATGCCTAGGGCAGCCATACATAGGGGCATGGCCTGGCCGTGGGTGCATGTGGGCACACAGTACGCTCTCTTCTCCCCACCCACCTCACTCCCATCCACCTCCCCACTCTAACATGCACTTCTTCCAGGAACTGTACTCTAAGGACTGGGCAGAGAGCAAACAGTTAATAAAAACTAGTTTACCAGATTGATTAGCTGTCCATGCTGCTAAATATTAACAACAGGCACATCAGCATCATAATTCCACATTGCATTTTTAGAGATTTTAACTTTCCCCCAAGCACTTATATGATCACATGATAACAGTTATCTCACTCCCCCACTTTCCAGCACCTCCTCCAATCTTCCAAGAAAACCCTGAAGTTTTCCAAATCTGTGGGAACAAATAATCCAAAAATAACTGAAATTGCAGGAGGGTGTAAGTTTTCCTTCTTATTTCATTAGACTGTAAGCACCTGGAGGCCAGGACCTACACAGACCTTAAAGGTAGGTTTCCAGACTGTGGTCAAACAACAGATCAAGTATTGTGTGCGTGACCCTAACACAGAAAGAGAAGAGTCATCCGCTACCTTGGAAAAAGTCACCAACTAGACTATGCTGAGGACACATTTAGCTGATGCCAGGAACTCATCACCTCCTGTAGGTGGCAACTGTGCCCTCAACTCCCTGCTTAGAAATTGGTGACCTCCAGTGTATTTTTATCTCATTCCAACTCATTGCGCTTATGAGTCGTTCTGTATTGGAATGCATCACCCGTGTTAGTCACCAGAAACACTGGAGACCTCCATGCCAACTGGAAACAAAACAGATGCTGTGTTCAGCCAAACTGCTGTGAAGGTGGCCTGTTTAAAACAGCAGCCGCAAATATATATGAATGAAACGAAAATGGAAGTGACAATGTCATAGTCCAGATATCAGCCTATATACTATTTCCAGTGTCCTGTGAAGGGATCCGAGGGAAGAAACAGCATCCTATTTTACCAGAAAGATTTCAGGGGATCTGGGGAGTTGGGGTTGAGGAGGAGGGGGGACAGAAAAGGTATTTGCAGTTTAGAGTCCACTTATTAGGAAGGGTGGGCATGTCCCTGCACCCTTGCTCCTGGCAGGGATGACAAGATTAACCGGCTCTGAGGAGCTCTGTTACGGAATAAATGGGAATTATGACAGGAAGGCAGTGCCTTTTTTCCAGCACGACTTTTGGCTCGAGCTGGCCGGTTCAGGGCTCCACTCAGGCCCTTCTAGGAGGAGCTGCTGTCTCTTACCTGTCTGGTGGTGGGCAGCGCAGCAGGGAAGATGTAGCTGGCATGGGCTGCAGCTGGGCATGGCTCGGTGAGCCCCCGAGTGACCGAGTCAGCCACCTCCTGGTGCATGGGAGACAGTGGCGCAGGGGCAGCCCACCGCGCCAAGGCGCCCCTAGAAGAGCTGCTGCAACATGCTGCTCCGGTTCCGCTCCTCTCCCGGCTTTGCATCTCATGAAAAGGGAAAGATCGAGTGGCAGGGAAAGGGGGAGGGAAGCGCAGGGAGGGGAGGGGGCACTCTGACAGATGATGCGCACTGCCGCACAGAGTTGGGGGAGGCACCGCAGACCGGAGCAGGATGGCATTGCCTGTGTGGCTCTCCTGTCGCTCTCTGGCAGCTGGCTCCAAGGGGCTGGCTGCTCTAGAGAATTCAAAGAGAGGAGGAGTGCAGAGGGGGTGACAGAGGGTGGAGGTGGGGGGATAAAAAAGATCTCCTAGTTGCAAGTGGGAGGAAGTAAAGCAGGGTCACTGGCGTGGGGGAGAAGGATGACCTGCTTTTGCTCAAAAAAAGAGACCAGACTGGAAGCATTTTGCATCATGCGATGGTGAAAGGGAAAAGACAAAGCCCCATGTTCCTGGCCTGGCTTCAAAGTTGTTTCTCTTTTCCTCCACAACCAACAAGCAAGACCACTTTTGCTTAGGAAGGTGGAATGGCTATGCAATTTAAACCAACCATGGCTCCAATTTCTTCAAGAGGGAGGAAAAAAATAGACACGGAAGAACAAAATGCATGAAAGGTTCCGTGTCACTTCTCTATGCTCCAGGCAAGCCTCGGTGCCCCCCCTGCCATCTGCCCAACCTGGGATCAGGGTGTTGGTGGAGGCAGGGACAGAGCAGAAGGGGCGATTGGGAGGGAGGGGATAGAGTGCATCACGTGATGCTTCTGTCTGTTACGTTCCAATTGGACGGTCAGGAGCAGAAGAACCTTCTGGACAGCTTGAGGCAGTGCCCGGAGCAGCCTTTGAGGGGGAGGGCCAACTCTTGGCACCCACATGCAGTAGGTTTGCTGCACAGGACCCTGAGCTGACAGTCACTAGCTCTATTTACAACTCCAGCCAGGCAAAGAGGCTGACAGGGAAATAAACAAACAGTGGAAGCTGGAGAAGATCAAAGGAAGCTGCAGCTGGGGAGTACTTAAATGCTGCTAAATGAAGAGTAGAAATGTTAAATAAGGGTCTTCTCTGGAGGGAGGCCATGGGATGCAGAGGAGGTGAAGTACTAGATTGCAAAAGATTTCTAGGGAACTGTCCTTCCCCACTACAAGATAGTTCTTTTCCTTCAGGCCTATCTGCAGAGGTCCTGTGGAGCACCGAGCAGGAGAAAGGACACAGGAGCCCTCGGGAGATGGATGCTACTGTTGGGACACTGCCTTGGTAGACTTGCATGGTCATCATCTCGCTGCTACATAAAAGGCCACACCAATTCATCAACATCAGTTCAGTTCAGCAAATAACTGTTGGGAGCCCACTAAGTGCTGTGGGGGATGCAAAGATGACTAAGACAGCTTTGTCGTGTCTTAGGCCATCCAGAAGATAGATCTTTACATAACTGAATCAAATGCCTGAATAAGCAGGCTAAGCACCCAAAAGAGTACCAAAGAAATGCTGGGGGAGTACAGAGTAGGGGAGACTGAGTCCAACCAGGGGGCTCAGAGAAGTCCTCCCAGAGGAGGCATCAACTGACCTGCATGTTGAAGGTTAAGTGTGGATTTTGACAAGCAGAGCTTAGGAGGGAGGAGAAGTCGATGCTGAGGAGCAGAATCTAGAGGTGTCTAGTGTGTCTGGGGCACAGAGAATGTTCTTTCTAGGGAGGATGGAGTAGAATGTAGACTAAGACAGGAGGCCATGGTAGAGTCATACATTGTGACCAGATATTTAATAAAAAATAAATAAAGATGTGCTGCTGATCAAATCATTGTAATAACCAGATATGTGTTTTTGGAAGATACTGAGTGGACTGGGATTGGAAGAAAGTGAAGCCAATCAAAGTTTATTGAAAATGCCTGGGGGAAAGAGAGTAAGAGCCAAAATAAGACAGTAGACTTAAGAGGAAATGACAAAGTACAGAGATGTGGGAAGGCAGAGAAACCAGGATTTGATTTAATTTGAGAGATGGGGTGAGTTCAGAATGGGAAATGATGGGAAGGAGTTGAGAATGACTCTACTTTGCCATTTGAGAACTGGATTTGAAAGCAGGGAACCCAGGAGGTAGAGCAGATTTGGGCTGGCCAGAGGACAGCCATGATATGTTTATTTGGGGTAGGTTACACTCTATTAATATCTCAGGGCAGAAGTTGAGGAGGAGATGGAAATACAGCATAGATCTTAGCAAAGAGCTGGAGACCTGAGAACTCTCTACTTGAGGATAAGAGATGATGGGAGTAGATGAAATCACTCAAAGGCAGAAAGAAAAGAGGGTCTGAGGGCAGAATCTTGAGAAGTGACACATTTAAAGGAGGAGTAGAGAAAGAGGAGCCAATCAAGGATACTGAGAAAAATTATCAGGGAGAGAGAGTAGAAGAACCAGAGGAATGAAATGTGGTAGGAAACAGTGAAGATGAGCTTTTGAGGAGAGTCAAATACCACTGAGAAATCAGTTTGTGAGAACTGATATAAAGCTGGCCGACTTTGAAATTCAGTCATTGGTGACCATTAGGAAGGTGTTCTCAAACTTTAACTGGCATCAGAATCCTATAGAAGGTTTGCTAAAGCACGGATTGCTGGGACCTACCCCCAGAGATGCCGATTCAGTAGGTCTAGGGTAGGGTATGAGAATTTGCATTTCTAATAAGTTCCCTGTGATGCTGATATTGCAAATCTGGGAACACTCTTGACAACCACTGGCTTAGAGTATTCCTTCCCAGATATTCACTGTAAATCACACACAGAAAATAATTTTTGCATGGAATACTGGAATAAATGGAACCCAGGGCCCTACCAGACTGCCCGAAGGCTGAGGGAAGAAATATCTCAACACATAATAGCACATTCTAGGAACACAGGCTGGGAAACTGGCTTAGGGGAATGTAAATAGCAAAGGCAAAATAACAAAATATGAGTGGATGGTGAGTCCTTCAAAGCAACAAAAAATGGATTTTGCTTTCAAGAACAGGGACTCTTTCATTTTTGTATCTCCATTAACTAGTATCTAGCATGTATAGGAACTCTATATTTGTTAGAATAAACTGAATTAAGAATTTTTGCTGAAAGATGATGCAACAAAAAGAGACACAGAGGAGACACACTAAGAGGCCCAGCAGACCCGGGAGCTGAGCTGGCACAAGAGATTGAGCAGCCTCTCTCCACTCTGGAAGTTCCTGGGATCGGTTCCCAGTGCCACCTAAAGAGAAGACAAGTAGACACAGAAGAACACACAGAGAACAGTGAGTGCAAAACAATGGAGTGGGAGGAGGGGGGATAAATTTTAAAATCTTTAAAAAAAAAACAAAAAAACGGAAGTTTTGCTGAGACAGAAAAGAGGAAAGCAATATCAAGGTGAGGTTGTTTGTTTTGGGGAATGAGATGGGGAAGTTGTTTCCTGCACAAAATACAGAACCAAATGAAGAAAGAAGAAAGAAATCCAGGCCTGACAAGGCAGAAATGTTTCTTTATTTATCTCTGGGTGAGGAATTTCACCAATTCCATAGTGAAGAGTCATTGGACATACAACAATCAGACTATACTGTAATTTGTAGTACATTTACACAGCCTTAAGATAAATATTTTTTAAAACTGCATATATACTGTTATCTGCTAGATATAGGGTTTTTTGGAATCTTCTGTTATTGTGAGACTCTTTTAATTCACTTGTCAATATTCTTTCTTTTTTGGATGGGAAGAACTTAGTATGTGAGCGGGAGAGAGTAAAGGGATTAGATGTATGAGAAATTTGTACCACCTAAGACCTTGTCTTTTTTTTTTTTTCCTTTCAATTGAAATTAATTTCTCCCATTAAGTTGTAAGCTGTCTGAGGCAGAGGCTGTGACTAACTCAACTTTTTATTGCCAGTGCCTGTCACACAGTAGATAGAAAAAAAAAAATCCTTATTTTAAAAAGGAAAGAACAAAAGAGAGAAAGGAAAGGAGGGAGAGAGGGGAATAATGGTGGCAAGGATAAAAGGGGAGCAAGAGCACAGTTAGAAGTGTGGTAGACAGAATAATGACCTCCCAAACATGTCCGTACTCTAATCCCAGAATCCGTGAACATGTCACCTTACATGGCAAAGGACCTTTGCAAATGAGATTACAGTTTAGCGCTCTGAGATAGGAAGATTATGCTGGATTATCTAGGTGGACCCGATCTAAACATACAAGCTCTTGACAGTGGAAGAAGAACTCAGAAGTGCCTCAGAGAGATGAAATGGAAGAAGAGACAGGAAAGAATTGAAATGTGAGGGGCTCAATCTGCCATTGCTGGCTTTGAAGATGGAGAAAGGAAGCCACAGGCCAATGAATGTGAGTAACCTCTAGAAACTGGGAATGGGCCTTGGCTGACAGCCAGTAAGGAAACAGGGATCTCAGTCGTACAACTGTAAAGAATTGAATTCTGCCAACAACCAAATAAGCAAGCAAACAGATACTTCCCTGGAGCGTTCAGAAAGAAACGTGTCCCTGTTGACAGCTTGATTTTAAGACCCAGGTAAGACTTCTTACCTACAAATGGTAAGATGATAAATTTGTGTCACTTAAGTCACTAAGTTTGTGGTAATTTGTTATGGCAGCAATAGAAAACAAATACAAAGGAAATGGCCTTGGAAGTAATGAGTATATTTCTTACATTTCAACAGGAATGAAGCCAGAAAAGATAGTGAATATTAATAGACCAATGAAGAGATATGGAAGAGTGTTGAAGAACCAAAATCACAAATTAGACAGCCTCTTTCAGTGGAATAGGAGGTATAAATATCTCCCTAATAATACATAGCACACATGTCCGTGCACACGCACATACACACACACACAAGTGAATGTCTGAGTTCAGTCTTAAACAGTTTTTTAGACTCCCTACCCTTCCACCAAAAGTGGATTTCTCTCTCTTATTGATTAGCTACTGTTGAAGAAAGCTTTTATTGCTCCCACACACAATATCATCTGTCATAAGGAACACAATTAATGAACACAATAAGAGGAGAAAAGTAGAGAGGGGTCCACCTCCCCTAGAAGAAGGGAGGAGCTTATGGCAGTGAAAAAGCAGAACTTGCCAACCTGAGGAAAGAAAGTTAAAAAAAAAAAAAACAGAAATAAAATTAAAATAATCCACTCTTAGTGTAGGTAGGAGTCAGAAGATTCCAAGTACCAAACAAACAAACAAAAAAAATAGAATCGAATGATAGTTGGAATAATGGATGGATGGATGGATGGATGGATGGATGGATGGATGGATGGATAAGTGTGTAGGGGGTGGATGGATAGATGAATGGATGGAGAGGAAGAAATAGTTAATATTCAAAGGAAGAAAGTCATTGAACCTCACTATAGGAATCACTTTATATGTAGGCTCATGTGAGTTCAACCCTACCCATACTTGGCACAGGTCTGCATGCATGCACATGCTCACACTCATCACTCACTCAGAGAGTTTAAATTTTGTAAGTATTTGAAGGTTATTTATAGGGAATAGAATTTGAAATAACTATCCAGAAATTTTGTTCTTAGATAGATCATCCTATCTGAATGATCCTTCAGCTCCATCCAGTTCTCCCTATTCCCATTTCGATAGGCAGCAGATGGGAGTACTGCAGAGCATGTACTCTATCCCAGTTCTGCCACTTACTAGCTTAACCTCTCTATGCCATAGTTTCTTTACCTGTAAAACAGGGATACTCATAGCACCTGCCTTATAGTGTTGTTGTGAGAATGAGTTTGTATGTGTAAAGTGCCTAAAGTAATAATAGATATCCCCTGCCCCTATCTTGACTCCTCATAACATCCTGATCTTAGTATAGCACACTATTTTTAATTACCTGGTTTCTTATCTATGTCACCCCTGCTAGAATATAAACTCCATGAAGGCCCTGTTTTACTTTGCTTCCCTCCCCTTATCCCAGGTGCTAAAAAAAATGGATGACTAAATGGAGTTTTACCTCTCTTTCTAGATTATTAAATTCTTTGAGTACAGACACAGATGTGTTTAAAAATGTATGTGTCTCTTTGGACAGGTAATTTAATGACTTTGTGTCTCCATTTCTTCCTCTGTTAAATGACAGTCCTCAGCTATCTATGAATTTGTTTCCAATTCCATAATTATACAATTCCATTCCACATATCTCCTCCTTGCTTCATTTGAAATAAATTGTTAAAGTGGTTTGGATAAAAAGCAGCTTAGTAATTTGATAAGATCATTACTAGTTATTTATCTATACCAGGTGTGATAGAGTGTTGAAGTAAAAGCTCTCAATTTGTTCACAGCTTTCTGTATCCAGGCCCTTGCGTAGTGTCTTCCACACTGATTCTAGTTTGGCCAAGGGTACAATAGTAAAAATGGGACACAAGCACAACCTTGAAAAGCACTTGTGAATTGCAGCTTGTTCTCTCTTGCTGCCCTTGGAATCCTGCAGGCCCCATGCAAAGAAGCCCTAATGAGCTTATTAGATGAATAGAAACATGTAATTCCATCACCACTCTTGTACCAGTCAGCAGCCAGCAACATGCAGTTCAGCCACTAGCCAATCTGCCAGCTGACTGGAGACACATGAGTGAGCCCAGTAAAGATCCCAGTCAAGATTAGCCTGGCCCATTCAAAAAAAAAAAAAAAGATTAGCCTGGCCCAGAAAAACTGCCCAGCTGACCCACAGAATTATGACCTGATAAATGGTTGTTGTTTCAAGCCATTAAGTTTTAGGGTAGCTTGCTACACAGCAGAAGCTTACTGATATGAAATGGAATAGCACAAATTTCAAAGCACATTCTGGGTACTTCCAGCTGCATTCCCTGAATACCAGCCATTTTTAACTTACCCATCCCTGCTTAATTTTGAGTATAAAAGAATAAACATAGGAGGTCCCATCCCAATCAAGATAGTGAAGTGGGAAGCTTCTGGGCTCCATCCCTCCACTGAATCTTTGAACAACTAGCAAGAACTGGCAGCAACATCTTCTCAAAGCTCCAGAAAACAGTTAAAGGATGGCTGTAACAAGGTGAGCACCAAATCAAGAAAAAGGCAAATTAAAACTGGTAGGATCTTGTGGCACCCTGAATGACCTCTCCCCTACCCTCTTGTTGGATTAGTGCAGAGTCAGCCCATTCTCCCAGTGCAAGCCCTGGTCCTGGTTCTGGAGGGAGCAGAGTAACCCTCACACACATCCTGGCCCAGTCTGTATGGTACAGCCTGAGAGACTGAACAAGGACTCTCATCACAGGCTCACCATCACAGAACTTTCCCTGTTTGTAAAAGGCAGCTCATGGAGCTCACATAGAGAATGCTGTGGGAGAACAGTCAAGTTGTGCTGCCTGGGGCAAGGGATTGCTGCTGTAGGACATATAATGCCATGCCCAGTACTATGAGGAGACTGTTTCCTAGGCAAGGGGGGATATTCATATCTGTGTACACAGGGGAGATCCTAGGGCCACATGTGCATGACCAAGACAAGATGCATGCACAGAAAGGAACAAGGTGGCCCCTATGCTTTGGCCTTGAGCTAGTCTCTAAACTCATTTTATAGATAAGCTTCGTAGGAGAGCACTTGCACAGATCAATCTGCAAAGACTGAGAAATGTATTCCTCCTCTTCCTCCTCCTTCTTGTTAGCTCCTGGCATTTAAGGAAAGCTCTGTAGTAACACTAGCTGGGTACAAACTTAAGGAACAGATGCCTGAGAGTCTAAATTCAAGCAATAACACATTAAAATATCAAAATGTCCAGGTTTCAACAAAACATACAAAGAAACAGGAAGCCGTGGCCCAGGTTAAAGAGAAGATTAAAGCACTAGAGACTGTGAATGAGGAGGATCAGACCTGGGACACACCAAAGACTTTTTAAAAATGGTCTTAAATATGCTCAAAGAAACAAAGGGAAATGTGAACAAAGAACTAATGGAAATGAGGAAAACAACAGATGAACACAAAGAGAATATCAATAGAGAAAAGGAAATTATGATAATGAGCCAAACAGAGGTGAAGACCATAGTACCAGAAATTTAAAATTTCCTAGAGGGTTTCATATGGCAAAAGAAAGAAGCTATGAACTTGAACACAAGACAAGACAGTTGAAAGCATCCAGTCAGAGGAGCAGGAAGCCTAAGAATGAAGGAAGAAAAGGAAACAAAGCCTGAGGAACCTGTGGGACACCATCAGGCACACCAATAAACACATTGTGGGAATCCCCAAAGGAACAAAAGGAGAGAAAGGGACAGAAAGAATAGTAAAAGAAATAATGGGGAGGCGGCTGTGGCTCAATCAGTGGGGCTCCCGTTTACCATATGGGAGGCCCCGGGTTCGGTACCCGGGGCCTCCTGGTGGGGGCGGGCCCGCCCGCACGGCGTGGTTGGCTGACCCGGCGAGCGCGGGCAGCAAGGGGGGGATAAATGAATAAATAAATAAAATCTTTAAAAAAAAAAAAAAGAAATAATGATTGAGCACTTCCCAGACTTAGTGAAAGATATGAATATACACATCCAAGATGTTCAACGAACTCCAAACAGGATAAACCCAAATAGACTCATGACACAACATATTATAATCAAACGGTCAAATGCTAATGCTAAAGAGAGAATTCTGAAAGCTGCAAGAGAGAAGCAACATGTCACATACATACAAAGGAATTTCCATAAGACTGATTAAGTACCAATTTCTCATCGGAAACCATTGAGGCAAGAAGGCTGTGGATGGTATATTTGAAGTGCTGAAAGCAAAAAATTAACAACAGAGAATATTATATCCAGCAAAACTGTCTTATAAAAATGAGGGAGGGATTAAGGCATTCCCAGATATACAAAAGGTGAGGAAGTTTGTCACCACTAGACCAGCCCTACAAGAGATGCAAAAGAGAATTCTCTTGGTTGAAAGAAAAAAACAGTAGACAATAGATAGAAGCCACAATAAGAAATAAAGATCTCCAGTGATGGTAATGCCATGGATAAATAGAAATGCCAGTATTATTGTATTTTTGGTTTGTAACTCTACTTTTTACTTCCTATAGGATGCAAAAAGCAAATGCATAAAATGTAATGATAAACATCATTGGACTCATAATGTATAAACATGTAATTTGTGACAAGAACCACATAAAGGTAGGAGACAGAGGGGTATAGGAATATAGTTTGTGTATACTATTGAAGTGAAATTGGTATCAAAGAAAATGAGATTGTCATATATTTAGGATATTAAATTTAAGCCCCATGAAAGCTATAGAGAAAATATCAGAGAATTATGCACACTCATAGACACAAAAGTAGAATACTGGTTGCCAGGGACAGGGGTCAGTGGAAAAGAGTAGTTAATGCATAATGGGTGTAGGGTATCTGGGAAGATGGAAAAGTTTTAATAATGGGAGTTGGTGATTCCAGCTTAGTGAATGTGATTAATCCCAATGAATGGCATGATTGGGAGTGATTGAAATAGGAAACTTTATGTTGCATATATGTTCCCACAATATAAAAATTAAGAAAGAGGAACTAATGAGACAATGACAGATTGTATATATGTTCCAATAATAATAATTTTTAAAACCCATAAAACCTTAAAGTAAACTAAGTAAACTATGGACTATAATATAATTAATATAATTATAATAGAATTGTTTCATCAGTTGTAACAAAGTTACCACACTAATGCACAATGTTAACAATAGGGAAAATTGTGTATGTGTGTGTGTATAGAGGTATATGGGAAATTTGTACTTTCTGCATGATTTTTCTATAAGCCTACAACTGCACTAATATAAATAAATAAATAACCACCTTCTCAAATAAATAAATGTTTTTCTAAAAACCAAAGAGAGAGAGAGAAATTAAATGCAATATGAGATCTTGGATGGGAAGAGAAAAGGCTCAAAAGGATATTATTGGAATACATGGAAAAAATTGGAATATAGTCTATAATTTTTACATCAATGTTAAATTTTTTGAACTTGATAACTGCACTTAATGTGGTTACTTAAGTAAATATCCTGTTCTTAGGAAATGTACGTGGTGGCATTAAGTGTTATGGAGCAAGATGTATATAACCTGCACTCAAGTGTTCAGAAAGTGGATAGATAGATAGATAGATAGATAGATAGATAGATAGATAGATAGATAGATAGATAGATAATATAGTGATATAGAGAGAGAGGGATAGAGGGATAGATGGATAGATAAAATGATATGGTCAATGTGGCAATATGTTAATATTGTTGGTCTGGGTATCTGAAGGGAAAAAGATATGCTGGGGTTCTCTGTGTGGGGTTTGTATTATTTTTTACATCCTGTAAGTCTGAAAGGACTTCAAAATAAAAAGATTTAAGATAATACTAATACTAATACTAATACTAATACTAATACTAATACTAATAAAACATAGGCACCTAAATCAAATCCAGGCTCACGAAGAGAAATTTCATTCATATTTGTTTCTTCTGAAAGCTTGGCCAAACCTTCTTTGCCTTGGAGTGGTTAAATTCTTCATGCATATTGTTTTAGTTTGCTAAAAGCTACTGGGAGCAATATACCAGAAATGAGTTGGCTTTTATAATGGGAATTTATTAGGTTTAAAGCTTACAGTTCCAAGGCTGGGAAAAATGTCCAAATCAAGGCATCAGGCAAAGCTCTCTCCTGGAAGATCAGTTGTTGTTGATCCTGGACTCCTGACACATGGCAAGGCACAATGGCAGCTCTGCTGGTCTCTGCCTTCTCCTCCAGGCTCACTTTCTCCCCAAGCTCAGTTGTGGGTGATCAGGCACATGGCAGTGTCTGCTTGTCTCTCTCTTCTCCTTTGGGCCTCATTGCTTTAGCTTCAGATTGATCCACCTGTGGCTTTTCTCTCTCCCAGGTTTGTTGATTTCAATTTCTGGAGGTTTCTCCCTGTCTCTACTGCTTTTTTTTTTCTGTGTCTGTGGCTTTTATTCCTCCGGTTATAAAGGACTCCAGTAAGAGGATTAAGACCTACCCTGATCCCACAATATAATCAAATGGCCCTTAACTGATCTAATCTAATCAAAGATTCACAATAGTTTCAATTTAAGAACATAATTTTCTGGGGTAAACATAAAAAACTCAAACCAACACAAATATAATAGGTATATTAATTTACTCACCCATTATGCCATAGACCACTTACCAAACACAGCTTGGGAGTTAACTTTGAGCCAGCTATCTTGCCCGAATATCTAATTTGCCTAAAAGAATTGTTTACTCTTGGAAATCAAGGAATTATCCTTCCTTGGATCTCCTCACTTTGCCTACTACAGCCTTTCAATGATTTCCAGACTTGTTAATCATGGCCCATTAAATTTTTAAAGTTCCTAGGCAGCAACCACAGCATTGTCAACCTTATAATCTTGCAAATATGAACATTAGAAAATACCTACTATCATCATTGTTTTATGAAATAAAGAAAATTCTAATGCCAAAATGAAGTCTAACAGACATAATCTTAGAGTGAAAGACAATTCTTTCCATGAAAGCCAATTGGCAATCATGCACCCACATATAAGCACATAGAAACTGATCTGAAGATAACACACACACACACACACACAGAGAGAGAGAGAGAGAGAGAGAGAAATATGAGACACACATACTGCATTGTGTTATTTTTTTCCTCTTGTTTTGCTGTGATTAGTGATAATTTTATTTGGACTGGCCCCCTTTGAATAGACTGGATTTGAGAACAATTGGGCTACATTATTGCATATACAAAATGGTTACCTGGTAGCATATCAAAGGACCACACAGCCAAAGACAGTACCTGATAAGAACACCTAGGGAATATCTTAGCACTCATAACTAATGTAATAGGAGATAGTCTTTTTTTCAGCTTGAATTCTGAAAACCTATGCTGAAGCAGGTTCTAACCCCTCTCATCATTTTAACAGATCCTATGAGGAAAGATTGAAACACCACAAAAATGGACACGTTGTAATAAACAGATGCAGCTCACATTTTGCAGGGCATTTTGAAAAAAACCA
>JAKSZT010054304.1:22390807-22491263 GCA_026826555.1 Tolypeutes matacus
TATATATATATATACATATATTTTAAGAGGTGCTTAGATTACCTAAAATATTATACGGAACCCACTGGGATTCCCATGTTGCCCATTGAAGGAAGGGAAAGAGAGTCCATATCCAGCTGCACGATTCACACTATCCTTAGAGAGGAGACCGGGAGTAAATATCAGAACACTCTACAATTTGTTTTACAAATGCACATGCTTAGGATAAATGTTTAGTAAAGTTTTTATATATATTATGCTTCTCTGTATGTGGAAGTTTTAAAAATTCCCATTCCTACATCTGCTCACTTACAAGCATCTGCACCCATATATAGTGCTCAGTATAAAATTTGTTGAAAGTATGAATGAATGACTCTTCTTCTGGAGAGATGATTTATTTATTAATTTAATCAACTGATATTTATTTAGCACCTCCTATGGGCCATGAACTGAGCTAGGGATATTCATGTGAAAAAAAAAAAACAATTTTGTTTTCTTCTCTAGTTCTCATTCTGCCTACCACACCTCTATCCTTCTAACAGAACTCAAGCAATTTAAGAATCCATCAATATCTCACAAAGGTAACTCATGACACCTCAAAGGTATTCTCAACAACGGTCCTTGAAGCCTATTTTTTTTCCTAAACTGCTTTTGCTCCAAACCTAGTCTGTATCTGATTCTAAATCCTAAATCCTTAGGTCTGGTGCACTAATTTCAGTCCTGTCTTTGAGCATTGTATTGGTCAGCCATTGGTATGTAAAAGACCACACAAAATCTTAGTGGCTTGAAATAACCACCATTTGTTATTGATCATGTGTCTCTGAGTCATCTGGGGTTTTTCATTTTTCTGGGCCAGGTTCGGCTGATCTTGGCTGGCTGGGGCCATAGGGTAGTTGGGCTACATGTCTCTCATCATCCACTGGCCAGCCCTACCTTTTAATGACAGAGGCAAGGATCCCCAGAGAAAGAGGAGAAGCCCAAAGACTTCTTGAGGACTAGGTTTGGAACTGGTGGATCATTTCTGCCACATTCTATTGGCCAAACCAAGTCATAAGGCCAGCCCAGATTCAAGGGTAGGGAAACAGACTCAGCTCTTTGATGAGAGGAGCTACAAAGTTACATTACAAAGGCATGGATAGGAGGAGACAGAGAATTGGGACCATTTTTTATGAAGAATGTACCTGAATCATGGTACTTGAATTTATTTCTAGAATTTGAATCTCTCGGCTTTCCCTGATGATCTCAGACTGGTTCACCTCTTTGCCATTTACAATTCTGTTGCCTCAGATAGGAATATAGGCAGTAACCCCTGAAGTCAGCCCCTTCCAAAAAAAGAAGGAAACTCAGACCCTTTCTTTCCATGAGTCAGTTCCCTTATTCTTAAATAATCCTTTTCTTGTCTTGAAAAAAGAAACCCCTTCAGCTATTGTTAAAAATAGATTTCTGAACCAGGCTGAACTCCAGCTGACAACTGTAATCAAAATTCTGATACCCAGAGAGGGCAGACCACATAAGAAGAACCCTTACAAAATGCTACTTTAACAAGGCTTATCTTTGTTGAAAGACAGAAAAAAAGTAATATATTTTCTCACTTCTAAAACACCTTTTTCTCATATTTTAACATTTCTACAATCACCATGTCTTTCAATCAGTGTGTATTTCCAGTGTGATATGGTTGGTGCACTCTCCCCAACTCCTCTCCAAGGAAATAAACTATATTAAAAACATAATGCATCTTTCAACAAATATATTCTTATAACTAAGAAAATGCTGTGGTGGGAAACCACTCTCCATTGCCAAATGCCGGTCAAATGCTTATTAGAATGATTCAAACTGAAGTGGGCATAAGAACTGGTAGGGTTTCCAAAAGCTCTAATGTGTATAGATACATGTGTCCAATTCAGGGTATAAGATAATTCTGGTATAGTGGGAAGGATGACAAAAATAACTAGAATCCAAATGTTTCCAGAAGCCATTGTTTGGGTTCATTTTCCTCATTTGACATTTACTAGAATGACTGATGATCCCTGGAAGTGAATGCATTTGGATTCCCCTATCTATTCCTTCCCCTGCTGCCCTCTGGCAAAAGGCTGCTTGCAGAAAAAAAATTAAAATTAAAAAGGAGAAAAAGGTAAAATCAGAAGGAAAACGCCAAAGCCATGCAAACTCCACAAATGGTTGATAGTCTTTGAATAAGGATCTGGCATCATCTGATCATTGCTTGGTTTATTTCTTTGTCTGGGTTGTTTTGATGCTTGTAATTTTAAAAAAGGGCAGGTACTGGAGCCAGACTGCTTTGGTTTGAATCCCTACTCCACCACTTAAAAGCTGTGTGGGGAAGCAGATGTGGCTCAAGCATTTGGGCACCCGCCTAACACATGGGAGATCCCGGGTTGGGTTCCCAGTGCCTCTTAGAGAAGACAAGCAAGACAGCAAGCTGACCTGATGGGCTGCTGTGACGGGCTGGCACAGCGAGCTGACACAACAAGATGATGCAACAGGAAGACAAAAAGAGGAAACACAATGAGAGACACAACAAAGCAGGGAGTGGAGGTGGCTTAAGCGATTGAGTTCCTCTCTTCCACATAGGAGTGCAAACAATGGGGGGTGGAGAATAAATAAATAAAATAAATCTTAAAAACAAAACAAAACTGTGTGACTTTAAGCCCATTATTTCTACCTGCTGTGCCTCAACTTCTTTATCTGTGAAAAAGATTGTAAGTGAATTGATTCATGGCCACTTCCAATAATGTCTGCCACAAAGAAACACTCAGTAAAGTTATTTATTTATTATTATTACCTTCTCCCTGAAATTTCTTTCAAGAAACACAATCCCACAATCTGGAAAGGCGAAAAATAATTCCATAAATTCCTAGAAGCAGCCTAAAGCCCCTCCGTGCTGGTTTGAGTCTTTTGTAGACCCTAGAAAATCCTGTTCTTAAAGCAAACCCATTCCTGTGCCTGTAAACCCATTGTAGATGGACCTTTTGATTAGATTCAGTTAAATAACCTTTTGACTAGATCACTTTTGATTAAATCGCTTCAGCTAAAGGCTTTTGATTAGATTGCGGGACCCAGGGTAGGTCTTAATCCTCTTACTGGAGTAAACTGAGAACTAAAAATCTGTAGACACATAGGGAAAAAAGCAGCAGAGACAGAGAAAGGCCTCCAGAAGTTAATGAGCCGAGGAGAGAGAAAAGCCACAGGCTGGGAGGAGAGGAAAGAGACCGGCATTGTGCCCTGCCTGTGCTTGATCTCCCACAGCTGAGGAGAGAAAGCATCTTTAGATGATGTGTCCATGTGCCTGATCATCCACAGCTGCTCCTCGGTGAGAGCGTCTCTTGATGATGCCTTGATTTGGACCTTTTCACTGCCTCTGAACTGTAAACTTTTAACCTAATAAATTCCCATTATAAAAGCCGTGTAGTGAGTGAATCTTGAAGACCTTATGTTGAGTGAAGCAAGTCAGGCATTGAAGGATGAACAGTATATGACCTCACTGATTTGAACTGAGGAAAGTGAGCAGTCTCTGAGAACCATTGTCTGAAAGATAGGTTAACAAGGCAGAGAAAGAGAAGAGTAGGCTTTGAGCTATCACCCATATGGACATAATCTATGGTAAAGGGATAGAGAATAGTTGCATATTGAAGGATAGGACAAATGGGTAGTGATATTACTGGATTTGCGGGTACAGGGTTGACAGGTGGGTAGATTAGGAAGGGCAGGTTGGAATACCCAGGGCATGTAACTATGAATCTTGTCATGCCATGAGTCAAGGCAGGGGAGTGCATATGCCCCAGGGGAATGGGGAGGAAGGAACAGTTAAGATTAAAAGGGGTATTTAGTGGTCATGGAAAGGTTTTTCACTACCTTACAGTAATGGACACAGGACATGGTAAATATCATCAAAAATTATTAAACTGTACCATCTAAATTGTAAACTATACTGTAAACCATCGACAATGTTTAGTTGCTATATTTTACTATCTGTATAACAGTTATAACAATGCTAACATCCATTTTTAAAAAAAGGTTTTAATATGGGGTGGGGAAGGGGGAGGGAGGTTGGGTATGTGGGAGTCTCTAGTATTCCATGTGTGACTTTGCTGTGACCTAAAACTTCTTTGAAAATTAAATAAAAATTTGGGAGACACTGGGGAATGAGAGGGGGAAGATGTCATGGTACACTGTACATCTGATAATACAGTGATTAAAGGAAAAAAGAATAATTTTTTTTAAAGAATTTTTTTTTGTTTTTTCCCATTCTTTTGAATGTCCCAATCTGCTAATTATATTTTATTTTTAGTTTAGTTTTTTCTTTTTTTTTTTGCTTCTGAGTTTCCTTGTACTTATCTCTTGCATTTAAGCTTATCAATATTATTTCTTTTTCCTATTAATTTTATTTGGTTATTATATGGGCTTCATGTTCAAGGAAGGTTTGGATCACAGAAGGGCTACAAGGGGGGCTGCGGAGGAGCATTGGTGGGGGGTATCTGGGATGGGGGATTCATGGGAGTAAAGTTCATCTGAATATACATGAAAGATATATAAAATTGCTCAAATGATCAAGGGATGGGGCATGGTCCAGGTGGGTAGATAATCACTCAATAAATGAGGGAATCTTAATTCCCAGCCTGGAGAGCTCTGCCACATTCTCCAAGGGAGCAGCAACAGTCCCCTGAGTGCAGGGGCAGTGTCTGGCAAAAGAGGATGGCCCATTGATGGGTTCTTGTTATTGATGTCTAGCCTCATGAGTCTTTGCTCTTGTAAGTGAAACTTAGCCTACTGTTATGGGGTGCCTAAGGGTGGCCACCTGAGAGCCTCCTTGTTGCTTAAATGTGGCCTCTCTCTAAGCCAAACTCAGCATATGAATGCATTACCTTCCCCCCAACATGGGACATGACTCCCGGGGATGAGCCTCCCTGGCAACGAGGGATATTTACCAAGTGCCAACTGGCAACATGATTGGAAAAAGACCTTGAATAAAAGGGGGAAAGAGAAATGAGTTCATGTGGCTAAGAGACTTCAAAGAGAGTTGGTAGGTCATCCCAGAGGTAACGCTTATGCACACCTCAGTAGGATCTCATAGAACAGCAAAGTGGATATCACCCCACACAGAGGGGCTCCCGAGAGCTCTGGAGACACCCAGGTCCTATATAAGGGGGGATAGCCCCAGAGATTGATGCCTTATCTGTGGGCTCTACTTTGGAATCTGTGCTCCTAAGAGTGACAGAGTTGGACTCAAATAAGTCCTCCCTGCACATGGTCCAACAGTCCCTTCTATTCAAAGCTATATGTGGTGCTGGAGTTTGTAGGTGTACTTCCAGAGACTGGAGCCTCTGTCCTACCTATGTGCCAGCTGTGCCTGGAATCTCGGTGGAGCTGCAACTCCGACCCTACAGCTCAATGGACTCGTCCAAGTCACCTGGCAAGGAGACAACGATGGGCAACGGCCATCCCAGGAAATGGAGAGGGCCTGCAGCTGCAGGCAGGATAATCCCATCCACTGTATCCATGGGATATAAGCCCTCTCTCACTTGGAGGTAGAGTGGACGTCACTATCCCAATCCCCTCAGGATTGGGAGAAGAACTATGGACTAGAGTGGACTTAATGGTATTCTGTTGTAGGCATACTGTGATTCAAGCAATGGAAGAAATTATAACAGTGAGGTGGAGCCGGTGGCCACTGGACGCTTTTGGGGCATGGAGGGGAAGGGCAGTTGAAAAAAACAGGGGCTTTTTCGGGACTTGGGGGTTGTCCTGAGTGGCGCCGTGGCGACAGATGTAGGCCATTTTACATCAGCATATACCATGCAGAACTGTGTGGGAGAGAGTGTGGTCTACGATGTGAACTGTGGTCTATGCTTGGTGGCCAGGCCCCAGGATGTGTATATCCATTACAGGTGATGTGCCACATTGATGAAGGATGTTTGTGTGGGATGATGTGGGAGGTGTGGGAGGTGGGGAACATGGCAATCCCTGTAATTTCTGTGTAATATCTAGGTAATCTAACGACCTTTAAAAAAGAAAAAAGAAAAAAAAAAAATATATATATATATATACATATATATATATATAAAGAGTAAGTTAAGGGCTATATTTATAATCCAATATTATAAAATGAATATATACTATTATTCGAGAAATTGTACTGTTAAGTAATGTTTCCTACACAGAATAAAATATTGACTAACTGAAAAAAATAAAAAATAAAAGCCATGTACATTTCTGGTACATTGTTCCCAGCAGCCTTTAGCAAACTAAAACACCCTTCCCTGATGCATAATGATTTTCCCCCTAAAATTAAAACCACATACCCCTTTCCCCAAGGCTTCTGGTATTTTGGCGGCTAAAAAAAAAAAAAAAATCACCAGCATTATTTAGATGAGGGTGAAGTTTGATTGAGAAAACTCCTTTGTCAGTGTTCAAAATTTCACCAGTCCTAAACAAGAAAAGGGCAGAGTCGGCCCAACTAGTCTGACACTTATCATTTGTTTAACCTTGAAATAATCCTTACTTCATAAGCATGGAACTCAATGCATAAATCAGAACAAGGGGAAATTAGAACAACGTGTGTGTAACTGTGTGCACATGTCTGTGTAATGAAAGTGCAGTTTCCTATATTCAGAATGTCTTTGTAAGTGATCGGAGACCTGTATGTCTGCGAAAGGGAGCTTAGAGATTCACAAACTACTTGGGTAAAATTCGACTATCTTTTATGCTTCTGAAAAGGCTAAGGCAGAAGATAGGTTATTGCATAGAGGGAGTTATGATTTGCACATATTAAATCATCTTTTCACATTAAAAGTCACCTCTCCTCTCTTGCTGTACTTTCATCACCCTGGGAACATGCCTCCATCCTCAGGCCAGGTTTTTCTCATCAGGATAGAGGCAGGCCCTCATCAATTTCATTTATTCTATCTAGGATTAAAGGCAGTGAAAGGAGAGCCGTGGCTGAATGGGTGTCTCTCGTCAAGGCTCAGAATTTAGAAATCAAAGGAGCTTTCACAGTGCATGTGGAAGGGGGTGGAGCAGGGAGAGGAGGAGGCTGACTTTTGCAGACAGCTCCTTGCATCCTCCCGGGAGCACAGATTAGCTTGGGGACCAGGCCTCGGTGTCGGAGTGGGGGGGTGGGGGGTGGGAAAGGGATGCCGGCTGGGAACTTTCCTATCGCAGCCCCCAGGGAACGGCACTTGCCACAGGGAAAGAGGAAAACATTTTACAAAACAGGCCAGACACGCACCATATGGCTGTGTCCTCAGAAACTCCCGTGCAGCTCTGTGTTGGAGGCTTCCCAGAGTTGGCTTCATTGCTGCAGGGATCTTAGGAATCCAAGGGGATTCACTGAACCCTCGGGATTGCAATGGAGCTTGCAAATCCCAGGCGAGGGGTGCAGGGAAAGCCCCTGGAGTGGCCCACGATGTGCTGCAGGCTTGGGGCTTTCCTAGTGGGATGGATATCTCTATTTCCTGAGCCAAAATGTCTGGGATCTGGAGAAAGGGATCCCTGGGGGCTTGAGGAACACTGTGCTCCAGCAGCCGCGGCGCAGTTCAGCTGCTTGATTAATGACACTTGAGAGGACACATTTAATAGGAGCGCAAACCCTTACAGAGTGCCTGCCCTGGATAAGACCTGGTACCTCACAGCCCACAAGGGAGACTGCAGAGGGCAAAAGCTGGGCCAAGAGTCTGCTTGGCCTCCGCTGAGTCCTAAGTGCATACCAATGTGCCCTGAGGGTCAGGGGGGCGAAAGGCTCCATCTGCTTCTGCCCAATTCTCTGCTCCAGTGACAGGGCCTTCCCTCAGCTGTTAGGTAGGGTCCTGCTTGACTATTGGCTGACACATATTTCCAAGCTACTCTCAAAGGCTTTTATGAAACTGCTGTTGTCGGGCAGCAGTTGAAACTATTTGCCCTAGGAAATGGAAGGAAGCAGGTGTAATCACTCACCCCAACCTCACCCCCCACAAAAAAACAAAAACAAAAAACCCCAATACCACACACTCTACAACTGTGTGGGTTAATTTGTCCTTTTTTTTTTTTTTTTAAGAGTACACTCTTACCCACCTCCTAAAATGCAACCATGAACTACACTTTTTTTGGCTCCTCTTTCAAGAGAAAGGAAGTGCCAGTCTAGGGAGGTATTTCAGACTGGACCCCGCGTCCAGCCTCAACTTGACTCTGGCTGCTGGAGAGGCAGGATGATTCTTCACCTTCTAATTCAGAGGTTCTTAACAAGGGGTCCATGGGCTTGAACTGAAATTCAAAAAGTTGTTATTCTTGTGGGGATGTGTTGGTGCAGGTGTGATGTATTTATTAAATAACACACAGTATAGTGTAGACTTAGTAAGAGGTCTGTGGTTTTCACCTGACTGGTCTGTGGGACAAAAAATGTTAAGGACCCCTGTAATTTCTATAGCCTTCATGAAATAGTGGAACTGCTGGAAGTCACAGATGTCTCAGGAAGACCAAACAAATTTTGTTAGATTTTATAGAGTACAAAAAACTGAAACAGCACTTTACTTAAAAACTGATGCAAAAATATAAAACACTGGTAAATGTTTCATCACATCTCTCTTGCTTCTATATCGTAAGTGGGCAGTTTCTGGAATAATAGGCTAAAACATTGAGACTTCTCCTTAAAAAATGAGGCAATCTCTAAATTTAGATAACTGAAGAAATTTTATATTTGAAGTCCTTTCACAGTCAACATCTAATTTGACCATCATAACAATCCAGTGGGTACCTACCTTTGAGGATACTGAGACACCAAAAAAGGGCTTATAGCAAGTAAAATAGCAGAAGTGGGATTCAAAGTCAAGTTTTCTGAATCTCAATATAATAGTTTTCCCAGGCTCCCCAATTTGGGTGAATAAATCGCACATACTGTTAATCATTATAAGGAATTTTTCACATAAATTTACCCAAAGTATTTGGCATGTTTTCTTGCGAACTTCTTAAATGTGTCAAATTGACATTTAGACTCTTTTTCCCCTACCTGTAGCTTTATTCCAAACAAGGCAAATAAATGAAATTGGTGGAATTAGGGGCTGTGATAGTGAGGATTGAGCTGATATGCAATAGGCCACCACTGGATGTTTTTGAGCAGACATTTTAAGAAATTTAATCTGGCAGTGAAGTCAGACACAGAGATGGAGACAGGTCAGAAATGTTACCTCCCTTCAGTCATATCCACTTCCAATTTTCCTTTAGGACAAAAAGTGTAGCTCTCAACGTGTACCAAAAAGGAGGTCCCTGCAGGGCTTACATCAGAGGTAGCTGCTTCTGGGAGAATCTAAGATTGCAGGCTTGACCTCAAAGCTACTTTTAGATTTGTCCTTTCCAGCAGCCTGGAAAACTGAATGATACTCACAAAAGATCTTGGCTTCCTGCTGGGGATGGGGCCAGGCCTGGGTAAAATTGGGAAGCAGAACTCCCTACCTAAATGGGCAAAGGCAAAGGGGCTCCCCTTAGGGGTTAGTCACTCCTTACACTGAAATCCTTGAGTCGCCATCTGCCTTCAGAGTTTGTCACTGCTAGGTTCTCTGCTTCTAAATTAATTGTCTTATGTTTCATATTCTTGTTGACAAAAGAATCAACCAGCTAATCTGATAAACTAAAGGGAGAAGGTAAAATCCTAAGTAAAATATTTACAGTTTGTGACTTCCTGAATAAATTCAACTCTTCAACTTTGCTGTTGAAGTGATGATAATGATGGGAACTTCATCAGGTCAAAGGCATTGAGTCGTTGGGAGAGAGATTTTGGAGGAGATGAAAACTCTTACCCTTTGATTCACACCAAATTGGTGCCCATCTACCTACTTATATTAATAGTCCAAGAATATGGCCCAGTCAGTACATTCCCTCCTGTAAATGGGAGTGCAATGGGTCACCGCAATATGCAGGCAAATGACGAAAGATGATTCTAGCAAGTTCATTCACTCATCCAGAGAGTTGGCCATTGAGTGCTTATTCTGTGTTGTGTACTCCATGATGCTGGACAACACAAAGAGGGGTTCTGAATGGTCCTCACAGAATATACAAGTCAAAGCCAGTGCCCTGATTTCAATTTTGTAAAGACCCCTTCTTCTCCAGGCTTCGGCCTCTACAAACTCCCTGCTTGTGACCTTTGAGGAGGAGGATCGCTTTCTCAGGCAATCCAAAGTTCTGAGAGAGATACTCGTGTTGTAGCAAAAGCTGTAAACCAGATCCATATCCTGGGACTGGGAAAGTTGTGTCATCTCAAGAGGAGGTTACACTAATCTAAAGAAGAAATTGTTCTGGTCCCACAAATCCTCCTGATTCCCTCCCCTTAACCATTAACAAGCCTGATGAGATAGCAAAAAGAATTGGAGCTAGTGTAGGGGTGGACTGAGGTACATTTCCATAGAGTTCAACTCAGAAAAATATTACCCCTTTTGTTTTTGTGTCTTTAACTCACCACAACTCCAGGATTTTTCTAACTTTATTTTCTCCTAGTCCATGCTCAAAGCATCCTCCCACCCCAATTCCTCTGTTCTAAACTGGAAATACAGAACCAATATCAACTATGACCTGATTATCTGTAAAATTTGGGGCAGCACAGGGTCATGGATAATAACCACAGACAATTCTGAGATTCATTTAAATTTGCCTTTGGCCTACATTTGTTTATAGGTGAGCATTTCAAAGTAGATTTGCCTTCCTAATTATATTTTGTTTGTATTCCCTCAGCACACATTGACTGGAAAGTCAGGGACGTGTACACGGGGTAGACTAAGTATTGAGAAAGGCTGGTATGAGATAAAAATTGGTAGGAGTCAAATCACAAATTGTATCATTCACTTAACATATATCTATTGAACATCATCAAATGGTACATGATGCTCAGTTTCACAGGAGATATAAAGTAGGAATGAGATGATACATGCTCTGCCCTAAAGAAGTAAGAAGAAACAGTATATGAAGACTTAGTAAGACAATATGTAAAGGCTTCACATGAGTACAACTGGAAGTTCACTGTCGCTTTAAATATGATCCTAAATAGCACCGTGTTAAACCCAGATATACACAGGGCAAACTGAAACAAAGGTGCCTTTTTATCCATTGGGACTCAGAGAAACAGTGATTCTTCCAATAGACATAACCACAATTTCTGTCTCTCTGCTTGTGTAAACTAGCAGAGGAATCACTTCCCAGGATACATGAGGGATATCATGATAATGGGCTGGTGAGATCTCTCCTTGAGATTGCATACCTAAAATGATTGAAGTTAGAACATTCCCAGGCAAGCCCCATCCCAGGTCTTACTTTGGGTTTAAATCACTACGCCTGGAATCTGTTACATTGTTCCTGCCCACAAGGGGCTGGAGCCTTTCCAAATTCAGTCTTCCCCAGAAAAAATATACCAACGTGGGAAAAGCAGGTAAGTGGGTGGGAGACCATCTTGGGCCCAAACCCAAAGAGGGACAAAAGTGGAGCTGCACAGTACTAACCCTTCACCCAGATTCTTCACCCTAAAACGGGTTCCTTTTCCATTCCCTCTCTGCCATTTCCACTATGGAAAGAGAAGTTGCTGATATGGTGACATTATGTGTGTGTCACTCACTGAGTGTGAATCCTAGACACATCCTCATTTCCCCCACTCCTGGCTAAGATGACTACCTCAGAGACACAAGATGTCTTGGTATAGTGCTGGGAGCGAGCGTGGCCTCATGCTAGGGATGAGTGAAGAACTCCAAGGGGCGCTGCCCACCAGGCTGACCAAGGGTGAACGTGGTAATGACCAGCCCCATCGGCAGAGGCACTCATGCCACATTCACCCATTTGTACAGTGTGCTGGGCCAAGTGCAAACGGGAGTCCTAGACTCCTAACTACAGGGTGTGACCTATGAAATCAACGAAATCTGTCTCAAAAGTTGTAGGCAGTTTTTTTTACACATAATAAGGGTTGAGTACTGTTGTGTGAAAGAACACATATATGTATGTATATATGTGTACTCTGGGTGAAGATATGCAACATATTTCTTACTCTGTGTCACAGTAAAAAAAAAAACAAAAAAACAGCTACTCTAGAATATATGTCATTGATATGCATAAGCAGGAAGCAGAAAGCCTTAGAGATGATCCCATAATACTCATGGAATCGATACTAAGGTAAGAGTAAATATTTGCATCATGTTCAAGCAAATGACAAAAGAAATAAAAAGACAAGGATTGTATAGAGAGAAGTTCCTTTTCAAACAAGGCTGAGTATAGGGGAGTTGTCAGCTCTTCTGATTCTTGTGGGTTTCAAATTCCCAGAAATGCCCCTGACTCTGCGAGGGTGTCAGCAGCCACCTGCTCAATAGCTTCTCCTATAAATGTGGAGAGTTTTAGAAGCAAATGGGAGTGGGTTGCAGAGGACATTGGAGCCAAGAGGCCAGCCCTCTCCTCAATGCCAGATTCAGTGCCCCACGATCACTGAGTAATTTTTGGAGATTCATCTTGTAAATCAGGACAATGATTTGGCTCCCCTCTTCAACTGGTGCTGCTAATCATGCTACCTGCCTGTGCTGAGATACAGAGGAAAAGGAGCAGAGAGCAGGTGTGTAACCACTGAAGAAGGAAGGCCTGATACTCACATGGGCTGACTCTAGAAAGTAATATGGGAAAATATTATTTTATATCAAGTAATACTTGAGGTGGTCAGTCATTTACACTTCAATGTGAATTCATTTCAGAAATCAGACATTTATTGGAACAAGAAAAGATCTTGAAGACCCCACATGCCTGAGAGGACTCTCCTATGGTGAAAGTGTGGAGGAAGGAGGCTGGAGAGGCAGACAACCGTTTTACTTTGCTTTGCCCAGAGCTGGTCCAGTGGAGGAATGTGGCCTCCTGCCCACTGAGAACACTGCAGCCAACTGCAATTTGAGCCAACTTTCTAAGAAACTTGGCCATTTGAACTTGGCCTTGAGCCTAGAAGTCCATACCCAAGTAGGAAGTAGGGTAGGGTATGCCTAAAGGCTTAAATAATTTGATTTTAATATCTGTCAAATCATTCTTATTCCTTTTTCTGCCCTTCCCCATCCGTACCATCAGGAGAATAATTTAAGCATCCTCTTGACCTGGGGCCAGATGATCTCCATGGTGGGGCCAGGAAAATTCCAAGGGCAGAGGCACCAAAGACAACTATCTAATCATCATCATCAACAAACGTTGATTGCATATTTTCATATGCCAGCATGATGCTAAGCTTTTTGTGTGGATTACAGGCATACCTCAGAGATACTGCGGGTTCAGTTCCAGACCACCACAATAAAGCAAGTATTGCAATAAACTGAGTCACACAAATTTTATGGTTTCACAGTGCATATAAAAGTTAGGTTTACACTATACCATAGTCTACTAAGTATGCAATAAAATTATGATTAAAAAGATAATGTGCATACCTTAATTAAAATATGACACAGAGACACAAAGTGTGCACATGCTCTTGGAAAAATGGCTCCAATAGACTGGCTCAACCCACAATTGCCTCAAACCTTCAATTTGTAAAAACACAAGATCTGCGAAGGGCAATAAAAATAAGGTATGCTTGTATTTCTTTAAATCCTTACAATAACCCATTAAGTGGTTCTTATTGTAAATCCTTATTGTAAAGATTTAAAACTGAGGCTTAAAGAGATTAAATAATCAGCCAAGTTGGCAAGGCTTGTAAGTAGTACAGATGGAATTCAAACCCAGGCAATCTGACTCCAATCTCTTAACCAGTAGGTTAAGCAGCAGTAAGCCCAGGAAAGAAGTCCTAGTCCATCAGGGAATCGCCAGGGAAAAGTCTACTTCCCTCTGTGTGTCTTCCACTTGGGTCTCACCTTTACAATGTGACCTGACAAAGGAATCCCCCCCTTACTGACTGGCCTCAGCCCTCCCAGGTTAACAGTGAAAAGGAAACCCTGGCCTGAGTCTCATTGTGCCTGACATAGTTTGCCACAGCTGCTGGAAAAAAGGACCCCAGGCTAGTTAGCTTACACAACAGAAATTTACTGTCTCCCAGTTCTGGAGGCTCCAAGTCCAAAATCAAGGTGTCGGCTGGGTGACGTCTTCTCTTAAAGGGGAGGTTCCGCTCCTTGCCTCCTCCCTGGCTTCCGGTGGGTGGTCGGCAAGCCATGGTGTTCCTTGGCTTGTGGCAGCAAAGCTCAGTCTCTGCCTCTGTCGCCTGGCCACCCCTCTGTCTCTCTCTTACTGACCATGACCAAATCTCCTCTCCTTATAAGGACACCAGTCATGTTGGTTTAAGGGCCCACCCTAATCTAGTCTGGCCTGATCTTAACTAATAACATCTTCAAAGATCTCTTTCCAAATGGGGTTACATTCACAGGACTGAGCGTTAGGACTCGACCTTACCTTTTTTTTTTTTTTTAATAATTTTTTTTAATTTTTAAAAAGATACCTTGATTACATAAATGCTACACAAAAAATATAGGGATTCCCATATGCCCCACTCCCCACACCTCCCACACCCTCCCACATAAACATCCTTCATTAGTGTGGCACATTCATTGCAACTGATAAAACACAGCCTGGGGCTTTGCCATTAAGCATGGACCGTAGTTCACATTGTAGACCACACTCTGTCCCACACAGTTCTGCATGTTATATGATGATATAGAATGGCCTATATCTGTCACTGCAATGTCACTCAGGACAATTGAGAGATAAAATTTAATCCATAACAGTGTCCTTCCAGGAAATTCATGAAGTTCAGGCAGACCTGCTCATAGCTGCTCTCAGCCCCTCTCTTTTGAGGCATGCCTTGGCTCCCCCAACCTGGAAATGAAATAATAGCTCAGACAAGGGGTATGAAGCCATCAACGGACTGACAGCATAATACCCATGACTTTCCCAGTGTGTGTCTTTCAGCTATAGAAATAGGGCAGGATAATTTTAGATCTGCATGTCTTAGTGCGGTTCCATCTCTCCTGCCACCAGTCTGGCTCCCAGACAGAAGCTGATTGTGTCCTGTGCTGAGGCCCTAAGATCCAACCAAGTATCATGGCTTTCAAAGTCTGGGGATTAACTTTGGGCCTGGGGGGAACAAGCCTCAGGGCTACCACCAGCCCTCACCCAATGTTGTGTCAGCAGAAAGCCACTTCCTCTGATCACATGCAGGAGTTGGTGACCTCTGAATAGCCAAGGAGACACTGGTGCTCCCAACATCTGTTCACTTACTCACAGCTCCCCTCCATCGTTCTAAGCAGGCAGAAGATAGTGGAAGGGAAAGAATTACCAGAGAAGAATGCTGGGAAGTTGGACATCCTCTGACCTAGAAAGAGCAGACTAATCAAAGTTTCCACACACCTTCTCTTCATTTCTTTCTTTGGTTTTGGTGACTCTGCCTTTTCCTGATTTTCCTCCTACTTCTGTAGATGTGCTTTTATGTATGTGTGAGTTTTTTAAAAATCTTTTAGGGGCATCATTCACCCTTCTCTCACTTTCACATTTCTATTGGTCTTATTTCTTAGTGGGAAAACTTAGAGTCTCATAATTTCCACTCTTACCAATTTTGTTCTCCTCAGCCAAAGACCAGGCATAAATGCTTATTGACTGAAAAGACCCAAGAATCTGAGCTATGAAGTCCACATACACACATACACACACTAACACACATACACACAGAAACACCTCTTTCTCCTTGGGCCACAACACACTTGGCTCAAACTCACCAGAACCAGTTGAAGACCATGACTTTTCTCTAACTGTGGTCTCCATATCAATGTGATATCTACACCTGGTCACCTTCAGAACCCAGAAACTGAGTTTCCTCAGCTCTTGGTGAATTGTAAGTGACCAATATGGCCAAAGAGTGGATGAGCATGAGCCATGGAGTGTACCAGGTTTTGCCGCCAGAGCGCACTGATACTCCCCTGCCAATATGGAATCTAAAGTTCTGACAAGGTAGCTCTATTCCCCATTTTTTAAGAAAAATGTACAGAGTTGCAAGCTATTGTCAAGGTAATTCTTATTTTTTTTTTGACTCTTGCTACCGACCCTTACTTTTTTGTGACCTTGAGAAACCTTAATATCTCTGCTTCAGATTCCTCATCTGTAAAATAGGAATAATAAAAAGAATCTATCCATTTATGTCATTGTCTCAAATAAATGTGAAACCCAGTTTAATTGCAAGCAACAGAAACCAACTCTGAGAAAGCTCCCAGAAACAAGAGAAAAACTGAATGTCCAGGCTCCAGAAAAGGTAGGGACCAGGGAAGTACCAGGATTACAGGCTACAGAAACCAGTGGACAATCTCTTCAGAGCAGCCCTGTCAGAATAAATTGACTCAAATTATTTTCATCCTTGTTCCATTGAATTCAAGTTTCATATTTCCAGGAGAGGGAGCCTGATAAGTCTAGCAAGGGCCACACACCCATCCTCTTTACCATTGGAGTGTACAGAACTTTGACTGATGGGCCCCAATCCAAAGATCACATGCATCAGGGGATAGGTAGTTCCCTAGAGGAAAATCAAAGTGCTGTTACAGAAGACGATGAGGGATGCTGGACAAGCAAAAACAACCATCTCCACTACATCATGAAAAGCACCTAACACAGTGCCTGAAAAACAGAAAGTAATCAATGAATGTAGATGGTAAAATATTATTTCCACTTTGTCATGGAAATCAACAAAGTTAAACTCTTTTAAAGGAACCTCCCATGGAAGCATTTTTCCAAGTTTATAGGATATGTTTTGCCCCCTTCCCTGTAACCTCTTCCCAGCACCTTCATGGCAATGCAGAGTGATAAGCATCAGGAAACCCAAGGCATCTTTAAGCAATCGCAGGTGTGGGCCACAATGCAGGATGGTGCAAAGACACCACTTTACATGGGATTTCTGCATTGGACAGGTGGACAAGGCCCCCAAGGAGTCTATCCCCCAAGCACCTTGCTCTGCAGTCAGAGTCACTTCCAGCCTAAAATGTATCAGGCTGGAGATGAGTGGGTGATAAGCCAGTAAGTAAGCACCCTCCTGTACCCAACCTCCCCGTGATAATGTACCTCCTCTGAGTAACAGTCAAATACACTACCTCTGGCAAGGATTAGCCGTTGGAGTAGACAGTGTGGCTGCTGCACCATGGTGTATTCTAATGGGTGCCAGACAGAGCCCCCTGACCCAAAACATTAACCTGTTGCCTATCATTCTGTTGTTAAATTGTCATTCTCCCAGTTTCTGAGAAAACGTATTGACTGAAAAGACCCAAGAATCTGAGTTTGTCAGCAAATACTTTACCTTTGCAGAAGTTTGCTGTCCTTCAGCTGAGAATCAAAATAGGACACAGGCTGGGTACCTGAGTGGAAGCAGAGCACCTGACTAGGACGAGGCCCAGGGGGGAGGAAAGGAGGACTGAGAAGTGGCTGGGACACACAACAGGGACAAAGCCTGAGATGGCTACTCAGTGGACTAGGGTGGACCAGCATTGGCCCTACCTGTGCCCATGGTGCCATCCAGCTAAAGTGACGTGGCACCACCTGCCATCGCCCTAACCCTGCCTGCTGGTAGTCAGAGGACTTGGCATCTGCATTGACAGCCAGGAATATGTTGACCTCAGCTACTGACAAAATTTCAAAAATCTCTACACGCTGCATGGGGCCTGGGATCTCAGCTCCTTGAACACTAGGAAACCCCAATCTGGATTTCCTAACTCCTCTTTTCCTCCTTGGTTTCCACCACCTTAACCCTAGCGTTTCTAATTTATGTTATGATTTGAAATCAAAATTCTCGAGCAGCTGCATACATAGCTCTCTGAACTTTCAGAGTGCAAATAAGAATAACAGTGAGGGCAACATTTTTTTGGGGTGGGCAGCAACACTTTTTGAGAGCTTATTCAATGCCAGGAGTTTTATATTATCTATTTTCCTACAGTAACCCTGCAAGGTGGGCTTTGTTACTCCCATTAACAGATGAGAAAATCTAAGCCAGAAGTGTTAAGTGACTTGTCCAAGGTCACACAAATAGTAAGTGGCAGAGCCAAAACACAAATCTAACTCCAAAGGCTTCAACAGACCCATTGCCTCTCAGAAAAGGGTACTGGACTTATCTTCATTTCCTACTCATGCTGGGCAGCCTATTTGTATATCCATGAAAGAGCTGTGGAACTGCAACAGTTTTTCCCGAAGTCTTTACTTGGGGGTTCAGAGTGTAAGTTTATACAATACTTGGATGTCAACCCATGGTCACAATTGACCTCATTACTCAGGTCACAGAAAGTCCAGACCCTGCCCTACAAGCTAAGTAAACAAATACATCTTGGGGGCGGATGTGGCTCAACTGGTTGGGCGTCCGTCTCCCATATGGAGGGACCTGGGTTCGATCCCCGGGACCTCCCGGTAAAAATAAAAAAAATAAATAAAAAAATTAAAAAAAAAAAACAAAAAAAAACAAATACATCTTGATTCATCTGAATTTTATCATGAAATCTAACTCTCTTTTTAGTCTGTTTCTAGAGTACTTATTGATATTTCTTTTCGATGTGTTCACATATCGCCCACAGCTAGAATATAAAAACGTCCCTGGTACAGAACACCATATGAACAGCATTTACACCTTTCCAAAATGTGGGCATCATTTAAAATATCCACATTTTATAATAAACAATACCATTTAGGATGTTCCAACACAGAAGTATTCTTTTCCTTCTGTTCTTCTATTGTAGTCATGGAGACTCCAAATTTGGTTGAAAGGAACAGACAAAATGAAAACCTGCCCAAAAAGTTGGTATCAGAGACTATAAATGGCAGTTTTTATTTCAGTGGTATTTGGGTCTGAGAAAACCAATCACTGTACAGACATTACCTCATTCTGATCTCTCACAATGGTAATAAAAGGACAGGTGCTCTCTCCCTCTCTTAAAAGCCACACAGGACTGATGGTGAAGAACATATAAAAGGGAGACTGAGTCTGTGGTGTGCTGAAATATATGGTGGAAAATAAAAGAACTTCACCCACCCAGTTATTTGGCATCAGACTGGTCAAAATAATAATTTGAATTTACTATTTTAATCAGTCAAATCAGCCACACTGGTCTACACAGACAAGAACTGCCAAATGATGTGTCCCAAAATGAGCCATGGAAAACAGCTGAGAATAAACCCCAGGTCTCTCCCTTAAATATACCACTTAAAAAACAACATTCCCCTACCCCACCTGATCTTGCTCACCTCAATTACTGCAGTCGCCCCAGATATTTCCACACTCTCACCGGGGAGCTGTCTCTAAAATACCAATCTGATCATCTTACTCCCCATTGACTACGGGATAAACTTGACACTCCCTGACTGCACTAGGCTTTCTGTGATCTGACCTCTTGCCTAGTTTCCTGTCTCATCTCCCACCCCTACTGCCATGCTGCAGCTCTAAGAAGCTACTAGTAATTACAGTTATTGAAATGTTCCATGCTGTTGCCTTGACCATTTCTTTGCCTGGAACATACACACACATACACCCCCAGCCACATACAAACACACACACGCCTAACCCCGACCTCATCATTGCCGGTTTGAAAAACTCCCATTTTTTACCTCTTTTTTTCTTTTATTATTACTTTTTAAGTAACTTTTTTTATTACCAAAGAAGTACACAGAAAATACAGTAAATAATGAAAAGCAGAAACAAGACGATTTAAAATACACAATCCCATTGCCCAGAAATAAGTCCTGTTTGCATTTTGATGTATTCCTTACAGTCTTCTTTATGTGCACATATATACACTTTTTTTTTTTTACCACCAATTTGAGTTCTGAGACTCAAGTGCCAGCTCCTAGAAGAAGACTTTTCTAACGTTTCCTCCCCCTCATTCCCCCAAACTTCATCGAGCTCACTCCCACTCACCCTTCAGGCCTCAGCTTAAATGTTACCTTCACAGACAGTCCTTTCCTGACCCCCCCAACTTAAATTACATCACCAGTTACTGTCTTTTAGAATACATTGTTCTTTTCCTTCATGACATTATCCATATTTATAATTGTGTATTTATTTGTGTTTTGATGCGTTCTTGTCTTTCTCTCCCCCTTGCGGCCGAAGCGCCATCAGAGTAGGAGCTATGGCTCGTCACGCTCAGCACCATATCTACAAAGCCTGAAAGAGCATCTGGTGCCGTTAAACATGCAATGAATATATGTTACACAAGGGAGTGGGTGTAGCTCAATGGTTTGAGCACCTGCTTCCCATGTATGAGGTCCCAGGTTCAATTCCCAGTACCTCTTAAAAAAAACAAAAACTCCAACATGCCACCTTATCATTTTATTATACCAGTTGCTCAACCCTAAACATATACTCCTGGAAGACAAAGACTGTCTTTAACTCTATGAAGTCATATTTACACTGTAGGAATCATAACTACACCACTATACCTACCACAATGTCCCGACATGGTATATAGTCAATTCATTTTTTTTTTAATTAATTAATTTTTTAAATTTTACCGGGAGGTCCCAGGGATCGAACCGAGGTCCCTCCATATGGCAGACAGATGCCCAACCATTTGAGCCACATCCGCCTCCTAGTCAATTCATTTTGAATGACTGAAAAAATGAACGAATGCATTGCTCTTTGGGCAGGACAGTTTGTCAGTTATTCCCGTGTCAAGTTTTCCTCTTTGGTGATCCTGTTTTTCACATATCCCTGGTTTTGTATAATAATGTTTCCATATAATATCAAAACATAGCTAAGATGTGAAAACATTACTTCATACTCCAAATGTTTCATTTTCAGAAGCTTAACACCCAGATCGCTAAACATATTAACAATTGAATATCTTTCCACCCAGGTGTTTGGCATCTTCTAGGTTCATTCAGAGTCTAAAAGGAAAGAGAAATGGGTATTTGCAGCTCTAGCACCAGTACAGAGAGAAAAAGAAAATAAATGATTAGGGTAATTTAAACTCACATTTTCAGTGCACCATAATCTTTCTACACTCCAAAGAGCACTGGTTTATACAAGACAACTGTGTAATATGGGGAGAGCAGTAGGTTTGCTCTCAGCTGCAAATATGAAAAACCAACTGAAAATGGTTTAAATACTAATGACACTTATTATCACACGTAGTAAATTATTCAGCAGCTCAGCAGCATCAACAAAGACCCAAGCACTTTCTACCTTTCTGTTATTCCTTTCTGGAAAACGTCTTCCTCATGGTTGCAAAATGGCAGGAATACTTCCAGGTGTCATATTTACAAGTAGCATCCTGCAAAAAGAAGGCAATTATACATGCACCTCTGAATTAGCAAAGAAAACCATAGCACCCACCCCACTCCCATTCAGCTGGCTTCTCGGGTCCTCTAAGAATGGGTCCTCTAAGAATGGGTCATATGTCCATGTTTAATCCAATTATTGGAAAAGGGAATAAGATTATCATGATTGCCTCAGATTAGTGGTTTTCAAACTTTCAACCACACCAGAGACACCTGGAGGATTTTTCAAAAACACAGATTGCTGGACTCTACCCCCAGAGGTTTTGATTCAGCAGGTCTGGGGAGGGGTCTGAGAATTTCCAGTGCAAGTCTCCAGGTGATGTTGATGCTGCTTATCCTGGACCCACATTTTGAGAACCATTGGCTTAGATCCATCATGATGGAGAGGGCCCAAGCCTACTAGGAATCTTGGTTGCCTAAGAGCTATGCAGTATCATGATTTTGCCATCCGAGGAGAGAGGGGTGGCTGTTAGCTGGCAGTCATTAATATCTGCCACATTTGAGACAGAACAATAATAGCTAGAATGTGTAAAGAGCTTTGTATGCACCAAAAACTCCTCTAAAAAATAGGGTACATTATTTAATTCTCCCAATATCCTTTGAGGTAGGTATTTATTATGCCCATTTAAAGATAAGAAAAATTGAGAGTCAGAAAATCTACATAAATTGTCCATAGCCATACTGCTCGCTAGCGCTGCCGCCTGCATTTAAACCTACATCTGTGTGACTCTCACTGCCCATACTCTCATCTACAATGCAATTTGGGAACCTGCGCTTGCATTCTAGCCCTGCTGCTCTTCCGTGCCTCAGATTACAGAGTTCCCGGGTTCAAATCCAAATGCCACCACCTGGTTACACTTTGGGCATGATTGTAATTTAGTGGAAAGTAGAATGGGCTTTGGGGTCAGGCAGAAAATGATGCTTAGTACTTGGGTGACTTGGCTAGGTCTCTTAATCTCTCCAATCTCAGCTTCCTCCAAGGTATAATGTATATATTAATACTTGTCTCCCAGAAAATTTGGAGCTAATATACAGTAAAATGCTTTGCCCAGTCCTGGCACATAGTAGGCAGTCAGTATGAGTAGCTCTCATTGCTCTTACTAATTTCATGCCCTAGTGCACATGTCTGTAAAACTAGGGACTTAGAGAATAATTATGAAGGCAAAATAAACTCAGAGAAAATGCCTAGTGCATATTTAAAAATTTGAATAACCTGCTGCAATATAGTTGTACAGGTATATGGTTAAATGTGAGCCACACTGGGTCCTGTAGTCTTTTAAAAAGTGAAAATCATCCTCATCTTCAACCTCAACAAAAGGTGAAAGCTCAGTCTGAGGTTGGGAGAAGGATGAGGGAGGCAGATGTTACTAGAAACATCAGTAACTTCCTATGGAAAACAGTCAGGCTTATTTTTCTTCCTGAAACCAGAAGAGTGTTTCCTTCCAGTTTACAAGCCAATGACTCTGAACTGAAATTGTTGAAATAAACAAGAAGACACACGCGGCCTCAGCATACAGATGGAATCAGCTCTCGACCTCATTTCATTGGATGACACCCCAGATGGAATTTACCTGCAACTAAAATGATTGATAGTCTGGTGTTTTCAGACTGCCCTGGTAGACCATCAAATCTCAAAGAACCCTGTTCTCACTCTGCCACTCTTGACTCCCTTCCCAGATATATTTTCTTCACAGAACTTACCATTACCTAACATTATAACATTGGTTTTCTTATTAGTCTGTCTCCCCTATGAGAAGAAAAGCTCCAGAAAGAGAAAGATTTTTCCTCTCTCGGTCACTCTTTTCTCTGTAGGCACAATCCTTAGAACAGTGCTTGGCATATAGTAGTTACTCAGTATATATGTATTGGATGAATGAATGAATGAATGAATGGATATTTGAATAAAAGAGATAAGCTCATCTCTTTATCAAAACTGGGATTTTTACTGGGTATGAGACAGTAGTCCAATTATCCTAATGGTATAATCATTAATATTCCATCAAAGGAGGGAATACAAATAAAAGGAGTATGAAAAAAACTGTTGTCCATGCAGACAGGATCTCAACTTGAGAACATAAATTATGTGCTGAGATTTAGATGAGTCTAAGCACATCTATTTAGTAGATGTTGGGGCAGCACATGAGAAGCCAAAGCACCTCAAGGGACCAAATATGTTCTAAAGAAGGAGAAAACTGAAAATATAAGAAAGATCTCAGGACAAACCAGTACTGAAGGAGTGTTTCTGAGGCTTGCCAGGTTCTGCTTCTCAGTGTATCTTCCACTATGGGCTCTTACCTGAACCCTAGAGAGGGGGATTAAGGATAAAAACCAAAAGGGAGCAGAATGGATTCAGCAGTTTGAGTAGTGGACAACTAGCATTAGCATCTGGTTGGGAAAATGTCAAAGATATTGTCAAATATGGGCAGCATCATAGTACCTTTAGAGGCATCAGATACATCTTCCAAAGGTAGTGGTGGCAATGCCGGCAATTGACATTACATCATTTACAGAATCAGTCACTCCTTGGTGGACATCAGCAATGGTGCCTTGATTGATGTCCATAGCATCATGGTGGCTGTACTATCTCAGTGATCAGAGATACCACCTAAACTGAGGAGAAAGGAGAAAACTGGTGGACCCTATATGACAGTTGAGAGGGTTAGTTCATAAGTACATATCAAGTAACTCAGAATCTGGAACCCCAGAACAGGATAAGAAAAATGAGAGGAATTACAGAGCAAAAACACTGCTTTATAGCTGTTGTTATGATCCTCTTTGTATACTTTTAATTGCCATAATACTGCATGATTTAAGGGGGGAAAAAGTAGCCTAAATGAAACTGGGCCATCTTGAGGAAATCTCTCATGTTGAATCCAATCCCAACACATTTACAAATGGAAATGGAATGTTTTTAAGGGAATATCTAAAGGGGCTGACAGGTAGGTGTGAAACCTTTTATTCCAAATCAGAACTTCCTTAAAATTTCTTTTAAACATTGCTCTCATCCACCCCAACTCCCTCCAGCAGCACTAAAATCTTCCCACAATCCCCCAGTTTCTTTCTTATCTAAAATGCTTTTCTTCATTCCCCATGGATTCTATGTACTTCATTATTATACCCACCCTCTATACTCTCCTTTTCCCTTCTCTACCTTACTCCATTCACTTCCACAAAGCTCAGGAGACAAGCAGCACACAGTGTCCTTCCTCATGGGAAGGGAGGATTAACATTTATGATCATTGTCCCTCTATCACAAAAATCAAAATCAGAAAAAAATTATTTTTATGTGAGAAGAGAGTAAAAAAACCAAACTCTTTCTAATAATTTATTAACAAACATAAATGCATTTTTACAATAAGAAGAAATACAGTAGATGCAGATTCATGGAAAATAGGAGGCTATCCTGAGACCAGAAATATAAAATTTCTGGAAATTTTCAAAATCAAAGGGAAAATCAATTTTTCATTTATATAAATTAGAGAGGGAAGCAGAAGAGAAAAATAAGTAGCAGAGACATCAAAATAAATGCAATATGTTTATGCCATATAGATTTAAAATCACTTTTATTAGTTAAGAGTATTAAAACATGGTACATACTATAACTTCGATTGCTCACAGTCTTGTTTTTCTCCAAATATGATCCAAACTCACTATCTAATTTGATGTTCTATTTTTCCCATTCAAATTTTCATTTTACTTACCCTAGGCTCCAACAAAACCTTATATAATTGGTCTTAGTTTCTTAGCTATTCGTGCTTTTTTTTTTTTTTTTTTTTTTTTTTTTTTTGAGGTACTGGGGTCGGGAATTGAACCCCGGACCTCATATGTGGGAAGCCGGCACTCAACCACTTGAGCTACATATGCTCCCCTGAAATTTCTTCTTTGGCTGTTTCTCTTTTAAATCATCTGATTGCTTTATCATCAATGAAAGCTTACCTTAAATATTTTATTCACCATTTTTAATTTTTCCAAAAGAGTGGACCTGAAGGGGGAAAGTCTTTTCTTGATTCTTCTTGGTTTTCTTTCCTTTATCTCTCTTCAGGCCTTCATCTTTCCATTTTAGAGTGCCAAAGGTTGAGATTATGTTTTTGAGAAATGATGACTGAACCCCAGATTATCATAGGAAAATGACTAGACATAAGATAGCAGTAGTCTGCGTGGTATAATATGAGGCTATTGAAAGTTCTTTCACAAAAGTCTTCACTACCCTGCTTTATGGCCTTAAATTCCTATTATGAAAGAATACTTTTGGGTAGAAGCCTTGAGTTTTCTGTTAAACTGAAAATATCCCTGGAAGAGATAATATGTCACTTCTCTGCTTGAAATCATAAACTGATTCCCCCTGACTACCAAAATAAATTCTAAGTTCCTCAGTTGGTTATTCAGAACTCTCAGAGATGGGCCACCCTGCCTTTCTCAGCATCATCTTCACTATCTCCCCTATTTCCTCCACTAAACTCACTACCAGGACCACTACACCTGTGTGTTCTGAGCATGCCCAGGGCATTCTTCGCCCAGGACTTAGCTTATGATGTGCCCTCTCCCAGAGTGCCCTTCTTCTCTATTTAACCATGTGTGTTTAGCCAATGATGCCTATCTCCTGGTATTTGGTCTGCAGCACTTAAAGTCTACCTTAATTATAATTTTTTAAATCTCCCTGATTTAGAAAGGCTGTCTTTGGTGTAAAGTGACAGAAACCCAATTTATTCATTCATTCAACAAATATGTATTTAGCACCTGTCATGTACCAGGTTCTAGGAGTTGAGGGTACAGCCATGAAAAAGACAGAAAAAGACAATTCAAACTCAGTTAAGGGGAAAAAAGGAGGAGAGGAATGTATTGGCTCATGTAATTGAGAAGATAAATTTGGTTTCAGTCACAACTGGATTCAGGGATGGAATCAGAAACTATTCTCTCTCTCTCTCAAAATATTTATCTTAATGCTGCTTTTCTTGGTTATGCTTCATTCTCAGGCAGGATTTCTTCACAACAAAAGTGACCACAGCACTCTGCTGATATCCTAGAACCGATGATGCCAGAGAAAAGAGAGTGCTTCTTTCCCAGGGAAGGGGCATTTTAGGGATCTGCTGCATGGAAGATGAGTCAGGGATACATTTAGTTTGAGTTTATCTACGTGTCTGTCACTTTCATGTATATTAAGTCATTTCTAGCTATCCTGATGTAGAAATGGCTTCCAGGAACACTCCTGCCATCCATCGTACTGAGTCATTCAGCTCTAAGACACAAAGATGCAGGGCCAGAGTTCATATCACATGAAAGTGAACAGCATTGGAAATACGTGGGTAGTAGAGGAGAAACAAGGTTTGAGCTTACCGAGCTAGTCTGTGAAAAATTCTTCCAATCACACACATGTCCAATTCTAAGCAGAGAATTTGGCTTCATTAGGGTCTAGTCAAAAATGTAAGTTCTCTCCTACCAGGAATAAACTCTCTAACTAAATGTGTGCAATTATAAAAGCACCATCATACTGTCTTTTCCTTCTTGATGGAGAGAGGCAAAATTCTACTTTCTCAGAACTGCTGTGTTTGCAGGGCACAAACCTATAGCAATACCATAGGTTCTGCATGTCAAGATGCATGCTTGATGCATCCCACTGTCTTAAAACACCTGGCTCCTCTTGTCAGGATTCCAGAAATAATTTTGCAAAATTGCCAATAACATAGCACAATGGCCTGAAGAAACAAATGTTTTGTCCATATACTTTTTCATCAAAAAGTCAATGTATATAGTATAAGAGTAATTTGGTTACATAACTGTATTGGTTATCCATTATGAATCAAATTACCACAAAACTTAGCATCTTAAAACAATGAACATGTGTTATCTCGCATGGTCTTTGAGGGAGAAATCCAGGAGTGGTTTTGCTGGGTGGATCTGGCTCAGGGTCTCTCACAAAATTGCAGTCCAGCTGTCGTCTGGGACTACAGCCATCTCAAGGCTTATCTGGGGCTGGAGAATCCACTTCCAAGCTCACTCACAAAGTGGTTGCCAGGCCTCAGTTCCTTGCTGGCTGTTGGCCAGCAGCCTCAGGCTGCCTGTGTGTCCATATGACATGGCGCCCAGCTTCCCCCAGAGCAGTGACCTGGGAGAGAGGGCCCAAGGGAGTAAGAGAGCACGTCGAAAGTCCTCTTAAAAAAAAAAAAAATATATATATATATATATATATATATATAATATTTTTGCAAGCAAATGCACATATATGCATATATATTTATATATCATTTTACAAATATTGGTATGTATTGTGAAAAATTTGATTTTTACCCACAATAAAAAATAAATTAATTAACAAAAAAAAAAAGTGATACGCCATCATGTCTGCCTTATGCTCTTAGTCACATGGACCAAGCCCGCTACAGTGTGGCAGGGGACTGCACAAGGGCGTGAATTCTGCAAGGCTCGATCCTCAGGAGCCATCTTGGAGGTGCCTACCACAATAATTATTTAGCTCACGACCTCATGGCAGTAATCTCAAAATGTATCTAAATTGGGCCTTTGTGGGCCTTAACTTCAGATCAATTCTGCATTTCATTCAGAATTATTGACGATGCCAATTTTTTTAAGTATTGTAGAAGTGTGTCATGAAGTTAATTACTAAAACAAACCCAAAGAAGCAGCAGATGCTCAAAGTACCCCCTGCTGGACTGCTGCTAACTTCTTGTGGACCCAGACGGGAGGCGCCTTAATGTCTCTTTATATACTTCTTAGACTAAGAAGAACATTTTAACCTATTCAACAGCTCCCAAACTAGCAAAAACAGCCTGTAGCCCAGGAGAACCCTGAGAAGGCACACACAAGAGAGGGATATTTTGATGAGAATTATGGTGAGGGATAGGACCACGCTCCAAGGTCCACGTCCCAGGAGGAGGAGGAGGAGGAAGATGTGCTGGGCAGCGGTGAGACCCCAGGAGGAACTGAACCTAAGAGTGGGGAGAAGGACTAAAAACAAAACCTGGCGATACATGCCATCGTGTTATAGGTTTGGGGGTATCCTAGAGGTATTGGGCTTTCCGCTAGATTCTAGGTCTAGAATTCTGGTGGGTTCAGCCACACAGTAGGGCCTGAAGTTATGGCACAGTGAGGCATTCAGCCAGGCTCTCTCCAAGTCACAGGGAAAAGAACGGTATATTAATTGAGCTTTAAAAAAATAAATAAAAGCATAACTTCATTGAAGAAACAAAACGTTAATGTTAACAATTGATGAGTAACTAATATTTGTACACATTTTAAAGGGTACACTACAGAGAAGACAGTTAAATTATGAACACTTGGGTACAAGTAAAGCAGGTGTCTCATCTTTGACTGTTGCTAATCACCGCTTAAATTTCCTCTGGATCTTAAACATCTGGGCCCAGTACTCCTACTCAGTAGCTAGCAGTTCGTAGTTCTTAGGTTAATTGCACTGAAGCTGTTATTCATTGCCCTTGGGAATGAATTTCATTTGTGACTGTGTATTGCTAATCCCAGAAAATTCCTTGTGTTGCCAAATCTTGTCTTAAAACCACATTGGGCTCTACTAAGTTTTTCCCTGTAAAATGCTTACACATCTCTTCTAATCAGTTCTAGGTACCGTCTTTCCCTCCAGGGTCAAGCCAGGTTAATGCAGCCCCTCCAGCCCAATGCTCTGACAACCTGCAACTCCACTGTAATTTCTATTCCATCACCATCCTCCCAAGCAAGGATCGAAAATAGTGCACACAATGCTAATTAAACTAGAATGACCTAGCCATCTTCACCGTGACTCTTACAAAGTGAGATGGAAAACCAGTGATGGAACCCAGACAAGAAAAGCCTGTGCAGGTCTGGGGCCTTGGAGGAGCCCTGTAGCCACTACAGGCAGGAAGGCTTTCCACATAAGCTTTTGTTACCTTGGACCCTCCTAGCCACAGCTGGCTTCTTGGCTCCCTGGGGCCACGTACCCCTTCTAGAGTCAAAGGTGAATAACCCACCAGCTCCTGGATCTCACTTCAGCATTTCCCACCCCATTCCAGCAATCGATGAGGAGAGCTAACTTTTCGGGGAGGGGGGTTGCTTACCACATGTCAGGAACCATTCTAAGCATTTTCCAGGTGGGGGTCATTTAAATAGTACACAGTGATTGAGCATGGACTATGGAGTCAGACTGCCTGGGTTCAAGTCATGTTCTTCAACTTCCTCGCTGGGAGACCTTGGATAAATTATCTAATCCCTCTGTGCTTTAACTTCTTCATCTGTAGATTGGACTGTTAATAGCCATAGCTCATTGGACTGCTGGGAGAATTAAAGGAGTTAATATAAAGAGTGCATGGAGAACAGTGCCTGGCACATAGTGAGTACAGGCTAAGTCTTGGCTTTTAATAGCATGTCTGGATTGATGATGGTTTATGATGCTTTATGACTTGGGATTTTTCTCTTCATGACATTTCAAGGAAACAAAATTGACATTCTGCTTTCTATTCTGTCTCATAAATTGTGAAAAATTTCCAAATAAGACCTTTTCTTGAAAGACTCATGACCTAAACAGAATTAAATAACTGAAAAATATATATATACTTATAATAGGTTATTTTCTTTAATGTTAGGAATTCTAGAACACCAAATAATTCTGCAAAGATTAGAATTATGATATCATCTATTCTATATTTTTACTTTGTATTGTAATTAATTTAGTGTTATAAATATTTTAGGTTCAAAAACTACCTAGTGTTTCCTAAAGTAATCTAGCTAATGTACTCTTTTATTATGCATATTAATTAGTATCCTTTCCCTATTTATATTCAAATTATTAATAATTGTTTTGATATATAAAATAGCTTTCAGAATCATTAATTATTGAAGAAGCTTACTGTTGCAATAATAAATAATATTTATACTTTGAGAGATTTAAATGAACAAGGCACCAAAAGAAACTTTTATTTTCATTCACATCTACAATAAAACTTAACTGTACGTGAAATGTTTCAATGTTCTGATATTAACAACAAATCCAGGAAACATGATGCTTATTTACCATATATTGTTATGCTGATATTATATGATGGTAACCTAAATGATAACACAATCACTGCTCAAATGAAGTTCAGGTATGTCAGAACTGACCGTGAAGTAAGTATTTGGCTACTTGGGCTTCCAAAGGCTAATCCTGCCCCAAAGCTGAACAGCACATTCTGGCTGAATCCCAAAACCAAAGCCAAGCTTCAGGGTATCTCTAATGTGATAGAATATTATACAGTTGTGAAGGATGATAGTCTAAAAATAAAGGAAAATGCTCAGGGCATTACAGAGTATAAGAAAACAGGATATTTAATTATACAAATAAATTAATCCAAACTATTTCCATCTGAACTCTTTAGATTCCAAAGAACAGACACCCATGCTAGCTACACTAAACTACACTAAATGAAGTTTAGTGTAAGGATAAACATAGAGCAATATGGATTATCGCAAAGAAAATCCAAGAGCAGTAAGTTAATGGAACTGAAAAGGAGGAAGAAAAAGTACAGGAAGGATATGTGTCCTGCAATTCTCATCTAACACAGTGGAGTGTCAAGAGGCAATGAATAAAGATGACAGAACCATTTGAAACAAAGGAACCATACTAATGCCACATGTTAATAGCTGGGGTGTATATGGGAACTCTGTCTTTTCTGCATGATTTTTCTGTAAACCTACAACTTCTCTAATTAAAAAAAAATTGTATTGAAATGGTAGAACAAGAAAAAGAAATTTAAGGATATTCTTTAAAGATTCAACTAAGAAAACAGAAGAACTAACTAATAATAATTAGAAGGGGGAGAGGAAGAGAAGAGTGTAAGGTGATACTCATTTGATAGAAGGGAAGTCATAGATAATACTCACTTAGAAATAGGAGGATAATCAACAAAAACATTAAAAACAGAATCGCTAAAAGTGTTAGTAATGGATAGTGGTGATGGTAATAACAGTGAGAATATAACTAATACCACTGAAAGTGGTTAAATGGGAAACTTTATGGTATGCATGCCACCAAATAAAATAAAATAAAGTAAAATAAAACCATAGAACCACACAACACAAAGGTGCACCCTAATGTAAGTTTTGGACTTTGGTTAATCATATAATTCTAATAATATTGGTTCAATTGTAGCAAACATAGCACACTAATGCAAAATGTTAATAGGGGAAACTGTGGAGGGGGTTGGGGGGTTTATGAGGACTCTGTCCTTTCTGCATAATCTTTCTGTAAACAAACAACTCCTCTAAAAAGTCGTCTATTAAAAAAAAAAAAAAAGCACAGAATCACTTAAAGGTGGTTGCCTCGGGCAAGTGGAATGGGAATGAAGCAAAACACCATTGCTTCTATTTTGAACCTTCCCGTGTGATCTTTTTAAATTCAAGTTTCATGTATTGTGACTAATGGATAAAAATTTCCAAATGAAATGGCTGATTGTATTAGAGGCATTTTTTTCCCTAGGATGTTTATGTCTGTGTGGATGGTAAAGATGTGGGCTTGCACGTAGCTTCATCTCATTTGCCTCAATAAACCTTGTCACGAAGAGGGACCCTCTTGGCTGGTGAGGTCCTGACAGGTTTCTTCCCTGCTCCTGATGTCAGAAAACAGCACTTCTGCCCACATCCATCCAATAGGCTCCCTTCCACTAGCTGTGTCAACTCTGATCATTGGCAAAAGTGCGAAACCTCCATTTACATTTAAAATCACATGCTTTCTCCAAAGACAGCACGGTGAAATTATTTCTCATTTACATTTAGTAACTACCTCAGCCACATAACAATTCATTATTCTAAGAAAATGTGCATTATTCTGTAAATGTGCATGGCTTTAAAAAAAAACAAAGCATTATGAAAAGACATATAATGTCCTTTCTTGTCTCATAAGCTGAACCCTGGTAAATCTATATTAACCTACTGATTAGTAATTTTTTGCACATTAAAAATTATATATAGATTTAATACCATTTTCAGCTTTTATTTAATGAATATTTAATTCAGAAACCTACGAAATAATAGGTAATTATAGCTCTACAAGAACACATATTGACATGTAGTTTAAAAGACCGTGAAAGGTGCCTTGTGCTTGCAGTGAGTTTATAATTTAAACACAAAGAAAAATTTTAAGGTTGCCAATCAAATATTCATCAGAAGAGAGAATGCACGGAGGATCCCAGTTCCTTAGGGCACATGTGCAAAGGAGAAACTAAAAATAACATAGGCCAGGTTCAGCAGACCTTGTTTAGGCAAAATTCCAAAAACATCCAAAAAGGGCTGATGAAGAAAAACTTTCCCTAGCTTGAATGCAAAGATGACACGGAATAAGAGGTTTGGAAAAGATTGTGATAATAAGTAAAGGGCTTTGGAGGTAGGAACAAATGGGCAAGCCCAAGAAGTTTAAATTTCATTTCCTATCCTTTCTTTCAATATCTTTTCCTTAACTTGGACTGTCCTCCAGTATCTCCAAACTCTAACTCACTGAGGAGCCAGGCCCCTTCTGCTGTCCCTAAGAAACTCTAACGTGTAAGGACTTAGTTATACCTCCAAGGGGAGTTAACCTGTTAAAAGAAAATCATAGTTAGTGGTAATAGTCTGATGATATTCTCTCATAATCTGTAACAAATATCCCACAACCGTGTGGTGTGTTGGTGAAGGTTTGTTGTATGGGATTTATACACATGCGCATGATTGTTTTATCAGTTCGCTATTTCTGTAATAAAAATATGTTAAATAAATAATCAGTTGGGTAAAGCAATGTTTAGCCCATGCAATGCAGTGGTAAAGTTTAAAAAACATGCACACCCTATTACACCAATAGGTAGGTATTCACCTTGCAAAGAATTTAAAAAAGAAAATTTTATAGTCCTCCTTGCAACCTGCCCCCTACCTTGCAAAGAAAGTACCTAGGCCAGTAGGTTTCCAATTTTAACATGCTTAAGGATTTTCTGCAGAGCTCTGACTGACCAGTCCCATTCCCTGAAACTCTGAGATTCTTATTCAGCCCCAGCAAGCTGTATTTTTTACCAGCACTGTAAGCAATTCTGATATAACCATACCCTGACTGACCCAGACTTGAAAATCACTGCATTGTACTGGAAGAGTAAAGGGTTAGAAAAACCTTCACTTTTCTCTGCTGCAGGGAAATCCACCAAGGCAGGTTTTCTGAAGAAGAGGGAGTTCTCTGGCCTGCATTCTGTCTCTCAAAGGTCTTTAATTAACATTTTATTCCCAAGAAGATACACTATTCAGTTTGTGACCTGGCAACTCCTTCACTGACTCAGCAAGGCATCTGCAGCCTCTTGAGAATTTCAATAAAAACTAGCCCAATAATCCTTTATTTCTAGACTGCACGAAGTTGGCTGTGCAAAGTGACTTGGCTCCAAGCTAGTATTTTTAATTTCTCCAATTTGCTGCTTGTTGGTTAGCTATGATTGGCAGTTGGATTCCATCCTATTTCTGGTTTTCTGCAATGTAAAATAATCCTCCTTTGCTTATGTCACCCATGTGTGCTCCATCTTATCCCAGAGGAAACAGGGCAAACCACCAACTCTAGTAAAAACATTTCCTTAGAGTTAGAAAAGGTGGGAAAATCTTTTCCCAGATCAATATTCTTGAAATCACTGATGAGGAAAAAATCCTCAGTCTGCTTTTTTTTTTCTCAAAGTCCCATCCTAATTAAGGCAATTATTTGGTCTCAACATAATATTAATATGGAGCACAAACACAGGCACTAAACTTCATAACAGGACTCAATGATGAGATGATCACGCAGGTGGCCTAGAATATGCTCATGGTTAATGAATTATCATTTAAATGAAAAGCCAAATTTTACAAATTCTCAGAGTGCTTGAGAATGTCCTTGGATCTCCAGTGTTCTCATCACTGCCACTTTTACCTATGTGATTTTATTGGTGGTACTAAATCCCTATGAGCCTCAGTTCTATCTAAAGTGGATTGCTTAATGAAAGGCTGCCAGTTTTATTATAGTATATATGGAAGGTAGATCTCATTGGCTGAAACTGAAGCCTGGAAAATCAATCGGAAAATTATTGTATTGGATCAAGTGTGAGAAACTAAGGCTGGGACTAGGTTAGTGGGAGTGGGAGTGGAAAGATACAGAAGACTTTAGAAAGAACCAACACTACTCACTGACTGGTTGGATCTGAGAAAGGGGTGTGAGGAACATCTCTCTAAAATGTATCAGATTATGTATCTAAGTATCTTTTAAAAAATAAAAAAAATATATATATATATTTAAAAATAAATAAATAAAATGTATCAGACTCCTTCCTTGCGTGAGTAAATTCAACACATTGAATATAATTTCATTTCTCTTTGGGTCTTTTTTAAGGGTCATGGTTCTGAAATCTAATCTCATCTTTCATTATTGCTGATGAAAATGTATAGGATTTAGAAATTTGGGTTACATCTGTTATAACCTCAATCTTTCAGTAAAAAATACTTTCTGAATAAAGTCCCCCTCTCCTTTCACACTATCATTTATTCTTCATTCAAAAGTAAAGTACATAAAAGAAATGCCAATGACTTTAGTTGACCTCCTGTTAATTGATATTTTACAGGGTGTGTTTCTCTAAGTCTAGCTGATTACAGATGTCTACTACAATACCTTATACTTTGTAGGAGTTCAGTAGATAATGTTGAGATTCATTGCCACTACTGACATTATGGGTGGTGAGGGACTAGGGTGGGATTTGAAATTTTTTTAAAAAGCCATTTATTACCTGGGTTACTTTGAGCAAATCACATAACCTCTCATCTTCAAAATGGGCATAATGTGCACCTGCCATGACTACCTTACATGGTTTGTGTGAAGACAAAATGAAATAAGTGTAACCCAGAATTTAAGGCTAAGGATTTCTAAATAAATGCTAGAGAAATATGAGTTCCTATAATTAATTAGGTCTGACTATTCTCTAATGTTATCTCACAGACTATACTCTTAGGATATTAACTGGTCTGTGAAAACTAGCAATCCATCTTCAAAGAAATTTGGGAAATTTTGCTCTAAGGTAAGCAGAGCAATCCTGACAAATCTTATTCCAGAATAATACTTGCTGGATCTTATAGCTACTAACACCATACACACACATACACACGGGAAAAATCTGCTTTTGGCTCTGTCTCTCTCTTTCTCTCTCTCACACACACACACACATACACAACCCACTATAACAAAATATCACTTTATTAACTTAAGCTGTCCTTGATGCTCTGAGCCCTCTTCTAGGCTTTTGTATTCCCAGTGCCTACAACAGGACCTATCCAATAGTAGGTACAAAATAAATATTTTTGAATGAATGAACAAATGAGCAAATAGAGAACCAACTAGATGGTGGGATTTTAAGAGCCTGGGAACGACTCATACCACTCCTTCCAAATTCTTTCCCCTATCCTGGCTAGTGTTTAAAATTTCATCAATAGAATTTAAATCCTTTCACCAAAAACTCTCAGGAGAGGATTTCAGCAAAAGGGTTCTCAGACTTTGAGGTGAGAGACTGATGGTGGTCATTGCAAAATACCTGCACTAGAAGTAATGTTATTAATAAAAACTGAATGTTATATATCATGTGGGTAAAAAGGATGAGAAAAAAAAGGATGAGAAGCCCCTGGAGTACTCTGAAGACATTAGCAAGATGGTGGCCACAGGGAAAAGAATCAAGGGTCCCTCACCCTGGGAACTTTGAAGATCATTTCTTGTGGTACATGCCTCAGGTAAAAACCTGGCTACATAGTCAAATGCTACAGTGACTTCCCAGAAATTACAAAGTGAAGCCATCACAACTTAATGCAATCAAATCAATAATCCAAAGCATGGGAGGTATAGGCAATCTGAATACAGAAGCAAGTACACCTAATGGTTTCATAGTCTTCTCTGAAAAAAGAATTAAATGTCAATGGTTGTGAGTGAAGTAAGTAGATTTCACAACAGAGGGTGCCCAGGTGTCCAAATATTGTATTTATATGCAGCAACTTCACATAGTGTCTGATATAAGTTATATAGTGGTTTCTGTTAATTAAAGCTCAACACAATTTTGAAACAAGATTATTTGTCCTGTGTTTCAGATATTCCCAGGACATTAGGAAAGAAATGAATGTCATGTTCAATATTCCAAGAAATTAATTACCTAGGGGAATTCATGAAAGATTGCATTGTAATATGCATTTCACATATACTCTTTCTTTTTGCCGACTGCTAGAACTTGTTAGCTGACAAGGAGTTGCAGGTACCAAATGTCTAAGAAATTTTGATAGGTTAGGACAAACAGAGCTAGGACTTGGATTTGGGCACCGACAAAAGCTTGGTCTAGGATACCTGGGACAAAACCTTGGAGTCACCGTCACCCATCTCCCAAATCTAGGGCCACTGGAGTACTAAGTGGCCAGGGTCAGCCTGAGAATTCAGGAAACAAAACAGGTAGAGCCAAGGATAATGTCAATAAATAGCTAGGGTTTGAGGTAGGGAGGAAAGTGATGAATGGAAGCTCAGAGAGATCCACTTACAGCACCACATATAATGACCACATCTATAATGTACAATAAAATTAGGACTGTATGCAGATACAACAGTCAATAGCCCTACAGAGGTCCCTGAAGCCAAGAGTATTCTCTTTAGTGCCATGGCCAGAGTAAAAGAAGTCCAACACACCAAATTTATTTTGACTTCAGATTTCGATTAAGGGGGGGGCAGGTCAGTCACCTTATGATCTGGTTCTCTATGTTCATAGATTTGTATTAATTGCCTGGAAGCTAAAGAACGTAACCATAATGATGATAGTGATGATTTAGGCTGTATGGTGATGACAGCAGCAGCAGAAAAGCTTTATGAAGCCCAAACATCCCACCTGAAAAGAGGGTAATACTTGCCCAGTTAAGAAGATTGGAAATTCTCATAAAGATGCCACAGAAAAAAAATGATTGAAAGAATCTTGAGATTGTTGCAAACATATTGTCAAGATTCTGATACTCCTGTGTCCTCCTTTGACTTTGTAGTTGATCCAAATTCGTTTCTGTGCATTTTTTGTGTCTTCTCATTATAAGGAATGGTTTTGCAAGAATAAGGCTTGACCACGACAATCTTCCTGTAATAGAACCTACTAATATTAACCAAGGAGGTGAGGGAATTGACCTACATACCCAAGTTTGAAACCAAGAGTCATAACTTTGCATTGTCAGCAGTAGGAGGATGTTGGGAGGTTCAGAGCCTAGGATCACTGTGTGTTGAGACAATAAAAGGTCAATACTTACTGCAAACTGAACTTAGTGTTTTCTAAGGCAGCACTGTCCATAGAAATATAACATGAGCCACATTTTCTATAGCCACATTCAAAAGGTAACATGAAACAGGTGAAATTAATTTGATAGGGTATTTTATTTAACACAATATATCCAAAATATTCACTTCAAAACGTACCAATATTTCAAATGTATTAATAAGATAGTTGCATTCTCTTTTTTTGAAGTACCAGGGCCTTGTATGAGGGATGCTGGCACTCAACCACTGAACCACATCAGCTCCCCGACTTGGTTTTTGCTTTTTTAAAAAATTATTATTATTATTATTTTTAAAGAAGCTTTAGATTACATAAATGTTACATAAAAAATATAAGGGATTCCCATATGCATCCCTCCCCCTCCCACACTTTCCCACATTAACAACATCCTTCATTAGTGTGGTACATTTGTTACAATGGTTTTTCTCATTTGCTTGCTTGTTTGGTTTTTTTTTAGGAGGCACTAGGAACCAAACCCAGGACCTTCCATGTGGGAAGCAGGCACTCAACAGCTTGAGCTATATTCACTCCCTCCATTATCTTTTTTATACTGTTTTTGAGTATCAGTTCATATTTTATACTGACAGCTCATCAGTATAACCCCCATTTCAAGTGCTCAATAGCCAAAAGTGGCCAGTGGCTACCTTACTGGACTGCACGGTTCCAAGGTCTCAAATGGGTAGTGAAATTCAAATACACAAAAAAAGCCCTTATTGAATATATTGTATGATGAAGCACATTTCCAAAACCATCAAGTTATTTTAATATGTATCAAGTTGTTTATGGAGTATTACAATCATTTATAAGTAAAGTTATACTGCTATATTTACTTTTAAAACTGTAATGTTAGGAAAACTGAAAAAAAAATTTTAAAAGGTGGTTTTATTTTTCCCCTCCAAATTAAGAAAAGATATCCATTAGTTAATTTTCGTGGTAAAATATTTTAGTCCCACAGACTTTGAAGATTATTGCTTTGGGGTCACTTACAGCTTTGAAAAAAATGAAATCCTTGAGAGCAAAAATTTGATGAGGTTAGAGCAGGGAAGAAGGAAAGGGGAAAGAGAGGGAAGGAAGAAGGGAGCAGCAGGGCACCTTGCCAGTGACAAAGGAGGGAGAGGCGGAGACTTATCTTCTTTGCATTTTTGCCAAGAACCAGTCCTGATGTTGAATATGTGCCTCTACACAGCGTACCAGTTTGCAATTATTTATTGCTTCCAGAACTATTTATTCACAAGAGACCAGACCACTGCATGGTCATTCTGACCAGTTTTATGACTGATATTGATCACCTGGGCCTGCTACACACACACACACACACACACACAGGCATAGGCAGCAACCTACAAATGAACTTTCAGCCCCAAAATGCATTCTCAGCCTTCCACTGTGGTGCCTGAAGTCCACAGTTAGAGCCCTCCTTTGGGTTAGGACAGTGTTTCTGAGTCTATCATTGTTTCTTCCATATCTGTATACCACCTATACTATTACTTACTTAATATTCTTTCTTTATATTAATATCTCCCCCTTTTTTCAAACAAAAATACACTTATGAAAGAAAGAAACATCATATCACTACCAAAAGGAAAACTTGTGCCTGTACAATTTGCCATAAATAGAATGTAACCCTAAAGATAACAAACACCAATATTAAAATTTGGTCACACAACACCCGAAATCATCTTACCTATCACCAGAGGTATAATTACTACTAAATAAGAAATACTGGTAAGATCCCCAAAAGGTTACTGCTCTAACACACATGTCATAGAGCAGATGTGTAGCATTCACAAATGGTTAGCTATGAAATTGCTTGTTGCTTGAACAGAGGATAGCGTTTAGGCCAGACCTCTCATCTTTATCTGCATAAGAATCACCTGGGAAGCTTATTTAAAATATAGGTTTCTGGGTTCACACCAGAGACTGATTTATTATATCTGGGTTGGGCCTGGATGTTTGCCTTTTTTTTTAATCAAGCTCTTCAGGTGATTAGGATTTAGTTGGTCAGCAAAGTACCCTTTAAGACCAAATCACAGAAAACAGATGTGGCTCAAGCGACTGGGCTCCCAGCTACTACATAGGAGGTGCAGGGTTTGATTCCCGGGGCCTCCTGGTGAAAGGCAAGCTGGCCCGCATGGTGAGCTGGCCCACGCAAAGTGATGGCCCATGCAGAGTGATGGCCCGTGCAGGAGTGCTGGCCCGCGCAGAGAGCTGGTGAAGCAAGACAACGCAACAAAAAGAGACAGAGGAGAAACAATAAGAGATGCAGCAGACCAGGGAGCTGAGGTTGCACAAGAGATTGAGTGCCTCTCTCTTCCGCTCCAGAAGGTTCCTGGTACCACCTAAAGAGAAGACAAGCAGACACAGAAGAACAGAGAGCAGGCAGCAAGCATAAAACAATGTGCTTTGTGCACATTGGTGGGGGATAAATAAATAAATCTTAAAAAAAAAAAAAGACCAAATCACATCCCAGTAGGAGATTGGGAAGCTTTGTGGTGTATCACAGCCCTGCCTTAGCAGCAGGATTCCAAAATAGAGGAAAGGAGCTAGTAGAAGGGAGGGATCTGAAGAAAAGCGTTACCATTTCCACTCTCTCGTGGAAGGTACATTCCCAGGTGATCAAGACTTAATGTGACAATCCTTTCACTTCAACATAAATGCAGCAGCAAAATCACTGCTCTGTGGATAATTACAAATAAACCATTTTTATCAGTCCTAGGCCCCAAAGATATGAAGTCACTATTCAGGCAACGTCTGGCCAATGGCCAGGGAGAAACTGAGGCCCTCAGTCCTATAGCATGCAAGGAACTGAAACCTGGTTCACATCACAGAGCTTGGAAGCAGATCTTTCTCCACTGGAGCCTTGAGATGCACACAGGCTTATGAAAATACCCTGAGTCAGAGCATCCAGCTAAACCATGCCTGCACTGTGACCCACAGAAACTGTGAGATAATAAATGCTTTTCTAAGCAACTAAGTTTTAGGGTGACTTGTTATACAGCAACAGATAACTAATACAGTTGTTTTGCTCAAAGCTCATAAAAACCCCAATTCATGACATTGTATTCATTTATATCTAAGGTGACAGTCAAGCCAAAATAATTTTATTAATGGAAGTAACCATCATGACAAGAGCACAAGCCCTAGAGTTAGAAAGAGCCCACTCACTGAGTGACCTTGAGCAAGTTGCTTGACTTATTTGTTTCCACTTGTGTTCCTTAAATAGGGTGTTGATAACATTTATTAAATGACAAATGTAAAGCATCAAATTCAGGATCTGGCATCTAACAAGTGCTCAATAAAGAGTAGCCTATGTTATTTTGTGTACACCTTAAGAGACGATTTTTTAAAAGTAAAATAGGACTAAATGTATTTTGGATTTATCATCTTTGATTTTTTATAAAATTATAGTTTCTCCAAGGCCAATTATTGGTGTTATTTTTTTAAAAAGAATCTAACATCCTCTATGATGGAACTCCCATGCCCAAGGGCAAAGACCAGCTGCAGTCTGAACAGTCTCTCTATAGCTAACCCTGTTGGAAACATTAAAAATAGTTCATATAAAGTATGGAGTCAGACAATGAAGGAACAGGTAAAGAAATCAAAACCAAATTGTTTCACCTGGAGTCAGTGAAACATTTATTGACAGAGAAAGAAGATGTAATAATTTAACCAGAGTAAACTTCAGGACCTCGAAACCAGGTATGAGTTTGGGGAACTCAGTTCAGAGATGATGGCAGGTCCAGTTAGATAGCTAGGTCAGAGTGGGGAGGCTACAGTCACGTGGAGGGCTGGGCAGATGGCTTCAGAAGCATTCTGTGAGGCAAGAGGCTGAGGGTCAATGGCAAGGACACAGACAGATGCGAAAGCTAGAGAACTAAGGGGTCTCTTTCTCTCTCAACGTTTGATCTGGAGTCTCATCACTGAACCTGATAAGCACTTAACCTCTGGTCTCTTCTCATCCCTGAAATGAGTTGCCATTCCAGATCATCCTCCGGATCGCTTCTAGCTGAAATTCACAGCTTCTGCCCATGTGAAAAGTGATTATTCCCCCTGTGAGGGTGCAGGCAGTCACTCAGCTTTCAAATAAACAATGAAATATGCTGGTTACCATCAGCTGCTATTTTGATGCACTTTCTGCTCTTTGTTTAGTGTCAGTATGTTACTCCTCATTCAGGAAGAGAGTCAGTGCTTAATATGAGAGAAAAAGAACCCACAAGACAGCTTGCCAAGAGCCTTCTGTCTGGTAGGACAACTTATTTTCTCAGTAACACTGACAGTCGGTGTCACTGGGCCCCTGACCTAGAGGACTGAGATGAAATGCCCACTCTGTTGGGTGAGGAACCGACACATTTTGGAAGGCGGTTTTAAAGGCACACCAGCAGTCATGTACATACGCATTTTTTGGAATTAATGAGGAATTAAGATTTCTTTAAAGAGGAGAAGGAGATAAATAAGCCAAATTGTTTACCTATTCTTTTTCCAAGGTATTATATATTTAATGGCTTTTTTAAATGCCAGAGATTATTATGTGTGGGAAAAGGAGGTGCTGAGGATATCCTTTTTATTTCCATGTGTTCAGGCCTCCCCCTGTTCCATAAACCCAGACAGGATCTCAACGGTCCTGGTTTCTATCCAGGTAATGCTGCTCCCTTTCCTTTAGGCCTTGACCTCTGCCTCCTCCCCTCTCCCTGCCAGTCACCCAGCCAGCAGACGGCCAAATGCAGACTGCTCCCCCATAAGCCCTTGGGCATCCGTCCACAGTTACTTGGCAACAGTGGCAATCAAGCTAACAGGCAACAAAGCAGCAGTGGAGAGCAGAGAAAGCAGCCTCTTCCAAAATCTGAAAGAGGGAAGGAAGGGAGCAAAAGGCTCTTTTTATTAATGGCTTTCCATCCCCACCCATATGGTTCTCCCGAATCACACCCTACCCGCTCCAACTCTCATCTTCCAATTTCTATTATCACCTGGTAAAAACAGCCTCCCATCGGAGAGTTTGATAACAGCTACAGAAATTCATATGGAATTGTACACTTGGGGAAACTCAATAATTACCTTCTCCTGAACCCCAATGTAGAATATCCAGGAGTTATAAACTCTAGTTTCCATCTGTGCACATGCTGTGTGTCCTCCCTTAAGTACTTCAGACAGAGTCCAGTCAGGACTGGAGCCAAAAGTGTATTTTGACCACCCAATTACCCTGCCATAATGGAGTCCCAAGTAATGTGTAGTGAGGGGAATTGACAAGCAGTTCTCTCCCTTCTTGCCTTCCTAGCCACAAGTCTAGCAAGTGGTACCACACTAGCTAATAATAGCTGGCATTTACTGAATGCTCACTCTGTTTTGGGTGCTGCACAAATGTACAGATACATTCAACTTTCAAAACAGGCTTATGAATTTGATAATATTATTTTCTCCATTTTATAGGTGATAAAAACTGAGACTCAGGGCAACTAAGAAAATTGTCAAAGGTCATACTTCTATGAAGAGCAGGGCCAAGATCTGAATTCAGTTGAGGATTGGAGCTCTGCTTCTTAACCACTTTATGTGGATAAAACTTGAGAGATGACAAAAGGAAGTTGGGATGGTAAGGCAGAGATGGAGATAGCAAAACTGTAAGAATCAGTGGATAAGTCACCTAATAGAATGTGTTAGGAAAAACTTACTCCTCAATTGAAGTGGATTTCTAAAAAGAGAGGCTGGTCAATCTCTTTCATCCTCCAGAGGCCTTGGAGTATGCAAATGTAAACCTATTGGGAAGATGACTCCTGAAGCCCTTGTCACCATAATTCCATGATTCTAAGGGGAAAGCAACATGTCAGGGGAGTTGGAGTAACCGCATGGGATTTGGAGTGAGATGGCCACAACTTAAGTCCTGGCTGACCCATTCCCCCACTTTGTGACCTCAAAGAAGTCAATTCAATAAACATTTACTGGGCCTAGTTCTTGCACCAAGTACTAGTTTAGGAGCTGAGGAAATAAGAGTGACAGGTATCAGCCATGTCCTGAAATGGGCTATGGGCTCACAGAGCAAGAAGTATGGTGGACATTTTCCCACATTTTCCTTTTCTATAGGCTGAGAAGATTCATGCTTACTTCTTAAGGTTTTTGTGAACATCAAACAAGATAGTAGCTGTGAAAAGGACTTGTGGACTATATAATGTGTCATGAAAAGTTAGTGGTGATGGTCAGTGCTAAGGCTGAAATCTTAGAGTAATTCACTGACACTACCATGGTTGTTAACTATATAACCTGACCCTTGCTGACCTCTCTAACTTCATTTCTCACTAGCTCTAACATCTGTCCTCTTGGTCGAACAGACCAAGAATATTCCTGCCTCAGAGTCCTTGTACTGCCCTAAATGTACTTACTCCGTTTTTGTTTTTGGTTTTTTCATGGCTTATTCCTTTACTTTATTTAGATCTCTGTTCAAAAGTTATAATTCCCAGGGAAGGCCTCCCTGTTCACCTGATCTAAATAGAACATACATGTATACACATACACATGAATAATCACATATACATATATAACACAAACATGTGCACATACATAGCTACATACATACACATGTACACTCTATACATACACACATGCACACAATACAATGCACATGTCCACAAATGCATATATACATGTACTCTGTACACATGCATACAATATACACATGTGTACATGCATATGTGCATATATTATATACATGCATATGCCATGCATGTATGTACACACAAACACATGCATATATGCATATAACTATTTCCTTATTCTGCTTTATTTTTCTTCAGAGTACTATGTCTTGCTGAAATTAAATATTTTACATGCTTGTTTTCATGGTTATTATCTGACTCCTCCACTGGAATGCAAGTTCTCAGGGACTTTATCTTGTTTAGCATTCTAATTCCAGTGCCCAGAACAGTGCCTGACTCATAATGGATGCTCAATAAATATTTATTGAGCATTTAATTTTTTATATATAGCAGCTTTATTGAGATATAATTGACATACCACGCATTCACCAATTTAAAGTGTACAATTCAATGGTTTTTAGAATACTGTGCAACCATACCCTAGACAATTTTAAGAACATTTTCATCACCCCAAAAAGAAACCCCATACCCACTAGCAATCACTCCCCATTTCTCTACAACCCCTTCCTCGCAGCTGTGTGGCAACCACTAATCTACTTCCTACTTCTATAGATTTGCCTATTCTGGACATTTCATATAAATGAAATCATGCAGCTTGTGATCTTTTGAACATTGAGTTTCAAATGAATGATGAATGAATGAACAAATTCTTAAAATCTTTGCCATACTCTCTAGATATAAGTAGTCCCTCAGAGAGTTTCCTTCCATGACATTTGAGCACTTTAACGTCCAACCTAGGAGACAGAGAATTGGTCTGGTGAAAATATAGCAAAAATCTCATTTATTCATGGTCCACTTTCATTTGTTTTTTAACTGAGATATATTGACAAGATTTGACCAGAAGCTTCCCTTTGTACTATCAACAGAAAGAAAAGAAGGGCTGACAGAGCATATAAACACTTGAAAAGAAATTTGAGGGGACTGTTTGTTTCCTTAAGAAAACCATATGTTTTCAAACCCTCTGAATTAAAAGTGCTTTAATTCTAATCGAAGGAGAGGCCAACAGGGCTGGTACTCTGATACGCTGATTGCAAACCATTCTCTATTCATTAAAGCAGGACCTCATCAGGCAACTTTGATAGATATAATTCTACGCATCCAGGGCTTGAAAGTAATGAAACGGCCTTTTATTATTTTCAAGCGTTTCATAATGGATGCCACCTACCAAACTGGCTTTTCCCTTCAATTATTTTAAATTAGTAAGGTTTTGCTCCATAAACGTACTCCTTTCCAACATACATTGTTAAACCATTTCTCATATCCGATTCACATAAGAGTAAAATGATGTCCGGGTAAAAGTTAAGCATGAACTATGTGATTAGAATGGGAATGGAACTTAATGTCATTGGGTATAACCTCTCACCCAGTGCTGGAGTCTCTTCCATAGCTTCCCTGGCTTGAATGCTTCCCAGGGATGGGAGAGCATCATTACTTGTGGCAATCCCCTCTATCATTCCAAACAACTTTACTGTTCATATAGCATCCCGTATAATAAATTCCCCAAGTATCCTCGTTAAATATTTTCCCCACATATACATGACTATTTCCCTGCACCTACCTTTTTTCTTAGTCGATGTTCTGCCCTCTAGGGTAAAGGAGAGAAAGCCTACTTCTTCTTGCCCAGAGTGACTGAGTCCCTCTAATATCTGAAAATAATTATGCTTGCCTCCCTAAGTCTTTCTTCACTGGGCTAAATAAGCTCCAGGCCATCTTATGACTAGGTTTACAGACCCCTCTGCCGCACACACCCCACCTTTCTGATGACCCACCATTGAAGCAATCCACTGCTGTCCCTCATTACAAAACTGCAAAATGTGCGATTAATTGTGACCTTCCCAACAGGTTTCAAATGAAAATGAAGCCATACATGCCTCCTGTTAATTGCTAAAAATAACCTTTTAAATGGAAACATACCATAAATGGTGTGGTTGAGAATATATAGATGGAATCTTCCATATTTAGGGACTTCTGTGGGCTTTCACATTCATTTGTGGGTCAGAGACAATTTTGAGCTAAAGTGAGCTGATCCCATTTAAACAAAGGACAACATCCATTCAGGAGTTCTGACCTGCATCTCCTATCTTTAGATACATGTAATTTCAACTGAAGTTATCATGAATTGAACCAGGAGAGCAAGAAAGAGTTGTTCAGCAGCTGTGAAAACAAAAGCAATAATACCAAGCTACTTTTATTAAATTGTAACCTTTCTAAAGGAGAAGTAAATTTTAATGTGCTTCTCATTTAAAGATGCCACTCAGAGAACTTTTTGTGTTTTCACAAGTCCTTGCAGTGGCATAAAGTAAGGAGTAGAATTGACACTCTGTTTTTGGTAGGGCCACAGAGACACTATCTTAATGAGTATATTGCAATTCAAGGTCTGATCTGCCTCCGCCCTAAACATTCAGACACAACAACCAGTTCACCAAGAAGTGAGCCAGGTTTGGGGGCTTGAGTCCCACCAGCTGTGTTAACTCCTTAATTTCCAGCCAGGAAGACATCATTGCCCAAGAGTGGGCAATCAAGAAGCAAGCAAGAAGCAAGAAGCATCAAGAAGTTCCCTCCCAACAGACAGTAGCATGCAAAGAAGAAAATGGCAATGAAAGTTAGTCCAAGCAGTTGTTTGACTCATAGCTCCCCCACTTTCTGATATATGACTTGAGGAAATTACTTAACCACCCTTAGTCTGTTTCTTCACCCAAAAATAGGTCCTTTCGTACTTACCTCAAAAGATTATTGTGAGGGGTCATGTAAGAAAATAGGTGTAAAGTATACTAAACAGGGCTAGGCACATAGTAGATGCTCAATAGTAGTGACCAATAAACAAATTACAGATTAGAAAGTTGTTTGGTGAATACAGAATTAAAAAGGGAGTGGGATATGTTTAAGGGCTCTTTCTCTTAGGCTGTGGGAGCCCAATGAATTGTCTGTTTCTCTTCTATCTAAAGAACTGGGTCCAGCCAAGCAGTGAGCATGAATTGGCCTCTTTCCTGGACAATGATGAGACATGGTGAAAGTTTCCATTTCCAAATTGTCTATTTCCAGCCTCTGTGCAGACCAACACCTTTCCCTAGCACTTGTCATTGTACCAATACCCATCTTTAACATCGACAATAGTTTCAGATTCCTGACTTTACAGATGATTTTTCTTTCTTTGTGGTCAAAACAGAGATACTTATGCCCACAGGTAAACAATACCCTATATCTTAGGCCAGAACGCTTCTGAAGAGTTTCTGTATATTTTTATCAAATTTTGTCACAAAAGATGATACTTTTTCCTTGGGGTATCTTGTTCTTTCATTCTACTCATCTATTTTGGGAGTCCCTCTAATTGTGGAATTGATAGCCCCCAAATATTCTACCATCAGGCAAAGACAACTAATGAATGTAGAATTTTCGGTTCTATCATTCAATATAAATATATCAAATGTCTTTATGTTTATGAAATAGGCAAAGAAGAACAACAAAAAGTCTCTTAATAAACATCTATCTGAAAAGAAAAAAAAAAAAAAGCCTATACTTTTAAGGAGTTTATTGTCTAGAGGACAAGTGTATATAAACAAATGCTGCAGCACAAGGCAGAATGTGATTCTCAGTCTGAGAACCAACAATGAGCACAGAGGAAAGAAATTATTTCTCATCTGGCTTGGAAAGAAAGGAAGGTTTCTCAGAAAGGTGGCATTTGTGTCTTGAAGGATGGATGGTATTTTGATGCAAAGAAAGGATGGGTTGACATTGCAAAAGGAATGCTGTGGAAATTATAGAACTTGCTTGGAGAGCGATGAGCAGTTAAATTGGCTTAGAATATAGGGTGAATGGGAGGGCAACATCATTTGGAGATAGAACTAAACTGATAGAATGGATCAGAATATGGAGAGAAATGAAGACAGTCCCAAGAAGTTTGAAATTTGCTAAGTAAGCAACAGGAGTCCTTGAAATGTTCGGAGCAAAGAATTGGCACGATTACTTCTATACTTTTAAAATAAATTACATGATCAGCAGCTCATTGGATGATTTAAAAGAGAGGAGACTGAAACCTGAAGCCCTAGTACTATTTTCATTCATTCATTCATTCATTTATCAGATATTGACTGAGCCCCTATGAAGTGCCAGGGATCAGGGTTATGTTCAGTTTTTAACAAGACTGACAAAGTCCCTGAATTTATGCATATGTGCACATGATGTGAAAGAGAATTAGGCTCTGAAGAGGAGGAGTGTGTAGTTAAAACATATTTACTTTCCCAGGTTTCTAGGGCTGTGGCTCAGAGATATTCAAATGACTTCTACCACCTGATAATTCCAACACTTAATAGATTTTTTAGTAACCAATAACTCCGAATCAATGATTTTCACCATGGTTTAGCCTATAAAAGACTATATTGGTCTATATTACTCTAAAGTTTATTCCCAGCATTAGATACCAATGCTCTCTCACATTTGAAAAGGTATATCAGATTTATTATTGAATTGGGAATTCTGGTATGTCAGAATACAGACAAAACTTCCAGATAAATTCTGGATCATTAAAGCAAGAGGAACCATAGCGAAGAGATTACAAACTCTAGTCACCAGTCTAACTCAACCCACTGGAATTTTATTTGGCCTACATTGTGAGGTCTGGGTTCTTTCTTTGAATTTGAATTTGAACATCTTTATGCAAGGCATCTATTCTCCAATTTCCCATAAGCACCACCATTGTTTTACATCTAGACATTCCGTTCATTTATAGTACCTCCTTGACCCCCAGAGGCATTTGGGTTTATCATCTCTGATTTTTGCCCAATGTCTGTCTTGGTCTCACTAACCCCACAGATGAGAAAACTAAGACCCAAAGGGATTCTAACCCTCCTAATATCACACAGTTGGTTAATGGCAGAGATAAGCCTCCCAAGCCCATACTCCCTCTACTCCATTCCACCTCCTGCCATGACACAGAGTCTGGGCTAAGCAACCTGCTGGGACATTCTTGAGGGATAACCTTGCATTCTTGGCAACCATAGGAGTTGGCATATCAAGCACCCCTGCTGTGTGGGACAGCCAGGCATTCAAGGCCCTGACATGGAATATCCAGAGGGTGGTTCATCTCAGAAACAACCTTTCCTGGCATGGGTAGCCCATTCTTTCCGGGGATGTTTGGTCAGACAGGACTGTGGCAGCTTTGTCTCCATCATTAGAATTTCCTCCTATTGTGCTTCTACAGAAGGGGAACTGAATGTGCAGTAGAGTGACTAAACAAAGATGCTAAAGTTGGAAGTAGGGATAATCCAAGTTGGTGGTCGCTGAATCATGAGGAGATTCTATGCTGCCACTTGTTCTTCCATTGAGCTCAAGTGACTCAGTTGTTTAAATTTTGTGGTAAGACACCTGGAAGCCATTTGTCTTTTCACTAAGAATTCATTCACAGGGTAAAAATGTAATAATGTTCATTTACCATCACTCTATTACCCTGAGAACCAGATTGCTGCTAATTCAATGCGTTGCTGATTCAGTCATCACATCACTGAGGCAACATTCTTATGCAATAGCTATTTATGTCCCAGCACCATTTGAAAAAAGCCTTTCAGATCTTTTTTGAAATATTCAAGTCCCAGAGAGGCGGCTTATCTGATGAGAACTGTGCTGGATGTGGGTCTGAAGAGAGCCCTGTCGAAAGGACAGATAATCAACTTGGGGTCATGTCTTCTAGCTTGAGTAACCTGTCCATTTTCTTCTCAAACTCGTGTCTTAACATTTGATTGGAAAGTGTTTTTTCAGGACAAGCTTCCTCAAATTAAGAGAGTCGTAGCCCATGGCAGTTCTGGCACAATCCCCAGCTCACTGCTGGCAAGAAGAGGGTAGAAGGGCATGTCCGTAGCTAAACACTCGATAACATTTACTCGCCAATGGCCTGGCATGAGATTTCTGTCATCCTGAACTGCTTCTCTATTCCTCAATTTCCCCAACCAAAACTGAGGGTATTTATCCTACAATGAAATGAGGCAAATGATGAAATGATTGACTCCATAGTAGTGGGTGGTTGGTCATCCAGCATGCAGCCAGTAGAGGGGCAATGCTGGGAACCGATTTATACAATGAGGAAGTCCTTGGGTTTGCTTCCCCACCTCCTCCAGAGGGAAGAAGTCACAGCTAAGAGTGACCACCAGGAAGAAAATAAGCCAATGCTATCCTTGCTTCCTCCCTCTTTCCCAGATACCCCAGTGAGAGTAGCTGATAAAATACCTGTGAAGGACTTTGAACTCCTGGGAGATCAGAGCTGTATGAACATAAAGGGTTATTACAATGCAAAACACTGGAGAATGGTGGAAGTAATCATGCACCAGCAGAGAACAGACAAAATAATTTCCTTGCTTTTCTTCTGATCTCTGGCTGAAAACTTGTCTCAATCAGTTAAGTGGAATTTAATCCACTAGTGGACTGTCCCCGTTCAAGGACTGCAGGGCTAAAGTTAGTACTGACCTGAACACGCCAACCACAAGGGGGAATTGGCCAGTTTCTCTCTGCTGCTGCAGACTGGTCGCCTGCCAGTTTGTACACCTGTTCTTCCCCAGAGTTTGGGGTACACAGTCTTTCACCAGGGTTTCTCCTTTAAAATGTCTTCAAGCCAGGGCAGGATTGGGCAAAATTCCCTTTCTGGCCCTTTTCTCCCCACCCCTGATTTTCACTGCTTGTTAGCTGTAGTCCCTTGCAAATAGAACCAATTTTAAGGCCCCCAGAAAGAGCCTCAGGTGCTAAGGAAGAAATGTTGAGTCTGACAGGTCTCCTCTTTATCTTTCAAATTGCTCTATGAGAGTAGCTTCCAGTTGCAGCCTCCATGTAAGTCTAGTTCCGAGGCTACACTTTAAAAGAGGTATAACTGTCTGGCCCAAAAAGGAGGGACAACATGGGAGTGGACACACAGCAGCAGGATTAACTGAAAGAACTGAGGGAGTTTTTCAAGGAGATGCAGAAGTGTTTTCAAATGTGTGCACGAGCATCACTATAATTTGGCTTTCATGATAACAAGCAATAGAGTCACACTCAAGCTAATGCAAGTAAAGCAGGATAGTTGCAGGGCTTCTCTTAGTACAGTAAGGGAGTTCTCAGGGAAATCCAAAGGATGGAGCTACAAAAAGGCCTGGGCCTCCTGGAGAAATGTGTGGGAAAGTAGATTTGAACTTGGAGTGGTCTAGATACTACTGCAAAGACCTTTTCATGGATGTCACTTTTAACACAACTCATCTGTAGCCCATCCATCTGCTTCTTTCTGCTCTTCTAACAACTAGAAAATTCTTTCCAAGTTTCTTCATTTAAATACCATGGAGTGAGAACCTGGGTGGCTTGGCTTACTACTTTTTAGCAGACTGCCAAGGTGATAGATTACAGAAGAACTATGCAGTGTCTGATCATAGATCAGGGGTCCATCCCTCATCCCATCAGCTATAGCAACAGGGGAGAATTAAGTAATATAAAATATTGCTGCTACCCTTGCAGTTTGGACTGTGAGCAGGACAGCACAACTTCTGGAAGGAAGCACAGGAGGATTAGGCAGACTAGCACAGAGTCACACTTCCTAAGTGTGAATTCCTACCTACCACTTCCTAGCCGGATGAACCTTGGGCAGGTCACGTCTTTTCAGAGCCTCAGTTTACTTATCATGGGAAAAATAAATCAGGTTGTTGTCAGGATTATTTAGCACTTAAAGAGTGGCATATAGTAGCACTCAGTAAATGTTTGCTATTATTATTCTCGCTAGCACCGTGCTTCTCCAACTTTCATGTGAAAGTTAGGAGGAGCTCATTAAAATGCAGATTCTGATTCAGTAGGTCTAGGATGAGACCTAAGATTCCAGGTGACCGTCAAAGCTTCTGGTCCATGACCCATGCTTTGTGTAGTCAGGCTCTAGTATTCAGGATGTAGGAAAGAAGGAATAGGCTGTCTCTAAGGAAAAAGGATAGGAGTTTTTTTTTTTTTTTTAATCTCCTCAGTTCAAAATTAGGAAGAACTTTTCATCAATTAGAACTGTCTTTAAATGGAAATACAAGAGCTACTTCGTAAGACTTCGAGTTCCCTCTCTGGAGGCAGGGCCGCCTTCTCCACTCGGCACAGTAGGCTCAGTGCCTGGGGGCCCACAAAGATGTTTTAATTTTAATTTCCTTTAAAACCAGAAGGGAGAATGAATAGAATAATAATGAATATGTATCACGAACCCAATGTGCATTATAGTCATCTTAATACCAATGCAGTAAAAAATAGAATTTTAAATATTTTTTTCTGGAGTCAAGGGCCCGTGAAGGCAAAAGTGACCATGAAAGGGGCCATGAAAGTCGTAATGCAGCCCTGACTGAATTCAATAACTGGGGTTCAAGCATGGGGAAAAGGTGAATGTGAAGGACGCTAAGGTCTCTTCCAACTTTGACAGTCAGTGTTTCTATGTCTCTAAGATTCTGTGACTCTGCTCTTGGCCTGCTAGCTATAAACCTCACACCCACACACGACTACCTCCTGCTTGTCTCTTTCTCATACACAGACTACCAGAGATGAGCATTGCCAGTGAATTGGCAGTTAACAAGCACCCCTGGCATTTATGATGTAGCTCTGCCTTCTCCCTGTTTGCTTCCAAAATACAAAAACCATGATTTTTATTCTTTTGAAATATATTTGATTCCAGACACGGGAAGCATTGTGCCAACATTTTTTCATTAATATATATTGCACCTTATTGAAGAAGGTGGGGTTTTGTAATTATTTTGTTTTTACTGCTAAAGTGGACAATGAAGCCAAGGGAAGATTAACTGAGGGCTGCGCTTCAAAACTCAGTGGGAGGGGAAAAAAAACATCTAACTAAGATGATGGCTATTAGGATGAGGATTATATTTGTAGGCATAAAACCTGCATTAAGCACTCATAAATCACTAAAGCTATGATTCTCAACCATTAGTGTGTATTGAAATGACTTATGTAGCATTAAACAGACAGATGCCTGGACCCCGAAACTTCTCCCTCAGAACACACAGAGTACGGAGCGCCGTCTCTGTGTTTTGACAAAGCACCCTGTGCGGGCACCCTATGGGAGTCCTCCTTTATGAGACTTAAAACCACAGTGCTGGAGAGCAGATGCGGCTCAAGCGGCTGAGCACCTGCTTCTCAAATGGGAGGTCCCGGGTTCGGTTTCCAGTGCCTCCTAAAATAAAAAATACAAATAACAAGCAAAAAAACAAAAAACCAACTCAGGAGAGCTGATGTGGCTCAGTGGTTGAGCGCCAGTTTCCCACATCTGAGGTCCTGGGTTCAATCCCCAGCCCCAGTACAAAAAAAATATATATATATATCAGTGCCATGACAGGTGCCTCAAAACTGACAAATGGTTCCTACAGGAACCTTCCACCCTATGCTCCAAGGCACGAACCAGATGGTATTCAATTTCCACTCTACCCAAACGATGATGATGTATTTGATGGCCTGCCAGTTGCTCCTTATTTCCTGAAAGTGAGGGCTGAGGAGCAGAGGAGCAAGAGAAGAGAAACTGGGAAGAGGTGAAAAGGAAAAGGCCAATTGAAGAAAACAGAGGGCAGGAAGTAGCAAACAAGGGCCCGTGGAGTAAGGAGGAAGAGGAATCAAAGGCACCCAGTAGATTCCCACCCTACCCAACCCTGCTCCGTCTCATTGTGCATTGTTGCCTTCCCTGCCCACATACTTTTGTCCTTCAGAATAAAGCCCCTGGACAATAGAGTGGGACACCACCATAGCACAGTGCTCCTCAAATGTCAGGTCACAGATCAGGCTGCTCTGGGCAGAGCTTCCACATGGTCCCAGTGAACTGGGAAAAGTAACAACCAGGTACTGAGTATGCAGCAAAACTGATACGTCCAATTTCAAAGAATGTCTTTTATTATGAGATTATTGCTTTCCTATATTTTTTATATTAAAATGTGCTTTTTATGAAACAAAACTGATATTAATATCATTTTTATTTTTCGTATTCTTTCTTGGCAATATAAGGTATTATAAACCCTGCATCTGTCCCCTACTTTTCAAAATTATTTTTATTGCTCTGTGAAATCCAAAAGGCTGGGGAACACTACCTTATGCATTTTGTTTCACTCACTCCTCTCCTTTTAGAGACGAATTTCCAAAAAGGTAATGTGACTTCCGCTCCAGCACGTTGTATTAGAAGGACAAGCTTCAGAGTCTGGTTTTGAGGCCTGGATTTGGCCCCTGTCTCTGCCACTTCCCTCTTGTGGACCTTGGGCAAGTCACTTGATTTCCCCAAGCCTCGGTTTCCTCATCCATAAAATAAGATTCATGTTTACCTCATGAGACAGTTGGAAGATTAAATGAGATAATGTATATAAACACTCTTTGCATTTGCTAAATAAATTCATTATTATTACTAACATCATCATCATCATGATCATCATCATCATCATTAGTGGAATAACTCAATTTCACATGGTTAATGACATCAGTCGATCTAGTCTTTTAGCTTCCACAGTGGGCTGGGTTCCAGTCAGTAATCTTCAAACTACCTTGGGTTGTGTTTTCTACTTAGCTCAAGAAACATTAATCACTTATTTAATATTCCTGATGAAACTGCATAATCTGACTCTAATCATGAGGGAATATCAGACAAAATCCAATTTGAGGGCCATTTTACAAATAGCTGACCTAAATTCTTCAGAAATGTCAATGTCATAAAAATCAACGAAAGGTCAGGAAACCATTCCAAATGTATGGTTCTGGATTGGATCCCAGACCAGAAAAGAAAGCATCGCTCTAAAGAACAGTATGGGGATAACTAGCAAAAGGTGAATAAGGTCTGTAGATCAGATAATAGGATTATAGCAATGTTAAATAGACTGAGTGAATATTCTTCTTAGGAAATATACACTGACATATTTAGGGACAAAGGAGCATGAGTTCTGCAACTTGCTCTCAAATGGTTCAGAAAAACAATTTTATAATATATGTGTGTATATATAGGTATACTCTATGTACAGATAGAATGATAAAGGAAATTTGGCAAAAGGTTAAAAGTACATGTAAAGCACCATGTATGATAATCGTACCTGATATTACATAGGACTTTACAGCCTACAATATACTTTCACGTGACTTCTTATTTGATTTGATTCTCACTGAATTCTTAGTTTTGTACAGTGGAGCCATATCTTGGGGGGAGGGAGGAAGACGGTGAGGAAGGGTCTAAAATTTCAGCCAGGAAGGCAGAAAAACTCATGAATGGTAAAAAATTTACCCTCCTAGAATATTCTTCATATTTACCATGTTATTTTATAAACGCAAAGTATTTGGCCTCATGTTGGGACCAAACTGTGACAAAAATACAGTTCTTTAGTCACTAGACTCACGTATTCAGATTTATAGACTCAGAGAGGCAAGATCCTCACATTTGAGAGGGTGATAGGGACGGAGGTCAGCTGAGGAAATGGAAGGTTGTGTAGGCCATCTCACAGTTATTCCAAATCTGTGCTCACTCTTCAAGGAGGGTGTGCAGTAGAATTGCCGGCAATGTTTAAATGTCTCTCTCTCCCTCAATGAATTGGCTTGATTTTACTGAGTCTATATAGCTGAAGTCAAGAAGGGACTTGGGAGGGCAGTGTGCAGGATTTGGTTGATTACACCTCAGCATCCATTCTCACCTATTTTAAGGATATATTTCAATGCTACAGAGGCTGGAAGTGAAAATGACATTCCCAGATTCTAGTTAGGGGACTGGATGGGACTTAGGTCCCACCAATTAGATATACTCATAAGAGGGTGGTAGCCATCTCCCTGCTGTTGTTGCAGTTTTCTGGTGGTAGGGAAGGTTTTCATGTTGTCAGCATCAGTCTCCACTTTATGGGTGGATTGGACAGTGAAGATAATCAGACTCCATATTCCATTGCCCAGACAATTTGGGGGTTGCATGGCAATAGCAGCCTCTTAGAACGGTCCTTCTGATCGGGCTATGGCATTGTGTCATTAAATCCAATGGTTGCAGCAGAAGCTTCGGTTGCCTTCCCTCATTGGGGCAGAGATCATCATTTCCCTTATGGGTCAGCTCTATGCTCTTCTATGAGTCATTCCTGGAGGTGTAGCCTAGAGCCTGCTCCTCCTAACACTTTCAACAATTTTGGAAGCACCCAATCGCCTATATCAAACTCCCTCTACTTAAAATCCCTGGGAGAGTTTCTGCTTCCTGAACTGAACCCTGGCTGATTTTTCCTATTTTCTGGATACAAGAAGGCTTTAAAGGTTAAAGTGATACACTGCTTGAATGAAGTTCTCAAATAATCAAATATAATAGCTGGGATAATGGTGAATCTTGTCCATGGACACAAAACTGACTTTGTGCACCTAAAATTACCTATCTCGTGTAGAATGCCTAGTCCTGAGACACAGATGACACCTTGCGCAAACTATGTCAGGGTACCTAACATTGACCAGGCTCAACAAATAATAAGTATTAGAAGTATTATTCTCAGCTTCTCTTCAGGAAATTAAAGCAAACCTCACTTTATCAGTTCATTTTTAACTTCCAAAAGCAAGAAAGAGAGAGGAATGCCCCAGACTGCAATGAATGGGGATGACATTAACTCTCCAGTTTCAGCAATGATGGGTAGGAGTTCTTAAAGTTCTCAGCAGGAAATTTAACCAGAGCAGGAGCCCACAACCAAAGTACCCACAAACAAATACATCTTCTATCTAATTTCTGCAAAGATGACAGGAAGGAAAAAAAAAAAGTAGATAATGGAGAGAGTTAACATTTTCCCCATGTTTACTGTGTACCAGGCTCTGGCTCAATTTTCACAACAAACTCAAGAGGCAAGTACCATTATTATCACCATTTCCTGGGAGAGGGGGCTTATGTAAGATGAAGTGAAGTGAAGTGACCTCTCAAGGTCACACAGCTATTAGGTGGGCTTAGTGGAGGAAGAAGTATACCAACCCAAGCTTCTCTACTGCCAAAGCTTGTACCTTTAACCACGTACAAAATAATGCAGCTCTCCACAAGGTGAATGACTGCCAATATTTTTTTCCACTCCCCAAAATAGTGTTTTTCTAAGCTGAGATAGACAACCATTGATTAAACCCAGCAGCTCTCATTAATCAGTTTCTTGAGTGAAAAATAAAACAGCAGGTTCCAGCATTTTTATTCTTAGCTCCCTTACTAGAATGAAGGAGAAGGGAAAGGAAAAGGAGAGAAATTAGCTTCTAGAGCCAAGATAACACTCAAATCAATTTCTCTGCCTCCTTAGCCAGCTGCCCATGTAGTCCTTCACCAGTTCCACACCAGAACTCCTGCACCTCACCTCGGAAACCAATCACAATTTCCACTCCCTATAACCATTCATTCCTCCACAGTGAGTGAGGACCACACAACTCTGTTTCTCTAATATTAACGATGAGTTTTCCCTCAACAGCACCTGGCTAAAATTCTCAGGTTAGAATGAAGAATGGATCTTCAATACCAGGCCCCTTTCCTTAACGCCTTACTCTCCCCTCCTGCCTAGTTTCTCCTGCTGCTCTTGATTAGTGTTAAGATGCCGACACTCCTTCCTGCCACCACACAAAGGCCCTGAGATTCATTCATAGCTGTCACACAAGCCTTTACTACTCGCTGCTGCAAAAAGAATTTTGGGACCTCTGGGAATTATAATCTTTCTCCATTTTTCTTTTCTGCTGATCAATTCTGGAGAGCAATAGGAATAACAGCAAGACATCCATCATCTTGTGGGGTTTACAAGTAGCTGACGTTATATTCTCAGCCAATATAACTGCAAGCTGACTTTAGTCATAGTCTATGGATCTCAGCTTTCAGTAATATTGCCTTGATGCATCATTCTATTCCTTCTCCAAGCTGAATGCTTTCAGGAAGCCTTTCTGAGCCTCACTACCTAAACCCCAGGGAGGAGGGAAGGGGAAGGGCAAAGAACCCTTATTTCCTTTGCAAAGGTAACCGGAAAGCACTTGGATCTTAAAAGTTCATAGACCTTGAAAGAAGACAGTTTAAGCTAAACTCTGAGAACATTAAAGTAGTTCTAAGTATTAGCAAATTCTATGCCAAACAAATGTTCCATTTTGCTGAGTTTCACTGATTTCTTTAGATAATGTTTACTGAGTATTTCCACATTTTCTAAGATGACTCTTGGATTACCAATGAGGTTTGTTGCTTTTAATAACTAATATTAATCTGAATTTATGTCTTCCTAAAAAAAAAGATATTCTACTACTTTCAGTTTTACAAAAATAAAATTCAGCTGGCTTAAGCACCATTCCATAGTTACAGCTTTTGATTTTGTGAAGGGATCGTTTAGGAATGGTGCGTTACTGTTCTCTGAGTAGGGCAGGACAAGACAGCCCTAATTATTGCATTTTCATTTGGCAAGTGTTTAACCAATAGCTTCCAAACATGTTGTGCATGTAACCCAAAAAATAAAATAATGTTGAGCATGCTCCCTCTAGGCTCAGCTGTGATGACCAACAGACCCAGACATGTCTAATGGCTGAAATAGAAGTATATTTCTTCCTTATATAATAGCCTGAGGTGGGTGTTCCTGGGAAGTTGGCATCTCCTATCCCAGGCAAGGTTTCAGGGATGCAGTCTCATTTCATCTTGGGCCTCCAACATCCCCAGGGCCTGGCCATTTTCTACATCTAAGGCAGCAGAAAGAGAAAGAGTATGAAGGAAGCACACCTGCTTCTTAAAAAAAAATGTTTTCATCTTTATTTTTATTTTTTATTTTATTTATATATTTATTTAGGAGGTACAGGGATTGAACACGGGACCTCGTATATGGGAAGCAGGTGCACAACCACTGAGCTACATCTGCTCCCCACACCTGCTTCTTAAAAACTATGGTCTAGAACTGACCTACAGTCACCTTCCATTGGGGAAAACTGATCCCATCTACCTGCGAAGAGTCTTGGAAAAATTGTCTCTGGCTGGGAAGCAGCTACCCTGCTGCAACTGTGTATTCTGGAATGAGGGAGAGATTTTGGCGAACAATTAGCTGTCTGCCACAACTATTAGTTTATTCATCCCTTTATTCAGTCATTCTTATTTATTTAATTATTTGCAGATAGTGGGTGTGTATAATGCTGTACTAATGTGCATTTTTTTCATTTAAAATTTTTATTTAAGTATATCAGTCATACTGAACATACATAAACAATAAGTGTATAGTGGAAGGTTGTGAACTTACAAAACAAACATGCATATTATCATACAGGGCTCCCATACCTCACCCCACCGCCACCACCTTGCATTGTTGTGAAACATTTGTTATAAACTATGAAAGAGCATTGTCAAAATATTGCTACTATCTATAGCCCATATCTTATATTTGGTGTATTTTTCCCCAACCCACCTGATTATTAACACCATGTATTAGTATTATATATCTGTTATAATTCATGAAAGAATGTTCTCATATTTGTTGTTAACCACAGTCCATTTTCTACCACAGGATTCACTGTGTGATACAGTCCCATGCTTTGTACAATCTATTCAAAGTGTACACTCAGTGGCTCTGTTTTATCACAGAGTTGTGCTGTCATCTCCTCAGTCAATTTGAGAACGTTTTCATTACTCCAAAAGGAAAAATCCCATATCCCCTTATACCCCCTTATTGTTGTCCCTTAGAACTGAAATAGTCTTGCCATTGCTGCAAAACATTACAATATTGCTGTTAACTATTGTCCATGAGTTACATTAATTGTAATTTCCCCATGTATCACCACTATTGTGCATATTGAACAGCATATACAGAAATGTAAATTAGAAAGGATAAGAAGAAAAACAAGTATAAACATGTTTTACTTGATTTCCCCACGGCCCTTTGGGTTATGCTTTGTCTTCCCTGGTGAGGATTCACTCCCACTTTGGAGACAACCACTAAACTCTGGAAGGTTCTAGAAGTTAGGAAGTGCTCTTCTGATGGAAAGTTTTAAGAAATGAAAGACATCGCCCTCCCCATCTTTGTAGATGACACCACCATCTGCACAGTTGTTCAAGCCTTGAACCTAGAAATCATCTTCAATTCCTCATCGCCCTTTATCTCCATATCTAGTCCCTAGCTAGCCCTGTCAGCTGGCCCTTCCAAGAATATCCATCTCTCCAAGAACAGTCAGTGGGATCTTTTAAACATGTAAAGAAGATCAGGTTATTACCCTGCAAACTCTCCAATGGGTTGACACTTTGAATAAGATCCAGTCTCCATATCAGACCTTACAAGGCGTGGTAAGCACTCAAATATTTCTTGAATGTTGTTAAACTTTTGCATAGTAAAAAAAATCTGAAAAAAAAAAAGTATCAACCTGTCATTATCTTTACTGTTAACTTATTCAATGGCATCTTTTATAAATACAAACAAGGATATTTTCATATTGTAAAGAAGGAAGAGAAGAAAAGGGAGAAGGAGAAGGGGAGGGGCGGATAAGAAAGATAAAGGAAGAGCATCTGTTTCTAGACAAAGGCAACTCTAATAACCAGTTATTTTTTTATTACTATTTTCTTCCCCCAATTCAAGCAGATTCTCGCTTACTTGCCTTGCAAGAGATTTTGTAGCAAGAACAAGAACAGAAAATTTACTTTACTTCCTGGCTTTCTTTTTCTTCCAAAGATCAAAACCCATTGAGGAGAACTGAAAGGAAAGTGTCTTAGAAAGTGAGGAGAGAATTCCCCTCTGAGAAAAAGAAATAGCCCTAGACCAGGGAGAAGAGACAGGTCTGAGGCAGATTCTTACAGGGCAAGGCAAGGTGCCTGCAAGAGGAAGCAGGGTTCTGGGACCCAGGCTTTCCATTGGTTTCTGTTCCTCAAGAGCTAAAGAGAGCAGCCGTCTCAGTGGAACCAGTAAAGATAGCTGTCTAACACAACATGATGGCCCTGCATTAAGACCCCTGAATCTTGGCACAACTTCAAGGGGGAGGAGGTGGGGCGAGAGTGTTATGTTCAGAATGATAGAGCTGACTTTCCTGCCAGACCAAAAGGCTGAGTGTCCAGAGCCAAAATGAAGTTGGTATATAGAATCAAAAGAAATGTCATATTTCTTGGATACCTTAAGTTGTGTTCTGAGATTTATGATTTATACCCATGACCTTCCTATAGCAGAAACATTTGCAAAGGATTTATCACATTCATAAATTAGCACTGATACATTGTCATCCCTATAATAATGTCACTCTTACATGCCAATAAGCTTTCTGGGTCGGGGAGAAGGAATGAAAGGAGTGGAATTATGCAGATTGCCAGTGTTGTCTGGGTGAGTGCATCCCGTGCATGCATACCAGTTGGCATGTGTGTCAGGGAAGAAAAGGCTGGCAACCACTGCTCTACGCCTGTTTCATTCTGCCTTGATTACAGTTCGTTGACTGCATCCCTAACCGTGCCTACTACAGAATCTCATTCATAAGGCAATGATGGCACAGGCTCTTGACTAAGGCTGCTGGGATAGAAATGAAGCTCTGCCAGCTCAATCAACTATATGTTATGGAGCAAGTCTCCTAATCCTTCTGTTTTTCTCATCTGGGGATAATAATATCCTTACTTCATGGGGTTATTGTGAGGATTAAATGTGGTAATAATTTTAAGGTTTTAGCACAGTGTCTGTCACACAGTAAGCTCTTTATTAAGTGTTAACTGTTATAATCAGCTATTATCAAAGTAGACACTTGGAAAAGGCTGAATGAATAAATGAATGAATGACCTATTGTGGTGGTTAGACTAACGTGTCAACTCAGCCAGGTAATTATGCCCAGTTGTGTGGTCAAGCAAGCACTGGGCTAATTGTAATACAAGGACATATATGGACTTTAGTCATCAGTGAGTTTATTGCATAGATGGCTGATTATATCTACAACCAACCAAAGAGATTCCATCAGCAATGAGTGATGTTTATCCAATCGTTGGATACCTTAAAGGGGGAAATGATTTCAGCATTCAGAGAGAATTTCCAGTTCAATTTCGGACAGCCAACGGCTCCTGGGAAATCATCAAGGACCTTCAGTGGAGCCCCTGGTTTGCAGCCTGCCTCTGGAATTTGGACTTGAGCATCCCCAAGGTTGCATGAGAGAATTTTATAAAATCTCATACTATTTATAGATATCTCCTGTCAAATCTGTTTCCCTAGAGAACCCTGACTAATACACCTACCATCCAATATATCTGGGGCAGAAAGTTACCCAAGAAATATGGAATTGGCCAGGTTATCCTCTATTTAGGTGCCAAATTCTATACTAATTCATTTTTGGTTTTGTTTTATTGAGGTGAAATTCACATAACATAAAATTAACCATTTTTAAGTGAACAATTTAGTGGCATTTACTTAGTACATTCACAATGCTATGCAAACATAAACTCTTTGTATTTCTAAAACATTTTCCTCACACCTAAATAAAACCCCACACCCATTAAGTAATTCTTTTCCATTCCCTCCGCCCCGGAGCCACTTGGCAACCACCAATCTCCTTTCTCTCTCTATGGATTTATCTATTCTGGATATTATACAATATATTACTGTAGTGAATTAAAATAAAGTAGGGACTTTTCACTTTTCCATGTTGCCTCAGTATTTCCAAGGTCAGTAGTAACATAAAGGTCTTTTGCACTGTCAAAATGTCTCAGCACCTTTGACCCTGTCATTTGGTCCCTCAGTGACCACCCCGACAACTGCTTATACAAGAGAAACAGCTTCTCTCCCTCTTTCCCATGTCCTTCCTGGATTGGATCCCCTGTGGAAAAAAAAGTCTTTTTAAAAATTGTATCAAAATCTTTGGAAAATTAGAAGTTTTTCTTTAACCCGCGTTCATTTTTATTTGAATTATTATTTTAAAAAATTCAGAACTTCCAGGAAGATGGCAGACTAGTAAGACATTGGAATCTCTTCTCCAGAAAAATAGTTAGAGGACAGGCTGAAACAGCCCTGAAAAAAATCTTCTAGGGTTTAGGATAGCAGGTGAAGGCTGCACAGTACCCAGAGGAGAGAGGGACATAAGAGGGAAATCACGACGACAGAACCATGAGTTGGAACCAGCGGCAGGGGCTGCTGCTGCTGGCACCCTCCCCCACACTAAAGACTCTTTAGAATTCTCGGGCCTCTGGGCCTGCAACTATAGACAAAGGGGCCTCCAGGGATCTACCGCCCAGGAAAGGGAAGAGAGAGGGACACAGCCTAAGGCTGACTCAGCTTCTGACCCACAAATTTGGTCTGCTGTGTCCCACAAGCCCATCCAGGCCAGATGACACCACACAGTGGTTTGCCCTGGGAGCCAGCGAAGGACTGGAAAAATCCAACTCTCTCAATCTCCCTCACTTCTAGCTTGGACTAATTGTTAGAGGTCTCCACAGGAAACGGAAAGAGAGGGACACAGCCTAAGGCTAACTCAGCTTTTAACTCCCAAATTTGGTCTGCTGTGTCCCAAGAGCCCTTCCAGGCTGGGTGGGGCTGCGCCATTGTTTGCCTTGGAGCCTGCAAGGGCCTAAAGATATACAACCCTCCCAATCTCCTTCTCTACTAACAGGGACTAATTTTTGAGGACTCAGAGGGGAGTGGAAATATTTCCTAGCTGGGAAAAGGGAGGGGTCTGCCAGAGAAGGCTGGAGAACTGTCTCAGAGAAAGTTTGAATTACAAGGCTCCTAGCCTCCAAACAGGAAGCTCTATCACATTGATCTGGTCGATGTTGCAACAAATACACTCCAACCAGGCATTGAATTGAGAGCTGCCAAAGAGCACCATCTCCTGGCAGACCAAGGAAGTGCACAAAAGAAAATTAAAAATAAGTAGGAGAGGCTTTTTCTGGCCTCTATAGCCTCCCTGCTCAAGGCCCTAGGAAGCAATTCTACAACCAATTACTGGGTCCAGTGCCCAGTTCTGAGCAACCAGCAGGACAATCCTAACAATCCAGGTTGAGCCAAAAATCAAAGAGCTGTGGTAACTCACAACTTCCTGCCACTAAATCCCTATAAAAGAGAAAGAGATTGAGCATCTGAGCAAACTACATCCTAACCAGAAGCCTAAACACCAGCAAAAAATTATGAGCCATACTAAGAAAATAGAAGACATGGCACAAGAAAAGGAAAACATCAAAGTCCCAGAAGAAGTGCAGAATTTGAGAGAACTAATCAACGAGATGAGCACAAATTTCCAAAATCAAATTAATGAGTTGAAAGACAATATAGTTAAAGAGATAAATGACATCAAGAAGACATTAAGCAAAAGCAAAGAAGAATTTGAAATCCTGAACAGAAAAGCAACAGAGCTCATGGGAACGAAAGACACAATAGGTGAGATAAAAAATTCAGAGCCCTATGCCTACCTGTAAATCTTTTTAACGTAATGTCATTTAAGCTTTTGTTTGTATTATTGTTCATTTACAATTTAGTATCACCACTCTCTACCCATGTAACATTATAAAGGCCCAGTCCCCAGGTCCCCAGTAACCTTTTGTTCCCCGCCTGCTTGGTTGGGCACATGCTCCTGACATGTTTCCCCATGTGACCCTGCCAGGCCTGCCACTCCTCTCTGTCCTAGGACCAGTGAGCACTAATAAACTTTTCTTCCATACACCTCTGGTGTCACTCATCCTTGCTACACCTATCTATACAAAGATCTTTACTCCTACAACACAGGGCCCATCTTTGTATGTGTTTGTTAGACATTTCTATATCTTCTTTAGAAAATGTCTATTCAAGTCTTTTGCCCATTTTTAAATTGGGTTGTCTTTTTACTGTTGAGTAGGAGTTCTTTATATATTTTAGATACTAATCCCTTATTAGATATATGACTTGCAACTATTTCCCCCCATTATGTAGGTTGTCTTTTCACATTCATGATGGTGTCTTTTGATGCACAAAAGTTTTTTTTTTTCTTTTTGATCTTGATGAAGTACAATTTACCTATTATTTCTTTTGTTACTCATCTTTTGGTGTCATATTGAAGAATCCACTGCCAAATCTAAGGTCATGAAGACTTACTTCTATGTTTTCTTCTAAGAGTTTTATGGTTTTAGCTCTTATATTTAGTTCATTAATCCATTTTTTTATATGGTGCATACACTTTGCTTTTGTCATGAATGCACATACATCAGATCCTTGTCACCTACCTGAGGTGAAGTCATGCATAGGGTCTCACTTGGTGACCAATAGCCACCACTGACAAGAGCTTTGGCAATGATCAGGAATATACTCTGTGTATTGGTACACTCTGTGGCCTTACCAAAGAGTTTCTTCCTGGAAATACTAATTGTCCTCTGTGAGAATAAATCCTGTGATTTTGGTCTCATGTATCATTAGAATAAATCAAATCCATGAATCACAGGAAATCAAGAAATTTGTAGTCCTTCTTCTGGGGATAAATCTGTTTTAGTTTCCTGGGCTGCTCAAGCAAATACCATGAAATGGGTTGGGTTAAACAATGACAATTTATTTGCTCATGGTTTTGAGGCTAAAAGAAAGTCCAAATCAAGGCATCATCAAGACAATGCTTTCTTTCTGAAGACTGGCTGCTGGGGATCCTGGACTCCTCCATCCCATGGCAATACATATGGCAGCCTCTCCGGCCTCTCTCTTCTCTTCTGGGTTCTGTTAAATTTCAGCTTCTGGCTGTTCCCTGTGGCTTTCTCTACCTCTGTCTGAATTCATTCCACTTATAAAGGACTCCAGTAATATGATTAAGATCCATACTGACTGAGGTGGGCTACACCTTAATTGAAGTAACCTCATTAAAAAGTCCTACTTACAATGGATTTAATTTAAGGAATGGATTAGGTTTAAGAACATGTTTTTTCTGGGGTACATACAGCTTCACACCACCATGATGTATTTAAAATATCCACAGCCAACAACTCAGGAGGATGACTAGTTGAACATAAGCCATTTGAAAACACTCTAATATCAAGAAATGATGTTGATAAGTAACTTTCCATATATTCTCTAGAAAAACTTCTGTGATAAAAGAAAATGATGCATGTATGATCAGTGCCTCTATATGGCTTTCCCACAGAAATCCAAAACAAAAATCACAAACATGCCATATTTTATGCCATCCTTGAGCCTTTGCCCATACTATTCCTCAGCCTGGACCGTCCTCTCCTCACCTTCACACTTCCCCACCCCCATAATCCCAGTAAGCCATAGTAGTATAGGACAGTGTTTAAGAGAAGGGTCTCAGAAGTTATGTGGTGTGGTGGTTTGGGACTGTATATACCCCAGAAAATCATGTTCTTAAAGCTAATCCATTCCTGTGTGTATAAACCTACTGTAAGTAAGATCTTTTTGATAAAGTTACTTCAGTTAAGGTGTGGCCCAGGGTGGGTCTTGATCTTTTTACTGGATCCTTTAAAAACAGAATGAATACAGAAAGAGAAAGCCAAGGAAGCAATAAGCTAAAATCAATGAAACCCAGAAGAGAAGAGAGAGATGAGCAGACACTGCCATGTGCCTTGCCATGTGACAAGGAGTCCAGGATCCCCAGCAGCTGGTCTTCAGAAAGAAAGCATTGTCTTGATGATGCCTGATTTGAACATTTTCACACCCTCAAAACTGAAAGGTTGTAAGCTAATAAATTCCCATACTTAAAATCAGTGCATTTCATGGTAACTGCTTTCAGCAGCCTAACAAACTAAAATACATGGCATGGGTTCAAATCCAAGATCCACGTTTTCCTAGCTGTGTGACACTGTGCAAGTTATTTAACTTCTCTGTGACTCAATTTCCTATAGGGATGATGATGATGGTACTAACCTCATAGGGTTTGTGTAAGATTAAATGAGTTATATAGAAGATACTTAGAATAGGACAGGTCTGGGCACATAGTAAGTAAGCACTAGATAATTATTGTCTTTATCATCCTTCAAGTCCTAGCTCCAGCTTTAAACCTGTGTTAAGGTTCTTTCCTTCCCTAGAGCAGAGTTATGCACCTCCTGCTCCATGCTTGCACTTGTGTATACTTTAGTATGTGTTGCATTCAATTACAATCATTGGTGTGTATGTCTGCCTTGGCACTATGCAAAAGTATGAGAAATGCAAAGACAGTCATTTTACCATTAGAGCCTTTAAGCCTTACAATAGCACCATGAACATGGTAGGTGCAAAGGAAATAGTTGGTTAATGAACAAATATATTCATTTAATGCTATTTAACCTTTTCAAGATTCCCATGCAATCAGGATTTTCCCCTTCTTGCATGTAACTGTTGAGTGACTGCTGTGGCTGTGGCTGCTTCTAAAGCTAAATAAGGTAAGGTTCTGGGCTATCTCAGTATGATAATCATTGTTATCAACAAAATATATCAGTAAGCACCAATAACACAGTGGATAAATGTTTTCACTGGATGGCAGTGTGTCTTGGACCAGTACATGTAATCTCTAGGGATGAGCCTTAAAGTTTCCTCAGCAGCTCTCAAGCACTCCATCCCTCTGGCATTGCTGTGACACAGGACATGTCACAACTCCCAGCGGAGGGCTGCAAGTGGTTAGTCAGTCACTCTGTAAGAGGAGAAAGGCTTTGGCAGATTGGATATGACCCAAGGAAACACTGAAAATAGCAAGTCCATCTAAGCCAAGGGAACTTCCCCTTGTGAAAGAGAGAAAGGGATTATAGAACAAGCAGCTTCCTGGTAGTGAAGAGAAAACATCCTGTGCTAGCTGGCTTGCAAGGGGGGCAATTAGGGAAGGCTCTGACTGCCATGGGAAAGTCTCAGTCTTGGAATCAGAAGAATCAAATCTGGATTTCTCCATTTGACGAGCTTAACTTCCTCCTCTCTAGAGTGGAGAATCAAATGAAGAAAACTGCAAAGCCCCGTATCTATGTGCCATATAGTCAGGAAAGGCCCCTTCACATATGAACTCACAGAAAGGGCTCCTACCCTGGACAGGAGTCTCCCACCTTCTTCATTCTAGCGTTGAAAAAGCTGCCTGTACATTCTTTTCGTTTAAATTATCAGATTCTTAAGCAGTTTAGAGGGACAATAGGCTTGAAAGTTTCCTTGGGACAAAACTTTTTTATTAGGAATCTGCTTTTTTTGGCACTATATCTTTAAACATGTGAAAATGATACAATCTTAAGATTAAACATTTAAGATGCTAACTGCCAGCGGCATGTTTCTGGATCCAGCTGCCTCCAGCTAGCAAGAGCTGATGATGCCCATCTCTTCCCAACAACATGTTCCATGATTCCACATTGGAAGCTTGAAATGGGCCGTAGTGGAAATACTTATACCTCGGGAACTGACAAATGCTACAAATCAGGTTTTTCATTCCCCCAGGAGAGCAGACTTACCAGCACAGTACTGACTGAGCCCAAAAAACTCATATTCCTCCAGCCATCACTCTCCATTCCAAAGGCTACAAAAAGGAAACTTCAAGTGCACACATAAATATTAGCTGGAGCTATGACATAAGGATGATAGAGAAAAAAAGAAACAAAAACAAAAAACCCTGGTATATCAACTGTACATTCTAACCACATGAGGCTCTGGCAATGAAATTGCTTGAGTGTTCTGTTTTTTGTTTGTTTGTTTGTTTGTTTTTAGGAGGTATCAGGGATCAAACATTGGACCTCATACATGGGAAGCAGGCGCTCAGCTATTGAGCTGCATCTGCTCCCCTTGAGTGATTTTAACTGTGATTAACTTTAGAGAACTCTGAGCCAGCCTTATCTGGAGCCTAAGATGAATATATTCAAAAGCCATACTACAGCTGAAATTCAAACATCTCAATTGCACATTGAGGGTAATTGAATGCTGGAATAATCAACTTGTCAAAATAGGTGATAAGGCCAGAAAAAAATTATTCTTGGCTGTCATTAATCCCACTTAGCTAATGTAATGATGCATTTATAATAATATTTCAATGCATAATGGTCAAATGAACAAAGGATTTTTTATTTCTTATTACATGTTTCATCTGCTGTCTTGCAGTTTAAATGAGTTGTTTCCTTTCTTCTGAAACTCCAGACATTATACTATGTTCCTAAGGGTGGTGCTTGTGATAGGAGGAAATAATATTGCCTTACATGTGTAAGGTGCTTGATGGTTCTCAGAGTCCTTTATTATACACAGTTCTCATTTAATCCTTACAAACATCCTCTAAGGTAAGGTGCTCCCATTTTCAGATCAGAAAACAGATGTTCATCATTGTAATAGGAGCTAACATTTTTGAGTTCTTACCATATGGCAGACATTGTGCCAAGCACTATATACATTATCTCATAGGATGGGGGTATGCCAGGCAGGACACTTGAGTGCAAAGAACAGAATCCATCTTTGTTAGATTAAGCGTAAAAGGAATGTTTTAAGCAGAAAGATAACTCATGGAACCTTCAAAAGTGCTGATGCACCAGACTCAGGAAATTACAGGAACCAAGGAAGACAAAGCAGCCAAGAAGACCATCAGATCATCCCACGGGAAAAGTCCGGTCAGAACACAGACATTGCAGCCACAGCCTCCAGACACTCACCACTGTGTCATTAGTGCTATTGGACATTGGATACGGGCTGTCATAGCCATCAACACAGCTGCACAGATGACCACCCAACTGCCCCTTCTTCTTTGTGTCACTCTTACAGTCATAAAGCCCAGGACAAGAGCATCTGGTTGACTGAATTTAAACCTCATGATTTCAAGCAAACCAATACCTAGCCTTTTTTTTTGGCTCCTGCTGTGGGATGAAGGTCCTCCACCTACCTAGACTCACAGAATGGTGAATTCCCCAAACAAAGGAGAGAGTTCAAATTCTGGAAATTGGTATTACCGTAGAGGGCACTTGTCCTATTCATGGCTGCCTATTATCTTGAGTATCCTTCCTATATTTGGGGAAGTTTCCAAAATGTCACCATTTCAACATAGGAGACAGAATGCAAATTCCCAATCTCTCTTGTAGCTAGGAGTCAGGCACATAAATTAGTTACTGCCAATCAGGCATCCCATTGTGAAATTTCTATTCAAAAGTGAGCAATTAGAGAAAAGTCTCTACATTGGCCTTCCATCTTTGCTCAAGTGTGGAAATTTTGCTCAGGTGTGGAAACTGAGGCTTCAAGAAGCTAAGTAATTTACTCAAGATCACAAAGCTAGTTAACAACAGCGGTAGGATTTGAACATAATCCATAACCTGTCATAATCCAGAGCCAATATTCTAATTATGCCACAAGGTCACAAACTGATGAGCCAGAGTAGAGTTTGTTTGTATTTTAAGTTAGAAGTCATAGAAATATGGCATCTAATCTGAAACAAGAAAGTGTCAGACCTGAGGCCACAACAAAATTCTTCTGACTTGTAATCTGATGTGCTTTCCATGGCACCTCTCATCCTCATAATCCTGTCACGCTTTTGCTTTAAATATTTTGAGATTAATTTTAAGTGCATTCGAGTTCAAGAATATTATACCATGGGGCAGGGAATAATTAGCATTGTTTCTTGCATCCCACTTTTACTTCTATATTCAGTTTCCATCTTACTGAAGTACATCCCTTAGTAGTTCTTTTAGGACGTGTCTATTTTTTAAATTATATGTTTATTGGAAAAATATCTTTATTTTTCCCTCATTTTTAAATGATTCAGTTGGGTAGAGATATCTATGTTGAAAATTATTTTTACTCAGCACTTTGAAGATATTATTGCATTGCTTTCTAGTCTCCATTTTGGTTAATAATAAGTTTGGTATTGACTTAATTTAAAAATGGGCAAAGGACTTGCGTAGACATTTCTCCAATGAAGTTCTAATACATGCTACAACATGGATGAAACTTGAAAACCATTATGCTAAGTGAAATAAGCCAAACACAAAAGGACAAATATTGTATGATTCCACTAATATGAAATATATCAATTATGCAAATTCATAGAGACAAAAAATAGGTTAGATGGTACCAGGGGCTGGGGGGAGAGGAATAAGAAATTATTGCTTAATTGGTAAAGAATTTCTGAGTGATAAAAAAGTTTTAGTAATGGAAAGTGGTGATGGTACTACATTTAAAAAGTAATTAATGCCACTGCATTGTACACTTTAAATGGTTAAAATGATGCTTTTTTTTTTTTTTTAATAAAAAGAAGTCTGCTATTGCTCTACTGGTCATTGTTTTGTGGTTAAGCTGTCTCTTCTCAAGTTTTTTAAAATATTTTTATTTTGCCTTGGTATTCTGCAGTATCATTACTGTGTGAAGTTTTGTTCTTATTTATCCTGTTTGAGACATGTTTTGATTTTCATTCTTAAGACCCTATGTTTCATCAGTTCCGAAAAATTCTCAGTCATGATCTCTTTTTATAATGTCGCATTTCTGCTAGTTGTCCTCCAATATCCATTGTCCCCTATTTCCTTTAGAAAAGAACCATCAATTTTTTTTCTGAGCACATGATTGGAATTTCTCCCTGCCTCCCTAGCACCTTTGTGTGACCACGTGATGTGAAAAGTATCGTGTGTCTTCTAGAGAGTGTCTTTCTAAAAATGGGCATGCATGCCCCTTTTCCCTTACCTACATCCTCACCAACCCCATCCTGGGATGTAGAGGGTCAGAGCTAAGATTGCCACATGGGATTCAGAAACAGAAGTCACAAGTTGAGAATAGAAGAGCCACCCTACCAGCTGTGGATACCTGGGCTGTAATATGGCCTATATTGTTTAGGCCTCTGTGTGGTAGAATCTATTTTTTATAGCAACCTTAATGATATCTTGACAATTAAACCTCTATTCTCTATATTCTACCCTTTCCTATTGTCTTTCTTAATATAAGTGCATATGTGTGTGTGTGATTAAATGCATGACCTCATTCTAATCTCCATTTCTCCCAATCGTACTCAATTTTCCATCCTATTTCTCTGTGTTGCATTCTGGATGATTGCCTTGGTTCTTTCTTCCAGTTCTCTAGTTCACTTCAGATGTCTAATCTGCTATTGAACGTGTTCCTTTGAGTTTCTAATATCAACAAATATATTTTTAATTTCTAGACTTTCTCTTTGGTTCTTTTCAAATAAACCTGGGTTTTTTTGTTTTTGTTTTTGTTTTTCATAATAAAATGTTCTTTCAATCTCTTCCTATGTCTCTAGCATTTAAAGCATATTTATTTCATTGCTTCTTACAGATTTTTAAAATTAATCTAGTTATTGAGTTGTTAATATTTCTGTTTATTTTATCATTGGTTTCCCCTTTGGGGAGATTCATTTTCTCATGTAGTTTACAATTTTTCATTAATAGTTTATCTTTAGAAGTGTTGGTTATTCCTATAGGACACCTGTGTGCTCAAACTATACTTTGTTTCTGGTGAAATTCTGAGTGTTCAAAGGTCCTAGACCAGTTTTTAATGGTAATTTCTCAGCTTGAGATTTCTATACCTCCCAGAAAGTATAAATTTGAATCCAACATCTACTCATGGAAAGGCCTGGGTGACACATTTTTCCACCCCAGCCCAGGACCAACTACAAGCTTCCTTCCTGCTTACCCACAACATTTGTCAGTGTTTGCTCTAGTCCCTTCTTGGATAAACTACCAATCTGGGCTCTGGGCTTTAATGGCAGAACTCTATCACAGTTAGAGTTCCAAATAAAACATAGGGGCCCCAATTAAGTTTGAATTTCAGATACACAACAATTTTTTAGTATAAGTATGTCCCATACGATAGTTAGGATATATCTATACTTGGGGGAAAAATGTCGTTTATGTGAAATTCAAATTTAATTGGTGATCCTATCTTTTTTTTTTTTTTTTTTTTTTTTAATCTGGAACCTTAGTCAAGCCTAAACTTAGACTGAGGCTACATGTTCTATCCCTCCAAGGGCCTCAATAACCCAGTCTCCAGATCCTAGGACCTTCCAGCAATGTTAGCTACAACAATTACTCTGACTCAGTTACTTTTTCATCTTGAGGACTAGAATATTTCCCTTACTTTTCCCAATACTGTTTGTATTTAAATTCTGCCACATTTTATCTAGACCTCATATGTGACAGCAGGGAGAAGGGAGGCTTCTCCATAACAGCTCAGAAATCTGTTTACTATGCACTCCTCATCCTCTCGGTGAGCACTGTCCTATTCCATCCAATGGAGCACAGAGGGGTTAATTCACCCAAAATTACTGGAAGGTAAGAGAACATCCATCAACTCAGCCTCATGACTTGTATGCCAGGACTGCTGCCCATCTCAGCAAAAGAAAGTTTTCCTTTCTTCTTACAGCTGCATAATATTCCATCGTGTAAATAGACCACAGTTTGTTGATCCATTCATCTGCTGAGTCGTAAAGCATATGACAACATGGATACACCCAGAGGACATTATGTTGAGCGAAGCAAGCCAGACACAAAAGGACAAATACTGTATGAATGTGTTACTATGAACCAAATATATTGTGTAACATATTGTTTGATTAAAAAAAAAAAAATTATATGTATCCATTACATTTAATTGAGAAATGTATATATTTATTCATCTGTGTTTATTTTTTAGTTTTTAATTGTTTATATTTTCAATTATTAAATGTACGAAATAAAGTAAAAAAAAATTAATAAGGAGAAAAAAAAAGAGAAAGTTTTCCTATGGATGGATTCTTTAAATAGAAGCAAACATATCCCAGTTTTCACTAAGGTTTGACTTCCCAGAAACCTGGGTACCCAAGGATTTCCTCTATATTCGCTGGGTATAGGAAAGGAAGTGAAATTCTGACATATTGCATTTTATTTTCACTGGGCCAACTAAAAGATAAGAATCTAGACGGTGAGGTAAAAATAGAAAATTATTAACTAAAAAGGACTGAAACATGTATATTTTAAGATATTAAATTAGTCAAAATCTAGGAAATGGAAGACACTGAGCCATTGGATGAGGAATATAATGTGGTTTTGTATTGAAATGTTCCAGAGAAAGGTCCCTTTCAAATTAGTTCTAAATAAAGTTCTTGGAATAAAAAAGGCTATTCTGTTTTCACTTTATGCATGGAAAATCCCCTAGACCAAAAATTCCAAAATTCTTTCCAGGTATTTTCAAATTAAAAAAAATAATCCCACGTCCTCCACATGGTTTCCAGACAGGGCCTGATTTGGCCTGGATCCCACGGTCACTACAGACCTAAAATTCAGGCTTTTGACATAATCTCAAAATGAAGTTTAACTTTCTATCCTTACATTCCCTGTGATAAAGGTATTAATTTGTTCCAAGATAGGCATTTAAAATACACCATAATTTTGAAACTCTGTTTTGGCACATCTACATTTTTTTCATATTCCAGAAGCCTTAAAAATTTGTCCATGCCCTGGGCTTTCCGCCCCCTCTGACAGGCTCTGCTGCTAAAAATTCATATTGTATAAGCTTTAAAAAGTATGCATACCTCCCAAGCAGCTCCCACTACTGATATAAGTTTAAGAAAAGAAGGTATAGATCCAGCTAAATAGGAATGATTTTGTAGTTCGAAAGGGAATGGAGTAGTGCTTCTGACCTTTGCCTCTAGGCCCAAACCAAACCCAACCTGATTGGAGGCTTTAACCTACCTGCACCTCCTTTGTCCATAGTGATCCCTGCAGAATAGGGCTACCTGACTCCAAAAAAAAAAAAAACACAAAGAAAAAAAAGTCCAAATAATGATTATCCAGACTTTCAAAACAAATAAAATCCAAAAACACAAAAAATTTTGAATATATGCTTTACCATAGAGTAAACCATGTAAATAGGAAAATATTTGGAAATTTCACAAAAGCATAAATAAGAAAAGGAAAATTGCATATAACCTCACCACTATCAGAAAACGTCTACTTTTCTTGGCATAAAACATATTTTTAACAAAAATGGAGTCATTCTCTACAAGCTTCAGAATTTGCTGGTTTTTGCTTTTTGTGAACATTTTCCACAATATTAAATATTTTTATGGTACCATTTTAATAACTACACAGTCCATGCTATAAATATGAGTTAATTTATTTCATCAGTCCTCTATTTGGAAGCATTTAGGTTGTTCCCAGACTTTCTACTAAGTCTGTAGAAAAGTTGTAGAAAAGTTATTATTGCAGTCAGCCATGATTACATTCTTAGGATAAATTCCCAGAAGTGAAGCTGATAGGTGAAGAATATGCATATTTTCAAGATTTGGTGTACACACTGCCAAATTACCTTGCAAAGGGTTTATCAATCCCACCACTAGTATATGAGAGTATCTGTTTACTGGCTTAAAGGAAGCTTGTAAAAAGATAAACTAGTACATGAATATCTATAATGCAAAAGCATTTTTTAAAGGATTTATAACATGGTTCCTTTAAACAGAGAACTCTCCTAGTACATTTAAAACATTATTTAGGGGTGATTGTAGGAAGAGGGCAGAGTAGGACCAGGACTCAGTCTTTCCATCAAAACCACTGTTAAACAGGAACAAGTTGTCTGAAAAAAATTTTTTAAACTCTGGAGGCTAGAATAACACTGTACAGCATCCAGGGAAGAGAGGGAGGAGCAGGCTGATAAATTACAGTAAAGAACAGTATATTGCTCTCTCTGTAAGGTGGCTACCGGTGCCCATGCCCCACTCTCGCAGCAGGCTGCTGCAGGTCCAGCCCCTGGCTAGCTTGCTGCTGACAGAAAGGGACATTAAAATCCCCTTCCCCAAGACCAGGGGTGGGCACGACCCATCACTGATCATGGCTTTTGATTAGCGAGTTTAGATCACTGGGGGCCTGGCTCTGAAGGCAGCCATTGTTTCAACCCTCCCTGGACAGGGGCTGTGGCAGTGAAGATATAAGGATGCTGTGCTTCCTCAGGGTTGCAGGGACAGGAGGGTGAAGGGCTGCATTTGTTGGGGAACCCAGGAAAGCTCAGCTGTGGGGAGCCTTCATAGAAGCTCTTGGTGCCATTCTACAACCCTTCCCCAGGGCAATTTGGAGCCAGTCTGCATCCCTGCATTCCCTTCATGGGAAAGACTGACTTAGTCCTCTCCAGTGCATTCCTCCTCCCAGAATTTACCCTCCAGGCAAAAGCAGCTTGAGAAAACAAAAGGAGTATAAGGAACTGTAGAGGGGGGCAGTCTGGGGCAAAAGCCTGCAGACTTCTAACACCTGGGAGAGGGAGGTCTATCTCCTGGGAAACAGAGGGGACAACCAAACTTCCGTAAACTAAAGGATATCAGCAATATGAGAATCTTAGTAAATAAATAAGAAATTTTTAAAAGAAACCAAACAGAACTACTGGAGTTGAAGACCACAGTAACCAAAATGAAAAATTCCCAGGAAAGTTTCAAGAGCGGATTAGAACTGGCAGAAGAAGGAATCCATGAACTCAAAGACAAGATACTTGAAATGAGTCAGACTGAGGAGCAGAAAGCAAAAAGAATTATTAAAAGTGAAAATAGCTTAAGACACCTCTAGGAAACCATCATACCATCATTGCACAAATATATGCATTATGGGATTCCCAGAAGGAGAAAGAGAGAAAGGGGCAGAAGAAATATTTCAAAGAAATAATGACAGAGAACTCCCCCCAAATTTAGCAAAAGATGTGAAGATGCACATCCAAGAAGCCCAGAGAAAATCAAATGGGATAAACATTAAGAATAATAGGATGTGGTTGTGGCTCAAGTGATTGAGCTCCCGCCTACCACACAGGAGGTCCGGGTTCAGTTTCTGGTGCCTCCTAAAGAAGACCAGCAAGACGGCAAGCTGACGCAACAAGATTACGCAGCAAGTGACACATGGAAGAAAACATAATGAGAGACACAACAAAGCAGGAAGCGGAGGTGGCTCAAGCGATTAGGAACAGAACCTGGCGCCTCCCAGTTTCTGTTACTGATGTCTCAAAAAAAAAAAAGAGGACCAGCACACAACAAACAGACACAGCAAATGCAAACAATGAAGGGGTGGGGAGAAATAGATGAATAAAATAATCTTAAAAAAAAAAAAGAACAATACACCCCATCTTGTGTGTGTGTGTATATATATATATATATATACACACACATATATATGTATATATATATTTTTTAATTTATTTTTATTTATTTATTTCTCCCCTGCCTCATTGTTTTGCGCTCACTGTCTGCTCTCTGTGTGTTCTTCTGTGTCTGCTTGTCTTCTCTTTAGGCAGTACCAGGAACCAATCCTGGGACCTTCCAGAGTGAGAGAGAGGCACTCAATATCTTGTGCCACCTCAGCTCCCTGGTCTGCTGCATCTCTTATTGTCTCTCCTCTGTGTCTCTTTTTGTTGCATCATCTTGCTGCTCCAGCTTTCTGCGCAGGCCAGCACTCCTGCACAGAGCATGGGCCAATTACTTGAGCCACATTCGTTTCCCCCAATCATATATTGATCACACTATCAAATACAAAGAACAAGGAGAGGGTTCTAAAATTTGCAAGACCAAAGCAATGTGCTATGTACAAAGGAGCCCCAAATAGATGGAGTACCAATTTCTCATCAGAAACCATGGAGGCAAGAAGGTAGTGGGTTGAAACACTTGAAGTGCTGAAAGAAGACAACTGCTAGCCAAGAATTTTATAGCTGGCAGAACTTTACTTCAAAAATGAAGGAGAGATTAAGGCATTCTCAGACAGAAAAAAAAAAAAAGCTGTGGGAGTTCATCACCATTAGACCTCCCTACAAGCAATGCTAAAGGGAATTCTTCAGGTTGAAAGGAAAGGACATTAGGCAGTGGTTCAAAGTGGCATAAAGAAATAAAGACCTGCAGTAAAGGTAACCATTTGGATAATTATAAATGCCAGTATTATTGTTGTGTATTGTTTGGTATGTAATGCCACTTCTTACTTCCTACAGGTACTAACATGCAAATGTATAAAAACTAATTATAGTTATATAGTTTTGGAAAAAGATATAAGTGGTAACAAGTACAAAAGAAAGTTGGGGGACAGAGGGGTATAGGAAATGTATATGTGCATGCTATTGAAGTTAAGTTGGTGTAAAACCAAATTGATTGTTATATATGTGTGATGTTAAATTTTAACCACATAGGCAAATAGATGAAAAATATACATAGATAGAAATGAGAAGGCACTTGATATGGTACAACTCAAAAAATCAAATAAATATAAAAGTAGGCATTAACGAAAATGAGAGTCAAAAAAAAAAAAAAGACTTAAAAAGGTTAAATAGCAAAACGGCAGAAGAAAGTCCTGTATTATCAATAGTGACATTAAATGTAAAAAGATTAAACTCTCCAGTGAATAGGCAGAGATTGGCAGGATAGGTAAAAAGGCATAACCCCACTATGTGCTGTCTGTAAGAAACTCACCTTAAAGTCAAAAATACAAGTAGGTTAAAAGTGAAAGAACGGAAAATACATATATACCATGCAAGTAGTAACAAAAGGAGAGCTGGGGTAGCTATAGTAATATCAGATAAAATAGACTTTAAGTCAAAAACAGTTATGAGGACAAAAACAGTTATTATATAATAATAAAGAAGACAATTCAACAGAAGATGTAACAATTATAAATATGTATGCACTTAATAGCAGAGCCTCAAAATATATGAAGCAAATGCTGACAGATTTGAAGGGAGGAATTAATAGTTCTACATTAATAGTAGGAGATTTTAATATATCATTTTCAATAATGGACAGAACATCTAGTCAGAAGTTCTATAAGGAAATACAAAACTTGAATGATACTCTAAACCAGCTAGATCCAACAGACATATACAGAACACTGCACCCAACAAAAACAGAATACACATTCTTCTTGAGTGCACATGGATCATTCTCTAGGATAAACTATATGTTAGGTCACAAAACAAGCCTCAATAAATTCAAAAATATTGACATCATGCTATGTGTATTCTCCAACCCCAAGGAAATGAGGCTAGAAATCTATAACAGAGGGAGAAATGGAAAATGCACAAACATGTGGTCATTAAACAGCATACTCTTAAACAATCAATCAGTTAAAGAGGAAAGCAGAAACAAAATTAGGAAATATTTTGAGGCTAATGAAAATAAAAATAAACCCAAAGAGAGCAGAAGGAAGGAAATAAAGAGTAGAGTGGAAATAAATGAAATAGAAAATAGAAAACAATAGAGAACCAATAAAAACCAAATGTTGGTTCTTTGACACACCTTTAGCTAGACTGAGAAAGAAAAAGAGAGAATACAAACAAAAATCAGAAATGAAAAGGAGGATATTACTACCAACCCCACTGAAATTAAAAGGACTACAAGAGGGAAGCGGCTGTGGCTCAATCAGTAGGGCTCCTGTTTACCATATGGGAGGCCCCAGGTTCGGTTCCCGGGGCCTCCTGGTGAAGGAAAGCCCGCCCGCACGGCGTGGTTAGCTGACCCAACGAGCACAAGCAGCAAGGGGGGGATAAATGAATAAATAAAATAAAATCTTAAAAAAAAAAAAAAAAGGACTACAAGAGGATATTATGAACAATTGTACACCAATAAAATAGACAACCTAGAGGAAATGGACAGATTCTTAGGAACACGCAAATTGCCTACATTGACTCAAGAATAAATAGAAGATCTCAACAAACCAATTACTAGAAAAAAGATCGAATCTGTAATCAAAAACCTCCAAACAAAGAAAAGTATAGGACCAGATGGCTTCTAAGAATAATTTTACCAAACATTCCAAGAAGACTTAACTCCAATTTTGCTCAAACTCCTCCAAAAAACTGAAGAGGAGGGAACACTACCTAATTCATTCTATGAAGCCAACATCACCCTCATACCAAAGATACCACAAGAAAAGAAAACTAAGACCATATCTTTTATGAATATAGATGTAAAAATGCTCAACAAAAAACAAGCAAATAGAATCCAACAGCATGTTAAAAGAACTATACACCATGATCAAGTGGGATTTATCCCTGGGATGCAAGGTTGGTTCAACATAAGAAAATCAATTAATGTAATACACCACATTAACACAATGAAGAAAACCACATGATCATTTCAATTGATGCAGAAAATGCATTTGACAAAATGATAAAAACACTCAGAACATTAGGAATACAAGGAAGGTTCCTCAACGTGATAAAAGGCATATATGAAATGCCCACAGCTAACATCCTATTTAATGGTGAAGACTGAAAGCCTTCCCTTTAAAACCAGGAACAAGACAAGGATGCCCTCTGTCACCACTGTTATTCAACATTATACTAGAAGTTCTTGTTAGAGAAAAATTAGGCAAGAAAAAGAAATACAATGCATCCAAATTGGAAAGGAAGAAGTAAAACTTTCACTATTTGCAGATGATATGATTCTATATACAGAAAATCCTGAAAATCCACAACAAAACTCTGAGATCTAATAAATGAATTCAGCAAAGTGCTAGGGTATAAGATCAATACCCCAAAATCAGTAGTGCTTATATATGCAAGCAATGAACAATTAGAAGAAAAAAACAAGAAAAAAATTCCATTCACAATAGCAACTAAATGAATCAAATATCTAGGAATAAATCTAACCAAGGATGCAAAAGTCTTATACACAGAATACTACAAAACATTCCTACATGAAATTAAAGAAGACCTAAATAAATGGAAGAACATTCCATGTTCATGTATTGGAAGACTAAATATTGTTAAGATGTCGATCCTTCCCAAAGCAATTTCTATGTTCAGTGGAATCCAATCAAAATTCTAACAACCTTCTTTGCAGAAATAGAAAAGTAAACAACCAAATTAATATGGAAGAGTGAGGGACCCTGAATAGCTAAAGCCACCCTGAAAAAGAAGAATGGAGTTGGAGGACTCATACTTCCTGATCTTAAAGCTTATTACAAAGCCACAATAATCAAAACAGCATGGTGCTAGCACAAGGACAGACACATAGACCATGGAATCAAATTGAGAGCTCAGGAATCAACCCTTACATTATGGCCAACTGGTTTTCATCAAGGGGGCAAAGACCACTCAATTGGGAAAGAATAGTCTCTTTAACAAATGGTACTGGAAAAACTGGATTTCCATTTGCAAAAAAAAAAGGAGGACCTCTACCTCACACCTTATACAAAAGTCAAGTGAAAATGGATCAAAGTCCTAAATATAAGAGCTAGAACTACAAAACTCCTAGAAGAAAACATAGGGAAGCATCTCCAGGATCTGCTCGGCAACAGTTTCTAAGATTTTACACCCAAAGCACAAGCAACAAAAGAAAAAATAGATAAATGGGATCTCATCAAAATTAAAAACTTTTGTGCCTCAAAGGACTTCATCATGGAAGTAAAATGACAACCTACACAATGGGAGAAAATGTTTGAAAACCATATAGCCAATAAAGGTTTAATAGTCAGAATATACAAAGAAATCCTTCAATTTAACAACAAAAAGACAAGCAACCCAAATAAAAAATGGGTAAAGGAATTGAATAGACATCTCTCCGAAAAAAAAATATTCAAATGGCCAGAAAGCACATGAAAAGATGATCAATATCATTAGCCATCAGGGAAACGCAAATCAAAACCACAATGAAATACCATTTCACATCCATTAGAATGGCTGCTATTAAAAAAAAAAGAAAAGAAAAGAAACAGAAAACAAGTTTTAGAGAGGATGCAAAGAAATAGGAACACTCACTGATGGTAGAACTACCAAAGAATTGAAAGCAGGGATATTTGCACCTCCATATTCATAATAGCATTATTCACAATTGCCAAAAGATGAAAGCAACCTAAGTGTCCATCAACTAATGAAAGGATAAATAAAATGTGGTATATATATACAATGGAATATTATTCAGTCGTAAAAAGAATCCCTGAAGACATGATGTTGAGTGAAATAGTCAGACACAAAAGGACAAATATTGTATGATCTCACTGATTTGAAACAATTAGAATAAGCAAACTCATACTTACCTGGCAGGGGAGATACCATGATCACGAAGGTGGTTTTCCCAGGGTGAGGCTCATCCATTGCACTCTAGGTGTGCTGACCCCTGCGATTTCCCCAAATGCGGGAAACTCGACTGCATAATTTGTGGTAGTGGGGGGACTGCGTTCACACTTTCCCCTGGGGGGGGGGGGGGAAAGAATAAGCAAACTCGGAGAGTCAGATTCTAGAATATAGGTTACCAGGGGACAGGGTGGGCACAGGGAATGGGAAGCTAAGTCTTGAAATGTGCAGGGTTCCTATTTGGAATGATGGAAATATTTTGGTAATAGATGGGGATCATGGTAGCATAACTTTGTGAATGTAATTAACACCACTGAAACAAATATCTGAATGTGATTAAAAGGGGAAATGTTATATTATATATATGATAAACAAAATTTTAAAATCCATGGAACTACACTACACAAACAGTGAACCCTAAGTTAAACCATGGGCTATAGTTAATAGTACAATTATAAAAACGTGCTTTCATCAATTGTAACAAATGGTCCACACCAGTGCAAGGTGTTAATAACAGGGTGGTATATGGGAATCCCATGTTTTATGCATGATTGTTCTGTACACCCACAACTTCTCTAATAAAGAAAAAAACATTTTTAAGTTAACATATAATTTTCAGCTTCTGTGGAAATTTTTTGTAACACAACTAATAAAGAAAAGAAGGTATTTCTTTATTTGATAATTTTTTAAATGGAGATTGCCACCTCTCAAAGGACTCGTTCTCCTTCCATCCTTGCCCAGATGAAGAGGAGATACCATGGTACAGTGCAATTATTCTGCTCTTAATCCGTCTTCCATTTCATATTCCGTTTCCCATCATGCACTGGATAAGCACAGCAGCCTGACATGATGAGAAGCCTCCCCTGAAGACTGCAGCCCACACTGATCCATCCCTTCACTGAACTCCTATTATACGTATTGTCTGTACCACACAATTAGCACTTTATTATATACTGTCTTGTTCTCTAATTGCCTGTACCACACAATTTAGCACTTTATTACATTCTGTCAGATTCTGTAATTGTGTCATGTATTTTAGTCTTGTCTCTCCTTCTAGATTACATGCATCAGAGTGGCAGGGACCCCGTCAGGTCCTGCTTTGGCATCCTCACAGCACCAAACACTGTGCCAGGCACAGCAAAGTAGAACCTCAACAAATGCCGGCTGCTTGGCCGGTGGGTGGGTGGGCTGTGAGACTGGTTGATTGATTTTCTGATGGGCTTTAAGTAGGCTGAGTTACCTAAAACTAAGAGTAAGCAACAGTAAGACTGGAAATAAGGTGCCGGGTAACAGAAGACATGGGCACCATGGTCATTTCAGCCACTGTGGTTGGGGCCAAGCTGCTTTGTTGCCTGGCAAGTCATTTAGTTTCTCTCTACCTAAGTTTTTCTGTGGCTATAGAACAGAGAAAGCAAAATATGTGACCAGACAAGACTGTTTTAAAAATCACATATTTTAAAAACGTACCTCACCAATATAATATGTAAATAATAGGGGGAAATGTGTACATGGGTGGGTGGGGGTAACGTGGGAATCCTCTATACTTTTGATTTAACTTTTCTGGAATCTAAAACTTCTCTAAAAAATAGATTTTATCATGATTTTTTAAAAAGACAATTAAAAAAGGGAAAAAAGCACAGGTTTTTCATCTGAAGAATTTACATTATCATAACAATCTCCAATTGGGGAGACACTGCCAGGCAGAGCAAGAAGATCTTGCTTTGGAATTAGAGAGACTTCTTGCCAGCTGTGCGATCGTCAACAAATTGTTTAACCTCTCTCTCTCTCTCTGTCTCTCTGCCTCTCTGTCTCTGTATGTATGTTTGTGTGTCTCTGTCTCTCTCTCTAAAACTGAATTCCCATTTCTCATCTCTAAAATTATTCCAATGACTGTTGTTATCTCTGATATTGCCACTGAGTGTCCTTAAGCTTGTTGCCGTTTTCTTCCCCCCTCCCCAATTTCTGCAAACATCGTGCACTGAAGTGCTAAGTATTATTATTAACATAATAAATATAATTAACACCTCTGTTTGTCTCACACACTAGTTAGAGTGTCTGCCTAGGCTGTCATTCATGGGTTTGCTTTTCAGTATGTGTGGAGAATAAACTCAGGTAGTTACACAATTTCCGTCTTTCCTGGTTGAAGAGTCAGTTATACTTAGTGGTCTATCTCATAACATCAGATTTACTTGTAGCAATTATTTAAAAAAATAAAATAAACACCCAATATCTAGCATTAACAAATTCATGCCTCTGTCTGTCATTTTTATCTTTACATAAACAAGTAGGTGAACCGAGCATTGAGTAACCATATTTCTCTGAATCTGGGATGATGCAAATAAAATGTTCTGTATCATCTGCGTTTTCCCCTTCTGATCAATATGTTTTGCCCTGTCATGTTTCTGTCCTTGTTTTTTCAACTGGCAGGTGCACAATTAAATATAACTAGCAAATAGTTGTTCAACGTGTTATTCTCCCAAAATAAGATCAATTCAAGCCTCTCTGAGAAGTACTGCTCTAACCCTGAGTCTTCTGCACCTCTGAAGATCCAAGGAACCTGGAGAGTCTTATAGGATGGAGGGCTCCATTTAAGAAGAGCTTCCCTTTCTATGTGTTGCCGGAGTATCCCTTTGGTAAGATGGGCTGCTTCCTTCTAGGTATCTATGCTTAATGGCTATGCTTATTGATTGTTTAAAAAATATTTAAGTTCTGCTGGGAAACAGTCAAGGTACTAGGTGCCAGAGATATGAAGATGAATTCCACACAGTTTGGTCTCTCAAGGAACCCACATTCTAAGGAGGGAAACAGGCATGCCAACAGATAGTTACAACCCAGGAGATAATTGTGAAAAGAATGCATGTGGCCAGGGTGTCGGTTTGAGCCCACTTGTGCCCACTGCTATCTAAGGGAGGGGTTGACCTGGTTGCAGCCTGATTAGCCTAAAGGGAAGGAAACTGCTTGAAGACAGTTTTGTGGTAGCCTTGGGGTGAAGAAAGGGCAATGGGAGGAAAAGATGTTTTGTCTCCAACTTCAGTCCCCTGTCTTAGCTCCACAGACTCATGCCAGGACCCTGTGGACAGCGAAACTGCAGGGAGAGAGAGGGAAGGCTCTCAGTGAGACACTGGACATGTGTTATGATGCTCTGGGGCCCAAGTGAAAAGTGCAATGCAAAGTGGAAAAGAAGGATCTTTTCTCCATATCTTTATAGACAATGTGGTTGATGGCCTTGGGAGCACTGTGAGGGAGCACCCTGTCTGCGAGTGGCTGTGACAGTGGCTGTGGTGATACACCACTCTCCAGTGGCTTCATGGCAGGGGACATCATCCAGGAGCTCAAAGTGGAAGAACAGGAAAGGATGGGAGAGAGCACATGTGAGATGCCACTATGCTGCCAGAAATAATTGGGGAGACTTGATGGGAAAGTGGTCTGCACTGGGGAGGTAGAAGTATAAGCCAATGAAATGTGTTATTACCACTAGGTTAGTAACTTTTACTGCTAAGGCTGATGCTTTGGTAAAACCTAGAGAAACTCTGGTTCTACCTACACAAAAGTCAAAGGAACACAAAAAAAGGACTTATTTTCTGGTCACAAGATTAAGCAGAGTGATGCCTGTTGTGGCTAGTAATGTGCCTGAGGTCTGGTAGGTAGAGAGACAAGAGGTCTAAGATGAAGAACAAAAGGAGAGTCAAACACCACCATTCTGGGGTGGAGGAGGGACTGAGTGATGGTAAGAGGGAGCATCAGCCAATGCTTATCCTTTTCCTAGAGATGGAGGGGCTTGAGGAAAGCCCTTGGTGGAGCATCCAGCAAAGTGTACTGAAGAAAATGACCTTGAGGCTGGTGACAGACTGGAGTCAGATGGCTAAACAATGTCCAGAATCAAATACTAAAATGAAGACAGCCCCTGAGCTGAACAAAATAGAATTCTACCTATGTGCACATAGTTAAATGGAATTCAAACAAAAAAAATTCAATTGGTACTAAATGGTGCACTGAAAAATAAGTTCCCCCTGCCCTCAGTATCAAGCCCCTCGAGTGCCACTGCCCCAGGATTTCAATCCATCATTAAAGGCTCAAAGCTTAGATGTTAGGAGACCTCTAGAATCCCTCTAGCACTAAGGCCAGCAGCCTTTCTGTTGGCCAATGCTGACCTGCTTGTTAAGTATTTTAAATGTCACTGTTACCCTTCCAGAAACTACCCATATATAAATATATCACTACAAGTACCTCTTTTTTTCTTTTAATACAATTAGAAGAATTAAATCAATACTGTTCTACACTTCGTTTTTTTTTCCCCCGACTTGATTGACCTTTAAATGGATGACCAAATATAGGTTGTTTCCTTTCGAAGATAACAAAATTTATACTATAGGTAAGACACCTAACCTGAGAGGTGGAGCATGGAAATAAGGAAAGAGCTCCTGGAAGAACTTACGGGAGCTTTCCAGCAGGCCCAGAAGAACCTGGGCAAGTGGGGGGCGGGGCAGTAGAACTGACACTGAGAGACGGAATATGAGAGGGCTGGTCCAGCTAGCTTAGTCCTGAAGGTTTAGGCAGCAGTAGTAAGAGAAGACAGGGCCAACTAAATCTCCCCAGATTCCCTTCCAGAGGCTTCAGAGCTCCTGCCCACTGCTGCCAGCTGATGGGAGGAGCCCAAGCCCCCAGAGCCCAGAATCTGGGCTTGAATCTGTTACCAAGAATCAAATCAGACTTGAGTGGGAGAAAATTAAAATTAAAATTTCACTTACTTCATTGAATTCTTTCCAGAGTTTTTCCTTTGTGAAAGGGGACAGAAAATGAAAGTTCTTCATAAAATAGCTAAAATATTTTTCTCCTAATTGCCCATCTTCATCTCAAATGCTGAAGGAAGCAGAGTTTTATACATAAAGAAAAAATACTTATAAACTATACTTTAGCCAGATTTTTATATATTGTCTACATATCCAAAAGTCAAGGTCACTGGGTACATTCTTCTACAGCCATCTTTGTCTTCAAAACCTAAAGAACCTGTACTTGGGGTGGGGGGTGGGGGGGAGAAGAGAGATTTCCATGTCTGGTTTCTGTATTTCTGGACATCTTTTTTTTTTTTTTTTTTTTTTTTTCTTTTCATTATTTTAATATCAGTGAGAGAGAGAGAGAGAAATAAGAATGTTTTAAACTGAAGACATCAACTGTTCAGATTTTAAGAAAAAGAGGGTGGGAAAATGGAGACAGGAGAAGGTTATCTAATATTTTTATCATTTACTGATATTTCCAGAAACTTTCAGTCTGAAAAAGCCATAAAAGAGAAGGCAATTTCTGCAGACAGGCTGTCATCTAGTGGTGGGTTTTTACCTTACTCATAACATAAGCAGCTATTGAGTTTTGAAACATTTTTTAGAAGACATGCTTATTACTCTTGGAGATATTTGGAATACCTTTGAAAGCATAGCCAGAAGGAGAATAGAACTCACAACTCACATGTGTGTTTTTCCCAAAGGCTCATGTAGCCAATAGCTAATACAGGCTGAACATCCTTCAAAAGAAAATTTTATCTCTGTAATTATTTGAACACTGTCAACAAGGTCCTGCCAAGCAAAATTAATATTATTCACTTTCTCTTCTGTTTACCACCTCTGGGCTCTCATAGTTTCCCCCTTGTTGATAGTCAAACTAGGTCCAATATCCAAAAGTTTTCCCATTATTGGGTTGTGACTAAACAATGTGTAGCCCATTGGCCACATCAATTCAGGAACAAGGTCACAAAGTCAGCAATGAGGCAACATTTCCCAGATTTAATCCACACTGGTAAAACTGCTAAAATCTGAGTCCCCAAAGCCCTCTCCTCTTGCTCTCAAAGAGGCATCACATCCCTTTCATCCAGCTCCTGTACCCTCAGATGCTCCCTCGTTCCCTATACTCTGTGCTGACAGGATCCCTTGTGGCCATAAGGGTTCTTACTATTGCATCAACATCAGGCAACAGGAGGCGCCCTCCTCCCATCAGTATTTAATTATATTTTCAGGCCACAAAGCCAGCATATATTGCTCTCAGCTATCAACATGCATTTTTTATTCAGCAGCTATTTATTAATGCCTACCTTGTAGCAGGCACTGTGTCACGGTGACCAGAACAGACAGATCACTGTCCTCATGAAACTTACAGACTATTGGTGAGAACTAAACACAGTAATAAATCCACATATAAGTTGTGATAGGAAAGGAAAGCCACTGGGTTTATGAGGAAGAGGATGTCATTTAGACTGGGAGGATCTGAGCAAGACCCTCATAGGAAGTGACATTTGAGCCAAGAGCTGAATAGAAGCCAGCCGGATGAAAAGCCTCTGTATTAGTCAGCCAAAGGGGTGCTAATGTGAAATACCAAAAATGGGTTGGTCTTTATAAAGGGTATTTATTTGGGGTAGAAGTCCACAGATACCAGGCCATAAAGCATAGGTTTCTTCTCACCAAAGTTCATTGCTACGTGTTGGAGCAGGACAGCTGCCGACATTTGCCAGGGTTCAGGCTTCTTGTGTTCCTCTCTTCCAGGGGCTGCGTTTCTCTCCGGGTTTAGCGCTTCTGGTTCCTCCACAAGGTCAGCTGTAGACTATCAGGCGAATGGCTCACTTCTCTTCTCCTGGGGCCTTCTTTCCAACATCAAAACTCCATCATCAGAGCTGCTTCTCCAAAACTGCTTCAACTCCTTGCCTTTTATATTCAATTCCCCACCCACCAAGGGGTGGGGTTCAATGCCCTACTGATGTGGCCCAGTCTACGCCCTAATTATAACCTAATCATGCCCAGATTAACAGATCAGTTTAATCATTAACAAGCATGATCCAATTATATTTGTGGAATTCATAATTACATCAGATTGGCCAACGGTTACAGCCTCCTAGTCAGAAATTAGGGCATGCACCTTGATCTTGGTAAGAACTTGAGGATTTAGGGGAACTGAACAGAGGCAGGGCATTATATACCCTAACTCCTCAGAAAAATGGACAACACCCCAAAACTCCAGGCAGTTTAAAATCTGCAGTCACAATAGCAACATTAATCATAATAGCGAAAAAAAAAAAAAAAAAGGTGGAAACAACCCAAATGTTGACCAACTGATGACTGGATAAATACAATGTGGTTGTGTCCAGACATTGCAATACTATTCAGGAATAAAAGGAATGAAGTTCTGATACATGCTACAACACAGGTGAACCTTGAAAACATCATGCTAAGTGAAAGAAGCCAAACACAGAAAGTCACATATTGTATGATTCCGTTTATATGAAATGTCAAGAACAGGCAAGTCTATAGAGACAGAAAGTAAATTAGTGGTTGCCTAGAGCTAGAGTGTTGGGTAGAAGGAAAGAGTGACTGCTAATGAGTACAAGGTTTTTGTGGGGGGAATGAGAGAAATTGATTGAGGAGATGGTTGTGCAACTCTGTGAATACACTAAAAAGCATTGAGTTATACACTTTAAACAGGTGAATTGTATGGTATCTGAATTATATCTCAATAAAGCTGTGATTTAAAAATTTACAGGTAGAGATCCCAGGATAAGAATGCCAAATCTAGGGAGTAGATGTATTTCAAGTAGTTCAGCACCTGCTTCCCATGTACAAGGTCCCAGGTTCAAACCCTGGTAGCTCCTTAAAAAAAAAAAAAAAAAAAAAAAAGTTATTTGCATCTGAGCCCATAAAATTTTTTCTAAAAAAAAATAGAATACCAAATCAGGGAAAGTTTCAGGAATATAGCATTGGAGTAGGCAGGCAGAGCTCAGCTCTCTCAAGAAAACAATGGAGAAAGAGCCAGAAGCTGTCCGAAGGACCTGCTTTGGGGGTCGGCAGACCAGTACAGTGCTGCATAACCACCAGAAAGGCTGTCATCTAGAAAGACCTAGAACCTAAAATGACAACTCTGAGTTACTAAACCCAAACAGCATTCAGGAAGGGCACCATTGCCCACCATCAAGGCATGCAGCCTAGATAAAACTCATGGCTCACTGCAGCCAACTGAGAGGGGAAGAGACATCTTCCTTCCTAGGAAAAGGGAGGTCATGGCAGAGGGCAGAGAGTGGTTTCTCTTCAGTGAACTTGGCCAGCAGAGCCTGCTTTGAATCTCTGCTCTGGCCAGACCAGAAACACAGGCAAGTGGTGGTTGAGTCATTTTCATGGAAAGATTTGTCGATGAGTGCCTTCTGCTGGTCAGCTGGGAAACTCTACAGAGAAAAACTACTTTTAGGTCTCTCTTAACCCCAACTTCTGGGAGAAAATCTGTGCCCCATTAGTGAGTCCCTGGGCCAATTTTGAAAACTTAAGCTGGGTAATTTTAAAGACATAGAATTAGTTGAACCAAAAATATAAAAATAAGAGCCATGCAGGTTCAAATACCCAGGGCATGTAACTATGAATCTTGACATTCCATGAGTCAAGACAGGGGAGTGTCATATACCCCAGGGGGGTGGGGAGGAAGGAACAGTTAAGATCTAACGGGGTATTTAGTGGTCATGGGAAAGGTTTTTCATTACTTTACAGTAATGGACACAGGACATGGTAAATATCATCAAAACTTATTCAACTGTATCATCTAAATTGTAAACTATACTGTAAATCATTGACAATGTTTAGTTGCTATATTTTGCTATCTGTATAACAGTTATAACAATGCTAACATCCAAAAAAAAAAAGAGGGGGGGTTAATATGGGGTGGGGAAGGGGGGCGGTGGTTTGGTATCTGGGAATCTCTGGTATTCCGTGTGTGACTTTGCTGTAACCTAAAACTTCTTTGAAAATTAAATGAATTTAGGAGTCACTGGGGACTGAGAGGCGGAAGGTGTCACAGCACACCGGACATCCGATAACACAGTGATAAAAGGACAAAGAGAATATATATATATATATTTAAAGGCATTTCTTTTACTTTTTTTTCCATTTTTTTGAATGTCCCAATCCAATAATTGTATTTTGTTTTGTTTTGTGTTTTGTTTGATTGTTTGGTTTTTTTCCTGAGTTTCCTTATGTTCGTCTCTTGCATGTAAGCTTATCATTGTTGTTTCTTTTTCCTATTAAGTGTATTTGATTATTATATGGGCTACATGTTAATGGAAGATTTAGATCACAGAAGGGTTACAATGGGTACTGCAGGGGATTGTTGGTGGGGGGTGTCTGGGAGGGGGGATTCATGGGAGTAAGTTCATCTGAATATACATGAAGGATATACAAAATTGTTCAAAAGATCAAAGGATGGGGCATGGTCACGGTGGGTGGACAATCACTCAATAAATGAGGGAATCTGAATTCCTAGCCTGGAGAGCTCTGCCACATTCTCCAAGGGAGCAGCAACAGTCCTCTGAGTGCAGGGACAGTGTCTGTCAAAATAGGATGACCCACTGATGTGTTTTTTTATTGATGACTACCCTTTTGAGTCTTTGCTCTTATAACTGAAACTGAGCTTACTATTATGGGGTGCCTAAGGGTTGCCACCTGAGAGCCTCCTTGTTGCTCAAATGTGGCCTCTCTCTAAGCCAAACTCAGCATAAGAATGCATTACCTTCCCCCCAACGTGGGACATGACTCCGGGGGATGAGCCTCCCTGGCAACGGGGGATTAATACCAAGTGCCAACTGGCAACACAACTGGAAAAAGACCTTGAATAAAAGGGGGAAAAGGTAAAGACAAATGAGTTCAAGTGGCTAAGAGACTTCAAAGAGAGTCGGGAGGTCATCCCAGAGGTAACGCTTACGCACACCTCAGTAGGAGCTCATAGAACATCAAAGTGCATATCACCCCAAACAGAGGGACTCCTGAGAGCTCTGGAGACACCCAGGTCCTATATAAGGGGGGATAGCCCCAGAGACTGATGCCTTATCAGTGGGCTCTATTTTGGAATCTGTGCTCCTGAGAGTGACAGAATTGGACTCAAATAAGTCCTCCCTGCACATGGTTCATCAGTCCCTTCTATTCAAACCTATATGTGATGCTGGAGTTTTTAGGTATACTTCCAGAGACTGGAGCCTCTGGCCTACTTATGTGCCAGGTGTGCGTGTAATCTCGGTTGAGCTGCAACTCCTACCCTACAGCTCAATGGACTCGTCCAAGTCACCTGGCAAGGAGACAACGATGGGCAGTGGCCATCCCAGGGAATGGAGAGGGCCTGCATCTACAGGCAGGATCATCCCACCCACCATATCCATGGGATATAAGCCCTCTCTCACTTGGAGGTGGAGTGGACATCACCATCCCAGTGCCCTCAGGATTGGGGGAAGAACTATGGACTAGACTGGACTTAATGGTATTCTGTTGTACACATATGGAGATTCTAGCAATGGAAGAAATTATAACAGTGAGGTGGAGCCGGTGGCCACTGGACACTTTTGGGGCAGGGAGGGGATGTGCAGTTGAAATACAGGGGCTTTTTCGGGACTTGGAGGTTGTCCTGAGTGCTGTTGTGGCGACAGATGTAGGCCATTTTAAATCAGCACACACCATTCAGAACTGTGTGGGAGAGAGTGTGGTCTACGATGTGAACTGTGGTCTATGGTTGATGGCAAGGCCCCAGGATGTGTAAGTCCACTGAGAGTGATGGGGCACACTTGTGGGAGACGTTTGTGTGGGATGTGGTGGGAGGTGTGGGAGGTGGGGAACATGGGAATCCCTGTAGGTTCCGTGTAATATTTAGGTAATCTCAGCACCTCTTAAAATCTATCTATCTATCTATCTATCTATCTATCTATCTATCTATCTATCTATCTATCATCTATCTATCTATCTATCTATCTATAACATTTTTGTAAGCAAATGCACGTATATGCATATATATTTATATATCATTTTACAAATATTGGTATGTATTGTGAAAATTTTGATTTTTACCCACAATAAAAAAAATAATAAATAAAATAAATAAATAAAAATAAGAGCCATGCAAAAAAAAAAAAACATTAGGTAAGAGAAATTGACCATAGAGTAAATTCACCAACATATTCAGATGCCTAGACATCAGTGAAAAATTACAAGCCATACTAAGAAACAGGAAGAGATGACCCAACCAAAGGAGCAAACCAAATATCCTGATGAGATACAGGATTTAAGACTACTAAACAATGATAAACACACAAATCTCCTAAATCAATTCAAGGAATTGAAGGAAAAATGACTAAAGAAATAAAGGATATTAAGAAGACACTGGGTGAACATAAAGAACATTTTGAAAGCCTGCAAATAAAAGTAACAGAGCTTATGGGAATGAAAGACACAATAGATCAGATTAAAAATACATTAGAGCCCGAGGCCGCGGGCTCCCGGGGGAAGCCCTCCCCGCGCCGTGCGGAGGAAGAGGCTCGGAGCCCGGTGCCCAGATCCCGGCTACCGGGGAACCTCGGCGCCCGCGCCCACCGCGGCTGCGCGCCCCTGCTGGCTGCCACAGCCCGCCTCGCCGCGCTCCCAGGGTCGGGGACCTCTGCAAAGAGGGCGCCTGAGCCGACCTTTCCGGGCCGGCTGGGGGCTCCTGGAGAGCCGCCTGCACCTGGAGGGCAGGCAGATGAGGTACTGAAGAATCTGGTAAAAGCACCATTGTGAAGCAAATGAGGATCCTGCATGTTAATGGATTTAATGGAGAGGGCGGCGAAGAGGACCCGCAGGCTGCAAGGAGCAACAGCGATGGAATATATTATCCCTAGATGATGGCTACAGTGTCTCATCTTCCAGGCTCTGTCCTATCACTCTTTGCATGCTGGAATTACTCGTCTTTAGGAACTTCTAATAAGAATACTATTCTGTTGTGGGGGGGAGGGACCCTACCAACTGACCTTTAAAGATAACTGAGGGGAAGCGGCTGTGGCTCAATCAGTAGGGCTCCCTTTTACCATGTAGGTGGCCCTGGGTTCGGTTCCCGGGGCCTCCTGGTTGAAGGCAAGCCCGCCCGCACGGCGTGGTTAGCTGACCCAGCGAGCACAAGCAGCAAGGGGGGGAAAAATGAATAAATAAATAAAATCTTAAAAAAAAATAAAAAATAAATAAAAAAAATAAAGATAACTGAGTAAATCAACCCAAAATGAATGAAATCCTTGATTGGCAAACGTGTGATATAGCAACAATCAAAAATGGCATCTACATAAGAGCTAATGGACCAAAAGTTGGCCTTTGAGGAATCTGAAAAGTCCCTATTAAGCAGCCTACTGTGTACTAGATGTTGTGTTTAGACCCTTGAACCCTACTAATATCCTGCCTGCAATCCTAGCTGTGACTCTTTTCTACAAGTAAAAATAAGCATTAACAACACACATGAAAAAATAAAAATTCTCTGCATGTTTCCGAAAAAAAAAAAAAAAAAAAAAATACATTAGAGGCATATAACAGCAGATTTGAATTGACTGAAGACAGAATTAGTAATATCAAGGACAGAACATCTGAACTTGAAAAGACAGGCAAACAGAAAGAGAAAAGAATGAAAAAATGGAACAGGCTCTCAGGGAACTGAATGACAACACAAACCACACAAACATATGCATTATCAGTGTCCCAGAAGGGGAAGAGAATAGAAAAGGGGAGAAAGAGTATTTGAGAAAAAAATTACCAAAAACTTCCCAACCCTTATGAAAGACATAAATATCAATATCCAAGAAGGACAACATACCCCAAACAGTATAAATCCAAAGTGACCTACTCTGAGGCTCCTACATTCAGAACGACAAATATCAGAGATAGAGGATTCTGAAAGCAGAAAAAGAAAGGAAAAGCATCACATACAAGGGACCCTCAATAAGATTAAGTGCCAACCTCTCATCAGAGACCTCAAAGGCAAGAAGAAAGTGGTATAATGTACCACTTTCTTAAGGTATTGAAAGAGAAGAGCTGTCATCCAAGAATTCTGTACCTGGCAAAACTGTCCTCCAAAAAATGAGGGTGAGTTTAAAATCTTCACAGACAAATAAAAACTAAGAGAGTATGTTACCAAAAGGAAAAACAAGGACAAGAGTCTTGGAGAACAGTGTAGAAATCAAGATTATTAGGAAGGGGAAATTAAAGGGTAAGAAGACAGACAATAGTAAGATATTTCAATGGAAAGCCAAAGGATAAAATGGATGAAGTAAGTAATGCCTTTACAGTAATCACACTGAACATTAATGGCTTGAACTCCCCAATCAAAAGATAGACTGATAGAAGGGATTTTAAAAATATGAGCCATCTACATGCTGTCTACAAAAGACTCACCTCAGACATAAGGACATACCAGGTTGAAAGTGAAAAGTTGGAAAAAGATATTCCACGCAGTTAACCAAAAAAGAGCTGAATAGTGACACTAATATCAGACAAAATAGGTTTTAAATGCAAAACTGTTATAAAAGATGAAGAATGTCACTATTTATTAATAAAAGGGGCAATTCACCAAGAAGAAATAACTATTAAATATTTATGCACCTAACCTGGGTGCCCCAAAATACATGAGAGACACACTGGCAAATCTGAAGGGAAAAAAATAGATGTCTCTACAATAACAGTTGGAGGCTTCAATACATCTCTTTCAGTATTGGATATAACATCTGGAAAGAGGCTAAATAAAGAAACAGAGAGCTTGAATAATATGATAAATGAACTAGACCTAACAGGCATTTATAGAACATTATACCCCAAAACAGCAGGATACACATTCTTTTCAAGTGCTCATGGATCCTTCTCCAGGATAGACCATATGTTAGGTCACAAGATAGGTCTCAATAAATTTAAAAAGATTGAAATTATACAAAACACCTTCTCTGATCATAACAGAATGAAGCTGGAAATCAATAACGGACAGAAAAAAGGAAAATTCATAAATATATGGGGATTAAACAACACAGTCTTAAATAATCAGTGGGTCAAAGAAAAAAATTGCAAGAGAATTCAGTAAATATCTTGAGATGAATGAAAATGAGAACATATCATGTCAAAACCTATGGTGCTCTCTCTAAGCCAAACTCAGCATATGAATGCATTACCTTCCCCCCAGTGTGGGACATGACTCCTGGGGATGAGCCTCCCTGACAATGAGGGATTAATACAAAGTGTCAACTGACAATATGACTGGAAAAAGACCTTGAATAAAAGGGGGTAAAAGGTAAACACAAATGAGTTCATATGGCTAAGAGGCTTCAAAGAGAGTCGGGAGGTCATCCCAGAGGTAATGCTTATGCACACCTCCATAAGATCTCATAGAACACCAAAGTGGATATCACCCCACACAGAGGGGCTCCTGAGGGCTCTGGAGATGCCCAGGTCCTATATAAGGGGGGATAGCTCCAGAAATTGATGCCTTATCAGTGGGCTATACTTTGGAATCTGTGCTCCTGAGAGTGACAGAATTGGACTCAAATAAGTCCTCCCTGCACATGGTTCATCAGTCCCTTCTATTCAAACCTATATGTGAAGCTGAAGTTTGCAGGTGTACTTCTAGAGACTGGAGCCTTTGCCCTGCCCATGTGCCAGATGTGCCTGGAATTTCGGTGGAGCTGCAACTCCTACTCTACAGCTCAATGGACTCATCCAAGTCACCTGGCGAGGAGATGATGCTGGACAACGGCTATCCCAAGGAACGGAGAGAGTCTGCAGGTGCAGAACAGATAATCCCATCCATCTTATCCATGGGATATAAGCCCCCTCTCACTTGGAGGTGGAGTGGTAATCACCATCCCAGACTCCTCAGGATTGGGGGAAGAGCTATGGACTAGACTGGACTTACTGGTATTCTGTTGTAGACATATTGATTCAAGCAATGGAAGAAAATACAACATTGAGGTGGAGCCAGTGGCCATGGATGCTTTCGGAGCAGGAAGAAGGAGAAGCAGTTGTAAAACAGGGGCTTTTTCGGGACTTGGGAATTAACCTGAGTGACATTACAACGACAGATATAGGCCATTTTACACCAGCATATAATATGCAGAACTGTGTGGGAGAGAGCATGGTCTACAATGTGAACTGTGGTCCATGCTTAGTGGCAAACCCCAGGATGTGTATATTCACTGCAGGTGATGCGCCACACTAATGAAGGATGTTTATGTGGGAGGTTGTGGGAGGTGTGGGAGGTAGGGAACATGGGAATCCCCGTAATTTTTGCGTAACATTTATGTAATCTAAGCATCTTTAAAAATATTTTAAAAATAAATAAATAAACAACAACAACAACAAAAAACCTATGGTGGGAGCAGATGTGGCTCAAGCAGTTGAGTACTTGCTTCCCACATGGGTGATCCTGGGTTTGGTTCCCGAGGCCTCCTGAAAAAACAGAAACAAACAACAAGCAAAGCAAACTAAAAAACCAACTCAGGGAAGCCCATGTGGCTCAGTGGTTGAGCACTGGCTTCCCACGTACAAGGTCCCAGGTTCAATCCCTGGCCCTTGGTACCTAAAAAAAAAAAAAAATCTATGGGACACTGCAAAGGCAGTGCTAAGAGGGAAATTTATAGCCCTCTTATCAAGAACAAGCTCATAAAATGAAGACAGCCTCGATGCTTACATTAAAAAAAGAAGAAAGAGCTAAAATCGAAGACCTAACAGCATACCTGGAGGAACTAGAAAAAGAACAGCAAATTAATTCAAAACCAAGCCAAAGGAAAGAAATATTAAAATCAGGGCAGAAATAAATAAAATTGAGAACAAAAAACAAAACCAAAAGTTGGTTCTTTGAGAAGATCAACAAAATTTACAAACTCTTAGCTAGACTGACAGAGAAAAAAAGAGAGAAGATGCAAATAAATAAAATCAGAAGTGAGAGAGGGTTAATACCACTGACCCCATAGAAATAAGAGAGATCATAAGAGGATACTATGAACAACTGTTTGCAAAAAAAACTAGACAAAATAGATGAGATGGACAAATTCCTAGAAACACATGAGCAACCTACACTGACTCTAGAAGAAACAGAAGATCTTGACAAACCAATCACAAGTAAAGAGATTGATACAGTTGTCAAAAACCTCCAAAGATGAAAAGCCCAGGACCAGATGGCTTCAGAGTTGAATTCTACCAATTATTCAAAGATGACCTAATACCAGTCTTGCTCAAGCTCTTCCGAAAAACTGAACCGGACAGAATGCTACCAAACTCATTCTATGAAGCCAACATCTCTCTAATGCCAAAACCAGATAAAGATACTATGAAAATAAGAAAATTACAGACCTATATCTCTAATGAATACAAATGCAAAAATCTTCAACAAAATACTTGCAAACCAAATCCAAAAGCACATTAAAAGAATTATGTAAAAAAAAAAAAAAAAAAGAATTATGTATCATGATCAAGTAGATTTTATCCTAGGTATGCAAGGGTTTTTCAACACAAGAAAATCAATTAATGTAACAAACCACATAGACAAATTGAAGAAGAAAAACCACACAATCCTCTCTATTGATGCAGAAAAGGCATTTGAGAAAATACAGCACACTTTCATTAGAAAAACACTCCAAAAGATAGGAAGAGAAGGAAGCTTTCTCAATATAGTAAAGTGCATATACGAAAACCTACAGGTAGCATTGTACTCATTGGCAAAAGACTGAAAGTTTTCCCACTGAGATAAGCAACAAAACAAGGATGCCCACTTTCACCACTGTTGTCCAAGAATGCCAAATCTGGAAGTATATCTCTTTTATTCAATTCATTTTTTTCTCTTCATTCCCTTCTCCTTAGAAAGCTGCTGTGCATTCACTAAAGAGCTGAACCAGGAGACAATTGAAAATGACTACAGTATACTATCCTCAAAACTGTCTCATCCTGGGACCCCTTGGTTTCAAAACTGAAACCAAGCTTATACACAGCTTTTATCCCCTCAAGAGATATCCTTTTTTTCTGTTTGTTTCTCTGAATATTGCTTATTATTATTATTATTGAAATAATGAAAATGCTCTGATAATGATTGCAATGATGAATGCACAACTAAGTGATTACACCAAATACCAATGATTGTACACTTTGGATGGATGGTATGCTTTATTATTAATATGTATCAATAAAATTGATTTGATTTAAAAAAGATATATCCTTTTACTATTTGACACAGCCATAGAAAGTTAAACACAAAAGGGGAAAGGTCTTTGTCCTAGGGACCAGCAATTAGTCCAACTTCTAGTCATTGCCTGCTCCCTTCTCTGAAGATCTCTGGATTTGGATACAAAAATAAACTTCAGCTTTTCCATCAACCCACACTGACATGCCATGTCAAGTCAGAATTTCAAGAAGTAACTCTTGTACGTGTACATCTGGTCTACAATGAATAGCAACATTTTAAGATCCAACTTAGCCTTTTCTTTGTGGGTGTTCCCTCATTTAGCAAAGAAACATGTTTTGGCTATCTAAAACCCGTTTCCTTCTGGTAAGGACATCCTGATTGGGGTGGGGGGACCACCCGCCTTACCCACAGTCAGTTCAGGAACCTTTGGTAAGGCTCCCCCTCCTGCTCCAGGGATGGGACATGTGGTTGGTCTGCCCAATTGCAATGTACCGTACCATCCATACCCTGTTCTCGATACCAGGCAGTTTCAAACTTGAATTTATGTGAAACCTCAGTATATTTTTAAGTAACAAAGGGCAGGTGAAGGGATTAATGTCTCCAAACCCCACCCTCTTGGCCAGCAGGTGACTAGGTACTGTGCCTTGCACTGTGGGAAATATAAAGAATAGGACACGGTGCCTGTCTTGAGCACCTCACAGTGGAGTAGGAGTGTGGGGCACAAAAAGTTAAGAAATGATGATTAAATACTACTCAATAATGGAAGGTCACTTAGCAGAAGAGTGTTAGAGGACCAGAGCCCAGTACCCAGCCTTTGTCCTCTCTTCCTTCCTCTAAGCCCTATTCATCATCTAAGACTTAACTCTGGTGTCCCTGCCCCACAAGGGCTTTTCTTAAACACCCTCTTGCCTCATCACACACACACACACAAATGCATGCACACACTTTCAGCCAGCCTGGTTCAGAGTCTCTCCCTCAATGTTCCTATAATATCTGTGCACAGATATATATCTGTTCACAGTATAAACCAGAAGTTTCTGGAGGGTATATAGTAGATACTGTGATGCATCTTCCACACACACACACATACTCACACACATTCTGTTGAGAGATGGGTCTCCTCCAACAAGTGACTTTGGCTCAAGGACTCTCCATTGACCTAGCCGAACTTTTATTGGCACTGCACAGCAACGTGAAACTCTTCCTACCCCATCCTATTTTCTTCTTTCTCTCCTTTCACATGCATCAGGCTGCATCTCAGCCTGCAAGCTCTCCCTGTCTTTCTCTGGCTCCATCACCCAGTAAATCTCTTGCACATCTAATCCCATCTTGGCATTTGCTTCTTGGCAGATCCAAACTAATGCATTATTATAAAGGGCTACTATATTACGATATTTATACAAAAGTAGTTAGTTTATGCATTTAGAATATTAGCTGCTTGGTTGACAATTTTAAGTCTAATGGTTTCCATCTTTTGAATATTGAAATACTCAATGCTGCATATATTAGAGACTTTTAAAAATATTACTGACATTGCCCTATTAGGATATAATATTTTCATTAATACACAAGATCCGAATATCCTTGGGTGAACTTGTTCATGTAACTTGCATTCTTTTTTTTTGGG